>JAOPSE010000009.1:59606562-60806562 GCA_029449295.1 Zea luxurians
AGGTTTTGCGGCAGGCTTTGAGGTGCATCAGCTTTCTGATCGGGTTTTCTGATTTTTGGTTTTCTCGAAGGCTGTAGGTTTTCACATCTACAATTCTAAGTGTATTGATCGTGCAGAATTCAGAGCTTTTTTCAATCTTTGGAACCGTGGTGGCCCTAACTGGATTCATGAATTCAAGAAATTTGTTGGTGAGGAGAATGCTTCCTGGTTGACTGTTCGAGGCAAGAAGAGCTTATCTTATGCAGATATTGTTAAGCTCCCTCTCTCTGGTGCTAATGCGGTCCCGATCCTCAGCAAAAAGAAGTTCTCTTGCGGTGTTGGGCATCCGGCTCAGACTAGAATTTCTGCTTTCAATCGTCTGGGTTCTTCTGTTCGTAATTCAGGATGTCAGGGATCGTGGTTCTCGTCCCCTCAGCGCAGGTTTGGGCCTATGGGTCTTCGGATTCTGTCGACTACGAAGATCAAGCCAACTCCCATGATTGTTCCTCGCCGGGGGGCGTCTTCCTCGGTGATTTACTCTGATCTTAATGGAGGTGTTCATGGCAGCGGGCTTCGTGGGCATTCAAATTCTAATTGGACTAGACCTCGCAACCTTCAATGGCGTCCCATTCGGAAACGTGGGCCCGTTGGGCCTCCGGTTGGGCTGTCGGATGCTTGTCGTCTTGGGTCACCAGGTGTTGGCCCATCTGCTTTTCTCTGCCAATTTTGTAAAGCGAAAGGGCATTTGGAATTATTTTGTCACTTAAAGAAATCATCTTTCGGATTTCCTTTAATTTCGTTCCCTTCCTTTGAGAGCCGAGCCAATTCGGTGGGAAAACTAATATTCCTGGACCACAGCTCTTGGTTTCGTTCTCCCGTGGAGCCTCTAATCGGTGGACCTCCTAGCTATGGTTGCTTTGAGGAGTTCGCCCGGGTAGTCCTATTAAAAAAATCTGAAACGACACCTCTCCAGTCCCTGGCGCTTTCGTTGGGTGTCACTTCATCAAAACCCTAAACTGCTTCTTCTTTGCCTGTTGGCTGGCGATCCTCGCTCCCTTCTCCAATGGCGTATAGGCGTGTTGATCCGGAGCATTTTCTTCCTCCGAGCTTCAGCGCAACGGTGGTCCTTCATCGTGAGGTCATGGCCAGGTCAGTGACTAGGCGACTCCCTCCAATGCACGAAGATTGGGCTATCATTAATATCCAACCTTTGCCGGAGCATGAAGTTATTTTCCCTGTGGTTAGAGATGTGGTCAAAGAATATCTTGTTGAGCATCGGAGGCTCGGGGTGCGGGACATTCAGTGGTCGCACCTGGGTCAGGTTTTGGTGCAGTTTAACAGTGTGCTAGATAGAGACAATCTTGTTTTGCTTCGGCCTCAGCAATATCTTGATGCCACCTTCACTGCTCAGCGACATAATGATGCCTGGAACCACAGGGCGCTTTTTTTAATCGTGATTGCTGGCTAATGCTGTTGGGATTCCCCCTAGACTATCGCTCCTCTGAGTACTTGAAGGCTGCTATTGGATCATTTGGCAGATTAATCTTGTGGGAGGAGGATAGGCACAATGTGAATAGGACTATGCTCAGGGTTCGGGTCACGTCCCTTGAGGAGGTCCCCAAGTTCATTGTCTTTTCTGAAGCTGATGGTTTCCTTGGTGATTCTTGGACTGTGCAATGCGAGATCATCCAACAAAACTTGCTAGGGGGTCAACCCCAAGATGAAGACCTAGTTCCGGTGGTCCTTGAGGATGGTCAGCAGCTTCCACTCGCATTCTTTGGTCTGGGCCATCCTTTGCCCGCTGCGGGATGGGACCTCAACTTCTCACTAGAAGATAATGTTCAGGTTCTGCCGGCAGACAATATTCAACGGGATTGGGATCAGTGGATTGTTAATGATCCACCTGCTCAGCAACTTCAGCAGGACTTGCCACCTGATGAGCAACAGATCAGTAATCATCTCTCTGGCTTGTCTTCAGATAGTTCTTTTGGTACCATCCAGGGCGTTCCTATGCAGAATGGGCATATTTTGGAGGACCTGGGTTTGGTTGGGCCGGTGGTGCATAATAATGTTCCTGCTATTCTTGCTCTGGGTGCTGCTCCTCTGAATGGGCCTCAAGAGGTTGATGGGCCACTTAATCAGGGGGACCACCATGATCTGGAGGATATCCTTCTCCCTGATGCCCAACCTGGGGAGCAAATAAACAATGGTCTTAACAATGTGGAGATGAATTATATGTTTACCTAGGATTGGCAGCCAGACCCTGTTTTCCTAATCCACATGGAAAGAAAAAGGAGTGCTCAATTATACAGGATCTGGGCAAATTATTTTGCTCCTGCTGGTAATCCTGACATTTTAGTGAAGATTTCGAAGAAGTGGTCTCCCTTTTTTCTGTCTAACCTGCTCCAAGAAGAATCCTTCAGCTGGTCAAAGTCGTTCCTGTCTTCAGACATACCTCCTGCCCTGCTGGAGCCTGAGCTGGAGGCACTTTCTTTTGCTATCCCCAAGAAGTGTCCAAATGGCAAGTTCCTGGAGTCTGTTCTCTCGAAGGCATCAACTGGTAGAGTCTCTGAACTGAAAGATGCGACCTCTTCTCCCTCCAGACCAACAATTGTGGAGTTTGACCTTAGGAGGAGTAAAAGACTGAGAGAAGCTAGGGCTAGTTTCAGGCAGGGTTCCTGCCAAAAAAGAATTGTTTAATGTGCCAACATAAATTTGAGGGCCCTCTGTCTTTGTCTGCTAAGGTCATCCAGAATCTAGGGGAAAATTTTTGTAATATGTCAGAGGCGGACCTGTCTGACAAAATATTGAAGAAGAAGAATTCTTCAGGTTGTGTCGGCCCCAAAAAGCCAGGTAAGAAAGACAAAAATGACAAGGAAAAGGATAATGAAGATGAAGACAAGTAATATGATGGTCCTGCTCCGAGATGGGAGATTTTGCAGGCCTTTGTTTTGCTGGGCTTTTTGGCTGATTCTGCTCTGGCGAATTTGTTTAACTATCATGGTTTCAAACTTTATGTTTTCTGGCCATTTTACTTTGTCCTTTTTTAACAGATACTTGATAACCCACCCAGTGATTGGGCTTGGATTTAATATCGCCAACAAACCTGGTTGTTTCCCTGATGAATAGTCACAATGCGGTTATTTTCTTTGAGTGGTATGTTTTAAGCTATAATGTCCGTGGGATCAATTCTGCTGTTAAAGGGAACGATATTGTTGTGCGATACAGGAGTCTAGATGTGATGTTATCTGCTTGCAGGAAACCAAGAAGGAGTGCTTTGATAGGGCTGACCTTAAGAATTTCTGCCCTAATTCCTTTGATTCTTTTGCCTTTGTCCCCTCGGTGGGAAATTCGGGTGGATCCATTACAGTTTGGAATAGCTCAAAATTGGTGGGCAACATTATTTATCACAACGAATATGCTCTTTCGATCGAATTTTTCTCTAATTCATCGAATGAATCCTAGATTATCACAAACATTTACGCGCCCTGTACTCCGCATGGGAAAATTGAATTTATCAATTTGTTTTCTAATATAAATATGCCCTCTGATAAACTTTGGTTGATTGTTGGGGACTTCAATCTTATTCGTAGACCGGAAGACAGAAATATAGCTGGGGGAGATCTTAACCTGATGTTGAAGTTCAATGAGGCAATTAGCCAGCTAGATCTGATGGAAATTCCCCTCCATGGCCTATCCTTCACCTGGTCGAATAGGCAGAGGGAACCCCTTCTTCAAAGACTTGATTGGTTTTTTATCTCTCAAGAATGGTCGGTGACTTACCCTGAAACTCGCGCAATAACGTTGCCACGGGATATCTCTGACCATGTGCCATGCCTTGTTTCTTTCAAGTCAAAGATCCCTAAACCTAAGATTTTTAAGTTTGAAAATATTTGGCTGCAATTTGAAGAATTTATGTCCATCTTCCAAAATACTTGGATTGGTCAGCAGAATCTTACTGATAAAGCGAAGAACTTAATAGCAAAATTCAAGATCACCAGGAAGGTTCTCAAAGAGTGGCAGCGATCTTTACCAAAGATTGATAAAACAATAGGACACATTAAGTTATTAATTGAGTTCATTGACATAATTGAGGAGCATCGGGACCTGTCAATTGAAGAATGGAACTTCCGAGAGCTTATGCAGACCAAAGTTGCTGATCTGCTTCACATTCAGAAAATATATTGGAAACAACGGGCTTCCATCAAATGGATCACTGATGGAGATATCTGTTCAAGATTTTTTCATGCACATGCAACGGTAAAGCATAGGCGTAACACAATCGCCTCGCTCTCTGATGATAATGGGACAAGTTTCTCGGAGCATGACCAAAAAGCAAATCTTCTGTGGAATGCTTTCAAAACTCGTCTGGGTACTATAGATTTCTTGGAGAATGTTTTTGATCTGTCAAATCTTATAAATGTGCAGGATGGCTTACAATGGTTGGATTCGCCATTCACTAAGCAAGAAATTGATAGCATTATTGCAGCACTCTCCTCAGATAAATCCCCGGGCCCTGATGGATTCAACACTAATTTTATCAAAAAATGCTAACACATCATTTCTCAGGATTTCTACGATTTATGTGAGTAGTTTTATCAAGAAGATGTTTGCCTTCGAAGTATAAATGGGTCCTTTATCGTTCTGGTTCCGAAGAAGGAAAATCCTCAATCAGTAAGAGATTTCAGGCCGATTTCGCTTCTAAATAATAGTATGAAAATTATCACAAAGCTTCTGGCCAATCGCCTGCAGACAGTGATGACCTCTCTAGTTCACAAGAATCAATATGGCTTCATAAGAGGAAGAACCATTCAAGATTGCTTGGCCTGGGCCTATGAATATATTCATTTATGCCATACTTCAAAAAAAGAAATTATTGTGCTAAAGCTTGACTTTGAAAAGGCCTTTGATACCGTTGAGCATGAACTTATCCTTCAGGTGCTGTCTCATAGAGGATTTGGACCTAAATGGCTTAACTGGATTCGAAATATCCTACAAACTGGCACGTCATCGGTCTTACTTAATGGAGTGCCAGGGAAAACATTTCATTGCAAGCGAGGGGTCAGGCAGGGCGATCCTCTCTCACCTTTATTGTTTGTTTTGGCGGCAGATTTACTTCAGAGTATTATCAATAAAGCAAGACAACAAAATTTACTCCAGTTACCCTTGACTGAAAATTGTGGCCAATATTTTCCGATTGTTCAATATGCCGATGACACACTACTGATAATGGAAGCCTGCCCAAAGCAATTATTTTTTCTAAAAGCAGTTCTCAACTCCTATGCAACTTCGACGGGGCTCAGGGTGAATTACAATAAATCAAGTATGTATCCGATCAATGTTTGCCCAGAGAAAATGGAGATTCTCTCAAGAACGTTCAACTGTCAGATAGGATCAATGCCTTTTACCTACCTTGACTTCCTCTGGGATTATCAAAGCCCCGAATTCATCATTTTTTACCACTTATCCAAAGAGTTGAAAAGAGACTGTCATGTACCTCTAATTTCCTCTCTCAAGCTAGGAGATTGGAGTTGGTCAACTCGGTTTTCTCAGCTCTACCGACATTCCTTATGTGCACGCTTAAAATCTCTGTTGCCACAATCAAGCAGATAGACGCATACAGAAAGCACTGCCTTTGGAGAGGAAATGACGTGAACTAAAAAAACGCCACTAGCAGCATGGAACATGATTACTCAGCCAAAAAGTAACAGGGGTCTCAGGGTGGTTAGACTGGTACAATAAGGCGTTACTCTTGAAATATTTGCATAAGTTCTTCAATAATTTTGACTTACCTTGGGTAAATCTCATCTAGAATAATTACTACAGGTCGGACATACTTACTAGTTGCTCAAGAATTGGATCCTTTTGGTGGAGAAGTTTACTAAGCCTTTTACAAAATTTCAAGGGACTGGCATCTCCAATCATCGGCAATGGAAGAACTATCCTCTTCTGGGACGATTTGTGGAATAAGGGCATTCCAGCTCAACAATATCCTGAATTATTCTCCTTTGCTTGCAACACTAAACTTTCTATCAAAGAGGCAAGACAAAAAGAACATCTTTTTCATATTTTTCAGCTACCTCTGTCTGAACAAGCTTATGAGCAGTATCTGGAGCTAAATGAAGTCTAGGAGCAAATCACTATAATCAATGCAAAGGATAATTGGAAATATATTTGGGGTTCAGAGACTTTTACTACAAAAAAGATTTAAAGGCATCTTATGGGACATACCCACGTTCATCACATATACAAATCGCTTTAGAAAAATAAATGTCAACCAAACACTACAAGAAACGCCTAAATTTTCGTGGGCCAAAAACCCACGAAAATAAGCCTAAACCGACGAAAATAGATAATTTTCGTCGGCAGGCCGACGAAAATAGCCGCCGAAAATAAGTTCGACGAAAATATGCGGCTATTTTCGTCGGCACCGACGAAAATAACCTATTTTCGTCGGCTTTTCCAAAGCCGACGAAAATAGGCAGTCGACCATCAATTTTCGTCGGCCGGTGGTGGCCGACGAAAATATGTGCAGGCTATTTTCGTCGGCCTAGGTGGTGGCCGACGAAAATAGCCTGGGAACATATTTTCGTCGGCCACCACCGAGGCCGACGAAAATTGATGGTTCCCCCCCCAAAACAGATTTTTCTGCACCTATTAATAATTCACAGCAATACACACAATATATCACAATTCACATATACAGATTCACAAGACTAATACATAATTCACAAAACACATTCACATATACATAGATAGTCCATAGTCCATTCAAATAAGTCTAGAGTCTATAAGTCCATTGTCCATTCAAATACACAATTCACAAAACTCTAGTCCATAAGTCTAGAGTCCATAAGTCCATAAGCTACTCACTACTCGCTACTCACTCCTCACTCCTCACTGATCACTCCGGCGGGCTGTGGGAGTTTTGGCCACTCCCTCCTCCGCCACCAGGAAGGTGGCCACTCCCTCCAGCACCATGGACGTTGACACCACCCTCCGATCCATGAGCATGTGACGCTGAACCCTGCAATTCATCAATCATTCAAATAAGGCTGTATTTTGCTATCACTATACATATACATTGCTGTGTTTGGTCAATATTTGCATAAAACTAAACATGGAACGTCACCTGTGATCCATGGTGAGTAGGAGGTTGTGCATGCATCCACGGGTACTGTTGTGGTGGCCACCCCAGCGGTGGTGGCACCCACCCCGTCGGTGGCGGTGCCATCCACGCTTGAAATGGCTGAGAGCCCGCCGGTGGAGGCGTCCAAGTGCCTGGAGGTGCCTGCGTCCACCCAACACCGGTCCACTGTGGCTGCGACGCTGGAGCTTGTCCTGGCCACTGTCCCCATCCTTGTGCCTGTGAGCCATTTTTGATAATAAAAAAAGAGTTGCTATGGAATTGAAGTGTTCAGATAGTGTTACCTGGGGAGGGCGAAAAGCGGGCAAGTTCATATCAGGGCCGAGTCGAGTAGTCATTTCCTGCAAATGGATGCAACGTTAGAATCACAACATTATACTTTGAATTCAACGACGACACGTGATGAGATAGACGGATTACCTGAAAATAAGAAGCCATATATTGCGTCAGCTGTCCAACCTGCTCCTGCGCTGCTCGAGCCTGCTCCTGTGCTGCTCGAGCCTGCTCCTGTGCTGCCCGAGTCTCCTCCTCCAGCTGAGCCTCTCGAGCAGACCTGGAGGAGCGAGAACTCCCTCCCGAAGACGATGCCTTCCCTTGACCTATTGTCCTGTTATATTCCACAACGCCGGTGCCAAAGGCAAACCTGCATGATACACATAGTTGAGCCATTAAGTGGACACATTCTTGTTAATGAAATCGTCGAATCAAACACAAACACCTCACCTGCCATGCTTTCTACCCCCACCACTGTGGTACAACGCCGAGGCATCTAAGTCTGAATGCATCCAGTCGAAGTCAGGCCCATGGCGTTGAGTCATTTCCTCCCCATATGCATTCTGCAAAGAAAGTTGGAGTTGGAGTTCAACACAAAACATGCAATTTAATTCGTAAATACAAACTTGTTTACCATTTTCTCCCTTGCCGCCTCGCTGCATAGCACATCAGGGTTCGCCGGATCAGGGCCACGGTGACCACGGACGTAAACCTCCATAAAACTTGGAGCAACTCCACTTTCAGCTTCCTGCATGAAAAAGAAGAGTTAAACCATATAATTTTCATAGATGTAACATACAAGTTTGATTTATATACTTACCATGCGGCGTGCGGTACCAAGGTGTCCATCGGCGCCGTACCTGTGCCCCGGTCCTTCAGTGCCACGGTTGGCACGGTGCTTGTTGGACTCTGCAATCCACTCAGGCGACGCCCATCTCTTAGCCAACCACCTCCAGGCTTCCATGTCCTTCGACAGCCAATCCACAACGCTCTCCAGGTACTGCTCCTCTGTGAGGTAGATCTCATTGGCCCCTAATGCTTTGCTCATTTTCTGACCCTTTATCTTCTTGTAGTAGTAGTTGACGGCCGCGATGCGAGCATTGTACATGGCATCCTTGATTATCTTATCAGCGCACTTCCGAAAGTGCCTCTTCACACGTGTCCACTGAGCCTGATCCTCCTCGATGTCATCCGGCAATTGGAACCTCCCCTACATATCAATGTACAATTTAAGTTAAAGTAAGATTAGGATAAGCAATAATTCAATGAATTGCTTATATACGAAAGTAAACTCACCCAGAACTCGTCCCACACAGCCACCTGACAAGTCCTTCGTTTTTTTTCCGAACTTCCCCCTCCGCTACTGCTTTCCCCTGACTCCCCTGGCTCGACATAGTCCTTTAGACCCCAGTCAGCCCACTGCATAGCCGCGAACCTCTCGCCATTCAGCTCCACCATGCCAGGGTAGTAGAAGCGACAGCGGCTACCCAACACCGCGTTCACCTTGGGACGTCTGCCTGTACCGTCCCAAGTCAAGTCTTCCCATGACCTACAAAAATTAATAAAACAAGTAAACTAGTGCAATCACGTTCACATTAAAAAATTAACACAACAGAAATAAGCCCCACCATTCTCCATGCGGCCGGATGAGCCTCCGCTCGGCAGGTCTCGGACCAAGCGCATTGCTCTTCTTATACCTAAGTATACAAGTAAATTCAATATGATGAAATGATTAGAAACTAATATCAATCTCTACTACTATTAAGCTATATATATAAATAATATTTAGTCTAATTTTTAATATTTAGTTGGTGGTGAGGATGGTGCAGATTATCCAGCCAACCTTTTCCTCAATGCTGGTTTGCAGAATGGTGTTCTTTTCCATACCAACGTTGACATGGTTACGGGTCAGCTATCTGACACACGTTCTCGACTCCTTGGTCTGAGACCTCCAAAGCAAATAGTGCTCATTGATTCCAAAAAACTGCAACCTCTAATGATATGGTGATTCATTTTATAGTGCTCATTGATTCCAAAAAACTGCAACCTCTAATGCCAAAAAAAAACTGAATCGATTCTTACCATGACATGTAACCATGTAAACCAGCAACCTCTAATGCCAATTGATTTCTCTAAGTAAATGAATAATATAGTGCTCATCAATTTGAGCCTGTAATGTGTAGTGATTGTTCTACTTTAAACTTCTTTTTATGGTTACTGCAATAACACAAGAATTTGAGCATTAAAAGGTTAATCTGGCTCCTAAACAGATGTTACGGTACATGTGGTTGACAAAAAAAAATGCATAATAAGTATTCAGAATATTTAGTAATTCTCAATAAGATAAATTCATTGAGCATGATAAAAGGGTCATGTGTTACCTTTGGTTGAGATGAAAATATTCAGAGGGAAAAAATGGGATATACAGATTTTTTCTGAACCGTTGGTTCGCAAAGAAAAATATTGAATAGACATTTTTTCGCCCACTGTGTTATCACCATAACGTTGTTACGCTGTCATAAAACTGGTCTGTTCTGTTGTTAAGAGTGCAGAGAATGATGGCATCATCTGACGGCCTGACCCTTGTATTTGCTGCCTCTTTCTTTCTCGGAAGAGATAATAGTGATCACTTTGGCCTGTGAACATGTGATTGCCTCCTAAACACTGCTCTTGCGTGAAACTAACTCCACCCCAAGAAAGTTCTAGACTTGTTTAGAGCTCGACACCTCCAAATGGAAATGCATTTCCTAACAAATCTAACTATACTTATTTAGGCCTGTTCCAAACCTCTACAGTTAATTATTAGTCAACTAATAAGTTATTTGGCTGGTTTTAGCTGGGTTAGAGCAGCTAACAACTGTTATATAGCTATTTAAGAGATATAACTAACAATTATATGGTTTATTGGCTGGTCTGTTCTGAACCACTCAGCTAATTTTAGCTGCTAACCGTTAGTTTGAGGTTTGGAACACGACCTTAGTATAAAAAAACACTAATATCTTTTCATATTTGTACTTGTTTCGACTAAATGATTTCTATAACTGTTTTCAGAACTGGAGAAGCACATTGAAGACATGCATGTCCTGATTACCACCCCATTCCACCCAGCTTATGTCACTGCAGAGAGGATAAAGAAGGCGAAGAATCTTGAGCTTCTTCTCACGGCAGGAATCGGCTCCGATCTTCCAGCAGCGGCTGCTGTGGGCTTAACTGTGGCTGAGGTCACTGGAAGCAACACTGTCTCTGTGGCAGAAGATGAGCTCTTGCGCATTCTGATTCTGCTCAGGAACTTCTTGCCTGGGTACCAACAGGTAGTTCAAGGCGAATGGAACGTAGCAGGCATTTCCCACAGAGCTTATGATCTTGAAGGAAAAACTGTTGGGACTGTTGGGGCTGGTCGTATTGGCAGGCTCTTGCTTCAGCGTCTTAAGCCCTTTAACTGCAACCTACTTTACCATGACAGACTTCAGATTGACCCAGAGCTTGAGAAAGAAATTGGGGCCAAATTTGAGGAGGACCTGGATGCTATGCTTCCAAAGTGTGATGTGATTGTGATCAACACACCTCTTACGGAGAAAACAAGGTTTGTATTCACCATGTACCTGACATTTCCAAAATAGTCTGACAGTATTTTCTGAGTTTTGTTTGCTGTTTTTTTTCAGAGGCATGTTTAACAAAGAGAGGATTGCAAAGATGAAGAAAGGTGTAATTGTTGTGAATAATGCTCGAGGAGCAATCATGGATGCTCGAGCAGTCGCAGATGCATGTTCTAGCGGTCACATTGCTGGTACTTACTACGTTAATATGTTTTCTTTGTCTCTTTACACAACAGTATTGCTACATAAGTTAGTCTGATTCTACTGAAGGGGTCCATGAATTAATATTATTTTCCTTAAGCTTGAAAATCTATCTAAGTGATGTGTGGTTCCCACAGCCAGCACCAAAGGATCACCCCTGGCGCTACATGCCTAACCATGCCATGACCCCTCACATCTCTGGGACTACAATTGATGCGCAGGTCAGGTTCTGAGTTTTGTTACCTGAGTTTGAAAATCTATCTAATTCTAATACCTCATAGGACACTAGGTCTCTGCTTCATGCATTAGCAGAACTCAATAGAATGTCAATCACCTTTTGTTTAGTTATATATGTATATAGGCAAAAAAAGATGGTGGGATTGGCTTGACTCGCCTAACAAAACAGCAAAAGTACAAAGGGGTGATGCTGTCACGAGATAAGACTGGCACGAAGATTTTTCTCCCCCGTTTTCCTTCTATTCTAGAAGACGACAGTTTTTTTTCTCTCTCTTTCAGAAAACAGCACCCAATCTTGTCACTAGTCAGCTGGGCTAGTCCTCTGGCTAATGAGCACCTGGGTCCCAATTCTTGTGTCCTACTACATCGCAGATTTGGCCATCTCTATGCAGAAACTGCCTGAATCCCCGGACATTTACGGAAGCAAATTAACCTGTGCTGTGCTGTCAGCCACTCGCGACGATGGTGACCAGCAGTGATGATATAAACAAATGAACGCCAACCGAACTGGCAGTAATCCACATTCCTGAATTTGGAGACAAGTCAGCAGAGAAGGTTTGCCATGATCTTAAGATTAAAAGCCAGAACGACAAGGAGAAGCTTGCTGAAGCAAAAAGAATGACCTTGAAAGCTCACTGTCTTGAAGAAGGCACAGCTGTTTTGTATAGTGAGCCGGAGAAGAAGGTCATGTCTAGATCTGGTGATGAATGTGTTGTTGCCCTCACTGATCAGTGGTATATAACTTATGGCGAGGCTGAATGGAAGCAGAAGGCAGTCAAATGTTTGGACTGCATGAATACATTCTCAACTGAAACCCGCAATGGTTTTGAACATACGCTGGGCTGGCTGAAACCCGCGGTACTCGAATTCCATGGGATGAGCAGTTCCTTGCAAAATGGTAATATGTATGGGAAAGAAATATCTTCAGTAAGGCCAGAAGAAATGACAGATGAAGTCTGGGATTTCGTGTTTTGCAATGGGCATCTAATGCTTAACTCTGACAAAATGTCCAAGTCCACAGGGAATTTCCTAACTCTGGAAGATGCCATAAAAAAGTACTCTTCTGATGCCACTAGATGAACATTGCAATCAAAGAAACTGAGAAGAGCTACAATGCTTTCATGTTCAGAGACGCCCTGAAGTCTGGGTTCTATGACCTCCAATTGGCTAGAGATGAGTACAGGCTCTCTTGTGGTGCAGCAGGCATGAACCGTGATCTGTTGTGGCGATTTATGGATGTCCAGACCAGGCTTATCACCCCCATTTGCCCACACTATGCTGAGCACTATAAATATGCTCTTCCAATGCTCACTGTCTTGACTGACAAAGGTACTGGCATTGTGACTAGTTAAACTAATATGCATAATAATACCTGAAGGACGTAGAACCATCTGACGCGTCGCCCGCGCTGCCTGCCCCCATTGGGTCAACCTCCTCATCCTGCTCACCCTCCTCATCCTGCACATGAGCATCCTGCTGAGGAGTCTCCTGCTCACCCTCCTCACCCTGCACTTCGTCTAGACAGTCGAGAAGTTGCTGCTGCCTCTGTCGGCTCTGTGAGGTGCCCTGAAAAAGCCCACTGCCCGAGCTGTCCTCGCTGGCCGCGCTGCCCCCACTCCTCCTCGATCTCCTATGCTTGAACATGTTCAACTGTAGATAAATTAATGTCAAACCACAGTATATGAAACAAATAATATGAAAATTAATAATGTGGAAATTGGAATACATAGCTTAATTGATTAACTAAAAGAAACATACTAATCAAAAGTCATCCGCATCTGATGATGCTTCTTCGGCTCGTTGTTTATTCATACGCTCTTGATTTCGTTGGATCCTTACTGATCTTCTAACGACGACAGGTCGTTTGCGCTTTGACCTAGGTTCTTCAATTAAGTCGCTTGAATTGCAACAGAGATTTTCGAGTCCTTCTCCATTGGTCACATGGAATCGGTGAGCTATGTCTTGATTCGACGTCGCTTCTGGTTGAAAAACAGCATCATCGTTGTCCCTGCTCGTACTCACGTAGTCAGCACTCTCTGGAGCGACGACTTGTGGGTTGACTTTGATTGCAACCCACCAAGCCCTAAGGCTTGGGTGAGGATATGGCAGGTAGTACACCTGTTTTGCCTGATTTGCAAGGACAACATCGCTCATACTGCTCGGAATCCTAGAGCTATGCTTCACCTCGACATTACCATACTTGTCGACACGAGTCCCACTATGAGCATCAAACCAGTCGCACTCGAAAAACACGACTTTAAGTTCTTTGGGGCCATCGAAAATCAACTCTACAATGTTTTGAAGAACACCGTAATAGTCCACTACTTTGTCATCGTCAACATATGAACTTGCCAACACACCACTATTGGTGGTGGCTGCCAATGGTCGACTCTTCTCCAATTTCGTGGTTCGGAAGCGATATCCATTTACATCATAGCGAGTATAGTTTCGGACGGACACAGAGGTATGTGCCATTTGCTGCAAGTCCGGGTGCACAGAGTTTTTGGAAACCTATACAAGTAATTAGTATATGCATTATATCTTCCAAGTCCAAAATTCAAAGATTAAGTATGGACAATGAGAGAACGACAATTACTAACATAATTACGAAACCACTGCACGAAGTTTGGTCCACCTTTCAACCCATCACGTCGAAGATTTTCTAATTGGATGGCCGTAGGTTTACTAGTAGATTTCCAACATTCTTCATCAAACATGCTGGACATATTACAAACATGGAGATTACACACTATAGAAATTATGAGATGAGAAAATGGACGTAACTATGAGGAAAACTTACTCAAACGCCTCCTGTGTGCTGTCAATATTGCTATACATATATAGCATTAGCGTGTTCAAATCTGATGCTTCAATGTGACGTACACTCCCTTTTCCAACTGCTTTACCCGGATTCGCAAAAATTTGAAGGGTGCTTTGGGGTGATTCATTTTCGACATGAAGTCGCACTGAAGGCGCAAACACATTGTTGGCTCGAGCGAAATACCTGGTTGAGAATTGAGATATCTCCTTAAGGGCAAAAGCCTCCGCAATACACCCTTCGACTCTAGCCTTGTTCCGAACAGACGCCCTGAGCTTTTTCAACGCCCTTTCTATAGGATACATCCACCTGAATTGCACTGGTCCGCCTACCAAAGCTTCCCAAGGCAAATGCACAATTAGATGTTGCATCACATTGAAGAATCCTGGCGGGAAAACCTTTTCAAATTTACAAATAAGAATTGGAATTTCTTTCTCAAATTTCTGCATCAACCTCTTTGATACCGTCTTTGCGCATACTTCCCTATAGAAGTAACTCAACTCTGCAAATATGCTCCAAAGCTCATCCTTAAAATAGCCTCGAAACATCACGGGCATCAGCCTCTCCATAATAATATGGTAGTCATGGCTTTTCAAACCGATCAATTTACCGGTCTTCAGATTGACTGCCCGTTTCAGATTTGCCGCATATCGATCTGGAAATTTCAGATTCTTCAACCACTTAAATATTTCTTTCCTTTCATCTGGCTTGAGGCAGTAATCAGCTCGCGGCCTACTCTCATGCCCTTTATCGCTTACTTTCAACTCGAGCATCGGTGTCTTACAAATTTCAGCCATGTCTTTTCTTGCCTTCATATTATCTTTCGTTTTATCAGTCACATCGAAACATGTGCTTATGATGCTTTCAGCAACGTTACGCTCTTGGTGCATCAAGTCTATGTTGTGCGGCATGATCAAGGCTTTTGCATACGGAAGCTCCCATATTGATGAAATATGGGTCCAGTTATGGTCCTCCCCGTAGCCTTGGAACCTATCATTTTCTCCTTGCTTCAGACAAGCATGCCATGCCATTATCTGCGGTGCAGTTTGCCTCTTTGGTGGCCCATTTCTGATTTTGGCTCCACCTCTGAATGCAGTAAGCGAATTCCTAAAATCATGCTTGAATGGAGTCCAACGTCGATGAGCATCAAAGAATGACACTTTCCCACCATGCTTCAATCTGAATGCATCCGTATCATTCATACATATGGGACAGCACAACCGACCATGAACACACCATCCAGACCAATCTCCATACGCCAGCAGATCATGCACTGACCACAAATAAGCAGCGCGCATGGTAAACTCCTTTTCAGTATGGCTGTCATAAGCCTTCACACCTCTCCACAATTGTTTCAGCTCTTCAATTAAAGGGCGAACAAACATATTCAGCTTTGGCCCTGGATGCTCGGGGCCTGGGATGACTAGTGCAAGGAACATGAACTCTTCTTTATTGACCAACTCGGGAGGAAGATTATATGGCACAATGAAGACAGGCCAACACGAGTAAGGGCTTGCACTGGTATTGAAAGGTGTGAATCCGTCCGTCGATAGACCAAGCCGTACACTCCTAGGGTCGTTTGCAAATTCGGGATCAAACTCGTCAAATGCCTTCCACGCATCACCGTCCGACGGATGGACCATTATGTCTGGATCAGTGACGAGACGTACACCATTCTTTGGCCACGTCATATGCAGAGCTATTTCCTTGTTGAGGAACAACCTTGAAAGCCGAGGAATGATGGGCAACCGACGAAGTTGCTTAGCTGCGACCTTCGTAACTACCAATTCACCCTCATCATTTGTCACCTCGACATATCTAGAAGCTTCGCAATGCTTACAACGGTCCAGCTTGTCATCCTCCTCAAAGAATAGCATGCAACTGTTGGGACACACGTCGATCTTCTCATATGTCATCCCAAGACCAGCCAACATCTTCTTTGCGAAGTACATATTCTTTGGCAACTTATGATTCTCCGGGAGAACCTCGCCCATCAGTTGGACGATGTCGTTGTAAGCACTGTTTGAAATGTTGTGCTTCGACTTTATCGCCATTAGTCTTGTGAGAGTCCCAAGAACTGACATCTGAGTGTGCTCGTGTAGTCTCTCTTCTCCCACGGCGAGTAGCCGGAAGAATTCTTGAGCATCGCGTGGAAGCTGCCCCGGCTCCTCAGCGTTTATTTCAACCTCCCTACCAAGATCATGCAACATGTCGTCCATCCTATCATGATCGTCATCAAGTTCCACCTCCGCGTCAACGTGTCTAATAGACTCTCCATGCCGGTACCATACAAGGTAGTTCGGCATAAACCCACTTTTGCAAAGGTGTTTCTCCATTTCTTCCTTCTTCTGAGGCCACTTGTTCTCGCAGCGATTGCAAGGACACTTCACTAGACGACCAGTTGCATCTTTGAAAGCGTGCTCAAGAAAAGCCTTTGTTACACCCATCCATGCATTCGAATGTGCCCCATCCTTTCTCCACCCGTCATACATCACCCTCCGATCACCGTCCATTTCAAAGGCTAAACAAAAGACAAAGAAAATCAACGATCGTCCGTGGCTTATTTAGGTGAACTCCCTATTAGGTAAAGGCCCTAAACCCACCCAAGAGTGTAGGCCGATGCTTGTGATTTGTGACGTGTAGCCTACGATTGCCGCGAAATTTCGGCAGCATAACCCCGCTGCTCTCCAAGCACACGCCTGAACATGGTGCGTTGGAGAACAACTGGGTTACACAACCGAAATTCCGCGTCAATCGTAAGGCACATGTCATAAATCACAAGCATCGGCCTACACTCTCAGGCTGTCCAAAATACGTGGACAATTCTGGAACGGCGAACCTCACAAGCCAATGTGACGTTCGCCGTTCCCGAACGGGTGACGCATACGGCTCGCTACGGTTAACGATTAAAACTGAACTCTAAACATTAAAAAATATCTCGGAGATTAAACAAAAGACATCACCCTCCGATCACCCTCCGAACGAGTGACTAATAACTATATAGTAAATAATAAATGACACATTAACCGAAATTACGAAAACAATGTATACCTGAGAATAATGTACGAGTCCAGCTAACACGGTGGAGAAGGTCAAGTCGAAAGAACACCTATGTACAAAAATTACTATTGTCAATAAAAAAATCGGCAGCACCTCCACTATAAAGTGATGTTTCTAAAACCTGCAAAAAACAACAACACGATGGTTGCCAACACAGAATACTGCACGATGGACACCTCGGCGCAGTATTGTGGAAGTCGCTAGATGACAATCAAAGTGACTGCTTAATCAATGGTAGTCGAACCCCTACAATTTCTAGGTTACTTTGACTGCTAAATCAATGGCAATCAAAGTGTCGCTAGATGACAATCAAAGTGATCTCAACCAAAAAGAACTATCTACTACTCGTTCACAGGCTCAAGAGCGACATGTTGTTCACAGGCTTAAGAACTATCTACTGCCCGTTCACAGGCTCAAGAACCAGCCAAACTCCAAAAGAATAATTTCTAGGTTATGCAGTATAAGAACTCGGAAGGGATTGGACATACCTTGATATGGTGTGCGGGTGGGAGCGGGGGCTCCTTCTTCGTAGCCGACAGCGGCACAACTCTGCGCGACGGCGGTTGCGCGCGGCTGCGAGCGGGTGCGGGCGGGCGCGCGGCGGGCGGGCCGCAGCGCGGCGGCGGTAGCGCGCGGCTGCGGGCGGGCGCACGGCTGCGGGCGGGTGCGGGCGAACGCGCGGTTGCGGGCGGGCGCGCGGCGCGGCGGCGGTTGCGCGGCGCGGCTGCGGCTGCGGCGGCGGCGGATGCGTGAGAGACGAGAGAGAGGGCGCGTGAGAGACGAGAGAGAGAAGGCCGGGAAGGAAGATAACGTCCTCTATTTTCGTCGGCCTCATTGAGGCCGACGAAAATAGTGGCCCGTTAAAAGTTTATTTTCGTCGGCCGGGCTGGTGCCGACGAAAAAAAATGACGTATGTTCGTCGGCCGATAGGAGACCGACGAAAATACAGACAATTTTCGTCGGTTTAGAGGCCGACGAAAATAACTTTCGTATTTTCGTCGGCAAGCCGACGAACATACAGCGTGACCCACGAAACTAGGCCGAATTTTCGTCGGTCACGAGGGCCGACGAAAATAACCTTCTATTTTCGTGGGCCGGCCGACGAAAATAAGTCGGCCTACGAAAATTTAGGCGTTTCCTGTAGTGAAAGCATAAAGTTTTCTACTGGCTATGGCTGAAAAACAGACTGAACACAAGGAATATGCTGAGGCAAAAAAACATGACACTTGAATCATACTCGTGCGAGAACTGTATCTGGCAAAAAGAGGAAACACTCTACCATCTCTTCCTCAGATGTAACTTTGCTAAGGCCTGCTGGAATTCCATTGGTATGACGCCTCCTAGAATTGCTAATCCCGAGGAGGCTTCGGCAAATCTCAAACAACAACTCAACGTTCCTTTCTCTATGGAGATAGTTATCCTCATGACATGGAGCATATGGAAGTGCCTAAATGCATGGTTATTTGAGAACACAGACCCAACGGTGCAGCAATGCAAGCATGAATTCATAAAGGAATTACTTCTGGTCATCCACAGAGCGCGGGGAAGATTCGATTCCTCCATTCCTAACTGGCTTCAGCAATGGTAGCCTTAATTAGCCCCTCCCTTGTGTAATTTTGCTCATTGTATGTTCTGAACTGTAATTTTCTAGTAATAATAAAATTTCCAGTAGGGGTCCCCCCTCCTGTTCTCTCAAAAAACCTCGAGAGGAACTTCATGCATATCGGCAGCTTCACATTGAAAAGGGACAGATGCGTTTGCCGCAGATGTTAGAAAGAAAACTAACTTTTAAGGAAAATTAGCTATTCCGTTTTTTATCTGGGCCAATTAACCTAGTTGTAATCTGATTAAATTTTATATCTAACACACATATAAATATGGATCGTCGGCTTCAATAAAGAGTATGACGTTTCAAGCAAATATTTCATGGTATCAGAGCCCCCACCTCTTTTTGAAGACGTCTAGTGAGAAAGAGAGAACAATGACGGTGACCTCATTGTCGTCGTTCTCGACGTTGGTCCTTGAACCATAGTCGGTGATAAACTTAACTGGCTGGACCTTGTGAAAGGTGTAGTTCCTCCCCGCTATTTGTAGTGCGCAACTCATGAAGTTCCTTGATAAGAAAATCGTCATGTCGTCAGCTGAGATCATCGCACGATCGATAACAAGAAGGAAATAAGATGCCAATCCATATTATGTAATCTCGATGATACAATATCAATAAGTCTTGTTGTACCTCCTCAACTCCCTTTCGAATGAGATCGTGGGACATATTGCGAAGAAGGAAATTTCAGCGATGATGCGAAAAGCTCTAAAAAAACTATATCCGTCACAATTAAAAAGCAAGGTCACAAACCTTTAGTTTGCTCTAACAAACATAAACAATAGATCGATGACCATGCCTTAGTAAGCACTTAACTCAAGGTCAAGCCTTGAGTATGAACTGAGACCAAGCCTCACAAGGTTCAGAGGTTGGTTAGCAAATTTAGGGGAAGCTTCAATCATCTATCGGTATATTATTGATTATATTAGTCATGGATTGCACAAAGAATGCTGATGGTTGTCTAAATGATGACTACCATGATAGACGACCACCGCCATTATCATCAGCCCGTAATAAGGGCAATGTTGTTCAGGCTAAGAGCACTAAGAAGAGTAAGATCACTAATCGAGAGGCTTAGAGGGCCCTAGAGGTGGCCTAGGTAGCAGAAGCTACAGAGAGAGGTGGCAACAACTTGAGCAATATGAGATAGAGTAACAGTTTACCGTTTATCGATTTATGCATACTTGAGGACCTCATTTACAACCACCAAAAACAACAGGTCCAGACTACCCATTCTTTATTCACTTAGACATAAGGATCGCTAGTGCTTCTTGAGTACATGAGCTTCCGTTTGTACCACTCGAGCAGTGGTTTCTAGCAAAGAGGGATCGCATAGCTTCAGATGGTTTCTACACCTTATTGCATGAGGACTTCCACTAAATTATGTCCTGTAGCAAGATCACCTTAGACTACACATAGTTTGTTTCTTAGACAACATAGTTGGTGCTAGAGGAGAGTAGATCCATCCTCACATCACTTAACTGCCAGGATTGACAGGTCTTCTTAGATGATCTAGATTTTATGTTGAGGTCTAAGTGAGAGAGCTCTATGCTTCACTATGATCATGAGTACTTTTAGTTTAACTTTGGAGGTAGGCCTCACATGCATACTCCATGCCAAATTGCCAATGCTTATTAGAGAGTGACTGACAAAGCTTCAATATATATATTTTAACCACCAAAGTAGATGTTAATCAAGATAAGATATGTGGTAAAGGTGCTAACAGAAAATTTACTAAATCAAATTTTTTATAATAGTAGTACAATTAAACTACCAAAAATATTTTAAAAAAATTCTAAACAATTTATTGTTGGACCTTATTATTTAATCAACTCAACCAGCACCAGGGCGGATGAGGAACCACGCGATCTCCTGCGGACCCTGCTCGGGGATTTGGTGCCCTCCAAGGATAGTTCTGAAGAAGAGATGTGCAGAAGTAGTGGCGATGACCGATGTGAGGAGAAGGCGAAATGGTGGGATGCAATTTTCGGGGAAGCACGAGATTTAAGTTCTTCCGCTGCAAACGTCTCTCTTCCACCTTTCGATTACGTACCTGAACATGATGACCATTCCTGTTTGTGCACTCGGAATCAGGCTTCTGTAGAATATGATTATTATAGGGATTACATGCGGAGAAAGACGAAATGGTCCATAGTGTTTAGGATCAAGAAAATGACGGATTTAGACGATTTTCACTTAAGCAGTTCTCATAGAAACTGGTTGAAAAGTTAGGCGTTTGACGATCCAAAGCAGCTTGTGGTGGTCAGAATCAGTAAAAAAAAGCTGAAACAAACATGTCCCTAAAGACCTAACTTAGCAAGGAAGAAATCTTCTCTCACAGAACCCCATGATTTGTCAATTGTGCAGTACTAACACTAAGCAGATTTGCAGTTTTGCCTTTTTGATTCACTAGAGATATTTATTGGAAATAGTCCCACATTGTATGTTATCAGTGGACAAGCAAGATTTATATGGTTGGGGGTGCAATCCCTAACGGGCTAGTTTTTTGGAGAGTGTTGGTCCATCATATTTAAAGCTCGCTGCTATGCGTACGGGTGCGTGTGTCGTGACCCGACGTCCGAGTGGGGACGAACATGCCATGTTTTGGCGGTCCGGTTCCAACAATATTTTGGACCACGAAAATTAAATTAGAGATATAACAACCGGACAATTTGTAGCACTAATTAAAATCAGGCAACTTCGCTAATTGTTCTTCACTAGTCATTACTAAAAAGTTATGATCACTGCCCAATGAGATTCCATAAATTTACAGAATTATTCAACCATTGAACTATGAAAGAAAGAAAAAAAAATTCTGTTCTACTATCAGATTGGCACTCACTAGTTCCCAAGGAAAGAGTCCACTCTAGCATTAACAGACCTTGACAGAAACTTCATGCAAATGGGAGGTTTCACATTTGCAAGAGAAAGAATAGCCTCGGGTAGTGCCCAGAGACCATCACCACACATGCAGCCTGATGCAACGGCTGGTCCGAACGAGTCTGCTTCAGCTTTGTTCCTCATCTCCCAAATGAAGAGTATCGTGCAGCCCAAGAACATGTCAATGGTGAAGTATGCTCCAACATAGAAAGGAATGGCTACTGCCATGGGGATGGGGATGAACTTGGCCACCTTCTTCGGCACCAGGTCCTTGATCATATTGACAGCGAAGGCGGCCGCAAAGAAGATGTAGGATAATGTCAGGCAATGCTTTGGAAGGGACAATCCATCGACGCCCATGATCGCCATGTTACGGTACATAAATGTGTAAGGTGCTGGGTAAGCGCCATTGGTGGCTCCAATATCGAACGACTTGTAAAACAGCCAGAAGACGCAGGGGGCAATAACACAGCCCATGGCAGTGCCTATCACTTGGCTTATGAACATGGACCTTGGTGAGGCTAGTGTCAGGTACCCAGTCTTGAAGTCTTGCATTAGATCAGCAGCTGTTCCCACAATGCTCATCATCACACCACAAGCAGCCAGTGCCACAATCACACCACTATGTGAAGCACCTGCCCACGCACCGAAGCTAAAGATCGCAAGTTTACCATAGGCACTTGCGAAGGACCAGTTTGTTAGGCCACATCCATAGGCATTGCAGAAGGCCAGTGCAGGTGAAACGATGTACGCAACCAAAATATGGTACCATTTGAGCTGTGGGATTATGAGAGGGAGACAACCGATTGTTATAGCTGCCAGAACGACATAGCCTCCCAACGCAACTGTCTTGGGAATCTGATCCTTCGTGAATAGCTCAAGACGACGCTTGTCGTCGAAAGACTCGGTTTCAGTGGTGGCATCAGCAGGGGTGCCATCGTTCGATACAGGAAGCGTGTTTGCTTTTCTATTCCTGTACCTTGATACGAAGGCTTCGATTGTGCTATAAAGTACCTTCAAGATGTTGTACAGGCCATCCCCAAGAATTACTGATATGGTTAGAAACACCTGCAGCGTTATGTTCTCAGTTCTGGGTAATGCATTGATTGGTTGCAGAAAGTTTTTTTTTTGCGTGCTAGTAGGACCAAGTTATAGCTTACTCTGTAGCCGTGCAGTCCATGCAGGCTGCTATCCGGAAGAGTCTCGGGGTACCAACTTCCTTTCTTTGTGCTGATCAATGGCCACATTATTCCCCAGGACATGATGCCTCCAAGAAGAAGAGACACATTTACAATATAGGGGCAGATCATTCCAACTCCAATATAAGTAGGTGAGAAATCAAAAAAGAACCTGGAAAATGATAAAATTTTAGGCACTTGAGAACAATAGGACTATGACTAATCACACAAGAGACTCGATAGTAGTCGATGGTATCTGATAATACTGTGCTCATTAGTGCATGTAAGTTTGGAGCTTCTCTTTCTGAATTAGAATTGCTTATTTTTTTATGGGTCCAGTCCAGCAGCTGGACGCATCCATACTGACCTATTTTTATAGGCTTCAAGGCCGAGCGTTGGGAAAGAACCAAATCCGCAGTGATTCCCGGCGGTGTAGAACCACTGGAAGAACGCCCAAAGGAAACTAAGGGAGAAGTACTTGCCTAACGTCCTAACCTGTTTCCTGAAATAGAATATGGTCTCATCAGTAATAATTCTTGGTTTTTTTTTTAATAATGATGTCAGATTATACAAGAGTCCATATGTTGCCTACTTTGCACGTTCAGAACCCTCAGGTGCATGGAATCCATTGATGAGGTAAGCAGTCGCAGCGCCACTTGGATAAGTCAGTTTGTAATCCACGATCATAACCTGAAAACATGTACTCCAGTTGAATAATCAATGTGCAGAATGTGTCCCTGGAGAATAGAGTGGCAGAGTGAAGCATCTACCTTTCTCAGAGGCACCAGAGCGAAAAGACCAAGAAAGCTGACGAGAAACATAAACCCCATCATCCATCCAAGATGGGGATCCTTGATATCCTGAGGATCGTTCACCTCTGTCTTGTTAGCAATTTTTGCACTCATACCAAACAGATAACTGCTAAACCCACCTGTTAGATTAGAATATGTCAATCACAACTGTATGATGTGATTAGAGATGGCAATGGGGACCCGATTCTCGATTCCCCGCGGGGAATTCCTCTATTAGGGGACGGGGATGGGGAAATTTCTCCCCCCACGGGGATGTAAACGGGGAAAATTTCTCCCCCGACGGGTAAACGGGGACGCATTCCCCATCCCTGTTCCCCGCGGGGATCCGTTAAACTTACATATGACGATGTTTTCATATAATAGCTAATGATAAAAAATAAATAATTATCTTGCCAAGAGATCACTAGTTGTACAAATGCGTTCATTTTAATGTACACATAATGATTTTTACATCTAACAATGTGTATAAGTGAAAATGTTTTACATTAATAACAAATGAAGTACGATCTAATTATAATTTAAGCGGGGACGGGGATCCCCGATGGGGATTTATCCCCGCGGGTAACGGGGATGGGGAAGAAATGTCCCCCGCAAGCGTTCGTGGGGATCCCCGCGGGGAAGTTTTTTCGTCACGGGGACGGGGATGGGGAGCCAAAACCCGACGGGGAATTCCCCGTTGCCATCCCTAGATGTGATTATATTGTTTCTTATTATCTCACCACACCCTGAAAATTTAGGAATTGGTACGCAATGTCAAATCTGAACGTGTTTGTCAGTAATAGCTAGCAGCCATAACCTTCGTCTAGGATTATATTATCCCAGAACCTCAGTGAACTGAGGGCCCGTTAATTAGTGGTGGAAGAACTGGCATGTCACACAGTTTTTAGTTGGGTTTTTTAAGCTGGTGCCCTCGATTTTGCTGGTGTGCTCAGTTTTACCCCTTTTTAGTTTGATTGTAAATGATCGTATGGTTGAAATCTAATTTTAGCCAAAGTATAGATGGACAGATGGTATCAATGACGTGTTAATATCCTGGTTCAATTCACCAGCGACTAGATTTCCTTTCCACTGGTGGCGAAAAAATAAGTCATTTTGTGATGAAAAAAAATTAAACACAAGTAGTGCCGGGTGACCTAATGTAGATTTAATCTGGAAGCCAAAACTAACTCTAGCCGGTCGGGTGCATCGCCGATCTTGTCTCAGGAATGAAACTATTTTACCAGTGAAGGTGATGCCGTAGGCGGAGACGACGCAGGTCTGGATCATGGTGTTCTCCTGGCGCGTGAAGGGCTGCCTGAGCAAGCCCATGCACCCGATGGCCCTGGTCCAGGTGCGGAGGAGGAAGTAGCTGAGGAGGCTGGCGCAGACGTTGAGCGACGGGTTGATGCCCGTGGTGAGGTCGATCTTCATGAGGATGACGTTGAACACGACGGAGAGGAGGGCCCCCACCACGAAGGCGCGCACCGTCAGCTGCTCCCGCCACGACGGCACGGGCTGATCCGCGAACGCCTGCTCCACCGACGACGGGGCCAGCTCCTTACCGGCGGCGGCACTGGCGCCGACGATCCTGTCGTCGGCTTCGTCTTCGACGTCGGCGCCGGGGTGGCGCCGGCGGATCAGGTTGTTGTGGCCAAGTTCCACGGCCTCGGCGTCGTCGTGTACGGCTGAGCCGCCGGAAGCGCTGCCGGTGGCGGTGCCTGCTGGAGCCATGGTGTGGTGTGGTGTCGTCAGTCTGTGCGGTGCGCGACTCGTTCAGTGCTTAGATATAGATAGAGGCCGCTGTGACGGCCAGAATCTCTCCTCAGATAGTGGAGGCCAGTCAGAATCTGGATCCAACTGTTAGTATTAGGTCAGTTACGGTTATTTTAGGGAATGACACTTGTCAACAAACAACAAATGATGCTGGAGTGAGTAGTGCTGCTCCTCAAATTCTTAGCATGGGTTGCAGCATGCAACATCAACATGCATGTGCTGATTTGCAGTGCATAGGGAAAACACCAATAGAGAACGCGTATCTAAGCTGGTGTTTGGTTTCTAGAGACTAATTTTTACTCCCTAGAAACTAAAAACAAAAAAAATTGCTTTGATTAAAATCTACAGACTTGAGCAAGATATGTGTTGCTTCTTGCCCAACTGAATGAATACATGAGCACGGACAGCTTGTGGAGGCACAAACCGAAACCCACATGACATCTACAAGAGCACACGCTCATCAGTCATCACCATGCATCTACTCCTATTCCGCTCACCCGCACTATTCCCATTCCATCTTTCTGCCGTGCCGTTGCACACAAGTCCAAACCGAGCTGATTTGATACCACGAAGCCTAAATTCTTTTAGTTAATATGGGCTACAACAAATTATTTTGATAGATGACAACCAGAAAACCACAGTGCACTGCGGGAGAGACAAACTTTGTCTAGCGCTAAATATTTTATCGAGTGTGAATTCACAGACACTAAGCAAAGATCCTTCTTGCCGAGTGTTACGCTGGGCAAAACAAGACACTAGACAAATCAGTCGTTTGCCGAGTGTCCGCCACTAGACAAAGCAAAACACTAGGCAAATTGAAAGTTTGCCTAGTGCCAGACACTAGGCAAAAAAAAAAGCTCGACAAATCGGAAGTTTGCCTAGACACTAGGCAAAGAAAAACACTTGATAAACTGCCGTCGTCAGCTAACACCATCCACCCACCGTTAACTTTGTCGAGTATCCGACTTCGACACTCGGCAAATAAGGTCTCTTTGCCTAGTGTCAGATTAGAACACTAGGCAAAGAGGCATTTTGCCTAGTGTCTTATTTTGACACTCGGTAAAATATTTTTCTTTTCTTTTTTCTTTCAAACTTTTAATGATGTGTTTCTATAGCACCTAGAACTACATGTCAAGTTTTGGTGGATTTTTTTGAAGTTTTTGCTATATTTACTAAATTTATTTCATTTAATTGAATTTCTTTTGATAATTCAAATTTAAACTGCAAGTCATTCGCATGATGGAAAGATGATATTCATATTCTTTATTATAATTTGAGGCCTTATCCGGTAACAGACTATAAATTTCAAACATCATGTTCACAAAATATGACCACAAACTTACGGTCCAGTTGTTTTTTAATTGTATAAAAATCAAACAAAGTCAGAAAATCATTAAACTTGTCGAGATGTCATGATATGTGGAGGCTATGATAAAAAGTTGACAAGGTTTCATGAAAGTTTGACACGAACGATAGTTACCACCTAGTCGGCATCTACATTAAATCATTAAACTTCTCTCTCAATTCTTTGGTTTGTAAGCATTGTACATAAAAACTTTTATGAAATCTTGTCAATTTTTATCATAGTCTCCACATATGGTATCATGACATCTCGACAAGTTTTATGATTTTTTGGCTTCGTTTGCTTTTTATGCAATTTAAAAACAACTGGACCACAAGTTTGTGGTCATGTTTCGTGAACATGATGTTCGAAATCTCTGGTATGTTACCGGATAAGGCCTCAAATTATACTAAATAACATGAATATCATTTTTCCATCCATTTTTCCATTATGCGAATGACTTGCAGTTCAAATTTAAATTATCAGAAGAAATTCAATTAAATTAATAAATTTACTAAATATAGCTAAACATTTAAAAAATTATCAAAACTTGAAATGTAGTTTTAGGTGCTATAGAAACATATCATAAAAAGTTTGGACGCAAAAAGAAAAGAAAAAAATTTACCGAGTGCCAAAAAAAGACAATAGGAAAAATGCCTCTTTGCCTAGTGTCCTGAACTGACACTAGGCAAAGAGTCTCTTTGCCTAGTTCCTGAATTGACACTAGGCAAAGTAAAAATAGGTATTTTCCTCATATACTTCCAGTAGGACAATGTGTGTCGAGTGCCGCGACGCTGCACACTCGGCAAAGATTAAAAAAATTTGGGGCTTGTTTTGACAAGTGGAGTCACGTGCACCAAAAGCAAGTGACTAGTCGGCCACTGAGCACGCTGCCTCCAGTTTGCATCTAGTGACAAGTGGAGTCACGAAGCTTGGACTTGAGTCTTGGAGCCTTGGACTGGTCCAACCCTAACATGGTGATGGCGGCGGCTTTGGATCCAGCCTGTGCACTAGCCGCCGACGATCTTCTGGCGGCGTGCTCAGCTCCCACCTCCGGTTCTCCTCCTCCGTAGAGTACTCGAGTGAGTCCCTGCACTCCTAGTCTCCTTCTTCGTTCCTGCTCTCCACGGCTTCTCCTCCTCCTCCTTCGGCCGACCGGCCTACTCTTCCTAGGCCCTAGCTCCTACTGTGACCGACCAGCCAGCTCTCCCTAGCCCCCTCTCCTCCGGCCTGCTCTCCTTGGCTCCCCCTCCTCTAGCCTAAGCAGTGGAGCGCAGCAGCGCCCTCGCCGACACTAGGCCAGCTGCCCAGCCGGCTCCCTCTCAGTGTCACGCGCACAGCTGCAGCGGCCAGCGGCGTAGTCTTGCCTCGCCTGATGCCCACAGACAAGGTGAACCTCTCCCTCTTAGTCGCACAGTTACAGCGGCCAGCTGAGAGGACCTAGAGGGGGGGGGGTGAATAGGTGATCTTGTAAAATTCAACAACTAATAGCCACAAAACTTGGTTAAGTGTTAGTATGGCTAAGTAGCGAGCTCTTGCGAACACACAAGTATCACAAAAAAACAATCACAAAAGACACGCGAGTTTATCCTGTGGTTCGGTCAAGTATAACACTTACCTACCTCCACGTTGTGGCGTCCCAATGGACGAGGGTTGCACTCAACCCTTTTCAAGTGATCCAATGATCAACTTGAATACCACGACTTTTCTTTGCTTATCTCTTTTCCTGTTTGCGAGGAATCTCCACAAGTTGGAGTCTCTCGCCCTTACAACAAAGATCACAGTGAAAGCACAAGAGTAAGGGTGGGAAGTAACACACACAAATCCGCAGCAATACACACGCACACAAGCCAAGACTTGAGCTCAAAATGAAGCACAACGAGTTCACAGCTAGAACGGAGCTCAAATCACTAACACAGTCGATCAAGTGCGCGGAGACAGAGTGTGGAAGACTTAGAATGCTCAAAGTATGCTTGGATGACTCCTCCATGCGCCTAGGGGTCCCTTTTATAGCCCCAAGGCAGCTAGGAGCCGTTGGAGGCAATCTTGGAAGGATAATCTTGCCTTCTGTCGGGTGGCACACCGGACAGTCCGGTGCGCCACCGGACAGTCACTGTAGCTGTCCGGTGCGTGATCTCTTTCCTTTCCAGGCGCATCCGACTGTTGCAGATTCGTGGCAGTTGGCGCACCGGACACTGTCCGGTGTACACTGGACAGTCCAGTGCCCCCTGCCAACCGTTGGCGCGCCCACGCGTCGCGCGAAGATTGCGCGGCCGACCGTTGGCGCAGTCGACCGTTGGCTCACCGGACAGTCCGGTGAATTTTATCCGTACGCCGTTGAACTTTTCCCAAGAGCGACGACTTCGCCGCGGATGACTCACCGGATAGTCCGGTGCACCACCGGACATTCCGATGAATTATAGCCGTACGCTGCCGTCGAGTCCCGAGAGCGTCTTGTTCACCGGAGACTGGCCTGGCGCACCGGACACTGTCCGGTGCACCCAGACCGAGCAGGAGACTCTTTTCCAATTGCTTTTTCCCTGTTTCTAGCACTTAGACACAATACATTAGTACCCAAATCAATATACTAAGTCTAGAAACGTACCTTGTAATATGATTTGCACTTCTTCACTCTTTGGCACAAATTAGCACTTAGAGAAAATGTGTTGGGCACTTAATCACCGAAACACTTTAGAAATGGCCCAAGGGCACATTTCCCTTTCAATCTCCCCCTTTTTGGTGATTTATGCCAACACATCAAAAAGCAACTAAAAGAAGTGCAACATCAATGCAATTGAGAACAAGAATTGTTTTTGATTCAAATTTGGCATATTTGGATCATTCTTTGACACCACTTGGTTTGTTTTTGCAAATCAAATCAATTTCCTATCTCTAAGTCAAACACACTTGTTTAGGCATAAAGAGAGGTATTCCAAAAGAAATTGATCAAAGATCCAAAAACTCCCCCTTTTTCCTATAATCATAAATTCTCCCCACAAGAGGCCAAATTTTGACAATAAGAGTATTTTGACAAATCAAAAGTTCTAACTCTACTATTTTCAAAATTCTCAAGTGGTAGCTGATCCATTTTCTTTGGCCTTAATTTCTCCCCCTTTGGCATTAAGCACCAAAACGGGATCATTCTTGGCCCTTTAACCCCATTGCCTCACCAAAATTGTCAATTACTAGCAAAAAGGCAATAACAGCATAGATATGAACTTGGAGTGAATACCGGAGTGCAGTGGAAGTCTTTGCATGGTCCAAGTTCACCTTTCCCTTTCAATTAACTTTTGAGACTAAATCAAGTAAACTCAAACACAAAGGTTAGTCTCAAGGGGTCAAGTTGTAGCATGCCTCCCCCTAAATAAGTGCATCACTTGCAAATGGACTTGTGAGGTTCGGGGATCATGTGTACAACTTGAGCACCACAAATGAACAAAAATAGATTGAAATGCATAAATTACATGATCAAAGGAATAAAACACATGTATGCTATAGATCAATCCAAGTTATGTGAATCTAAGACATTTAGCTCACTACGCAACCTGCAAAACCTTTTCTCATCTAAAGGCTTGGTGAAGATATCGGCTAGCTGGTTTTCGGTGCTAATATGGTACACCTCGATATCCCCCTTTTGCTGGTGGTCTCTCAGGAAGTGATGCCGGATGTCTATGTGCTTAGTGCGGCTGTGTTCAACAGGATTATCCGCCATGCGGATTGCACTCTCATTGTCACATAGGAGTGGGACTTTGCTCAGATTGTAGCCAAAGTCCCTGAGGGTTTGCCTCATCCAAAGTAGTTGCGCGCAACACTGTACTGCGGCAACATACTCGGCCTCAGCGGTGGATAGGGCAATGGAAGTTTGTTTCTTTGAACTCCAAGACACCAGGGACCTTCCTAGGAATTGGCACGTCCCTGATGTACTCTTCCTATCAACCTTGCACCCGGCATAATCGGAGTCTGAATATCCAATCAAGTCAAAGGTAGACCCCTTTGGATACCAGATCCCGAAGCAAGGCATAGTAACTAAATATCTAAGAATCCGCTTAACGGCCACAAGGTGACAATCCCTTGGTTCGGATTGATATCTAGCACACATGCAAACGCTAAGCATAATATCCGGTCTACTAGCACATAAATAAAGCAAGGATCCTATCATAGATTGGTATGCCTTTTGATCAACGGACTTACCTCCTTTGTTGAGGTCGACATGTCTGTCGGTTCCCATTGGTGTCTTTGTGGGCTTGGCGTCCTTCATCCCGAACCGCTTGAGCAGATCTTGCGTGTACTTCATTTGGAAGATGAAGGTGCCGTCCTTGAGTTGCTTCACTTGAAACCCAAGGAAGTAGTTCAACTCGCGTATCATCGACATCTCAAATTTCTGTGTCATCACCCTGCTAAACTCCTCACAAGACTTTTGGTTAGTAGAACCAAATATTATGTCATCGACATAAATTTGGCACACAAATAGGTCACCATCACAAGTCTTAGTGAAAAGAGTTGGATCGGCTTTCCCAACCTTGAAAGCATTAGCAATTAGGAAATCTCTAAGTGAGAGCACCTAGAGGGGGGGGTGAATAGGTGATCCTGTAAAACTTCAAAAACTTATAGCCACAAAAACTTGGTTAATTGTTAGCACAATAATTGCCAAGTGGCTAAAGAGGAATCCCCAACAAAACACAATAACCAACAAGGATCAATCACAGAGATGGCACGGTGGTTATCCCGTGGTTCGGCCAAGACCAACGCTTGCCTACTCCACGTTGTGGCGTCCCAACGGACGAGGGTTGCAATCAACCCCTCTCAAGTGGTCCAAAGACCTACTTGAATACCACGGTGTTTTGTTTGCTTTTTCTCAATCCCATTTGCGAGGAATCTCCACAACTTGGAGCCTCTCGCCCTTACACTTGAAATTCACAAAGAACACGGAGCAAGGGAGGGATTAGCAATGCACACAAGACACAAGAATCAGAGTGTCAACACGCACACAAATCGCAACAAGAGCTCGCAACACGACTCAATGAGTTCACAACTCCACAAGAGCTCTATATGCTATCACTATGAAACGAATGCGCGAAATTGATGTCTTGGTGCTTAGAAATGTTGTCGAGATGCTTGGTGTGCTCCTCCATGCGCCTAGGGGTCCCTTTTATAGCCCCAAGGCAGCTAGGAGCCGTTGAGAGCAATCAGGGAAGGCAATTCTTGCCTTCAGTCGTCTGGCGCACCGGACAGTCCGGTGCCAGATTTCTTTCCTTAAATGGCGAAGCCGACCGTTGGCAGACCTGGAGTCGTTGGCGCACCGGACATGTCCGGTGCACACCAGACAGTCCGGTGCCATCTTCTAGCCGTTGGCTCCGCCACATGTCCCGCGCAGATTGCGCGGCCGACCGTTGGCCCGGCCGACCGTTGGCTCACCGGACAGTCCGGTGCACACCGGACAGTCCGGTGAATTATAGCCGTACGTCGCCGGTGAATTCCCGAGAGCGGCCAGTTCGCTCGAACCAGCCTGGCGCACCGGACACTGTTCGGTGCACCACCGGACACTGTCCGGTGCACCACCGGACAGTCCGGTGCTCCCAGACTCAGCAGATCCTTGGCTGCTCGAGCCAAGACATTTCCAATTGGATTTTTCCTGTTTCCAGCACTTAGACACAATACATTAGTCCATAAAACAATGTACTAAGTCTGAGAAACATACCTTTATCCTTGATTTGTACTTTGTCCACCTCTTTACACTTAGGCACTTGTGTTGAACACTAAATCACCAAAACACTTAGAAATGGCCCAAGGGCACATTTCCCTTTCAATCTCCCCCTTTTTGGTGATTTATGCCAACACAACATAAATCAAGTAGAACAAGTACACAATCAATTCAAATTAGAACTCAAAATTGTTTTGATTCAATTTGACATATATGGATCACTCTATGCCACCACTTGGTTTGTTTTTGCAAATCAAACTCAAATTCCTATCTCTAAGTCAAAACCACTTGTAGAGACATAAAGAGAGGTTTTCCAAAGAAATTTGATCAAGGATTTCAAAAACTCCCCCTTTTTCCCATAATCAACACTTCTCCCCACAAGAGGCCAACTTTTGACATAAAAGACAATAAAAGAGTTTTGACAAACCAAAAGCTCTAATCTACTATTTTCAAAATTTCTCAAGTGGTAGCTGATCCATTTATTGCTTTGGCCTTTATTTTCTCCCCCTTTGGCATCAAGCACCAAAACGGGATCAATCTTGGCCCTTTAACCCCATTGTCTCACCAAAATTTTCAAATAAGAACACAAGGCAATAGGAGTATAAAGATGAACTTGAAAAGTTACTCTTTCTCATCGGAGTGCAGTGGAAGTCTTGCATGGTCCAAATCCACCTTTTCCCTTTCAATCCTCCTTGAAGACTAAAACAACCAAACTCAAGTACATGGTTAGTCTCAAAGGGTCAAGTTGTAGCACAGCTCCCCCTAAATATGTGCATCACTTGCAAAAAGGACTTGTGAGGTCCAGGGAGTGTTTGTACAACTTGAGCACCACAATAAGCAACAGAATGCAGAATGAACATGATCAAAGGCATAAACACATATATGCTACAATTCAATCCAAGTTCCGCGAATCTAAGATATTGAGCTCACTACGTAGCCTGCAAAAGGTCTTCTCATCTAGAGGCTTGGTAAAGATATCGGCTAGCTGGTTCTCGGTGCTAACATGAAACACTTCGATATCTCCCTTTTGCTGGTGGTCTCTCAAAAAGTGATGCCGGATGTCAATGTGCTTTGTGCGGCTGTGCTCAACAGGATTTTCCGCTATTCGGATAGCACTCTCATTGTCACATAGGAGTGGGACTTTGCTCAGATTGTAGCCAAAGTCCCGGAGGGTTTGCCTCATCCAAAGCAGTTGCGCGCAACACTGTCCTGCGGCAACGTACTCGGCCTCAGCGGTGGATAGGGCAACCGAGGTTTGTTTCTTAGAGTTCCATGACACCAGGGACCTTCCTAAGAATTGGCACGTCCCCGATGTACTCTTCCTATCGACCTTACATCCAACATAGTCGGAATCCGAGTACCCAATTAAGTCAAAGTTAGACCCCTTTGGATACCAGATCCCGAAGCAAGGCGTAGCGACTAAATATCTAAGAATTCGCTTCACAGCCACTAAGTGACACTCCTTAGGATCGGATTGAAATCTAGCACACATGCATACGCTAAGCATAATATCCGGTCTACTAGCACATAAATAAAGCAAAGAACCTATCATGGACCGGTATGCTTTTTGATCAACGGACTTACCACCTTTGTTGAGGTCGGTGTGTCCGTCAGTTCCCATCGGCGTCTTTGCGGGCTTGGCGTCCTTCATCCCAAACCGCTTTAGCAAGTCTTGCGTGTACTTCGTTTGGGAGATGAAAGTGCCGTCCTTGAGTTGCTTCACTTGAAACCCAAGGAAGTAGTTCAACTCGCCCATCATCGACATCTCGAATTTCTGCGTCATCACCCTGCTAAACTCTTCACAAGACTTTTGGTTAGTAGAGCCAAATATTATGTCATCGACATAAATTTGGCACACAAAAAGATCACCATCGCAAGTCTTAGTAAAAAGAGTTGGATCGGCTTTCCCAACCTTGAAAGCATTAGCAATTAAAAAGTCTCTAAGGCATTCATACCATGCTCTTGGGGCTTGCTTAAGTCCATAGAGCGCCTTAGAGAGCTTACACACGTGGTCGGGGTACCGTTCATCCTCAAAGCCAGGGGGTTGCTCCACGTACACCTCCTCCTTGATCGGCCCGTTGAGGAAAGCGCTCTTCACATCCATTTGGTACAACCTGAAGGAATGGTGAGCGGCATATGCTAGCAAGATACGAATTGATTCTAGCCTAGCCACGGGAGCAAAAGTCTCCTCAAAGTCCAAACCTGTGACTTGGGCATAACCTTTTGCCATAAGCCGAGCCTTGTTCCTTGTCACCACCCCGTGCTCGTCCTGTTTGTTGCGGAACACCCACTTGGTTCACACAACATTTTGCTTGGGGCGAGGCACCAGTGTCCAAACTTCATTGCGCTTGAAATTGTTGAGTTCCTCCTGCATGGCCAACACCCAGTCCGGATCTAGCAAGGCCTCTTCTACCCTGAAATGCTCAATAGAAGAGACAAAAGAGTAATGCTCACAAAAATTTACTAATCTTGAACGAGTAGTTACTCCCTTGCTAATATCACCCAATATCTGGTCGACGGGATGATCCCTTTGGATCGTTGCTCGAACTTGGGTTGGAGGTGCCTGAGGTGCTTCTTCCTCTTCAATTTGAACATCCTGTGCTCCCCCTTGATCATGCGCCTCCACTTGAGGTACCTGTTCGTCATCCTGGGTTGGGGGATGCACCATAGTTGAGGAAGACGGTTGATCTTGCTCCAAATGTTCCTGAGGCCGTACATCTCCAATCGCCATGGTGCGTATCGCGGCCGTTGGAACGTCTTCTTCATCTACATCATCAAGATCAACAACTTGCTCTCTTGGAGAGCCATTAGTCTCATCAAATACAACGTCGCTAGAGACTTCAACCAAACCCGATGATTTGTTGAAGACCCTATACGCCTTTGTATTTGAATCATAACCTAATAAAAACCCTTCTACGGCTTTGGGAGCAAATTTGGAATTCCTACCCTTCTTCACTAGAATGTAGCATTTACTCCCAAATACACGAAAGTACGATACATTGGGTTTGTTACCAGTTAGCAGCTCGTATGAGGTCTTCTTGAGGAGACAGTGAAGGTAGACCCTGTTGATGGCGTGGCAAGCCGTGTTCACGGCTTCCGACCAAAAGCACTCGGGGGTCTTGAACTCTCCAAGCATAGTCCTCGCCATATCTATGAGCGTCCTGTTCTTTCTCTCTACCACACCATTTTGCTGAGGTGTGTAGGGAGCGGAGAACTCGTGCTTGATCCCCTCCTCCTCAAGGAACTCCTCCACTTGAAGATTCTTGAATTCGGACCCGTTGTCGCTCCTTATCTTCTTCACCTTGAGCTCAAACTCATTTTGAGCTCTCCTTAGGAAGCGCTTGAGGGTCCCTTGTGTTTCAGACTTATCCTGCAAAAAGAACACCCAAGTGAAGCGGGAAAAGTCATCAACAATAACTAAACCATACTTACTTCCTCCTATGCTCAGATAGGCGACGGGTCCGAAGAGGTCCATATGCAGCAGCTCCAGAGGTCTTGACGTGGTCATCACATTCTTGCTGTGATGTGCTCCTCCCACTTGTTTACCTGCTTGACAAGCTGCACAAGGTCTATCTTTTTCGAAATGAACATTGGTTAGACCTATCACGTGTTCTCCCTTTAGAAGCTTGTGGAGGTTCTTCATCCCCACATGTGCTAAGCGGCGATGCCACAACCAGCCCATGCAAGTCTTAGCCATTAAGCATGCATCTAGACCGGCCTCTTCTTTTGCAAAATCAACTAAGTAAAGTTTGCCGTCTAGTACACCCTTAAAAGCTAGTGAACCATCACATCTTCTAAAGACAGACACATCTACATTTGTAAATAAACAATTATATCCCATATTACATAATTGACTAACAGATAGTAAATTATATCCAAGAGACTCTACTAAAAACACATTAGAGATAGAGTGCTCATTGGAGATTGCAATTTTACCTAGCCCTTTTACCTTGCCTTGATTCCCATCACCGAATATTATTGAATCTTGGGAATCTTTGTTTTTGACGTAGGAGGTGAACATCTTCTTCTCCCCCGTCATATGGTTTGTGCATCCGCTGTCAATAATCCAGCTTGAACCCCCGGATGCATAAACCTGCAAGGCAAATTTAGGCTTGGGTCTTAGGTACCCAACTCATGTTGGGTCCTACAAGGTTAGCACAAATATCCTTAGGGACCCAAATGCAAGTTTTGTCTCCCTTGCATCTTGCCCCTAATTTTCTAGCAACTATCTTCCTATCCTTTCTACAAATAGCAAAAGAAGCATTTAAAGCATGATATATTGTAGAAGGTTCATTTACTTTCCTAGGAACATTAACAACATTTCTCCTAGGCATATTATGAACAACATTTCTCCTACCAACATTTCTATCATGCACATAAGAAGAACTAGAAGCAAACATGGCATGAGAATCAAAGGCATTATATGCATTACAACTCCTGTAAGCATTTCTAGATTGTCTCCTATCATGGTACATAAAGGCATGGTTCTTTTGCACACTACTAGCCATAGGGGCCTTCCCTTTCTCCTTGGCGGAGATGGGAGCCTTATGGCTTGTCAAGTTCTTGGCATCCCTCTTGTAGCCAAGTCCATCCTTAATTGAGGGGTGTCTACCAGTCGTGTAGGCATCCCTTGCAAATTTTAGCTTGTAAAATTCATTCTTGCTAGTCTTAAGTTGGGCATTAAGACTAGCTAATTCCTCATTTAATTTGGAAATTGAAACTAAGTGATCACTACAAGCATCAATGTCAAAATCTTTACACCTATTACAAGTTTCAACAATTTCTACACAAGAATTAGATTTACTAGCTACTTCTACTTTAGCATTTAAATCATCATTAAAACCTTTTAACGTAGCAATAGTTTCATGACAAGAAGATAATTCACTAGAGAGCATTTCATTCCTTTTAATTTCTAGAGCAAGAGAATTTTGTGCTTCTACAAATTTATCATGTTCTTCATACAACAAATCCTCTTGCTTTTCTAAAAGCATATTCTTATCATTCAAACATCAATCAACTCATTAATCTTATCAATTTTAGATCTATCTAATCCCTTGAATAAGCATGAGTAATCTATCTCATCATCATCACTAGACTCATCCTCACTTGAAGAAGCATAAGTACTAGTATCATGAGTGCTTACTTTCTTCTCTCTTGCCATGAGGCAAGTGTGACGCTCGTTAGGGAAGAGGGATGACTTGTTGAAGGCGGTGGCGGCGAGTCCTTCATTGTTGGAGTAGGAGGAGGAGCAATCTGAATCCCACTCCTTGCCTAGATGTGCCTCGCCCTTTGCCTTCTTGTATGCCTTCTTCTTCTCCCTCTTGCTCCCTTGGTCCTGTTCACTATCATTGTCGGGACAGTTAGCAATAAAATGACCAAGCTTACCGCATTTGAAGCATGAGCGCTTCCCCTTGGCTTTGGTCTTGCTTGGCTGTCCCTTGCGACCCTTAAGCACCGTCTTGAATCTTTTGATGATGAGGGCCATCTCTTCATCATTAAGTCCGGCCGCCTCAATCTGTGCCACCTTGCTAGGTAGCGCCTCCTTGCTTCTTGTTGCCTTGAGAGCAAGGGGTTGCGACTCGTTGATCGGACCATTCAAGGCGTCGTCCACGTACCTTGCCTCCTTGATCATCATTCGCCCGCTAACGAATTTTCCGAGGACTTCTTCGGGCGACATTTTGGTGTACCTGGGATTCTCACGAATATTATTCACCAAATGAGGATCAAGAACGGTAAAGGACCTTAGCATCAGTCGGACGACGTCGTGGTCCGTCCATCGCGTGCTTCCGTAGCTCCTTATTTTGTTGATAAGGGTCTTGAGCCGGTTATATGTTTGAGTTGGCTCCTCGCCCCTTATCATCGCGAACCTTCCGAGCTCGCCCTCCACCAACTCCATTTTGGTGAGCAAGGTGATGTCGTTCCCCTCATGAGAGATCTTGAGGGTGTCCCAGATCTGCTTGGCATTGTCCAAGCCGCTCACCTTGTGATACTTGTCCCTGCACAAAGAGGCTAGCAACACAGTAGTAGCTTGTGCATTTTTATGAATCTGTTCATTAATAAACACAGGACTATCTGAGCTATCAAATTTCATTCCACTTTCCACAATCTCCCAAATGCTTGGATGGAGAGAAAACAAGTGAGTACGCATTTTGTGGCTCCAAAATCCGTAGTCCTCTCCATCAAAGTGAGGGGGCTTGCCAAGTGGAATGGGGAGCAATTGAGCATTTGAGCTATGCTGAATGCGCGAATAATCGAAAGAAAAGTTTGAGTTAACCGTCTTTCGTCTGTCGTAGTCGTCGTTGTCCTTTTGGGAGGAGGAAGATTCGTCGCTGTCGTAGTAGACAATTTCCTTGATGCGCCTTGTCTTCTTCTTCCTCCCGTCTTTTCTTTTGTGGTCCGAGCCTGAGTCGGTGGGCCTGTCATCATTGGGCTCGTTGACGAAGGACTCCTTCTCCTTGTCGTTGATCACCATCCCCTTGCCCTTAGGATCCATCTCTTCGGGCGGTTGGTCCCTTTCTTGAAGAGAACGGCTCCGATACCAATTGAGAGCACCTAGAGGGGGGGGTGAATAGGTGATCCTGTAAAACTTCAAAAACTTATAGCCACAAAAACTTGGTTAATTGTTAGCACAATAATTGCCAAGTGGCTAAAGAGGAATCCCCAACAAAACACAATAACCAACAAGGATCAATCACAGAGATGGCACGGTGGTTATCCCGTGGTTCGGCCAAGACCAACGCTTGCCTACTCCACGTTGTGGCGTCCCAACGGACGAGGGTTGCAATCAACCCCTCTCAAGTGGTCCAAAGACCTACTTGAATACCACAGTGTTTTATTTGCTTTTTCTCAATCCCGTTTGCGAGGAATCTCCATAACTTGGATGTCACACCCGGTTTTGGAAGGCAAACCAAGTGCGAACTATGTACGTGCCAGGATCAGAACTCACGTACACAGCGATTACATAAATGAACATCAATGCACATTGCTCGAATAATAACTTAAAAGAGTATTAACTTATTACATCACAGAGTCATAGACATCCACATAGTCATCAACTTAACAGTTAAATCAAAGTGCTAGCGAAACGCAGTAAAGATAAGGCCTTCACAGGCAGCTGACTGGGGGGTTGCCGCCAACCCACACCTAGAATTCGTCGTAGTCCTGGAACTCCTGGAAGTCTCCTTCCACGGCTTCGCCTTCTCCTGAGCAGTGGTTACAATGCGGACAACCTGGTGTTTTGTGGTAAAGCAAGGATGAGTACACATCAACGTACTCAGCAAATGTCCCATTTGGCTGAAGTGGACTAGCTTTATGTGGGGTTAGGTTTAAGCAGTTGCTTTTAGTTGGTCAGGTATTTATCATTAGTAGAAGCCAGATTTTAGCATTAACCAACCCATGAACCATTTCCTCATCGAGGAACAACATCATCATATTCGAACCAAAACCATAACATAATCCTTGTATCTCGAACCATCTGTATCTCTAATCAAAGAGGATCCCAAGGCTGCTCATAACCGTGAGCACGACTGATATATCAGTTTCACTACCCTCTGCAGAGGTCGCACACTTTACCCATGAGTCATGATTCCCTTTCTGCCCGGGGAGAGCTAATCCCCATTGACCACTACCTAGGTGGTCCGGCAGGGTATCACTACGTAGCTTTTACAAAGATTCCCTAGAGATCATAGCTGCCCGTTAGGTTTCTCCAGTTTGATAAACACAGTACCCCTCCCCGCAGGAGAGTGACTAACAAAAAGCAAAACGAAAGAACCTCGGCACTCCGCCTCGGCAGAGCAAGCACTGTGCCTGGACCCCATTGACGGCACGACGGCGAAGCAACTACACCTCTAGTTCCTCTAATTAATTAGCTAAGGGCGCCCCATTTCACCCTCATGGTTGCACTGTTATCCCGGGTGGTCTCTCAACGAACAGGTCCTTACGGAGAGGTACTCAGGAAACAGCCTGAGCCCCCTAGAGTATCACAAGATCATCAACATCATCAGGATAACAGTATCATAAATATTCACATCATGTTCATTGATTAAGTTAAGGCAGTAGCAGAATGCTAACCATAATAGCCCATAAGGTCATCAAGGATAAAGTAAAGAGTAAAGCTAGTCAATCCTTAGGTTTCAAGTAAGTAATGCGGGGTAGTAAGTTATAAATGAATAGGACATAATGGGTCAGAGGACACTTGCCTTCACCAAACTGCTGATCAGGAACTTCCTCTACAACTTCCTCGGAAAACACAGACTGCTCGTTGTCTACGTAAAGTAATCATTCACACTATGCACTTGGGAAATAACCAGCAAAAACAATATACCAAACATATGCAGCAGAGAGAGATCACAAGTTCATAATAAAAAAGGGATAGGCACTCTGGTATTCTCTAGGTCTAGGGTAGAGGACTATACAGAGTGAGTCATTATCCACTAATCAGGTTTAAGTCAGTGGTGGGATTAAATCATTATCTGGTTTTAAGTTCCTAAACTTAGGTGTTTAAGTCCATAAACTTAAGTGCTCCAACTTTTATTAAAGTCTACTATCTTTTATTTATCTCAAATATGGTTCCAATAACATTAATTTTACCCTAATGATCAACTATTAATTGAGACATAGAAACAGCAGGGAAACATTGCATAAACAGATAGATAATAATATTATGAACATTTTGCAATTTGAAGCACCTAATTTGGAGTTCATATGGCAAAGTTATGAATTTTACAAGTTTAGGGGTTAAAAATATACCCTAAGGGCCTATTTTGAATTAAATAAAAGGTCCGAGGACCTAACTGTAAGAAACCAGGGACGACGGGTTCAATTTCCAGAAAACAGGGGGGTTCTTTAAGAAAACGCGCGGGCGAAGGGGTATCGGACGTTAATAGCCGTTAGATCTCAGTCGGACGGCCAGGATTAGATCCTGCGGGCGGGCGCGCGAGCGCGCGGCGGCGTGAGCGGCTGACAGGCGGGGCCGGGCGGGCAGAGCGAGCGCGGGCGCGGGCGGCTGACAGGCGGGGCCGGGCGGGCAGAGCGAGCGCGGGCGCGGGCGGCTGACAGGCGGGGCCCAGTTGGCAGGAAGGCGGGGTGCGGGGGAAACGGCTCTGGGCCGTCGGATCTCAGGCGAACGGCTGAGGTTGGGTGCGGGCTATTTGAAACGGGGCCGTCCGATCTAAGATGGACGGTGGAGATGGGGCGGCTGGCTTCTGTCTCCTTCCCCAGCCGGCTGAGGCGGCGGCGCCCGCCCCCGCGGCGGAGGAGCTCGCCGGAGACGAGGGGCGCGGGGGCCCTGCGGGTCCTTGGGGCGATCTGAATGGCCGGGGAGGTTGGGGAGGGCGCGGAGAATTCTTTGGTGGGGTCTGGGTCAGGGCAGGGGCACCGGAGGGGGGCGGTTCACGGCGAAGCGGCTCGGCGGCGGCGTTAAGCAACTCCGACGAGGAATTAAGCGCGACAGAGAGCAAAACAACGATCAATAGGGGCGGGAGAGGTTCTTTACCTCAAGGCGGGTTCCGGGGACTCCTCGGTGGCGGCGATGACGCGACGGTGACCCGGGGCGACGGTGGCGGACCTCCACGGCTGCACGGCGGACGGCGGGTGAGCGCGGGCAGAGAGAAATAGGGAGGGGAAGGGGAAATTGGAGCGCGTTCCGGGTTGTGGACGTCGGGGCGAAGCTTACCGTGGCAAAAGGCACGGCGGAGCTCCAACGACGACGGGGAAACGAGCTCGGGACGGCGGCGGTTCGCGGCGATGGCGCTTTGGCGTGCGCGCAGCGAGGGGGAGGCGAGAGAGGGGTCGGCAGGTGCGCAAATGAGGGGGGGGGAGATGGCGAGCGAGATCCTGAGCTCAAGTGGCCGAGGGCGAGGTAGTTGCGAGCTCCACGCGCGACGTGGGCGCGGAGTCCGCGGCACGTGCGGCGGCGGTTACGCGGAGACGACGGGGCTGACTGAGGGGGCCCACGGGCAGAGAGAGAGCGAGGGAGCAGGTGCACGCGGGGAACGGTTGCGCCGACAGGCGGGGCCCGCGGGCAGAGAGAGAGGGAGGCGGGCGCGGAGACGGCGGCCGCGCTGACAGGCCGGGCCCGCGGCGCAGAGAGAGAGGGGGGCGGGAGGGCGCGCGCGCGGGATGGGCCTAGCTGGGCCGAAAGGCCGAGGAGAGCGGGGGAGTGGGCTTCTTCCTTTTTTCTTTTATTCTGGAATTGTTTTTCCCTTTTCTTTTTATTTTCTCTATTTGATTCAAATCCAAATGAGCCACAAATTCAAATTAGACTTTCTAAGAATTATGCACCAAACAAAAGTGAAATCTAGGGTTCAACATGATGCAACAATTCATACTCCCTTGGAGTTTGAGCTAATAGACTATAGTTTTAAATAAAATAACCACTTTTCTCCTATAGAAATGAGAAAGAGAAGATTGGGGAAGGATGAGAAAAGGGAAGTAACACCTAAATTTGTGAATATGAGCAAAGAAATTTTATACCCCCAAATTTAGGGTGTTACAAACCTATCCCCCTTAAAGGAATCTCGCCCCGAGATTCAGGGTTGGTCAGCAAAGAGTTCAGGGTGTTTGGCCTTCAGATCATCTTCTCGTTCCCAGGATGCTTCTTCCTCGGAGTGGTGACCCCATCTGACTTTGCACATTCTGATGGTGTTCCTCCGGGTGACTCTGTCTGCAAACTCCAGAATCTGCGTTGGCTTCTCTATGTATGTCAGATCCTCCTGGACTTCCAAACCCTCCACTGGCAACTGTTCTTCTGGTATTCGCAGACACTTCTTCAATTGTGACACGTGGAACACATTGTGTACTGCCGACAAACTTTCTGGTAGGTTGAGTTGGTAAGCCACTTCTCCACGCTTTGCTTGAATCTGATATGGTCCAACGTACCGGGGTGCTAACTTGCCTTTAACTCTGAACCTTCTGACTCCCCTGATAGGTGACACCTTCAGATAGACGAAATCCCCCACTTCGAAACTCAGTTCTCTTCTCCTTCGGTCCGCATAGCTTCGCTGTCTTGACTGGGCTATTTTCAGGTTCTCCCGAACCATTTTGATATTCTCTTCGGCTTCAAGCAAAATGTCGGGGCCAAACACCTGTCTCTCTCCAGGCTGGTCCCAATGCAGAGGAGTCCTACAACTCCGCCCATAGAGTGCCTGAAACGGCGACATCTTCAAGCTGGCCTGGTAGCTATTGTTGTAGGAGAATTCTGCATAAGGTAACCTTTTGTCCCATCCTGACTTGTCTTGCAACGCACAGGCTCTCAGCATATCTTCTAGGATCTGGTTAGTTCTTTCAGTCTGACCGTCTGTCTGTGGATGATAAGCCGAGCTGAAGTTCAAATGGGTGCCCAAAGCTTCTTGTAGCTGCTGCCAAAAATGAGAGGTGAACTGCGTTCCTCGATCTGACACTATCTTCTTCGGCACACCATGAAGGCAGACTATCCGTGACATGTATAACTCAGCTAACGTTGCTCCTGTGTATGTGGTCTTCACAGGTATGAAATGGGCCACCTTTGTTAAGCGGTCCACAACCACCCAGATGGAATCATAACCGGCCCGGGTACGAGGTAGGCCAACTATAAAATCCATCCCGATCTCATCCCACTTCCACTGAGGGATCCGCAATGGCTGCAACAATCCGGCAGGCCTCTGATGCTCTGCTTTGGTTCTCTGACAGCTATCACAGATGGCGACATATTCTGCGATCTCTCTTTTCATGCCATACCACCAAAACCTCCTTTTTAAATCCTGGTACATCTTTTCACTTCCCGGGTGTATGGAGTAGGCTGTCTCATGAGCTTCCTTGAGGATCAGCTCCCGAATAGGTTTGAGGTCGGGGACACACAATCGGTCCTTGAACCATATTACTCCCTCTTCATCCTCTCGAAAGTCTTTGCCTCTTCCTTCTAAGATTAGCTGCCGGATCTTGTTGATGCTTTCATCATCCTTCTGCCCTTCTTTGATCTCCCGCTCTAGGGTGGGCTCTAATTCCACTGTTACTCCTTGCGTACTGTTCAGGAAACCGAGACTCAGTCTGTCGAACTCCTTGGCTAACTCATATGGCATTGGGTACGTGGCCATCATATTGACTTGACTCTTCCTGCTCAGAGCATCTGCAACCACATTGGCTTTGCCTGGATGGTAATGTATCTCCAACTCATAGTCCTTGATCAATTCCAACCATCTTCGCTGTCTCATGTTTAACTCTGACTGGGTGAATATGTACTTCAGACTTTTATGATCTGTGTAAATGTCGCACTTCTGCCCATACAGGTAATGTCTCCAGGTCTTCAAAGCATGAACTACTGCTGCCAACTCCAGGTCATGTGTGGGATAATTTTTCTCATGGATCTTCAGCTGCCGAGATGAATATGCTACCACTCTTCCTTCTTGCATTAGCACACATCCCAACCCGGTGTAAGAAGCATCGCAATACACTGAGAATGGCTTGTGAACATCAGGCAGGACTAACACCGGAGCTGTAGTCAATCTATTTTTCAGTTCTTCAAATGCTTCCTGACACTTTTGGGTCCACTTAAACTCAACTTTCTTCGCTAGCAACGCTGTCATTGGTCTAGCAATCTTTGAGAAGCCTTCGATGAAACGCCTGTAATACCCAGCCATTCCAATGAAGCTCTTGATCCCACGAACATCCTTTGGTGCTTTCCAGTTTAGGATATCTGCTACTTTCTTTGGATCCACTGCCAACCCATCTTGATTTATGATATAACCCAGAAATAAGACTTCATGAATCCAGAACTCGCATTTACTCAGTTTGGCATACAACTGATGCTCTCGAAGTCTTTGCAATACCATCTTCAAATGCTCTACATGATCTTCCTCACTTTGAGAGTATATAAGAATATCATCGATAAACACTACCACAAACTTGTCCAGATAATCCATGAACACACTATTCATCAGGTACATAAAGAAGGCTGGCGCATTGGTCAAACCAAAGGACATAACTGTGAATTCATATAACCCGTACTTGGTGATGAATGCTGTCTTCGGTATGTCCGAGGGTCGGATTCTGAGTTGATGGTAACCTGATCTCAGATCTATCTTCGAGAATACGCTGGCACCTCTGAGCTGGTCGAACAAATCTTCTATCCTTGGCAGGGGGTACTTGTTTTTGACAGTGACTTCATTCAAGGCTCTGTAGTCTATGCACATCCTTTTGGTACCATCTTTCTTCTCTACAAACAACACCGGAGCGGCCCAAGGCGAGGTACTTGGTCTGATGTAACCCTTCTCTAACATCTCATCTATCTGCTTCTTGAGTTCCACCAATTCTGGTCCAGACACTCGGTAGGCTCTTTTGGAAATGGGGGCGGTACCAGGGATAAGCTCTATGGCAAATTCGACTTTTCTCTCGGGTGGCATGCCCGTTAGCTCCTCGGGAAATACGTCCGGAAAGTCCGACACAACCTTGATAGCCTCGAGTGGGTTGGGCTCCTTACTATCAACTGAAATCTGGTGACAGGCACCCTCCGCTGATTTAGGCATCCTTAGCTCGGCCACTACCTCTTCTCCTGACGGGGACTTCAATGTTACGGTCCTCTTGTCACAGCTAACATTCGCTTCATACTTCCTTAACCAATTCATCCCTAGAATAACATCTATCCCAGGGGTGTCTATTACTATTAAGTCACTGGGGAATCCTATCCCCCTTATTTCCACCCTTATATTTGAGCATATTTTATCTGTTTGCACCTTGCCACCAACTGAATTAATCCTCATAGGCGGCATCATTGCCTCTACTGAGATGTTATGCAATTCTACCCAGGTTGCAGTGACAAATGAATGAGTTGCACCAGTATCAAATAACACTTTTGCGGGATGAGATTCGACTGAGAACATACCTACTGCCACATCTGGTGCATCCTGGATTGCTTCGGCCTCCAAGTGGTTCACCTTTCCATGGTTGTACGCTTGGTTACGATTGCCTGCTGTCGGCTGCAGTACACCTTGCCTTGTTGGAGCATTGGGGTTGGTCTGCTGCTGCGCCGCCTTCTTCGGGCACTGCATCGCCCAGTGGCCTTGTTCTCCACAGTGGAAACATCCTCTGCCTCCTCCTTGTGCTGGGGCTGCTTGGTTGCTCTGGTTTGCTGCTGGGGCAGGAAGGCGAGGTGCCTGGTTGTCCTGCTTCTGATACTGATTCCCTCCTTGCTGGCTGTTCTGACGATACTGCTGCTGCTGCTGCTGATACTGCCTCTGAAACTGCTGCTGATGCGGACGCTGGTTCTGATTCTGATATCCCCGTGGGTGACCGGGCCTGCCTTGCTGAGATGAACTGTCTGAGAAACGTGGATGGCTGATGCTTCCGGACTGGGGTCCACTCATCTTGCGCTTCCGATCTTCCATATCCTTACGCTTCTTCTCAGTCATAATTGCCCTATCGATCAGGTGCTGGAAGGTGGGGAAGGTGTGATTCATCAGCTGGTAATGCAGGGGATCCACCAAACCCCTCATGAACCTGTACTGCCTTTTAGCATCAGTGTTGACATCCTCAGGTGCATACCGAGATAGCTGCAGAAACTTGTCTCTGTATTCACTAACAGACAGGGGTCCCTGCTTCAGAGCCAGAAACTCCTCCTTCTTCACGATCATCAGTCCCTCCGGCACATGGTACCTGCGGAAACTCTCGCTGAATTCTTCCCAGGTGATGGCTTCGGGGTCAGCATGGGTGACGAGGTAGGACTCCCACCAGGACTGGGCTGCTCCCCTTAGCTGACGGGGGCCATACAGAACCTTCTCCCTGTCGTTGCATTGGGCGGTGCGCAGTTCCCTTTCCACTGCACGCAGCCAGTCTTCTGCATCCATGGGGTCGGCAGAATGGGCGAAGGTAGGAGGGTGCCCTCTCATGAACTCACCACGCTTATCCCGTGGCATCTGGGGCATCTGCACTTGCAATTGGGGTTGGGGTTGCTGTTGAGCCTGCTGCATGGCTGCCAGAGTCTGCCCAATGGCCTGCACTGCCTGAGTCTGCATCAAGAACATCTGCTCCACTGACATCGGGGGTGGCGGGGGAGGCTGCCTCTGTTGTTCCTCCTGCTGGTCCTGCTGCTCTTGCTGAGCACGCCTGTTGCATCGGCGCCTGTTGTCAGACATCTGCGGAAGACATTCATACATCAGCGTTGATCTTACAACCCTCCAGCATAAGAAAAGAGAACCCAGAATTCTTCATGACACGGAGTGAACAAAGAGCTTCATTGATCCTCATTACGATTCAACACAGCTTCTCAGATAAGAAGGAAAGTAGAAGTAAATGGCTTCCCAACTAAATACTGACTTTATTAATATTATAGCTAGGCCAAACTGCAGGAGAAACCCACAGGTTGGCAACAGTCATTACAAAGATTCAAATCCAGCACAAGTTCATCATAACAAGCATGCAAGCAACTGATAAGCAAACTAAGCTAATTGGAAGCAACTGATAAGCAAACTAAACTAACTATTTTAAGACTGAGACATCTGACTTAAGAATTATTACAAACTTCGACGCTAATGATCTAAGGATCCAGATCTATCCTGGTCTTACAGGCAGGGGAACCATAAGTGTGGTGACCACGTGGCGGCGAGCGGTATGGGTGCTGAGTCCCAACAAGAGCGGGAGAACCACCCTCCTGGTGATGGCGCTCTGCCAGCTCAGCACGCAACTCCGCAATCTCCGTTCGAGCCCTGCTCAGCTCGTCCAGAGAGTGATCCAGCTCAGTGTTAAGCACTGCGACTAGGTTGACTGTGCTGCTCAACCTAGGGTTAGCCTCTCCAACAGGTGAGACAACCACACTCTCTATGCTGCCAGTAGGGCGGCGGGGGTAGTACCGAAGGTTAAGACCGTCGGCCACCCCACCGAACAAAGAACAGTACTGGGAGAGTGCACGTCATGCTGCATCCTGCATAGCCGCCTCTGCAGTGTCCCTCTCGGAGATGGAATAGTGCTCCGAAACGGCCTCCGCACCCCGGAGGTCATCCTCCGGACGGCGAACTAGGCAGGTAGCCTCCCAGCGGTCCGGGTACCTCCCGCGACTGTGCTGGTAGACTACACAACGATACTCGATCGACCAGGTGTGCCGGTCAAAAGCCTGGCACAGCAAGGTGTCGAGTGCGTCGTGGAAGTGACAACCGCGAGCGGCGTCACGGGTGATGGGTCGGGCGACCCATCCTTCCGCCTCCTGCGGCTCAGAAGACTCCGTGCTGTGGTCTGAGTCGTCGTCGTCGGGGTCTCCTCCAAGACCTCCTCCAACAGCCGGGACGTCCCGCGGTGGTGCAGGGGGCGCCTCCAGCTGGGCAACAGAGGAACGGGGCCTCACGGACTCCACCTCTTGCTGGGATGGGGAGGAAGAGCCCTGCTGCTCTCTGTGCTGGCGCCGGCGTTCCTGCTCCTCACGCAGGCGGTGGTGCAGTCTCTCCAGGTGACTCGACTGACCGGACACGGTGCGGTGCAGAGGACGCTCCGCAAGTCGAGACGGCAGGAAAGGAATCACCGACTTACGTGCAGTGTGTCTAAGACGAGCCATCTACAAAAGACACCGTAAGCATAAGAGTAAGAGCAGAACTAATATGGCAAGTGAATAAACCATAGACAGAATAAGATAAAAATTTTAACAAGGTATAATATAGTAAATATATGTAGTAAAACATAGGGTTGGTCGAGGTGACCGACTTTTGAAGTAACATCAGAGGTCAAGGTGAGGGGGAAGGTCAATAGTCCTTAGTACGACCAGTGCTACTCTAGGTCAGCGGTCCTACAGTCAGCACGGCTTTGATACCACTTATGTCACACCCGGTTTTGGAAGGCAAACCAAGTGCGAACTATGTACGTGCCAGGATCAGAACTCACGTACACAGCGATTACATAAATGAACATCAATGCACATTGCTCGAATAATAACTTAAAAGAGTATTAACTTATTACATCACAGAGTCATAGACATCCACATAGTCATCAACTTAACAGTTAAATCAAAGTGCTAGCGAAACGCAGTAAAGATAAGGCCTTCACAGGCAGCTGACTGGGGGGTTGCCGCCAACCCACACCTAGAATTCGTCGTAGTCCTGGAACTCCTGGAAGTCTCCTTCCACGGCTTCGCCTTCTCCTGAGCAGTGGTTACAATGCGGACAACCTGGTGTTTTGTGGTAAAGCAAGGATGAGTACACATCAACGTACTCAGCAAATGTCCCGTTTGGCTGAAGTGGACTAGCTTTATGTGGGGTTAGGTTTAAGCAGTTGCTTTTAGTTGGTCAGGTATTTATCATTAGTAGAAGCCAGATTTTAGCATTAACCAACCCATGAACCATTTCCTCATCGAGGAACAACATCATCATATTCGAACCAAAACCATAACATAATCCTTGTATCTCGAACCATCTGTATCTCTAATCAAAGAGGATCCCAAGGCTGCTCATAACCGTGAGCACGACTGATATATCAGTTTCACTACCCTCTGCAGAGGTCGCACACTTTACCCATGAGTCATGATTCCCTTTCTGCCCGGGGAGAGCTAATCCCCATTGACCACTACCTAGGTGGTCCGGCAGGGTATCACTACGTAGCTTTTACAAAGATTCCCTAGAGATCATAGCTGCCCGTTAGGTTTCTCCAGTTTGATAAACACAGTACCCCTCCCCGCAGGAGAGTGACTAACAAAAAGCAAAACGAAAGAACCTCGGCACTCCGCCTCGGCAGAGCAAGCACTGTGCCTGGACCCCATTGACGGCACGACGGCGAAGCAACTACACCTCTAGTTCCTCTAATTAATTAGCTAAGGGCGCCCCATTTCACCCTCATGGTTGCACTGTTATCCCGGGTGGTCTCTCAACGAACAGGTCCTTACGGAGAGGTACTCAGGAAACAGCCTGAGACCCCTAGAGTATCACAAGATCATCAACATCATCAGGATAACAGTATCATAAATATTCACATCATGTTCATTGATTAAGTTAAGGCAGTAGCAGAATGCTAACCATAATAGCCCATAAGGTCATCAAGGATAAAGTAAAGAGTAAAGCTAGTCAATCCTTAGGTTTCAAGTAAGTAATGCGGGGTAGTAAGTTATAAATGAATAGGACATAATGGGTCAGAGGACACTTGCCTTCACCAAACTGCTGATCAGGAACTTCCTCTGCAACTTCCTCGGAAAACACAGACTGCTCGTTGTCTACGTAAAGTAATCATTCACACTATGCACTTGGGAAATAACCAGCAAAAACAATATACCAAACATATGCAGCAGAGAGAGATCACAAGTTCATAATAAAAAAGGGATAGGCACTCTGGTATTCTCTAGGTCTGGGGTAGAGGACTATACAGAGTGAGTCATTATCCACTAATCAGGTTTAAGTCAGTGGTGGGATTAAATCATTATCTGGTTTTAAGTTCCTAAACTTAGGTGTTTAAGTCCATAAACTTAAGTGCTCCAACTTTTATTAAAGTCTACTATCTTTTATTTATCTCAAATAAGGTTCCAATAACATTAATTTTACCCTAATGATCAACTATTAATTGAGACATAGAAACAGCAGGGAAACATTGCATAAACAGATAGATAATAATATTATGAACATTTTGCAATTTGAAGCACCTAATTTGGAGTTCATATGGCAAAGTTATGAATTTTACAAGTTTAGGGGTTAAAAATATACCATAAGGGCCTATTTTGAATTAAATAAAAGGTCCGAGGACCTAACTGTAAGAAACCAGGGACGACGGGTTCAATTTCCAGAAAACAGGGGGGTTCTTTAAGAAAACGCGCGGGCGAAGGGGTATCGGACGTTAATAGCCGTTAGATCTCAGTCGGACGGCCAGGATTAGATCCTGCGGGCGGGCGCGCGAGCGCGCGGCGGCGTGAGCGGCTGACAGGCGGGGCCGGGCGGGCAGAGCGAGCGCGGGCGCGGGCGGCTGACAGGCGGGGCCGGGCGAGCAGAGCGAGCGCGGGCACGGGCGGCTGACAGGCGGGGCCCAGTTGGCAGGAAGGCGGGGTGCGGGGGAAACGGCTCTGGGCCGTCGGATCTCAGGCGAACGACTGAGGTTGGGTGCGGGCTATTTGAAATGGGGCCGTCCGATCTAAGATGGACGGCGGAGATGGGGCGGCTGGCTTCTGTCTCCTTCCCCAGCCGGCTGAGGCGGCGGCGCCCGCCCCCGCGGCGGAGGAGCTCGCCGGAGACGAGGGGCGCGGGGGCCCTGCGGGTCCTTGGGGCGATCTGAATGGCCGGGGAGGTTGGGGAGGGCGCGGGGAATTCTTTGGTGGGGTCTGGGTCGGGGCAGGGGCACCGGAGGGGGGCGGTTCACGGCGAAGCGGCTCGGCGGCGGCGTTAAGCAACTCCGACGAGGAATTAAGCGCGACAGAGAGCAAAACAACGGTCAATAGGGGCGGGAGAGGTTCTTTACCTCAAGGCGGGTTCCGGGGACTCCTCGGTGGCGGCGATGACGCGACGGTGACCCGGGGCGACGGTGGCGGACCTCCGCGGCTGCACGGCGGACGGCGGGTGAGCGCGGGCAGAGAGAAATAGGGAGGGGAAGGGGAAATTGGAGCGCGTTCCGGGTTGTGGACGTCGGGGCGAAGCTTACCGTGGCAAAAGGCACGGCGGAGCTCCAACGACGACGGGGAAACGAGCTCGGGACGGCGGCGGTTCGCGGCGATGGCGCTTTGGCGTGCGCGCAGCGAGGGGGAGGCGAGAGAGGGGTCGGCAGGTGCGCAAATGAGGGGGGGGTGATGGCGAGCGAGATCCTGAGCTCAAGTGGCCGAGGGCGAGGTAGTTGCGAGCTCCACGCGCGACGTGGGCGCGGAGTCCGCGGCACGCGCGGCGGCGGTTACGCGGAGACGACGGGGCTGACTGAGGGGGCCCACGGGCAGAGAGAGAGAGCGAGGGAGCGGGTGCACGCGGGGAACGGTTGCGCCGACAGACGGGGCCCGCGGGCAGAGAGAGAGGGAGGCGGGCACGGAGACGGCGGCCGCGCTGACAGGCCGGGCCCGCGACGCAGAGAGAGAGGGGGGCGGGAGGGCGCGCGCGCGGGGGATGGGCCTAGCTGGGCCGAAAGGCCGAGGAGAGCGGGGGAGTGGGCTTCTTCCTTTTTTCTTTTATTCTGGAATTGTTTTTCCCTTTTCTTTTTATTTTCTCTATTTGATTCAAATCCAAATGAGCCACAAATTCAAATTAGACTTTCTAAGAATTATGCACCAAACAAAAGTGAAATCTAGGGTTCAACATGATGCAACAATTCATACTCCCTTGGAGTTTGAGCTAATAGACTATAGTTATAAATAAAATAACCACTTTTCTCCTATAGAAATGAGAAAGAGAAGATTGGGGAAGGATGAGAAAAGGGAAGTAACACCTGAATTTGTGAATATGAGCAAAGAAATTTTATACCCCCAAATTCAGGGTGTTACATTGGAGCCTCTCGCCCTTACACTTGAAATTCACAAAGAACACGGAGCAAGGGAGGGATTAGCAACGCACACAAGACACAAGAATCAGAGTGTCAACACGCACACAAATCGCAACAAGAGCTCGCAACACGACTCAATGAGTTCACAACTCCACAAGAGCTCTATATGCTATCACTATGAAACGAATGCGCGAAATTGATGTCTTGGTGCTTAGAAATGTTGTCGAGATGTTTGGTGTGCTCCTCCATGCGCCTAGGGGTCCCTTTTATAGCCCCAAGGCAGCTAGGAGCCGTTGAGAGCAATCAGGGAAGGAAATTCTTGCCTTCAGTCGTCTGGCGCACCGGACAGTCCGGTGCACACCAGACACTGTCCGGTGCCAGATTTCTTTCCTTAAATGGCGAAGCCGACCGTTGGCAGACCTGGAGCCGTTGGCGCACCGGACATGTCCAGTGCACACCGGACAGTCCGGTGCCATCTTCTAGCCGTTGGCTCCGCCACGTGTCCCGCGCAGATTGTGCGGTCGACCGTTGGCCCGGCCGACCGTTGGCTCACCGGACAGTCCGGTGCACACCGGACAGTCCGGTGAATTATAGCCGTACGTCGCCGGTGAATTCCCGAGAGCGGCCAGTTCGCTCGAACCAGCCTGGCACACTGTCCGGTGCACCACCGGACAGTCCGGTGCTCCCAGACTCAGCAGATTCTTGGCTGCTCGAGCCAAGACATTTCCAATTGGATTTTTCCTGTTTCCAGCACTTAGACACAATACATTAGTCCATAAAACAATGTACTAAGTCTGAGAAACATACCTTTATCCTTGATTTGTACTTTGTCCACCTCTTTACACTTAGGCACTTGTGTTGAACACTAAATCACCAAAACACTTAGAAATGGCCCAAGGGCACATTTCCCTTTCACTAAGGCATTCATACCATGCTCTTGGGGATTGCTTAAGTCTATAGAGCGCCTTAGAGAGCTTACACACATGGTCGGGGTACCGTTCATCCTCAAAGCCAGGGGGTTGCTCCATGTACACCTCCTCCTTGATTGGCCCATTGAGGAAAGCGCTCTTCACATCCATTTGGAACAACCTGAAAGAGTGGTGAGCGGCATAGGCTAATAGAATGCGAATAGACTCTAGCCTAGCCACAGGAGCAAAAGTCTCCTCGAAATCCAAACCTGCGACTTGGGCATAACCTTTTGCCACAAGTCGAGCCTTGTTTCGTGTCACCACCCCGTGCTTGTCTTGCTTGTTGCGGAACACCCACTTGGTTCCCACAACATTTTGCTTAGGACGTGGCACCAGGGTCCAAACTTCATTTCGCTTGAAGTTGTTGAGCTCTTCCTACATGGCCAACACCCAGTCCGGATCTTGCAAGGCCTCTTCTACCCTGAAAGGCTCAATAGAAGAGATAAACGAGTAATGCTCACAAAAATTAGCTAGACGTGAGCGAGTTGTTACTCCCTTGCTTATATCACCCAAAATCTGGTCGACGGGATGATTCCTTTGAATCGTCGCTCGGACTTGAGTTGGAGGGGCCCGTGGTGCTTCTTCCTCCATAGCTGGGTCTTCTTGTGCTCCCCCTTGATCACATGCCTCCTCTTGAGGAATCTGTTCATCATCTTGAGTTGGGGGATGCACCATTGTTGAGGAAGAGGGTTGATCTTGCTCTTGTTGTTCCTGTGGTTGCACATCTCCAATCACCATGGTGCGAATTGCGGCCGATGGAACGTCATCTTCATCTACATCATCAAGATCAACTTGCTCTCTTGGAGAGCCATTAGTTTCATCAAATACAACGTCGCTAGAGACTTCAACCAAATCCGATGATTTGTTGAAGACTCTATACGCCTTTGTATTTGAGTCATAACCTAGCAAAAAACATTCTACAACTTTGGGAGCAAATTTGGAATTTCTACCTTTCTTTACTAGAATATAACATTTACTCCCAAATACATGAAAGTATGAAACGTTGGGTTTGTTACCGGTTAGAAGCTCATACGAGGTCTTCTTGAGGAGGCGATGAAGGTAGACCCGGTTTATGGCGTGGCAAGCTGTGTTCACAGCTTCCGACCAAAACCGCTCGGGCGTCTTGAATTCTCCAAGCATCATCCTCGCCATGTCGATAAGCGTCTTGTTCTTCCTCTCTACCACACCGTTTGCTATGGTGTGTAGGGAGCGGAGAACTCATGCTTGATTCCTTCCTCCTCAAGGTACTCCTCCACTTGTAAGTTCTTGAACTCGGACCTGTTGTCGCTTCTTATCTTTTTCACCTTGAGCTCAAATTCGTTTTGAGCTCTCCTTAGAAAGTGCTTTAGTGTCCCTTGGGTTTCTGATTTATCCTGCAAAAATAATACCCAAGTGAAGCGGGAAAAATCATCAACAATAACAAGACCATACTTACTTCCCCCGATGCTGAGGTAGGCGACGGGTCCGAAGAGGTCCATATGAAGTAGCTCCAGAGGTCTTGATGTGGTCATCACATTCTTGCCGTGATGAGTGCTTCCCACTTGTTTACCTGCTTGACAAGCTGCACAAGGTCTACCTTTTTCAAAAAATACATCGGTTAGACCTAACACATGCTCTCCCTTTAGAAGTTTATGAAGGTTCTTCATCTCAACATGTGCTAGACGACGATGCCACAGCCAGCCCATACTAGTCTTAGCTATTAAGCATGCATCTAGATCGGCCTCTTCTTTTGAAAAATCCACTAAGTAGAGTTTGCCGTCTAAGACACCCTTAAAAGCTAGTGAACCATCACTCCTTCTAAAGATAAACACATCTACATTGGTAAATAGACAATTATAACCCATGTTACATAATTGACTTACAGACAATAAGTTGTACCCGAGCCATTCAACTAAGAACACATTTGAAATAGAATGCTCGGATGAAATGGCTATCTTTCCTAGTCCTTTAACCTTGCCTTGGTTCCCATCTCCAAAGATGATCGAATCTTGGGAATCTTTGTTCTTGACGTAGGAGGTGAACATCTTCTTCTCCCCCATCATGTGGTTTGTGCATCCGCTGTCGATAATCCAGCTTGAGCCCCTGGATGCATAAACCTGCAAGGCAAATTAGGCTTGGGTTTTAGGTATCCAACTCTTGTTGGGTCCTACAAGGTTAGTTACAATAGCCTTTGGGACCCAAATACAAGTTTTGTCTCCCTTGCATTTGGACCCCAACTTTCTAGCAACCACTTTTTCATTTTTACATGAAAGTACAAACATAGTGTTGCAAGCATGAAAGACAGTGGTAGGTTTATTACACACTTTCCTAGGAGCATGAGACACAAAATTTCTCCTAGGCCTACCATTAAAATTAGAACTTGAAGCAATCATGGCATGTGAGTCAAAAGCATTATAACTCCTATTATAATGAGAATTTCTAGAAAATTTTCTATCATTGTACATGAAAGCATGATTCTTTTGACTACTACTAGCCATAGGGGCCTTCCCTTTCTCCTTGTTGGGAATGGGAGCCCTTTGACTTGTTAAGTTCTTGGCTTCCTTTTGAAAGCCAAGTCCATCCTTAATTGAGGGATGTCTACCAACGGTGTAGGCATCCCTAGCAAATTTTAACTTATCGAAGTCATTTTTGCAAGTCTTAAGTTGGGCATTAAGACTTGCCACTTCACCATTTAATTTTGTAATAGAAGTAAGGTGTTCAACATGTGACAGAACCTCCCAAGTTATTGGGCCCACATGCACCTGTCCTTGTCTCAAAGACCTTAGACAGCTATGCATGTGCACCAGATAACTTAACAGGATCCGTCCGATTGCCCAAGGACATCGGATAAACCACTTACAACCAGAACCGCGGGATTAAGTAACACAAATCACACACACCAATATTTTTGCAGCGGAAATCTTATTACCAAATTTTACAAGTTACAAAAATTTTACATTATTTTATCGGAATGATTACAAAAGTATAAGTTTGACATATATGCTAGCTCAAGGGACCATCCTCATTAAAAAGTATAGAAGGGTTACTTAGACTTATAAGAAGGCCGAGCCCACCGGCACTTAAACACCATCATCAGCAGCACAAAACTAAACCTGAAAAACAACAGGGAATAAAACCCTGAGTATGGAATTACTCAGCAAGACTTACCCGACTAAAGAAAAGACTCTCAAGGGTATGCTGGATTTGGGAATCAAGGAGAGGCTTTAGCAAGAATCAACTTAGATACTTTTGCAGAAATAGCTTACTAAAGTGAGTCCTTACTTTCAATATTTTAACGCCAGATTAAATATTAATAGACTCTGTGTGCATCTGGTCTAATTTCTCCATCTCATCAATACAACATCATTTTTATTCATGAGGTTCACATCCTGACTTAGGTTGTAGGTCAGTGACCAAGTCTTCATAACCGCGAAGGTACGACGATCCGAATCGATTATACTCAGCTAAGGATCTCCAATCACACGACATATGTAGCACTTAACCCTTGCATATGTCAACCCGCCACCGGGGTTCTTAAGACCAGATCAGGTTCACGCGAACCGAGAGCACAGATACACCACCGTCCAGCCTCTTGCCACGGAGGGTACACGCTACTCTCGCCACCGCTCCACGCCCATTCCGTGTTATCTTATTCTGGCCTTAGTCTGCCCGAGGCAAAGCTTACCCATGACGAGGCATGTGACCAGTTAAAGGGTCCTCGATCATCAAGCCTACATACGCATCCAATCCTTAATCAACCTGGGTAGAACATCACCTGTTCCTAGCCCAAGTCCCGATTTAAGTACTTCCATCCTTAGGATTGTTTGTATTCCTTAGGATGAAAAGAGCATCACAGGGAACTTTGCAGTAAGATCCCACCATGCTCCCAATGAAAATATATTCTTGCAAGTAGAAGCCATCCTTCCTCAGGATAACCCCTGAGCTAGGCATCAACGCAAAGGACAAGCTCTATCCACAAAATTTACCTCTAAGCAAGGCTAAGCAATTTTGTAAATCATATTTTGATACTTCATCAGAAGTATCTATAAAGGTATGGATATCAAGGAAGGCAATGCATCAAAGGGTTCCAAGCAACTCCTATAAACCTAATGCACATTTCACTAGACTTAAAGTGTGCAAAAATTATTTCAAAACACAAGGAAGGGGTTGCATGCATCGGGGCTTGCCTGGAAGAAACACTATGTTAGTGTTTGTTAGACGACGTCCATTTGACGACCATCCTTTGTCCTGATACTTGCTTCGTCTGTCCATCTCCAGTTCCGTTCATCAGCACCATCTTGTGGTCGACTCAGTTCTGGTTCTCCGCATCGCGTGGTTAATTTACGTACCTGAATGAAATGCATTATGCACATGAATGCATATAGACCGGAATATTTCAAACCTAAATAGTACTACGCGATAGCGAATTAAATGCCTAGCAGCGGGGCGTTAAACTATCTCATACGGAAACACTAGTTATCAACGTACGACTAAGCGCAATAATTATGCTTTTCCAGTATATTCGGAGCTAGCTCATACATCATAAAACAATAAACTAAACATACCAAGTACAACAATCACGTTCTTACAGTCTAATTAGATCTAGCTGCCACATCACGGAATCGATAAACTATGCACACGCTCTACCCTCCTTAGCTAAAGCTCAACACCCTAAGACTAACAAACTTAAGACTTATTAGTTTTAGAATCTAAGTGCAAAACAAAGATAGAGGCACAATAACTACCTTTGTAAATTCTCATCCGGACTAATGTGCACAATACGGTAATTATATGAACATTACACTATTCTATAGTCTCGTAGGTAGAGCATTATCAAGGACTATAGACCTTTATACGATCACAACTTAAATCCTAAAGACTTAAAACACTAATAGAAAATGTCCATTAAGTAGTTTTCATATTTTAAATGAAGCGGACCAAACGATGTTGCTCACCTCCAAATAATTTGGACCACGATAAACAAGATAACGATAAACATTTATTCGAGACTATTAATCTAAACGATCAATGTCCAACTTCGACATTTGTCAATCAATGAACATGGATTATAATAACAATTAACGCAGGACACCGATCCCATCATATAAACATATTCAATAGCGAGGAAAACACGCCGTATGATGAGACGACGGAGCGCGAACAATGATTCTCACCGGCGTGGGAGGCGGAATGGCGACGCTCGAACACGGCGAGATGGAGCCCCGTGACGACGGCTTGGTGTACTGCGCAACGCGCAAGGAAGCTCTGTCGTCGCTCGGGCGAGATGACTGCTGCGACGAGGACTGAGAAGGCGAGGCCGCAGAGCTCCGTGCGAGTGAACCCCGTGGACAGATACGAGGCGGATGACCACCCGGCGGCACGCGCACGACACCATGGGGCAAGGTCTGGCGAGCAACGACCATGGACCGACAAGCAGCACGGCGACTGGCGATGCTCTGCGCGCATGCACAGAGGGAAGCCGAGCAGGGTTGCGCGACGCTGGAGCAGGCGCGCCGAGGAACATCGAGCAGAGGGCAGGGAAGGCGCGACTAGGATTCCGGACTCGGGCATGGAGGATGCAGAGGGAGGAAGAGGGAGACGCGGCCAGGGGGCTTCACACGCGTGCCAACAGGGAAGCTCATCCACCATAGAAGCAAGAGACCGGAGCGAGCTCGACTGGGGCCTTGGCGAGAGAGCTCGGCCGGCTGAAGCAGAGAAGTGCCGCGTGAGAGAGAGCTGGGGGCGCGGTTGCTGGCGCCATGGCAGGGGACAAGACCGAGCTGGTGCTGGGGCGAGCGGGCGCAGAAACACCTGGCCGGACGCGGCTGGGGCAGAAGGCGTTCGGCTGGGAGCCTCAGAGCAGCAGCCAGCGCCATGAGCGAGCAGGGCGCGCGACAAGCAGGGAGCTCCAGCAACGCGCGTCCATGGATAAAAGAGAGAGACAAAGAGAAAGCAAGGACTGGGGGTGCGCCATGGGCATTCGCGGCCAGCGAATTTCAGCGACGAGCAGAGGAAGGAGACGACTGGGGGAAAACGCTGTGGGAAGCAGGGGCAGACGACGCCGGAGATCCGGCCGGCGAGCCGGATTTTTAATCGCCCAGAGCGGCGGCTGGGAAAGAATCAGGCGAGGGCGGCTGCAGGATAAGGCTGTGCGCTGGAGAACATATCCAGGTGCTAATCGGCGCAGCGTGGAAGAATATCAGGGAAAACAAGGAAACAGCGGTGGAAGATAAGAATGAAAGCAAAAAAAATCAACGCTAGCAGAGAGAGATGGAGCGCTCGGCTGGATGTTTTGTACCAACATCGGCATGCGTACAAGGATAAGGAGATGAATATCTTCAGGTTTTTTTTAATCTCTCTTTTTTAACGGAAATCGAAGATATTTTAGGTCACGATATTTAGCGATAATCAAAGGGTCAAATAATTTGGATCGATAGCAACAATTAGACAGGATTTGATTTGGTGAATTTTTCAGAATCAGATGTGTTTTCACCCATTATTTATATCTGGAGATTGAGATCGAGACGAGAAACACATGGACCGAACTACACGAATTTCGGCTTCGATATTTCAATTTACGACTGATTTCGTTGAAGTCAAATCGATTAAAATTATTCGAGTTCGGCTCTAATTACCTTTATCTGTTTTAATCGATTTACTACCAAATACTCCTGATTATTAATCTCGCGCAAGATTTCTCTCGGACAACGCACGATCTAGATTATTTTGCACTGAATATTTTAGTCGTCGAGTTCAGATAAATTTAGTCACGATAGAAATCATCAGAGTGGGTCGGGCTTCCGAATTTGTATTCGCGCGAGCAATGAATTTTAAATAATCACCAGACGCACCGATTATCGGAACAACACTGTTCTGAACATCACGAAAATTTAGGAGAGCCCGGGCAGATAAAAATAAAAACGATGTCGCACTTGCGACAGACGCAACAGATGCGATATATAAAAATCGCAATAGTGAAAATAATTAGAATTTAGCATCTGTTTTATGCACTGATATTACATGCTTAAATCCACACTCGTTGTCGAGCGGAATATAAACACCAGGGGTGTTACAACCCTCCCCCCTTAAAAGAATCTCGTCCCGAGATTCGGAACGAAAGACTTCTAAGAGTAGAGAAGCATGTAACCCATATCCATATCAGCGATAATCATAAGATAATCCTGAGCGAAGGCGAGTACCTCAGGATGTGGTTTTCTAGTGGACATAACATGTATCGCCTTAGGCTAATTTAGAAATGTCCACCAATAGAGACGCTGTCTGCCAGAGGAACACATAAGGTTCCATGTGTGCAGTTTGCTTTTTTCTGATAACACTGTACTATCTGAGTCTGTTGAGCGAGCGACTAATACACGATTTTACCCAAACAGAATCAGATGCACCATCTTGGGTAAAACACACAGAAAGAGGTTTACCAACAAGTAGTCACAGTAAGTCCATAGCACACGAGACAGGTGTGAATGTCGAACAACATCACATTTAACTCGTGGCTAGCTAGAAAATCCAAGTCCCTGAAAGGTGATATAGATTCGAGAAAATCACCAACGGAGGGATCTGTAAATACAGACTTTACGACCAGTCCATTTTATCCAGCACTAATCATGGCTCGACATGGTCACACATGCTAGAAAAGCACACGTGAGGCGATCGAGACACGACTAGAGCGATGGCTAGGTGGTTACTGGCCGACTTAATCTCGATTCTTATAAACACATCCTTAGGGTTGGTTGAACGAAAGTGAGTTTAGACAACTCGATAAAACGATCTCTAAACTCAACCTTTGTTCACAATGTAGCTACAAGTTAGTAAAACCAACTTGTTGAACTACCTTTGACATTGGGCATGTCCTCTCAATACCATCGGTAAGCCAAGGGTTGAGAGTTCACATTTGCTAATAGGAGATCATGTATTTGGGTAGAAATTCATTTGGTCTGGTTGTTCATCCATTTCTTCTATACAAGATGAACCGACTTGGTTAGGGAATACATGGATTAAATAAGAGAGCGAATGAACAAATTCCTGCATTTCAGCAGCAGGGGAAACAAATCTCCATTTTGGGAACTAATTGGTTGTCTTGCAACACTAAAAAGCTCCAAGGCTTCACCTTTACACAAAGGATGCAAAGGGAACGTGTATGTGTGAAGTCACCATCAAAATCAAGGAAAAGAGACCACACATGAAAGGGGTATGCCCTTTTGATCCAACAGAGATGATAGATGTTGCTTGATCACTTGACAAACAACATAGAAATTATTTCAAGGGAAGGTCCATGGAAGATCACACATCAATGCAGTTCCACAATGGATCATGACCAGAGACCTTGATACCAGCATCGAGGAGTAGCACAATCCTGTGTGCACATTCACAGGAGGCTCTCAGTTTCGCTGCGGCACCATAAGTCATTAATCATGACACCATCACCGAACTGGCACCAATAATGAATCTCACGTGGTAAGAACAATGTGTGCAAAGATAACATATCGATATAGTCTCATAATGGATTATGACTACTAACTGTGATACCAGCGCGTGCCAAGTAGCGCAACCATGTGTATGTATCCACAGGAGGCCCTCGATTTTGTCGCGGCACCATCAGTTTTAGTCACAACACCATTATTAGACATAACCAATAAGAAATCTCACGTGACACAAATGAATTGGGCAAGGGTGACAATATACAAGGAGATACTCCACCTGTAAGAATGGTTACAAGTAGAGGACCAAAATAGATTATGGCCCAAGGAAATGAACAAGACATGGCCATAACCTAAATTTGTTGGTGAGGGAGTACGATGGGAGACTGTTAATTCAGCCCAAGCATATTTCTATGCCCATCATAGAGATCACAAGGTCAAGGATCAACATCTGATTAGATACGGAGGGAAAACAATCATAAGATTAAGTTGGTAGGCCTTCAATAGAGATGGGGAATCCAAAGGCATCAAACTTTAAGAAAATGGTCGGACAAGCTTTTCCTAGGTTAGGTTAATAAGGCGACAAGATGATCCACAAGGAGAGGCCGAATACAATAGGGACCTCAACCTGCATCAACTGAATAAAGACATGGTTTAGGATTGAGACATGACTCGAGATCCTTGTTTTAAACCCAGGTACACTTTATGTCCAACAAGGAAATTATCTAAGCATTTATTTGTATGTGTTTGGTCATGGAGTGATAACGGAAAATCAAATTTGGGTCTTGGTTCACCAACTAAGAACATGGCCTAGTTTTTGGTTTAGGCAAACAGGTCACAAACCTTCTATCAGCACATCAAGTGCAAGAGCAAACTTGTATAATATCTAAATATATTACCTATAGAACGGAGGATAGCTATTTCATTGAAGTTCACAATACAACATTACACCACATTATCTACAATCATCGGTTATTAGAATAAAGATGAGAGAAGCACTTTGGATGTATAGGTGACAAACATGATGCAACAATCAGGATGCATGCTCATCCTATACGTCCTCACTGATTTTGCCAACCAAATGTGGCAATAGCGTTCTATCTCGGTGGCATACTTACGACTCTCATGGTATTTTGCTAGTCGTCAACTACACGTACGTTTTCGAGGTTAGTGTACCTGCAGAAAATTCCATTGCAGCCCAATTCCCATGATGCAGTTCACACATGACAGTTTATCATAGTTTATACTCCATATATCGCTATATGGAGGCCAGCTCATCATTAAGCGCCGAGCCACGCATAGGCGTTGTTGCCACACTTTAACCATAGGGCAACTCATTATGGTAACTCACCTTCTTACCTAAGCGTAGGTGCGTCGTTACATGTACAATACATTTCTCAGTATTCCCATGTCTGTATACCCATATACATCCATGGGGTACTTAATTCCTGGAAAAGTAAATACTCCACATTGCAGCCTTCATATATACATATGTGGAACATGTATATAATCAAGCGCCAAAATTAAACACTTCCCTAGACCGATGGTTGTTCGGTCATGCTCTCACATCTCACCTTACCTGAGCGTCGATCCATTCAAAACTGAATGGCCTCAAAAATAACAATACACATGTATGCAATACCCACCCGGTTGTGGGTTAGTGGTTTTAACTAAGCCACCTGATAGTCCTTAAATTTAGGGCTTAACAGAGGATGTCGCTAGCATTATAGTTTTTCAAAACTGTTTTTCAAAGCCAAACAATGTGTTTAGTTGAAAATAAGTTTTTCAAAACCAAAACTTTTGTTTTGAAAGTACGTATGTGACCGTAGATACTTAATCCTGCTCCGATACCAGCTGTGGCAGAACCTCCCAAGTTATTGGGCCCACATGCACCTGTCCTTGTCTCAAAGACCTTAGACAGCTATGCATGTGCACCAGATAACTTAACAGGATCCGTCCGATTGCCCAAGGACATCGGATAAACCACTTACAACCAGAACCGCGGGATTAAGTAACACAAATCACACACACCAATATTTTTGCAGCGGAAATCTTATTACCAAATTTTACAAGTTACAAAAATTTTACATTATTTTATCGGAATGATTACAAAAGTATAAGTTTAAAATATATGCTAGCTCAAGGGACCATCCTCATTAAGAAGTATAGAAGGGTTACTTAGACTTATAAGAAGGCCGAGCCCACCGGCACTTAAACACCATCATCAGCAGCACAAAACTAAACCTGAAAAACAACAGGGAATAAAATCCTGAGTATGGAATTACTCAGCAAGACTTACCCGACTAAAGAAAAGACTCTCAAGGGTATGCTAGATTTGGGAATCAAGGAGAGGCTTTAGCAAGAATCAACTTAGATACTTTTGCAGAAATAGCTTACTAAAGTGAGTCCTTACTTTCAATATTTTAACGCCAGATTAAATATTAATAGACTCTGTGTGCATCTGGTCTAATTTCTCCATCTCATCAATACAACATCATTTTTATTCATGAGGTTCACATCCTGACTTAGGTTGTAGGTCAGTGACCAAGTCTTCATAACCGCGAAGGTACGGCGATCCGAATCGATTATACTCAGCTGAGGATCTCCAATCACACGACATATGTAGCACTTAACCCTTGCATATGTCAACCCGCCACCGGGGTTCTTAAGACCAGATCAGGTTCACGTGAACCGAGAGCACAGATACACCACCGTCCAGCCTCTTGCCACGGAGGGTACACGCTACTCTCGCCACCGCTCCACGCCCATTCCGTGTTATCTTATTCTGGCCTTAGTCTGCCCGAGGCAAAGCTTACCCATGACGAGGCATGTGACCAGTTAAAGGGTCCTCGATCATCAAGCCTACATACGCATCCAATCCTTAATCAACCTGGGTAGAACATCACCTGTTCCTAGCCCAAGTCCCGATTTAAGTACTTCCATCCTTAGGATTGTTTGTGTTCCTTAGGATGAAAAGAGCATCACAGGGAACTTTGCAGTAAGATCCCACCATGCTCCCAATGAAAATATATTCTTGCAAGTAGAAGCCATCCTTCCTCAGGATAACCCCTGAGCTAGGCATCAACGCAAAGGACAAGCTCTATCCACAAGATTTACCTCTAAGCAAGGCTAAGCAATTTTGTAAATCATATTTTGATACTTCATCAGAAGTATCTATAAAGGTATGGATATCAAGGAAGGCAATGCATCAAAGGGTTCCAAGCAACTCCTATAAACCTAATGCACATTTCACTAGACTTAAAGTGTGCAAAAATTATTTCAAAACACAAGGAAGGGGTTGCATGCACCGGGGCTTGCCTGGAAGAAACACTATGTTAGTGTTTGTTAGACGACGTCCATTTGACGACCATCCTTTGTCCTGATACTTGCTTCGTCTGTCCATCTCCAGTTCCGTTCATCAGCACCATCTTGTGGTCGACTCAGTTCTGGTTCTCCGCATCGCGTGGTTAATTCACGTACCTGAATGAAATGCATTATGCACATGAATGCATATAGACCGGAATATTTCAAACCTAAATAGTACTACGCGATAGCGAATTAAATGCCTAGCAGCGGGGCGTTAAACTATCTCATACGGAAACACTAGTTATCAACGTACGACTAAGCGCAATAATTATGCTTTTCCAGTATATTCGGAGCTAGCTCATACATCATAAAACAATAAACTAAACATACCAAGTACAACAATCACGTTCTTACAGTCTAATTAGATCTAGCTGCCACATCACGGAATCGATAAACTATGCACACGCTCTACCCTCCTTAGCTAAAGCTCAACACCCTAAGACTAACAAACTTAAGACTTATTAGTTTTAGAATCTAAGTGCAAAACAAAGATAGAGGCACAATAACTACCTTTGTAAATTCTCATCCGGACTAATGTGCACAATACGGTAATTATATGAACATTACACTATTCTATAGTCTCGTAGGTAGAGCATTATCAAGGACTATAGACCTTTATACGATCACAACTTAAATCCTAAAGACTTAAAACACTAATAGAAAATGTCCATTAAGTAGTTTTCATATTTTAAATGAAGCGGACCAAACGATGTTGCTCACCTCCAAATAATTTGGACCACGATAAACAAGATAACGATAAACATTTATTCGAGACTATTAATCTAAACGATCAATGTCCAACTTCGACATTTGCCAATCAATGAACATGGATTATAATAACAACTAACGCAGGACACCGATCCCATCGTATAAACATATTCAATAGCGAGGAAAACACGCCGTATGATGAGACGACGGAGCGCGAACAATGATTCTCACCGGCGTGGGAGGCGGAACGGCGACGCTCGAACACGGCGAGATGGAGCCCCGCGACGACGGCTTGGTGTACTGCGCAACGCGCAAGGAAGCTCTGTCGTCGCTCGGGCGAGATGACTGCTGCGACGAGGACTGAGAAGGCGAGGCCGCAGAGCTCCGTGCGAGTGAACCCCGTGGACAGAGACGAGGCGGATGACCACCCGGCGGCACGCGCACGACACCATGGGGCAAGGTCTGGCGAGCAACGACCATGGATCGGCAAGCAGCACGGCGACTGGCGATGCTCTGCGCGCATGCACAGAGGGAAGCCGAGCAGGGTTGCGCGACGCTGGAGCAGGCGCGCCGAGGAACATCGAGCAGAGGGCAGGGAAGGCGCGACTAGGATTCCGGACTCGGGCATGGAGGATGCAGAGGGAGGAAGAGGGAGACGCGGCCAGGGGGCTTCACACGCGCGCCAGCAGGGAAGCTCATCCACCATAGAAGCAAGAGACCGGAGCGAGCTCGACTGGGGCCTTGGCGAGAGAGCTCGGCCGGCTGAAGCAGAGAAGTGCCGCGTGAGAGAGAGCTGGGGGCGCGGTTGCTGGCGCCATGACAGGGGACAAGACCGAGCTGGTGCTGGGGCGAGCGGGCGCAGAAACACCTGGCCGGACGCGGCTGGGGCAGAGGGCGTTCGGCTGGGAGCCTCAGAGCAGCAGCCAGCGCCATGAGCGAGCAGGGCGCGCGACAAGCAGGGAGCTCCAGCAACGCGCGTCCATGGATAAAAGAGAGAGACAAAGAGAAAGCAAGGACTGGGGGTGCGCCATGGGCATTCGCGGCCAGCGAATTTCAGCGACGAGCAGAGGAAGGAGACGACTGGGGGAAAACGCTGTGGGAAGCAGGGGCAGACGACGCCGGAGATCCGGCCGGCGAGCCGGATTTTTAATCGCCCAGAACGGCGGCTGGGAAAGAATCAGGCGAGGGCGGCTGCAGGATAAGGCTGTGCGCTGGAGAACATATCCAGGTGCTAATCGGCGCAGCGTGGAAGAATATCAGGGAAAACAAGGAAACAGCGGTGGAAGATAAGAATGAAAGTAAAAAAAAAATCAACGCTAGCAGAGAGAGATGGAGCGCTCGGCTGGATGTTTTGTACCAACATCGGCATGCGTACAAGGATAAGGAGATGAATATCTTCAGGTTTTTTTTAATCTCTCTTTTTTAACGGAAATCGAAGATATTTTAGGTCACGATATTTAGCGATAATCAAAGGGTCAAATAATTTGGATCGATAGCAACAATTAGACAGGATTTGATTTGGTGAATTTTTCAGAATCAGATGTGTTTTCACCCATTATTTATATCTGGAGATTGAGATCGAGACGAGAAACACACGGACCGAACTACACGAATTTCGGCTTCGATATTTCAATTTACGACTGATTTCGTTGAAGTCAAATCGATTAAAATTATTCGAGTTCGGCTCTAATTACCTTTATCTGTTTTAATCGATTTACTACCAAATACTCCTGATTATTAATCTCGCGCAAGATTTCTCTCGGACAACGCACGATCTAGATTATTTTGCACTGAATATTTTAGTCGTCGAGTTCAGATAAATTTAGTCACGATAGAAATCATCAGAGTGGGTCGGGCTTCCGAATTTGTATTCCCGCGAGCGATGAATTTTAAATAATCACCAGACGCACCGATTATCGGAACAACACTGTTCTGAACATCACGAAAATTTAGGAGAGCCCGGGCAGATAAAAATAAAAACGATGTCGCACTTGCGACAGACGCAACAGATGCGATATATAAAAATCGCAATAGTGAAAATAATTAGAATTTAGCATCTGTTTTATGCACTGATATTACGTGCTTAAATCCACACTCGTTGTCGAGCGGAATATAAACACCAGGGGTGTTACACAACACATGCATCAACATCAAAATCCTTACACCTATTACAAATGACAACATGCTCTACACAAGAACTGGATTTATTAACTACTTCTAGCTTAGCATTTAAATCATCATTAATACTCTTTAAGCTAGACACAGTTTCATGACAAGCAGATAATTCAGATGATAGCATTTCATTTCTTTTAACCTCTAAAGCAAGAGATTTTTGCACACTTACAAACTTATCATGCTCTTCATACAATATATCCTCTTGCTTTTCTAAGAGTCTATCCTTTTCAGTTAAGGCATCAATTAACTCATTAATTTTATCTACTTTCGCTCTATCTAACCCCTTAAATAATTCAGTATAATCTACTTCATCATCACTAGAATCATCATCGCTTGAAGTAGTATACTTAGGGGTTTTTCGAGCGCTTACCTTTTTCTCCTTTGCCATGAGGCAAGTGTGGCGCTCGTTGGGGAAGAGTGATGATTTGTTGAAGGCCGAGGCGGCGAGTCCTTTGTCGTCGGAGTCGGAAGAAGAGCAATCCGAATCCCATTCTTTGCCAAGGTGCGCCTCGCCCTTCGCCTTCTTGTAGGTCTTCTTCTTCTCCCTCTTCCCGCTCTTTTCTTGTTCCTGGTCATTAGCATTATCGGGACAATTTGCTATAAAATGACCAGTCTTACCGCATTTAAAACAGGAGCGCTTTCCCTTTGCTTTGCTCTTGTTGGGATGCTCCTTGCGTCCTTTTAGCGCGGTCTTGAAGCGCTTGATGATGAGGGCCATCTCATCTTCGTTTAACCCGGAAGCCTCAACTTGTGCCACCTTGCTAGGTAGCACCTCCCTGCTACTGCTTGTTGCCTTGAGTGCAACGGGCTGAGGCTCATAGATGGGCATTGGGCCGTTCAATGCATCATCAACATATCTTGCTTCCTTGACCATCATACGCCCACTCACAAACTTTCCGAGTATCTCCTCGGGCGTCATCTTTGTGTACCTGGGATTTTCACGGATGAGGTTCACAAGATGAGGGTCAATAACAGTGAAAGACCTGAGCATAAGTCGGACGACGTCGTGGTCCGTCCATCTCATGCTTCCATAGCTCCTAATCTTGTTGACCAGGGTCTTGAGCCTGTTGTATGTTTGAGTTGGCTCCTCTCCCCTGATCATGGAAAACCTTCCTAGCTCGCCTTCCACCAACTCCATTTTGGTGATCATGGTGGCGTCGTTCCCCTCATGCGATATCTTGAGGGTGTCTCATATTTGCTTGGCGTTGTCCAAGCCGCTCACCTTGTTGTATTCATCCCTGCACAATGATGCTAACAAAACAGTGGTAGCTTGTGCATTCTTATGAATTTGTTCGTTAATGAATACAGGGTTATCCGTACTATCAAATTGCATTCCATTTTCTACTACCCATATACTAGGATGGAGAGAAAATAAGTGACTACGCATTTTGTGACTCCAAAAAGCGTAGTCCTCTCCATCAAAGTGTGGAGGTTTACCAAAAGGAATAGAAAGCAAATGAGCATTGGAATTATAAGGAATACAAGAATAATCAAATGAAAATTTGAATTAACCAGTTTCTTTTTCTCGTCGTCGTCGTCTCTTGGGGAAGAAGACTTGTCGCTGTCGTAGTAGACGATCTTCTTGATGCGCCTCTTCTTCTTCCCGTCCTTCTTCTTATGACTTGAGCCAGAGTCAGTGGGCTTGTCGTCCCTTGGCTCGTTGAAGATGGACTCCTTCTCCTTATCATTGACCACCATCCCCTTTCCCTTAGGATTCATCTCTTCGGGTGATTAGTCCCTTTCGTGAAGAGAACGGCTCTGATACCAATTGAGAGAACCTAGAGGGGGTGAATAGGTGATCTTGTAAAATTCAACAACTAATAGCCACAAAACTTGGTTAAGTGTTAGTGAAAGGGAATTAGGCATACACCTAGTTCCTAAATAATTTTGGTGGTTGAATTGTCCAACACAAATATTGGACTGACTAGTTTACTCTAGTGCATAAGTTATACAGGTGCAAAAGGTTCACACTTAGCCAATAAAACAATCAAGTGTTGGATTCAACAAAGGAGCAATGAGGCAACCGAGGGCACCTCTGGCTGGGGGCACCGGACTGTCCGGTGTGCACCGGACTGTCCGGTGCGCCCAGAGGACACTTCGCCCAGAAGACTCTTCGCCCAGAGGACTTCGACTTCAACCCCTCGCCCTCGGGACTTCGCGGAGGTTGACGCGCTAAAATTCACCGGACTGTCCGGTGTGCACCGGACATGTCCGGTGCTCCAAGGAACTGCGGCCTCCGGAACTCGCCAGCCTCGGGTTCGCGCGACAGCCGCTCCGCTATAATTCACCGGACTGTCTGGTGTGCACCGGACTGTCTGGTGTGCCAGCGGAGCAACGGCTCTCTGCGGCGCCAACGGCTCCCTGCGGAGCATTAATTGCGCGCGCAGCGCGCGCAGACGTCAGGACTGCCCATACCGGTGCACCGGACATCAAACAGTGCATGTCCGGTGTGCACCGGACACCTCGGCGGGCCCACAAGTCAGAAGCTTCAACGGTCAGAATCCAACGGCAATGGTGACGTGGCAGGGGCACCGGACTGTCCGGTGTGCACCGGACTGTCCGGTGCGCCATCGAACAGACAGGTTCCAGCCAACGGTCACTTTGGTGGTTGGGGCTATAAATACCCCAACCACCCCTCATTCATTGCAATCCAAGTTTTCCACTTCTCAACTACTACAAGAGCTCTAGCATTCAATTCTAGACACACCAAATAGATCAAATCCTCTCCAATTCCACTCAAGCCCTTAGTGACTAGCGAGAGTGATTTGCTTGTGTTCTTTCGAGCTCTTGCGCTTGGATCGCATTCTTTTCTTTCTCATTTGTTCTTGTGATCATACTCAATTGTAACCAAGGCAAGAGGCACCAATTGTGTGGTGGCCCTTGCGGGGAAGTTTTGTTCCCGGTTGATTGAGAAGAAGAGAAAGCTCACTCGGTTCGTGGGACCGTTTGAGAGAGGGAAGGGTTGAAAGAGACCCGGCCTTTGTGGCCTCCTCAACGGGGAGTAGGTTTGCGAGAACCGAACCTCGGTAAAACAAATCCTTGTGTCACACTCTTATTCGCTTGCGATTTGTTTTGCGCCCTCTCTCGCGGACTCGTTTATATTTCTAACGCTAACCCGGCTTGTAGTTGTGATTATTTTTGTAAATTTCAGTTTCGCCCTATTCACCCCCCCTCTAGGCGACTATCAATTGGTATCAAAGCCCGGTGCTTCATTAGAGCTTAACCGCTCGAAGTGATGTCGGGAGATCACGCCAAGAAGGAGATGGAGACCGGCGACAAGCCCACTACAAGCCAAGGGAGCACTTCATCGGAAGAGTCCCGCACCAAGAGAAGGGAGAAGAAGAAGAACTCCTCCAAGCGGAAGGAGAAAAGATCTTCCTCTTCTCACCACAAGGAGAAGAAGGAAAAATCTTCCTCTCACAAGCCGCATCGGAGTGGGGACAAGCCCAAGAGGATGAGGAAGGTGGTCTACTACGAGACCGACACTTCATCGACATCTACCTCCGGCTCCGACGCGGCATCCGTCACTTCTAAACGCCAAGAGCGTAAGAAGTATAGTAAGATTCCCCTACGCTATCCTCGCGTTCCTAAACATACACCTCTACTTTCCGTCCCATTAGGTAAACCACCAACTTTTAATGGTGAAGATTATGCTATGTGGAGTAATTTAATGCGATTTCATCTAACCTCTCTCCACAAGAGTATATGGGATGTTGTTGAGTATGGTGTACAGGTACCATCTATAGGGGATGAGGACTACGACACGGACGAAGTGGCCCAAATCGAGCACTTCAACTCCCAAGCCGCAACCATCCTCCTTGCCTCCCTAAGCAAGGAGGAATACAACAAAGTACAAGGGTTGAAGAACGCCAAGGAGATTTGGGACCTACTCAAGACGGCGCACGAAGGTGATGAACTCACCAAGATCACCAAGCGGGAAACGATCGAGGGGGAGCTCGGTCGCTTCCGTCTTCGCCAAGGGGAGGAGCCACAAGACATGTATAACCGGCTCAAGACCTTGGTGAACCAAGTGCGCAACCTCGGGAGCGCAAAATGGGATGACCACGAAGTGGTTAAGGTTATTTTAAGAGCACTTATTTTCCTTAACCCTACACAAGTACAATTAATTCGTGGTAATCCTAGATATCCACTAATGACCCCCGAGGAAGTCATCGGGAATTTTGTAAGCTTTGAATGCATGATTAAGGGCTCCAAGAAGATCAACGAGCTTGACGAGCCTTCCACCTCCGAGGCGCAACCGGTGGCCTTCAAGGCAACGGAGGAGAAGAAGGAGGAGTCTACACCAAGTAGACAACCAATCGACGCCTCCAAGCTCGACAATGAGGAGATGGCCCTAATCATCAAAAGATTCCGGCAAATCCTCAAGCAACGGAAGGGGAAGGACTACAAACCCCGTTCCAAGAAGGTTTGCTACAAGTGTGGTAAGCCCGGTCACTTCATTGCAAAATGTCCTATGTCTAGTGACAGTGACAGGGGCGACGACAAGAAGGGAAGGAGAAAGGAGAAGAAGAAGTATCACAAGAAGAAGGGCGGCGATGCCCATGTTTGTCGGGAGTGGGACTCCGACGAAAGCTCAAGCGACTCCTCCGACGACGAGGACGCCGCCAACATCGCCGTCACCAAGGGCCTCCTCTTCCCCAACGTCGGCCACAAGTGTCTCATGGCCAAGGACGGCAAAAAGAAGGTAAAGTCAAGGTCCTCCACTAAATATGAAACATCTAGTGATGAGGATGATAAAAATGAGGAAGATAATTTGCGCATTCTTTTTGCCAACCTCAACATGCAACAAAAAGAAAAATTGAATGAATTAGTTAGTGCTATACATGAGAAGGATGATCTCTTGGACTCTCAAGAGGACTTCCTTATTAAAGAAAATAAGAAGCATGTTAAGGTTAAAAATGCTTATGCTCTGGCAATGGAAAAATGTGAAAAATTGTCTAGTGAGCTAAGTACTTGTCATGAGACTATAGACAACCTTAGGAATGAGAATGCAAATTTGTTAGCTAAGGTTTATTCTCATATTTGCAATGTTTCAATTCCTAGAAATGATAATGTTGATTTGCTTGCTAGGATTGAACAATTAAACATTTCTCTTGCTAGCCTTAGAAATGAGAATGAAAAATTAATTGCTAAGGCTAAAGATTTTGATGTTTGCAATAATACTATTTCCGACCTTAGAACCAAAAATGACATGTTGCATGCTAAGGTTGTTGAACTAAAATCTTGCAAACCCTCTACATCCACTATTGAGCATGTATCCATTTGTACTAGATGTAGAGATATTAATGTTGATGCTATCCATGATCACCTAGCCTTAATTAAAAAACAAAATGATCACATAGCTCAACTAAATGATAAGATTAGAGAGCATGACTTAGAAAATGAAAAATTTAAACTTGCTAGAAGCATGCTCTATAGTGGGAGACGCCCGGGCATTAAGGACGGCATTGGCTTCCAAAGGGGAGACAATGTCAAAATTAATGCCCCTCCTAAGAACTTGTCTAATTTTGTTAAGGGCAAGGCTCCCATGCCTCAGGATAACGAAGGATACATTTTGTACCCTGCCGGCTATCCTGAGAGCAAGATTAGAAAAATTCATTCTAGGAAGTCTCACTCTGGCCCTAATTATGCTTTTATGTATAAGGGTGAGACATCTAGATCTAGGCAACCAACCCATGCCAAGTTGCCTAGAAAGAAAACTACTAATGCATCAAATGATCATATTGTTTCTTTTAAAACTTTTGATGCATCTTATGTTTTAACTAGCAAATCCGGCAAGGTAGTTGCCAAAATTGTTGGGGGTAAACACAAGGGCTCCAAGACTTGTGTTTGGGTACCCAAAGTTCTTGTATCTAATGCTAAAGGACCCAAAACCGTTTGGGTACCTAAAACAAAGAACTAAGCTTGTTTTGTAGGTTTATGCATCCGGGGGCTCAAGCTGGATTCTCGACAGCGGGTGCACAAACCATATGACAGGGGAGAAAAGGATGTTCTCCTCCTATGAGAAAAACAAAGATCCCCAACGAGCGATCACATTCGGGGATGGAAACCAAGGTTTGGTCAAAGGTTTGGGTAAAATTACTATATCTCCTGACCATTCCATTTCTAATGTTTTTCTCGTAGATTCTTTAGATTACAATTTGCTTTCCGTATCCCAATTATGTCAAATGGGCTACAACTGTCTTTTTACTGATATTGGTGTTACTGTCTTTAGAAGAAGTGATGATTCAATAGCTTTTAAGGGAGTGTTAGAGGGTCAGCTATACTTAGTAGATTTTGATAGAGCTGAACTCGACACTTGCTTGATTGCTAAGACTAACTTGGGTTGGCTCTGGCACCGCCGACTAGCCCATGTTGGAATGAAGAATCTTCACAAGCTTCTAAAGGGAGAACACATTTTAGGACTAACAAATGTTCATTTTGAGAAAGACAGGATTTGTAGCGCATGTCAAGCCGGGAAGCAAGTTGGCGTCCATCATCCACACAAAAATATTATGACTACCGACAGGCCCCTGGAGCTCCTACATATGGACCTATTCGGCCCGATCGCTTACATAAGTATCGGCGGTAGTAAGTATTGTCTTGTAATTGTGGATGATTATTCTCGCTTCACTTGGGTATTCTTTTTGCAGGACAAATCTTATACCCAAGAAACCTTAAAGGGATTCTTGAGACGGGCTCAAAATGAGTTCGGCTTAAGGATCAAGAAAATTAGAAGCGATAATGGAACGGAGTTCAAGAACTCTCAAATTGAAGGCTTTCTTGAGGAGGAGGGCATCAAGCATGAGTTCTCTTCTCCCTACACTCCACAACAAAATGGTGTAGTGGAGAGGAAGAATCGAACTCTATTGGATATGGCAAGAACCATGCTTGATGAGTACAAGACACCGGACCGGTTTTGGGCCGAAGCGGTCAACACTGCCTGCTACGCCATCAACCGGTTATATCTTCACCAAATCCTCAAGAAGACATCTTATGAACTCCTAACCGGTAAAAAGCCCAATATTTCATATTTTAGAGTTTTTGGTAGCAAATGCTTTATTCTTGTTAAAAGAGGTAGAAAAACTAAATTTGCTCCTAAAACTGTAGAAGGCTTTTTACTAGGATATGACTCAAACACAAGGGCATATAGAGTCTTTAATAAGTCCTCAGGACTTGTTGAAGTTTCTTGTGACGTTGTGTTTGATGAGACTAACGGCTCTCAAGTAGAGCAAGTTGATCTTGATGAGATAGGTGAAGAACAGGCTCCATGCATAGCGCTTAGGAACATGTCCGTTGGGGATGTGTGTCCTAAGGAATCCAAAGAGCCTTCACAAGCACAAGATCAACCATCCTCCTCCATGCAAGCATCTCCACCGACTCAAATTGAGGATGAGGCTCAAGGTGTTGAACAAGAAGAACAAGAAGATGAGCCACCTCAAAATGACGGCAACGATCAAGGGGGAGATGCAAATGATGAAGACAAGGAGGATGAACAGCCAAGGCCGCCACACCCAAGAGTCCACCAAGCAATACAACGAGATCACCCCGTCAACACCATCCTCGGCGATATTCATAAGGGGGTAACAACTCGATCTCGTGTTGCTCATTTTTGTGAACATTACTCTTTTGTTTGCTCTATTGAGCCACACAGGGTAGAGGAAGCACTACAAGATTCGGATTGGGTGATGGCGATGCAAGAGGAGCTCAACAATTTCACAAGGAATGAGGTATGGCACTTAGTTCCACGTCCTAATCAAAATGTTGTAGGAACCAAGTGGGTCTTCCGCAACAAGCAAGACGAGCATGGTGTGGTGACAAGGAACAAAGCTCGACTCGTGGCCAAGGGATATTCACAAGTCGAAGGTTTGGATTTTGGTGAAACCTATGCACCCGTAGCTAGGCTTGAGTCAATTCGTATATTATTGGCCTATGCTACTTACCATGGCTTCAAGCTTTATCAAATGGACGTGAAGAGTGCCTTCCTCAACGGACCAATCAAGGAGGAGGTCTATGTTGAGCAACCTCCCGGCTTTGAAGACAGTGAGTACCCTAACCATGTCTATAGGCTCTCTAAGGCGCTTTATGGGCTCAAGCAAGCCCCAAGAGCATGGTATGAATGCCTTAGAGATTTCCTTATTTCAAATGACTTCAAAGTCGGCAAGGCCGATCCTACTCTATTCACTAAGACTCTTGATAATGATTTGTTTGTATGCCAAGTTTATGTTGATGATATCATATTTGGGTCTACTAACAAATCTACATGTGAAGAATTTAGTAGGATCATGACACAAAAATTCGAGATGTCAATGATGGGGGAGTTGAAGTATTTTCTAGGATTCCAAGTCAAGCAACTCCAAGAGGGCACCTTCATTAGCCAAACGAAGTATACTCAAGACATCCTAAGCAAGTTTGGAATGAAGGATGCCAAGCCCATCAAGACACCCATGGGAACAAATGGGCATCTCGACCTCGACACGGGAGGTAAGTCCGTGGATCAAAAGGTATACCGGTCGATGATTGGTTCATTGCTCTATTTATGTGCATCTCGACCGGACATTATGCTTTCCGTTTGCATGTGTGCAAGATTCCAAGTCGACCCTAAGGAATCACACCTTACGGCCGTAAAACGAATCTTGAGATATTTGGCTTATACTCCTAAGTTTGGGCTTTGGTACCCTCGGGGATCCACATTTGATTTGATTGGTTATTCGGATGCCGATTGGGCGGGGTGTAAGATTAATAGGAAGAGCACATCGGGGACTTGCCAGTTCTTGGGAAGATCCTTGGTGTCTTGGGCTTCAAAGAAGCAAAATTCGGTCGCTCTTTCCACCGCCGAAGCCGAGTATATTGCCGCAGGCCATTGTTGCGCGCAATTGCTTTGGATGAGGCAAACCCTGCGGGACTACGGTTACAAATTAACCAAAGTCCCTTTGCTATGTGACAATGAGAGTGCAATCAAAATGGCCGACAATCCCGTCGAGCACAGCCGCACTAAGCACATAGCCATTCGGTATCATTTTCTTCGGGATCACCAACAAAAGGGGGATATCGAGATTTCTTACATTAACACTAAAGATCAATTAGCCGATATCTTTACCAAACCACTTGATGAGCAATCTTTTACCCGACTTAGGCATGAGCTAAATATTCTTGATTCCAGGAATTTCTTTTGCTAGTCTTGCACACATAGCTCATAAATATACCTTTGATCATGTCTCTTTTATATGCTATGACTAATGTGTTTTCAAGTATATTTCAAACCAAGTCATAGGTATATTGAAAGGGAATTGGAGTCTTCGGCGAAGACAAGGCTTCCACTCCACTCTACTACTCATCCTTCACCGTCACTCCGCGTCATCTCTCCAACTTTGGTATAATCTTCACTTATTCATTTCATGACCAAAGGGGGAGAAAGTACTTCTTGGGCTTATATCTCACTCAAAGTATCCGTTTTTGGCGATTCATGCCAAAGGGGGAGAAAGTATGAGCCCAAAGCAAAAGGATCGCACCACCACCCTATTTTAAAATTAATGATTTTCAATTGGTAAAGGGGGAGCAAGTTGTATTTTCAAAAATTGATGGAAAACCCTCTTGAACACTAAGAGGAGACCTTATTTGAGGGGGAGTTTTGTTTAGTCAAAGGAAAAGCATTTGAGCAAAGGTAGAAAATTTCAAAACTTGAAAATGCTTTGCAAATCTTATTCATTTACCTTTGACTATCTTGCAAAATGACTTTGAAAAAGAATTTACAAAAGAATTTGCAAAAACAAAACTTATGGTGCAAATGTGGTCCAATATGTCAAAAATAAAGAAACAATCCATGCGCATCATGAAAGTATTTATATTGGCTCAATTCCTAGCAACCTTTGCACTTACATTATGTAAACTAGTTCAATTATGCACTTCTATATTTGCTTTGGTTTGTGTTGGCATCAATCACCAAAAAGGGGGAGATTGAAAGGGAATTAGGCATACACCTAGTTCCTAAATAATTTTGGTGGTTGAATTGTCCAACACAAATATTGGACTGACTAGTTTACTCTAGTGCATAAGTTATACAGGTGCAAAAGGTTCACACTTAGCCAATAAAACAATCAAGTGTTGGATTCAACAAAGGAGCAATGAGGCAACCGAGGGCACCTCTGGCTAGGGGCACCGGACTGTCCGGTGTGCACCGGACTGTCCGGTGCGCCCAGAGGACACTTCGCCCAGAAGACTCTTCGCCCAGAGGACTTCGACTTCAACCCCTCGCCCTCGGGACTTCGCGGAGGTTGACGCGCTAAAATTCACCGGACTGTCCGGTGTGCACCGGACATGTCCGGTGCTCCAAGGAACTGCGGCCTCCGGAACTCGCCAGCCTCGGGTTCGCGCGACAGCCGCTCCGCTATAATTCACCGGACTGTCCGGTGTGCCAGCGGAGCAACGGCTCTCTGCGGCGCCAACGGCTCCCTGCGGAGCATTAATTGCGCGCGCAGCGCGCGCAGACGTCAGGACTGCCCATACCGGTGCACCGGACATCAAACAGTGCATGTCCGGTGTGCACCGGACACCTCGGCGGGCCCACAAGTCAGAAGCTTCAACGGTCAGAATCCAACGACAATGGTGACGTGGCAGGGGCACCGGACTGTCCGGTGTGCACCGGACTGTCCGGTGCGCCATCGAACAGACAGGTTCCAGCCAACGGTCACTTTGGTGGTTGGGGCTATAAATACCCCAACCACCCCTCATTCATTGCAATCCAAGTTTTCCACTTCTCAACTACTACAAGAGCTCTAGCATTCAATTCTAGACACACCAAATAGATCAAATCCTCTCCAATTCCACTCAAGCCCTTAGTGACTAGCGAGAGTGATTTGCTTGTGTTCTTTCGAGCTCTTGCGCTTGGATCGCATTCTTTTCTTTCTCATTTGTTCTTGTGATCATACTCAATTGTAACCAAGGCAAGAGGCACCAATTGTGTGGTGGCCCTTGCGGGGAAGTTTTGTTCCCGGTTGATTGAGAAGAAGAGAAAGCTCACTCGGTCCGTGGGACCGTTTGAGAGAGGGAAGGGTTGAAAGAGACCCGGCCTTTGTGGCCTCCTCAACGGGGAGTAGGTTTGCGAGAACCGAACCTCGGTAAAACAAATCCTTGTGTCACACTCTTATTCGCTTGCGATTTGTTTTGCGCCCTCTCTCGCGGACTCGTTTATATTTCTAACGCTAACCCGGCTTGTAGTTGTGATTATTTTTGTAAATTTCAGTTTCGCCCTATTCACCCCCCCTCTAGGCGACTATCAGTTAGTATGGCTAAGTAGCGAGCTCTTGCGAACACACAAGTATCACAGAGAAACAATCACAAAAGACACGCGAGTTTATCCCGTGGTTCGGTCAAGTATAACACTTGCCTACCTCCACGTTGTGGCGTCCTAATGGACGAGGGTTGCACTCAACCCCTTTCAAGTGATCCAATGATCAACTTGAATACCACGACTTTTCTTTGCTTATCTCTTTTCCCGTTTGCGAGGAATCTCCACAAGTTGGAGTCTCTCGCCCTTACAACAAAGATCACAGTGAAAGCACAAGACTAAGGGTGGGAAGTAACACACACAAATTAGCGCACCGGACACTGTCCGGTGCCCCCTGCCGACCGTTGGCGCGCCCACGCGTCGCGCGGAGATTGCGCGGTGACCATTGGCGTAATCGACTGTTGGCTCACCGGACAGTCCGGTGAATTTTATCCGTACGTCGTTGAACTTTTCCCGAGAGCGACGACTTCACCGCGGATGACTCACCGGACAGTCTGGTGCACGATCGGACAGTCCGGTGAATTATAGACGTACGCCGTCGTCGAGTCCCGAGAGCGGCTTGTTCACCGGAGACTGGCCTGGCGCACCGGACACTGTCCGGTGCACCACCGGACAGTCCGATGCACCCAGACCGAGCAGGAGTTGACTGTACATAGCCAATTCTTTTCCAATTGCTTTTTCCCTGTTTCTAGCATTTAGACACAATACATTAGTACCCAAATCAATATACTAAGTCTAGAAACGTACCTTGTAATATGATTTGCACTTCTTCACTCTTTGGCACAAATTAGCACTTAGAGAAAATGTGTTGGGCACTTAATCACCAAAACACTTTAGAAATGGCCCAAGGGCACATTTCCCTTTCACCAGCCGACTTCCTCTCAGTCTCACGTGCACAGCTGCAGCAGTCAACCGGCTAATTGCAAGTGTCACCAATAAAATTTACTGAATGTTCATTGGGAATTTGGGTGGCCACTGGCGAAACTAATTCTATTGTTTTATTTGTGGGGCTCATTTTAGCACTTATTTGCATCACTAGTACAAACAGTCAACGGTAACCTTCACTGAGTGCCAACAACGTCTTCACGTGACATGTTTATTTAGTTCTATAAAGGCTTTTATGGGTGCTCGGTTCATCATCCTCCCGCCCCGTCATGTGAGGAAGAGCAGCTGCCCTAGGAGGCCGAGGAGGCACATGGCGACGCTGAGGAGACGCAACAAGACATCGAGGGGGTGACAGCAGGAGATTCTACTGCCTCTGGTTCGTCGAGCGTCTACTTGCAAGGTCTCGCAAGCCTCCCTAAGCGACCAATACCTCTTGAGAGACGTCCGGTGATTCAACCCGAGGGGGAAAGGTGAGTAACTTTAGATGTTATAACTACTACTTCATATAAACTTGATATTATATGTTCAAATTCAAAATAGAAACTAATAATTTTCTTAATCACTTGGGCAGGAACTGGTCGACTATGGTGAGTGGAGGTGCTCACACATGCCGAGTCAATGGCATATTCGGTCTTCTATGTAAGGAACACTTCCCTGGCATGGTTGAGTACGACGGAGTGATGGTGCCAGCCTACTCATTCGACCACTATGCGATTGCCCCCGATGCTGAAGATTGAGCCAGTAGGGTATTCAACAACAAGGCTGAGCTGGTGAAGCAAGAGTTGTGGGTAAGTCTTTCTTGTCCCATATTGCTCAATACATTGCATTCGTTGGACATTTTTGAAATAATGAATGGATGCATCGTGTTTGTATATATAGGATTTCTACAGATGTTAGGAGGGAGCAGATGCGTTGGCTACCAGATGTAGTAAAAAACTCGTCGTAGATATGCACTACGAGGCACACATCTAGGCCATCATAAAATACCATGGGCCATCCTTAGAGAGAAGGTCTCCAAAAAGGATGCAAGAACCATGAAGTTGACTCGGGACCAGTACTGTGAGGTAAATACAGAACATTAATACCGATAACTTTTGAGATTAGGTAGCCTTAACTTCATCTTCTCATATATCATGTACTTGATTTTCTATAGATGATTCCTTATTGGTGTGCCACGCATCTCGAGTGTTGGGAATGGATGGTGGACAAATGGTGCTCAGACGAGTGGGAGGAGGTGCACAACACTTGCCGGGATCGACGTTTGATGATGCCAAGTTTACCACACCATCAAGGAAGCCGCAGCCTCAGCGAATACGCATAAGCATGGGTATGTGAATTCATTTATTTATTGTAATGCTCAATTATGCATAATTTCTAATCATCTCGCCGGTTTTCTCACAGTCGGTGTCACATGGTGGAGAGACTTGTTCCATCTTCAAGGCATTTGCTATGTCCCACAAGGGCAAGGCTAGGGGTGTAAACGGATATCCGAATTGTAAGGATAAATTTAATATTTTAAAATAGATATGTATGAAATTTGATGCTAATCTCTTCTTATGTTATGAAGCACATTATTATAAATAAGAATAAAATTTTGTATAAATTATTTCATACATTATTTGCTCCATACAACAAAAAAGGTAAAAAAATAGCTGTATCTGTATTCGATTTGTATCCGAATTTTATATTTATTATTTGAGAAGATATATGATATATTTGAGGTTTACCTTTCATGAATCTTTACAAGCTCAATACTAAAAATAAGAATATAAATTTGCATAGCAGATTCTATATTCTATTAATTCACAATCAAAGAAAAAAAGATCAAAAACTGATATCCGAATAAGTATCCGTTTACACCCCTAGGCAAGGCGATGTCCGACATCAACTATAACCTAGAGGATAGGCCGAAGGCATACAACAATGGAACCATCCACAGTCGCCTCAGTGAGTACACATCGATGGCAAGGGAGGTCCATGGGCCTGAATACGATCCGAGCATCGAGGACCTTGGTGCAGAAGTTGTCATGAGGGTTGGAGGAGGCAAGAACCATGAACGATACTAGATTTGCGACGGTGCAATCGACTCAGCCGCTAGTCCCACTCTATCTCAGATTCGAGCAAGTAGCACGAGCGCGAGCCCAGCCATACGACCTCGGCAGGACACTTCACAGCATTGGATACAAGCACTCCAGGTTGTTCATGCTATATTCATTATTCATTGAAATATTTCTTTTCTATGCATTATTTTAACATTTGAGTGAAATATTGCAGAACCAACTAGTAGAAGAGAGGAGGGAACTCCAGGTTGTTCATGCTATATTCGTTGTTCAATGATAATATATCTTTTCTATGCATTATTGTAACATGTGGGTGAAATATTGCAGGTCCAACTGGAAGAAGAGAGGAGACAACATTTGGAGTTGGATGCGAGGATGAGGTCCAAGCAGTAGAGGACGGAGGACATTCTTCATTATATACAGTCCGCAACGCGTGTAGCTCCACCACCTTCGCTATTCACTCCAAACCCACCTCCATCTCAGTTTTCCACTCCTGTGAGTATGACTGTTTAGTTTGTATGTTCATGCTTAGGGTAAAACCACTGACTAATTGAAACCTAGTAGAGTATGAAAGTTTTCGTTAAATATAATATATATATATATATATATATATATCTTTTCTCACACATGCAATGTCTTCTCATTTTTGCAGAATCAACCGGTGGCATCGAATGATCCTCATGTTTCTGAAAGGGAAATGTGCCCTTGGGCCATTTCTATAAATGTTTTGGTGATTAGATGCCCAACATATTGTTTTAAGTTCATATGTGCCAAGTGATTTAGAAGTGCACCAAGGTATGTTTCTAGCTCTAGTAAATTGTTTTTTGGGTACTAACTTATTTATCTAAGTACTAGAGACATGGCCAAGAAAAGAGGAAAAGAAGTGGAGAAGAATTGGCTATGTTCAGCCAAATCAGAACCAGCCTGTGGCGCACCGGACTGTCCGGTGGTGCACCGGACAGTGTCCAGTGCCCAGGCTGGCCCAGCGGCAAACTCGCTGTTCTCGGGAATCGGCGGGGGCGATGTGGCTATAAATCACCGGACTGTCCGGTGGTGCGCCGGACTGTCCGGTGAGCCATCAGTGCCCACACTCAAGACTTCAGCGACGAACTCGTCGCTCTCAGGAAAAGCGGCTAAAATTCACCAGACTGTCCAGTGAGCCAACGACGTTCGCAGCCAACGGTCGGCTGCGCAATCAGCTGGTGACGCGTGGCCCGCGCCAACGGTCGATTGGACACACCAGACTGTCCGGTGTGCACTAGACAGTGTCCGGTGTGCCAACGGGACCGAAGGGCCAACGGTCGACTGTGCCAGAAAAGGAAGGAGATCGGGCACCGGACAGCTACCGTTCATGTCCAGTGGTGCACCGGACTGTCCGGTGCGCCACTCGATAGAAGGCAAGAATTGCCTTCCAATTTGATCTCCAATGGCTTCTAGCTGCCTTGGGGCTATAAAAGGGACCCCTAGGCGCATGGGGCATGACACCAAGCATTCTCTAAACATCTTAAAACACCTAGACTCTGCCTCCACACATTTGGATTGTCGTGTTAGTGATTTGAGCTCTGTTTGAGTTGTGTACTCGTTGTGCCGTGTTTTGAGCTCAAGTCTTGGCTTGTGTGCGTGTGTGTGCTGCGAATTGAGTCTTGCATGTGTTGCTTTCCATCCCTTACTCTTGTGCTTCTCTTGTGATCAAACATTGTAAGGGCGAGAGGCTCCAACTTGTGGAGATTCCTCGCAAACGGGAAAAGACTACTGAGGAAGATAACCGTGGTATTCAAAGTTGATAATTGGATCACTTGAGAGGGATTGAGTGCAATCCTTGACCGAAGGAGGCCACCACAACATGGAGTAGGCATTGGCCGAACCACGGGATAAATCACTATGTCTTGTGTCCATCTTCTTTGTGATTGGTCTTCTTCTAAAGGTCACACTTTAGCAACTTGGTTTTAATTACACTAACATTTCATAGCCAAGTGTTGGCTATTTAGTGTTGAATTTCACAGGATCACCTATTCACCCCCTCTAGGTGCTCTCAGTTTCACCAACTGAGCCTAATTGCGTGCGTCGTTTGTGAACTTATTTGTGACATATGTATCGTTGGTGATTGTCGGTACCCTGGATCAAGGGTACCCCCTACTGATGTATCAAGGCGCAGTTCCCGTGCAGCTACCCCTTAGCCACATGGTAGTAGGGCTGTGTCTGTGACTAAGGCGTGCCTCAGTCCAACCAAGGGCGGTTGCTTAGGGCCACAGCGGCGCCCGGCCTCACCACCTGGGTGGGTCCGGGACCGTCACGTGCCCATCATGGTGGGATACTCCTAGGCATCTACAGTAAGTCCGGACCCCCATGGGAGTGCGCCTAAGTTTGCGGACAGGACTCCCAGGGGAAGTCCGAGGCCTCCACGTATGCATACTAGCCCCCTAAGGTCGGAACCAGACCCCTTCGCAAGGGGTCCGGACCACTCACGGCGGGGTCCTAGTGCACCAGGACGGAAAATGCTTAAGCCCTGGCCAAAGGCCAGGCAGGGGTCTAGCGTTGGCACGTGTCTGGACCCCATCATGTATGGCACAGCTCCCCGCCCAGGCGGAGACCCGATGCTACCACGTGGCCCTCTGCCCGTGACGTAAGCCAGTGGGCGGAGCCTGACGTAAGGACTACGAGCCGCGAGCCACGCCGCGCATCGCATGCTACGCTATCTCAGTATTTAATGCGGAGGATGCCCGCCGCCTAGCAGGTGATGTGCCATCACAGCATTTAATGTGCCCTGTCCACTCCGCTGGCAGGCGAGGTGACGGCTCGGCATTTACTGCATCCTCTCTCTGCTCCTCTAGCAGGCGACAACCAAGCCACCCTACAGGCGGCGTGCCTGTCCAATCAAACAGCGGGCATACGCCCATACCACCACACACGCGCCATGGTCATCATGACTTGTGCGTTGCCAAGGAAACTTCTGCTACAAGCCAATACCACAGAGATCGCAGATGTCAGGGCACGAGGAGATTGTACTGGATTAATGGCTCCAAGTACTACATCTGTTATGTTCCTGGGCCCACGTATCGGGGCTCAGTACTCTTGTATGTGCTCCCCTTGAACTATAAAAGGGGAGACATGCAACAGACCCAAAGGACCAAGTCATCCAAGACACAACTCAAGCTCACGAGCAATACAACACACAGTGGAGTAGGGTATTACGCTCCAGCGGCCCGAACCACTAAACTTTTGCGTGTTCTTGTGTTCATCCCCAAATCTCACAACAAGCAGAATGCTTAGGCCCCTCCTCATCTTAAGATTTAGGCGGGTGCACTCTGCCGCCCGGCCAGAGATTTCCTCTCTGACATTTGGCACGCCAGGTAGGGGGCTAAGCTTTAGGTTTTAGCTTGTTTACTTGCTCAGCACGATGGTGCAAATCATTGAGCACCGCGTCGAGACTTCAGTGGATTTCCTGGTGGAGGAAGAAGCTGCTTCTTCCACGCCACTGGTTGCCAACCACCCAGGGCCAGGCACTGCTTCTGTGCACGTTGTGCAGCAGCATACAGCTACGCAGACATCCCAGACTCTACCCAGGACAGCTCCGGGGGCGTTGTCGGTAGCTAGGGAGTTGCTGCGCCACCCCCAAGCTCCATGGCCTCACTGGGGGCCATGAGGCAGTGGCGTGAAGACGTCGACCGGCTGCTTGGCATGGCGCACTCTAGCTCGACCAGGTCGAGGCCGCGGTCATCCCGGCGCCAACATGAGGTGTCGGCATCTGTGCGCTCACCCTCGGTGAGGGCAGCACCAACTGAGGACCTGAGGGCAGAGCTCAGCCACCGGCGCGCGGCGGAAGATGCCCCAGTCTCTCGGGAGAGGTCTAATGACCTGTGGGCAGAACTCAACCGCAGGCGAGTAGGTGAAGATGCCCGTGTCTCACTAGAGAGGACGCGAGAGCACCGACACAACATCGAGGGACGTAACCTCGATAAAGACTTCGCTGCGGTAGCACCGCAAACCCTAGTGGGCGCCCGGTCCTAGGTGGGTGTCCCATTGGCTAGCGTGGGCTACGCCGCTCTCGCAGATCATCTCCGTGCGGCGTCCTGGCCATCCAAGTTCCGGTCGCACTTGCCGGAAAAGTACGACGGTACGTCAAACCCATCGGAATTTCTGCAGGTGTACGTCATGGCTATCACAGCAGCAGGTGGAGACACAGCTGTGATGGCGACTTATTTTAATGTCGCCTTGTCTGGGCCCGCCCGGACTTGGCTCATGAACCTTGCCCCAGGATCAGTCTACTCCTGGGAAGAGCTCTACGCGCGGTTCACAGTGAACTTTGCCAGCGCCTACCAACAACACGGCGTGGAGGCCCACCTCCACGCAGTGAGGCAGGAGGCCGGGGAAACCCTCTGGACTTTTATCTCCCGCTTCACCAAGGTGCGGGGTACCATACCTCGCATCTCTGACGCTTCTATCATTACGGCCTTCCGTCAGGGAGTGCGTGATGAAAAGATGTTGGAGAAGTTGGCCACGCATGACGTCAAAACTGTCCCCACTCTCTTCGCTTTGGCTGACAAGTGCGCCAGGGCCGCTGAGGGCCGCGCGTGGCACTCGGCACCACAAACCGAGGCCGCCCAGACGGGTGGCTCAGGTGCCGTCGCTCAAGACGGCAAAAAGAAGAAGAAAAAGAACCGCACCCATGAGAAGTCGCATTCCGCCGCTCTAGTCATTGCAGCTACAACTGGGGGCCGGGGCGACCACAATAAACGTCCACGGCCGCAGAAGGGTAACAGCGGCTCATGCCCTGTGCACCCCAATGGTCGCCACAGCGCCACGGAGTGTCGCGAGATCATCAACCTCACGAAACGTGTCAGCGCGCGGCGCGAGCAGTCTTCCGGGGATAGCTCCCCACCTCGTCACCGACCTGGCAAGGAAAGGGTCGACGACGATTAGGTGACCGTGGCTGAACCGGACCTCAGGTATAAGTCACTTGAAGGGGTCCTAAAGGTTGTTTTCACCAGAGGCTCCAACTCTGGTGACGACAGCTAGACGGGCCACTAGGGGCCCCGTACTCCCTGGTCTGCGGGGCCGAAGCCTGCCTTCCCCCGGAAACCCTTCTGGACTCCTCATGGGTCCAACCTTTTGATGAACCTATGCAGGGGCAATTACAGCGCAAGGACGAGGACTCCATCGGCGAGCTCAGATGTCAAGCGGCAACCCAAAATGCACTTTGTAGCCTAGCGCCCATACACTGCGGCCAACGGTTCATGCATAGTAGGGAGCCGAGGGTCAGGACCTAGTCCTACGACGAGTACCGAACCAAGAAGGGGTCCGCAATCTCTCCCCCAGCTGGGAGGAACCCTTCAAGGTGACGGAAATATGCCAGCCCGGGGGGTGCCCGCCTTTCTATAACTAAAGGAGTATCTCTTCATAACCTCTGGAGCATCTATGTAAGTTCTGCCCATAGAAGCAAGTCCGAGGGGTTAAGTTTTTCTTCTTTTGTAGTTAGGCCTCGCATACGCGTACGCCAGCTCGGTAAGGTCCGCCCTCATAAACCCGGCCTGCTGGTTTACACCCGTGCATATCGAATTATAAAAAGGAGATTTACCCCCTCAGATCTGCTTCTGTGATAACTTTATCTTCCTGCTCCACAGTTTTATCCTGTAGTTTCCGAGTATTATTTTTTACCTAACCCACCCGTACGGTTCCTGTCTGTCCTGACATGATGACACCCGAATTGAGCAGCCAGGCTTGCAGATTTGGACCCCCTTACGAAAGCTGGAAGGCTCGATAGCCTGGGGGCCGGTTCTAGAGAACGGAGGCTCGTTCCATGGGGTGGTCCGGATCAGTGTAGCCGCTTAGCCTGGTCCTGTACCGTAAGCCTGCACAGTCCACCACTCCGTGACGAGTACCTTAGTATTTGGAGCTATAGTTCTGTGGGTCCGACAACCTGGGGTCCAACTCCAGAGAATGGACACTCGTCTCCTGGGGTGATCTGAAGCCGAGTAGCCGCTTAGCCTGGTCCCGTACCGTAAGCCTGCATGCTCCACCACTCTGTGGCGAGGGCCCTAGTATCTAGAGCCACAATCCAGGGGGTCCAGACACGCGACTTGGCCTCTCGGACTAAATACTGCAGGTCCCGAGCATGTATCAAAGGATGGCTAATGCCAGACAGGGAATCCTATGAGTGTGCTACTAACGATCCCTAGCTGAAGCTGTGTACAGGCCCAGGTCCCGATCAGGGCTGCCTCCTGGGGGTTGTCGCTAACTCCTTCAAGTACGCTGGTATCCAACCTCGACACATCGAGCCCACATCCCAGGGGGGCCAAGTACTAGGGAGGAGTCGGCATCACACACAACAGGGACAGGTGGTACAAAGATAAGTACTAATACTGCTTGATAAATAGTACTCAAAAAGTACCTTACAAAAACAAAAATTATTACATTTGCCTTCAAACGGAGTTCTAGCTCCATCTCTACAGATGTAAACTACTCGGCGCCGGCAGGATCACGCTAGAAGCTCGTGGACGCTGTCCTCGCGGAATTCTCCTGAGCGACTTGCCAACAACGGTGGCCACCTCAACGTTTGCACCATAGCAGAGAGGCCCTCGCTGCTGTCTCCCTGCGGGGGGTGACAACAAGGCCATTAAAGCCAAAGAGTTGGGTGCACGGCGGCTGGCGGTGCTGGTGGTCTGGCCAGCGGCGGCAACCACCTCTGCACTAGCGGCTCGATAGTGGCTCACCAACGACGGCGACCACCTCAATGCGCACGCCATGGCAAAGAGACCCTCGCTCCCACCCTCCTACGGGAGTGAGGACAATGCCATCCAAGCCAAAGGGCTGGAAGCTCGGTGGCTGGTGGCACTTGCGGGCCGGCCGACACCGCATAGCCGAAGTTCACCTCCTTCGCAAGGCTGGTGAAGGTCCTTTTCCTCCAAGTGCTGGAGGAAGAAGCGGGCCGCCAGCCCATGTGGAAGGTAGGACCCCAACTCGGCTCGCCCCCACCCCAGCAAGGCTGATGAACATCCTTGAAGCTGAGGGCAGGGGGAGGCCGCAGCCCGGCTCGCTTCTCTCCACCACAAGGCTGGTGGTCATCCTTGTAGATGACCACTGGTGGGAGACTACAGCCTGACTACATGATGAAAATCCTTGAGGCTGAGCGATGGCGGAAGGGCACCAGCCCCCATGAGATCGTGCTCCTCCAGCAACAGCAAGAAGACGGCGAGATCGGCAGCGCCATCGCGTAGGAAACGAAGAGCGCGAGCTCCCCGGTGGCGAAATCGCCGAGGGGGTAGACACTGGCGTAGATCCTTCCACCGAACATCGGCGCGCCCCATCTAGACAAGCGACGCACCGGGACAAGCGTCCACTCGGTCTAAAAGCGCTCGGGGTGAACCAACAAGGCCATGGCAACTACGGTGGCGCGGAGCAAAACCTCGAAGGCGAACAGGCGCAGCGAGAGGAAGAGAAACAAGACATGGCTGTTACCTGAGGGGTGAACCCCTTTTTAAAGGCAAATTCCTCTGATCGTGCCCTGAAAGGCCACGAGAAGTCCCCCCACGATGCACACCGGAGCACCCAACCTATGATACGGGGGCCCGACCCCACAAGTCATACGGCTGGCGCAACGGCCTCCTGGTACGCATAAGGAGAACCGTCATGAGGGGAACGATTCGCCGCGCCTTTTCATCTCCGCAAGGACAACGATCTATCTTCTGGCACGGGGGCCCGGGTCCAGGGTCATACTCCTTGGACGTCGGTCGATGTGTGAGGAGAAGGCGAACTGCTGTGTAAGGAGCACACCACCAGCTGTGAGAAGCCGAAATGCCACTCGCACCAGTGCCGTGCCTTCCGAGGGCCACCACGGAAGACAGAGAAGATGAAATTTCAAAACCATAGCAGCGATATCGAGGCGCCCGCGCATGACCCAGTAAAAGCTATCAAGCGCGAAGATCACGAGTCAGTCAGCCGCGGGAACAGGCGCACTGGTTGATATGACCAATGGTAGACTGGTAGCACGAGCACGTCGAGTTAATGCGGCGCGCGCAGAGGAGGCGCCCCAGTCGCTGGTCATACCAAGTTGACGCAAGATACAAGCTTTGGCCCCACCTACAGGCTCGTATCCTACCTGGAGGCGGGCTCAGGGGCCACTGTCGGTACCCTGGATGCTGTATCAAGGCACAGTTCCCGTGCGGCTACCCCTTAGCCACATGGTAGTAGGGCTGTGTCTGTGATTAAGGCGTGCCTCAGCCCAACCAAGGGCGATTGCTCAGGGCCCACAGTGGTGCCCGGCCTCACCACCTGGGTGGGTCCGGGATCGCCACGTGCCCATCATGGTGGGATACTCCTGGGCATCTGAAGTAAGTCCGGACCCCCATGGGAGTGCGCCTAAGTTTGCGGACAGGACTCCCAAGGGAAGTCCGAGGCCTCCACGTATGCATACTAGGCCCCCTAAGGTGGGAACCAGACCCCTTCGCAAGGGGTCCGGACCGCTCACGATGGGGTCTCGTTGCACCAGGACGGAAAATGCTTAAGCCCTGGCCAAAGGCTAGGCAGGGGTTCGGCGCTGGCACATGTCTAGACCCCATCATGTATGGCACAGCTCCCCGCCTAGGCGGAGACCCGATGCTGCCATGTGGCCCTCTGCCCGTGACGTAAGCCAGTGGGCGGAGCCTGACGTAAGGACTACGAGCCGCGAGCCGCGCCACGCATCGCATGCTATGCTATCTCAGTATTTAATGCAGAGGATGCCCACCACCTGGCAGGCGATGTGCCATCACAGCATTTAATGCGCCCTGTCCACTCCGTTGGCAGGCGAGGTGACGGCTCGGCATTTACTACATCCTCTCTCTGCTCCTCTAGCATGCAACGACCAGGCCACCCTACAGGCGGCGTGCCTGTCCAATCAAATAGCGGGCATACGCCCATACCACCACGCACACGCCATGGTCATCATGACTAGTACGTTGCCAGGGAAACTTCTGCTGCAAGCCAATACCACGGAGATCGCAGATATCAGGGCACGAGGAGATTGCACTAGATTAATGGCTCCAAGTACTACATCCGTTATGTCCCTGGGCCCACGTATCGGGGCTCAGTACTCTTATATGTGCTCCTCTTGAACTATAAAAGGGGAGACATGCAACAGACCCAAAGGACCAAGTGATCCAAGAGACAACTCAAGCTCACGAGCAATACAACACATAGTGGAGTAGGGTATTACGCTCCAGCGGCCCGAACCACTCTAAACTCTTGCGTGTTCTTGTGTTCATCCCCAAATCTCACAACAAGCAGAATGCTTAGGCCCCTCCTCATCTGAGGATTTAGGGCGGGTGCACTCCGCTACCCGGCCGGAGATTTCCTCTCTGACAGTGATATATTGTGATCTTTGTGAACTTAGTTGTGAGACATGTGAACTTATTTATGTTGTTGCTGATTTATATGTGATGTTGATGATATGTATGTGGTGTTTGATATGTATTTTCTATCTGTTTGGATGCAATATATAAAAATAAATAAAAAGGGTGGCTCTGGTCATTTTGCCTAGTGTTGCACTCGGCAAAGAGGATCTTTGTCGATTGCAATAACCATAGTACTCGGCAAGGTAAGAAACGAGGGTAGCCTAGAAATACACTTTGTCTAGTGTTACACTCGGCATAGGAGCTGCCTCTGCCTAGTACTGCACTCGGCAAAGTCGCCGCCTCTGCCTAGTACACTAGGCAGAGGCGGCTCGTTTGCCGAGTGCAGCACTAGGCAAAGCCTCCGTTATCGTGCCTCTCACCGTCATGGAAACTTTTCCTTGCCGAGTGCTGCGTGGCACTAGGCAAAGTTTTCGCCGAGTGCCCGAGAAATGGCACTCGGCAAAAACACTTTGTCGATCCCTTTGTTGCCGACTTCTCTTTGCCGAGTGCAACACTAAGCAAAACCTTTGCCGAGTGTAAAAGAGGCTTTGCCTAGTGTCTGTGGCACTAGGCAAAGAAGACGAGTCCTGTAGTGGTACTAGGCAACTTAGGGAAAAAATATTCAATTGTGCTTGAATGCTAATACAAAATATGACCACTGCCTAATTATACCAATATATATATATATATATATAGATTTACAAGACTAGAAATATTTAACCACTTTCATCTTATCTAAGATAGAAAGAGAATTCTACTCTGACCAAACTTCCACAAAGATTGAAAGCTTGCCATAGGTGCTGGAGAGGGACCAATCTGTTACCATAGGCATTGTAAATCTATAGGCATTGCAGAAAGCTAGTATAGGTGCAAAGATGTGGTACCACTTGATCTGAGGGATAATGAGAGGGAGACAGCCGATCGATATAGCTGCTAGAACAACATAGCCATCCAATGCAACTGCATTGGGAATCTGGTCCTTAACGAATAGCTCAATGCGACACTTGTCATCAAATGACTCAGTTTCAGTTGTGGCCGAAGGTGTCCCATTGTCCGACACAGGAAGTGTGTTGGCATGTTTCTTCCAATACATTGATAAAAATGTGCATAAATACTTTCAAGAAGTTGTACATGACGTCTATTGAGCACACAAAACGTCCTCGCAGACGGTCCGCGTGTGCGCAGAATTAGTTAGGGTTCCGAGTTTCTCATGGGATTTGTTGGCTAAAACCGCGGGATTAGCTCAGGAAACGACTTGTAGCGGATCCAAACCTCCCCTTTATATAGATGAAGGACTACGATCGATTGAAACCCACCACAATCGGTCAAATCAAATCTATTTATCAGTTTTACCTTTTCGTTCTTCCAATTCCTAGGAGTAGGAGTAATTTAGCCTTAGGACTAGATCGAGTTTAGTCTTCCACAACAATCTCTACTCAGCACTACGCCAATTAGAGGAGCACCGGGCGGCCTGCTGACCCGGAGCAACCCCTTGAAACTCTCCTCCTCGTCGGGATCTCTCCCAAGGCGAGTTCTAGGGCTCTTCACGGAGAAGAAGACCCTTTGTGCCATCACGGACCGTTCGGCCCAAGGCATGGATCGTCCGGAGGTGTGCAAAGAAGGAGCCATTCCTGCGCCAGGTCACGGACCGTCTGGCCCTGTGCCGCGGACCGTCTGCGCCTTCGCAGAGAGCCCCGCTGGGTGGTCCATTCCCGTGTTTGGCACCTAGATCGACGCAACACACTTTTTGGCGACTCCACTGTGGAATAGGTGTCTAGATCTGCTAAAAATCGACCCATAGATGGACGGTTCTAAGGATCACACCAAGATCTCCACCACCAACATCATCAAGACGGCTATGGAGGCACTCCCGGCTAATGACCAAAGACCCTTTGAGGACCTCGTGATGCACGATGAGAATGAGGTGATGCGGCAATAGAATAAACAATGCGACAAGGAGGAGGTGGAACTGCTGCATAAAGTCTTCGAACATCGCAAAGAGGCGGTAGGAAAGTACTTGTCATACTTCACGGTGGATCGCCACCAGAAGATCATCCGTCACGGGGAGATCGATATGGAATCTCTCCTACCTCCGCTTCAAGGTCCTATTGTAAGTGCTCTAGATCTATCTCTTATGACTTTCATGGATCAACAAGGAGATCAGTTAAAGCAATATGTAGATGAATCTTTTAAAATGCATATACGTTTATATGAGAAATCAACTGCTCCTAGTTTTTCTTCACATGAGTCTAATACAGAGTCACCCGCACCAAGCACATTAGCTACAAATGGGTCACCCTTGGCCCAACCATCATATGGCATTGCCGATGCATGCGTTCGTGTCACCATCATAGCCGCCGCCACTAGGCACGTGGCAGGTTTTGGACGCGACCGATCCGTCCGAGCATCATCTTAGACAGTCCTGCTACATCGCGGATCGTCCGGTGTATTTTGCTGGACCGTACGACCCGATATAGGCCCGCACACAGATCACTCAAGGCGCACCATGCATGGCCGGATCATTCGGGTACAACCTCAGGCAATTTGGCCCTCTCGCGGACCGTACGGTACGCGGACCGTCCAATACCTTACGTCGGACCGTCCGAATATGGCATGAACCGACCGGTGTATTACACCGGACCGTCCGACTCTACACGAGTCCACACGCAGACCACCGAAGTCGCGCCATATATGACCGAACCGTCCGGGTATAGCCTGGACCATTCAGCCCGATCGCGGACCGTCCAGCCCTTTACGACGGGCGATCCAGGTGCTAGACTACCTAGGTAGCACCATATACGGCTGGACAATCTGGATATACCTTTGGACCGTTCGGCCCCTTACACCGGACCGTCCGGGTATGCGTATGCAGAACCGAGAGCTGCACAATACACACAATCCCCACACTCATCGCAACAACATTACGGTGCCCCACCAGCAACACATTATAACCATGCCATACCACCTCATGGACACAGGGCTGAATACTGTTCGACCACTAGAGAGCCTGAGAGGTATAGGGCAGGAGCTGGTGACATTAATACGACACCTAACACACACCTCAGACGTCCCTGGGAGGAAAGCCGACAGAGTGATGTCAGGTAACCTAAGATTTCCACCCACAAACTTAATGGATGGTCGCTAGACATGGCAGAGAGGATTAGAGAGGAGGTAGCCGAGATGTTAAGGGACAAACTCGGTGTTAGTGTGTCAGGTACAGGGCAATCGTATCGGAAACCTTATAGCCACCGATTCGACGCCGTGCCGTATCCACATGGGACTAGGATACCAGACTTATCTAAATTTTCTGGTGAAGATGGGAAAAGCACACACGAACATATAAGCCAACTCATAGCACACTTGGGAGAATTGGCTGATGGGGAAGTCTACCGTGTTCGTTTATTCTCGTTGTCTCTTATCGATACTGCATTCACGTGGTACGCAGCTCTGCCACCTAAATCTATTAACTCTTGGAAAGAATTAGAGCAAAAATTTCATGAACACTTCTTCTCAGGAGAACATGAGTTAGAATTAGCTGATTTAGCTTCAATCTGACTAGGGCCTGAAGAATCGGTTAATGACTATATCTGGAGGTTCCAGGATACTAGAAACCGATGTTTTTAGATCCATGTCATGGAAAAACAACTAACAGGGCTGGCCTTCAGTGGGTTGCGACCTTACTTAAAAGAGAATTTTCATTAGTACACTTACACCAGCGGGCTTTGACCTGTGAAAGCTGAAGTAAAGAAACATCAAAATCGACTAGCCATAAGATGCATCTAGTAGGGTGCGATAATTCGTACGATAAATCCACAGATGTATTTACCGCCGAACTTGTTTGGCCAGCATATGCTAAACCTTCTTCATGTTCCTCTTTACAGTCGATTCAAAAGAATCAGCAAGAAGTTAAATTTATTTTTAATGTTGCCAAAATGCGATAAAATATTTGATGAACTGTTAAAAATGGCAACATTAAATTAACGCATACTGTTCCTTCTCGTGATGAATTGAAAAGACGTGCTTACTGCAAATGGCATAATTCTTTTTCCCATGCCACCAATGATTATAACTGTCGGTGTTTCGAAACCCGGGGGGTCCCTGGACCGACGAGTGAATTGTCGCCGCGTGCCCTAGCTTAGATGGGTCGGCGCGAGGCGGAACGCGAAGGGGGGTGAAGAGCAGCCGGAGGGAGATAGGCGTGGGAGGTGGAACCCGCGGCCTTCGTGTTAGCCCCGCGCCCAGGTCGGGTGCGCTTGCAGTAGGGGGTTACAAGCGTCCACGCGGGAGGGAGCGAGCGGCCTTGCGCGAGCGCCGTCCCATCCTTCCCCGCGCGGCCAACCTTCTGTAAGAGGGCCCTGGACCTCCCTTTTATAGGCGTAAGGAGAGGACCCAGGTGTACAATGGGGGTGTAGCAGTGTGCTACCGTATCTAGCGGAGGAGAGCTAGCGCCCTAAGTACATGCCATCGTGGCAGCCGGAGAGGTTTTGGCACCCAGTTCACGTGATGTCGTGGCCGTCGGAAGAGTGCTGGAGCCTGGCGGAAGGACAGCTGTCGGGGCTGTCGAGTCCTTGCTGACGTCCTCTTGCTTCCGTAAGGGGCTGAGAGCCGCCGTCGTCACAGGGCATGTGGGGCGCCATCATTACTCGTATAGTGGAGCGAGCCGGATGGGACGCCGGTCTTGTTCCCCGTAGCCTGAGTCAGCTCGGGGTAGGGTAATGATGGCGCTTCCTGTCGACGTGGTCGGTCCGTGCCCTAGGTTGGGCGAGGTGGAGGCTCCTCCGAGGTCGAGATTGAGTCTGTCTTCCAAGGTCAAGGTCGAGTCCGAGCCCCCGGGTCGGACGAGGCGGGGCCCGTCAGCTGAGGCCAGGGCTGAGTCTGAGCCCTGAGGTCGGGCGAAGCAAAGTTCGTCGTCTTCCGGGGCTGAGTCCGAGTCCGAGCCCTGGGATCGGACGAGGTGGAGTTCGTTGTCTTCCGGGGCTGAGCCCGAGTCCGAGCCCTGGGGTCGGGCGAGGCGGAGTTCGTCGTCTTCCGGGGCTGAGCCCGAGTCCGAGCCCTGGGGTCGGGCGAGGCGGAGTTCGTCGTCTTCCGGGGCTGAGCCCGAGTCCGAGCCCTGGGGTCGGGCGGAGCGGAGTTCGCCGTCTTCCGGGGCTGAGCCCGAGTCCGAGCCCTGGGGTCGGGCGGCGCGGAGTTCGCCGTCTTCCGGGGCTGAGCCCGAGTCCGAGCCCTGGGGTCGGGCAAAGCGGAGTTTCCTATGATGCCTGAGGCTGGACTTGGCTGCTGTCAGCCTCACTCTGTCGAGTGGCTCAGCAGTCGGAGCGGCGCAGGCGGCGCTGTCCTCCTGTCAGATCGGTCAGTGGAGCGACAAAGTGACTGCGGTCACTTCGGCTCTGTCGACTGGAGGGCGTGCGTCAGGATAAAGGTGTTAGGCCACCTTTGCATTAAATGCCCCTGCGATTTGGTCGGTTGGCGTGGCGATATGGCCAAGATTGCTTCTTGGTGAAGACTGGGCCTCGTGCGAGCCGATGGTGTGTCCGTTGCTGGAGGGGGTCCTCGGGCGAGACGTAGATCCTCCGGGGTCGGCTGCCCTTGCCCGAGGCTGGGCTCGGGCGAGGCATGATCGCGTCCCTCGAACGGACCGATCCTTGACTTAATCGCACCCATCAGGCCTTTGCAGCTTTGTGCTGATGGGGGTTACCAGCTGAGATTTAGGAGCCTTGAGGGTACCCCTAATTATGGTCCTCGACAGTAGCCCCCGAGCCTCGAAGGGAGTGTTAATACTCGCTTGGAGGCTTTTGCCGCACTTTTTTGCAAGGGGACCAGCCTTTTTCGGTTGCACTTTGTTCCGGTGGGTGCGCGCGAGCGCACCCGCCGGGTGTAGCCCCCAAGGCCTCGGAGGAGTAGTTTGACTCCTTCGAGGTCTTAGTGCGTTTCGCAACACTTCGGCTGGTCTGGTTGTTCCCTCATGCGAGCTGGCCTTAGCCCGGGTGCACGGTCGGGTCCCAAGTTCTCGGGCTGGTATGTTGACGCTGTCAACGGTTTGGCCGGAGCCGGGTTTGCGAGAGCAGCCCCCGAGCCTCTGCACAGGGCGAGAGGACGGTCAAGGACAGACTCGACCTTTTTACATACGCCCCTGCGTCGCCTTTCCACAAGGAGGAGGGGGGAAAGCGCCATGTTGCCCTCGGAGGGCGCCGAACATGGTGTCTCCGGCGAGCTGCTGGCGGGTAATCCGAGTGGACGCCCGTGCCCGATTTGTTAGGGGTCGGCTAGAGGCCCGGAGGCGCGCTCCAAAAGTACCTGCGGGTGATCTGCCGGACCCGGTCCCCTTTTGACGGGGTCCGAGGGCTCGATGCCTCCCTCTGATGGGATTCCGTTACAAGATCATTCCCGCTGGTCTCAGAAATGTCCTAGGGTACCTCGGGAGCGTAGCCCGAGCCTTGGTTATGTATCGAACGTACCCAGGGTCATCCCTCGCTCTGTGTCTGAGGCGACTGTGAACCCTTCGAGGGCCAGCCTACGAACCCCTGATCAGTAGTGGGCGCGGAGCCCGAGTGGCCTGAGGAGGCCGTTGAACCCTTCCGAGGGGTCGGCCGTCGAACCTCTGACCAGTAGTGGGCGCAGAACCCAAGCGCTCTGAGGCGGCCGTTGAACCCCTCCGAGGGGCCAGCCTTTGAACCTCTGATCAGTAGGGAGGCTTGGGGCCTGTTTCCTTCACGGAGAAGGATCCTTTTCGGGGTATCCCCCTTTCCCGGTCCCTGTTGTAAGAGAGAGAAAGAGGAAAAGGAAAAGGATACGAAATCGAATGATGTGGCGTACCTTTTTCGACGCGGTCATTATGGCGAAGGCGAAGCGTCGCTTGCTTCTCCTGCCTGAGGCGCCGCCTGTCCCACCGCGGAGTTAATGCGACGGGACGAGTGGTTCGCGAGGCAGCCGTTGTGTGTGTGCGAGCCGTTCGAGGAACGGATCACGGGCGCGCCGTCTTCACGCCGTGAGAGAGGGTTCTCTCGCTGCCCCTGGATGGGACGTAAGCTTGGCTGACGACGTGACCGCTGCTCCTGCTCGCCTGCCACCGCCATTACTGCCGGCCCATCTTTGGCCGTATTGACCGTCGTGCCTGGCTGGCACTACTGGGTCATACGCAGGGTTGCCTCGAGTCACGGTACTGGTTCCGCAGTCGAGGAAGCGCGGTAGTGGTGCGAGCGGCGGTGCAGTTGCTCGCACGTAGCAACCGGCACGTAGGTTGCATGACGTGTGGGCCTGGGCCTCCATGCTGGGCGCGTTGGAGTCGAAGGGGCGCGCCCACTTGGCGCGGTTGCATGCCGACTGCATGGCTGTCCACCCTTTCACCCGCTGGTCTGGGCGAAAGTGGAGGAATGCTTGTAACCGCTGGGCAGTTGCATGCCCTGCGCGTGGCGATTTGGCTCCTTCTGCTCTGGACCAGCTTGCATGACGCGTGGGGCCTAGCCCCCGTGTCGTAGGGGGAGGACCTTGGAGCGTGTTGGAGAAGACTCAGCCCGCGACGGCTGGGGACGCAAGTAGGGAGAGTCGCCTTTAAAAGGAGGGTGACCCCCTTGAAAGGCGGCCATGTCTTCGCGCTCCCTTATGCACCGTGTCTTTCCACCTTCCGAGCCCCCAGATGGGGAACACCCGCAATCCTTCCGCCTTGCCGTTGGAGGAACGCAACTCCGTGGAAGTTGGTACCTTTCAGCCATCGTCGGCTTCAAGGATTTTCATCAGGCAGCCCGGCTGCATCCCCTCGCCGGTGGTCACCCAAGACGGTGACCACCAGTTCGATGGTGGGGAGAAGCGAACCGGGCTGCGGCCTCTGCCCCTCCCTCAGCTTCAAGGATGTTCATCATCAGTGCTAGGGAGGGGAGTGTGCTGAGTTGGGGTCGGTCCCTACGCGGGCGGCGGCCCGCTCCTTCCCTCAGTGATCGGGGGGAAGGGCATTCGCCGTTCGTGGCGTTGGCAGCTGCCGCGTGCCTGGCTCTCTGAGCCGAGTGGCTTCAGAGCCGCTCCTGGTGCCGCCTTCCACCACGGCAGCCGGAAGAGGTTTCTCCGCCGACGAGCTAGCCGGTGCCACCCACGGACTGACCTCCAACTCTACGGCCTTCTGCCCGTCCTTGCCTCTCGAGTGAGGGTATGGGCGAGGGCCTCATGGCAGCAGCATCCGCCCTGAGGTCATCGCTGCTGCTGTTCGGCCCCCCGGAGCAGAAGTCATCGTCGTCGCCGCTGCTGGGGCGGGCGACGGCGAGCCGTTCGTCGGTCTTCTGTTGCTCCGCAGGCCCCCCTATCGTGTGGGGTTGTTCGTACCTGCGGAGGTGGAACTGGAGTTCCGTTTGTAATGGCACTTTGGGTGCCTGTGTCTTGTTCATTGTGGCTGTCGGGGCCTGAACATGTATGTATCTTTGGCACGGAGCCGTGTTTTTTCTTCATTTCAAGCACTAAGACTCGCCTGTTGATTATCTGAACCACTTCACCGAGCGTGAGTCACCTCGTGCAAAGGTGACAAGTGAGGTATCCATATCCCGGAGGCGTAGGAGTCCCTCGGCTCGGCCAGAGCCTGGCCGGGTCGTCCACTAGCGGGACCGACGCTGGAGTTGAGTTGCCGAGGCCACAAGCCGGGCCGATGTCTTCGGGGGACAGCTGGCCGAGGCCTCGGGGTGGCCGGCCGAGCCGTCTGCTCGAGCCGGATTCCTGGAGAAGACCCTGGCGGTGATGGCCCGGGTGTGGTGCTGATGTCGTCCTTCAGAGTGGAGATCCTCCGACCGCGTCACCGTCCGAGGCTAGGTCAGACCCCGCCGAAGGTGTAGTTGACGCCGAGGGTGCTGCTGCCCCCTTCAACTGTCGACGTCTGAGCCTGCAGGATCGGGTTGTCTTGTAGTGTGTGTATGTTTTCCGTGGCCGCCGAGGCCCAAACACACCATCGTCGTGTTGTAAAGCTGTGTTTCTTTTCCTCTTGTTGGAGTATCCGGACTTATTTGTCGGTAACAGAATTGTCTGTGCGGGCGAGAGTTGCTTTTCACGGAAGGTGATGAGTGAGGTATCCGTATCCCAGAGGCATAGGAATCCCTCAGCTCGGTTGGCCTTGCCGCTTACGCGCACTCTTACTCGTCCATAGGGTTCTGTCACTGACGCAGTCGAGAAGGCCCGAAAAATCGTTCCGGCAGAGGAGCTTTCGAGCGTGAAGACTTGTTCGGTCCGCGGAGTCACTTATCCGAGCGCGAGTTACTCATCGCAGAAGGTGATGAGTGAGGTATCCGTATCCCGGAGGCGTAGGAGTCCCTCGGCTCGGTCAGCCTTGGCTACTTACGTGTACTCCGTCGTTTTCAGGATCCACTTTCGAAGTAGTCGAAAAGCACGAAAGGCATTCTGGCAGAAAAGATTTTTTTTCTTTTTTCGAGGAAAATTTCGACGCAGAGGGGGTTCGCCCCCTTCTAGCCCCTGAGGGAGGGTCGGGCTTTGCCGAGGCAAGGCTGACCCTTCCTTGACGACCAGACTTTGCGTGGGAACGAGGTGTACGAATAACTTGGAAGCATCTTAAGGGTAGAAGCAACGTAGCTGTTGGATGTTCCAAGCGTTGCTGTAGACCTCGCCTTGACTATTGGCCAGCTTGTATGTTCCGGGCTTCAGAACCTTGGCGACGATGAACGGCCCTTCCCAGGGAGGCGTGAGCTTGTGCTGCCCTCGGGCGTCTTGTCGCAGCCGAAGCACCAGGTCGCCCACCTGGAGGTCTCAGGACCGAACCCCTCGGGCGTGGTAGCGTCGCAGGGACTGCTGGTACCGTGCCGAATGTAGTAAGGCCATGTCCCGAGCCTCCTCCAACTGGTCTAGTGAGTCTTCTCGATTGGCTTGATTGCTTTGGTCGGCGTAGGCCCTCGTCCTCGGGGAACCGTATTCTAAGTCTGTGGGCAAGATGGCCTCGGCCCCATAGATTAGAAAGAACAGTGTGAAGCCCGTGGCTCGGCTCGGCGTTGTCCTCGGACTCCAGACCACCGAGGGGAGTTCCTTCATCCACCGCTTGCCGAACTTGTTGAGGTCGTTGTAGATCCGAGGCTTGAGTCCTTGCAGGATCATGCCATTAGCCCGCTCCACTTGCCCATTCGTCATGGGGTGAGCCACAGCGGCCTAGTCCACCCGGATGTGGTGATCCTCGTAGAAGTCCAGGAACTTTCTGCCGGTGAACTGGGTGCCGTTGTCGGTGATGATGGAGTTCGGGACCCTAAAGCGATGGATGATGTTGGTGAAGAGCGCCACCGCCTGTTCGGACCTGATGCTGTTTAGGGGTCGGACCTCGATCCACTTGGAGAATTTGTCGATGGCGACCAACAGGTGCGTGTAGCCCCCGGGTGCCTTCTACAAGGGGCCGACGAGGTCTAGACCCCACACAGCAAATGACCAGGTGATGGGTATGGTCTGCAGAGCCTGAGCGGGCAGGTGGGTCTGCCTCGCGTAGAACTGACACCCTTCGCAGGTGCGGACAATTTTAGTGGCGTCGGCTACCGCTGTCGGCCAGTAGAAACCTTATCGGAAGGAGTTTCCAACAAGGGTTCGAGGTGCTGCGTGATGGCCGCAAGCCCTCGAGTGTATTTCTTGTAAGAGCTCCTGGCCTTCGGCGATGGAGATGCATCGCTGGAGGATGCCCGAGGGGCTGCGGTGGTAGAGTTCCTTCCCATCTCCCCGCAAGACGAACGACTTGGCGCGCCGCGCCAACCGCCGAGCTTCGGCTTGGTCGAGGGGTAGCTCTCCTCGGTGGAGATATTGCAGGTATGGGGTCTGCCAGTTTTGATTAGGCGTGACCCCGCTCCGCTCCTCCTCGATGCGTAGTGCCTCACCCTCGGGGGCCGAGGGTACCTCGGGCCGAGTCGAGGGTGCCTCGGGTTGAGCCGAGGGTACCTCGGGCCGAGCCGAGGGTACCTCGGACTGAGCCGAGGGTACCTCGAACTGAGCCGAGGGTGCCTCGGGTTAGGCCGAGGCCTTCTCGGGCTCGGGCGTGTCGTCTGTCTTTACGGAGGGTTGATGCAGGTCTCGGGAGAATACGTCCGGGGGAACTGTTGTTTGCCCCGAGACTATTTTAGCCAGCTCGTCCGCAGTCTCGTTGTAGCGTCGGGCGATGTGGTTGAGCTCGAGCCCGTAGAACTTGTCTTCTAGGCGCCGAACCTCATCGTGGTAGGCTTCCATCTTCGGGTCACGGCAGTGGGAGTTCTTCATGACTTGGTCGATGATGAGCTGCGAGTCACCGCGAGCGTCGAGGCGTCGGACCCCTAGCTCGATGGCGATTCGCAACCCATTTACCAGAGTCTCATACTCAGCCACGTTGTTGGACGCCGGGGAGTGGAGGCGTAGCACGTAGCGTAGGTGCTTCCCGAGGGGCAAGATGAAGAGCATCAGGTCCGAACAGGCGGTGGCGTTCTTCACCAACATCATCCATCGCTTTGGGGTCCCGAACTCCATCATCACCGACAACGGCACCCAGTTCACCGGCAGAAAGTTCCTGGACTTCTGCGAGGATCACCACATCCGGGTGGACTGGGCCGCCGTGGCTCACCCCATGACGAATGGGCAAGTAGAGCGTGCCAACGGCATGATCCTGCAAGGACTCAAGCCGCGGATCTACAACGACCTCAACAAGTTTGGCAAGCGATGGATGAAGGAGCTCCCCTCGGTGGTCTGGAGTCTGAGGACAACGCCGAGCCGAGCCACGGGCTTCACACCGTTCTTTCTAGTCTATGGGGCCGAGGCCATCTTGCCCATAGACTTAGAATACGGTTCCCCGAGGGCGAGGGCCTATGATGATCAAAGCAACCGAGCTAACCGAGAAGACTCACTGGACCAGCTGGAGGAGGCTCAAGACATGGCCTTGCTACACTCGGCGCGGTATCAGCAGTCCCTGCGACGCTACCACGCCCGAGGGGTTCGGTCCCGAGACCTCCAGGTGGGCGACCTAGTGCTTCGGCTGCGACAAGACGCTCGAGGGCGGCACAAGCTCACGCCTCCCTGGGAAGGGCCGTTCGTCATCACCAAAGTTCTGAAGCCCGGGACGTACAAGCTGGCCAACAGTCAAGGCGAGGTCTACAACAACGCTTGGAACATCCGATAGCTACGTCGCTTCTACCCTTAAGATGCTTTCAAATCGTTCATACACCTCGATTCACACACGAAGTCTAGTCATCAAGGAAGGGTCAGCCTTGCCTCGGCAAAGCCCGACCCTCCCTCGGGGGCTAGAAGGGGGGAACCCCCTCTGCGTCAAAATTTTCCTCGAAAAAAGTCTTCTATCAAAAAGGCTTCTACGTTCCCCGGCTACATCAGTAGCAGGGCCCCAAGAAGCGAACGAGGGCGCATGTAAGTGGCAAGGCGAACCGAGCCGAGGGACTCCTACACCTCTGGGATACGAATACCTCACTCGTCACCTACCACAAAAAATGACTCCTACTTGGGCAAGCCACCCTGCTACTAACGAACGGGGTCGGATACGCAAAATGGAAGGAAAATGAGCACAACCTTATACTACGATAATAAAGTGTTTGGGCCTCAGCGGCCGCAAAAGACACATGTGCATTCAAAGAAAACTGCTCCGGCAGAGTCAGGCGTCGCCCGGAGAAGGAGCCGCGCCCTCGGCATCACCCCCACCCTCGGCAAAGTCTGCCCCGGCCTCGGACGACGACGCAGGCGGGAGGATCTCTGCCTCAAAGGTGGTTGCCAGCACCGCGCTCGGGCCCGCGGCAGCCACGTCGAGCCTCTAGACTTCAGCCAGGGCGGCTTCATCTTCGTCGGGGAGGCAATACCCCTCGCTGACCCGCTCCAGATCCACGACATAGTGGGAAGCAAGCACGGCGAAGGCCCGCCTGACGCCGTGATGTAGCGCCTCGCGGAGTCTGCCACGCACATGGTCACCCAAGGCCTGCAGGTGACTTTGAGGGGAGCTTCCCGAGGGGACGTCGTCGAAGCCAAAGACCTGGCAGAAAGCCGAGATGGCCTCGGACATGGCCGCTTGGTCGGCCTCCCTCTGCTCGACCGCCTGAGCAAGCGCCCTGGTGGACTTATCAAGGGCAGACTCAAGCTCTGCGAACAGCCAAAGCGCAAGACCTCAGACACAAGTTGAGGAACCGAGCTGAAACAAAAACTTAAAACAGCCAAGACATACCTCCGGCTCGGGCGCGCTGTTCCGAGGATACGGCTCGGGCCACGGTTAGGTCTGCTGCAAGGGCTCCAGCCCGGCTTTCGGCCTCGGCGGCCCGGCCCCGAGATTGGTCCCGCTCGCCGGTGACCTGGTCAAGCTCCGACTGCCGCCGCTGCACCTTTGCGCGTGCCGCTGCTGCCTCTGCTCCCAGATCGGCACAGAGCAACCGAAGGTCCACCACCTCGGCGCTCTGCTGGGAGAGGGGCGTGGTAGCCCTGGCAAGCGAGGTCCTCAGGGACCGCAGCGAACCCCAGACATCGACCTCGCGGCAGATGAACGACGACTTGGCGGCGCTCAGATCCATCAGATCCTGAGGGAAGGAAGCGGGGCGTCACAAAGGACGCCTTGATCACGAGAAACGTATGCCTGAAATCATTACCTGGAGGATCTTGGGAACGTCCCTGCAAAAGACCTCCAAGGATGATCGGAGCGACCCCACCGTCGCCTCGGCACACTCACGGAGCTCGTCCCAAGACTGCTCCTCCCGCTCGTCGTCAAGAACGAAGAAGGGATCCGAGGCCTCACGGGTTCGGAACCGGAGCAACTAGCGCCGCCCCTCGGAGCTCCGCCGCGCAGGGACAAGGCTGCCGCTCAGCGGGACGGGTCGCGGTTCCGCGCCCCCCTCCTCCGAGGCACCAAGTAGGACGCCTCGGCCATCTCAGTGTCGGCGGCGACAGGTCGCTCCACGGCCAGGACGGCAACGGCCTCGGCAGTAGCCGACGCCAGCGCTGGCGGCATGTCTGGTGGGCCCGAGGCCACGGCCGCGCCAGCCGCCACCCCCAGCGCAGCGGCCACCTCGACAGAAGAGCTGGCCTCGAGAACTCGCTCCATGGCAACTGGTGCCTCCTGAGCCCCCCGCTGTGGGGCGTCTTGTGAGAAGGTCAGCTGGCCGGCGAGGCCCGGCGCGGCACCGACTGCGGAAGCCGACGCCGTCTTGAGGACCTTCCGGGGAGCCAGATCGGTCGGACCATGACTCCGCTTGCTAAGGAGAAGAGGAAAGTCAGGGTCGGGACATACAAAGGAGGAGCCAGGACGAAGACATCCTAAGGTACTTACCCACTCCAGGCCATGATCAACCGTGCCTGTGGGGAGGTCTCTCGAACCTCGACCCCCGAAGGTACCACCGAGGTCTGCCTCGCTGCCAGCTTCGGTACCATCCTCGCCATGGGCGCCCTAGACGCCCGAGAGACGGACTGCCTAGGCACAACCACGACGACCTGAGGATCGCCCTCCTCCGCAGCTGGCACGGGTGATGGTTCTCGGGGAACAGGCAGCTCAGCCTGACTCCCCGGGGTCACCTCAACCTCCCCAGCCAAGGGGTCAAGTACCCCCGCGGTCTGCCCCCGCTCTTTGGACCGGGACCATGGCGTCCCGGCCCCAGAAACCGACGGCGCCAGCCCGCTCGGGGGCTGGCTCGATGACTCCTGGCCCAGCCTCAGACCCGGGCTGAAGCCAAGGTGGGCAGCCATATCGTCGTCTTCGTCATCGTCTTCATCGTCGTCGTCAGGCGTTTCCGGCGACGGCTCCCTTGGGAGTCCATCCCTCTCCTGCCGACGACGGAGCCTTTCCAAGGCGTCTCGGGCCCGCGTCCGCTCGCGGGCCCGAGCCTTCTTCGTGTCCTTTTTCTCCTTCCTCTTCTCCGCGGCAACCCTCCACGCAGCTCGGTCCACCGCGTCCTCCGGGACCGGTGGCCGGGAAGGCTTGTGACACCTGACCTCCTGGAGACAGACGAAAAGTCTCGGCTGTGAGAACCAAGGGCAATCCGACGCAAGGAGAAAGGAGCGGACACTCACCAGGGACACACACCCGCGGTCGGGACGCATCAAGGGCTGGGACAGGGCGCCGGCGTCCGGTTTCCCCAACGTGACTGCTACCCGCCTGTGGAGGTCGTCGACAGGAAGGGGATCCGAGGACATCCGTGAACCCTCTAGGTCGGCCTCCGGCGTCATCTCCCAAAGCGGCAACCGTCGCTCCGTCAAGAGGAGCACTCTCCGGCGATGAATGGCGGCAATCACTCCCGCAGTGGTGAGCCCTCCTTTCCACAACCCCTCCAGGGCCTTCAGAAGGGGCTGGAGATTCTTCTGTCTGTCGTGCGGGGTCCCGTAACGCTAGGCGTCAGCGGCGGCAGTCACCACACGCTGAGAAAATGACGGGAGCCACCCGTCGTCATTCCGGAGATAGAACCACCGGCGCTGCCACCCTTTGTTCGAGGACGCGAGGATGGCGGGGATATACTGCGGCGCCCGCGCCTGCCTCAGCTGGAGGATGCAGCCACCGGCCCGCACTGCCGTGCGGGCCCTTCTCTCCCTCGTCGGCGAAGCAAAAAGTTCCACGGAGAAGAAATGAGTCCACAGGTCCCAGTGAGGGTCAATCCCCAAGTATCCTTCGCAAACCGCCACAAAGATGGCGGCTTGCGAGATGGAGTTGGGGCTGAGGTTGTGCAGCTCCACCCCGTAGACATGCAGAATCACCCGCATAAAATGACTCGTCGGCACTCCGAACCCCCGCTCGTGAAAGGAGACGAAGCTCACGACATACCCCGGCGGCGAGGACGGGGCGGCTCCGCTCAGGGGGGCATCCACTCCGGCTGCCTCTCATCGGAGAGAGGGCGAAGCAAACCCTCAGCGACGAGGGCCTCCAGGTCCTCCGCCGTGACGGTGGAGAAAGGCCACGGATCGCGCGGCGGAACAATGGTCACCCGATCGGCCATCACCAAGCAGAGGAGGTGGCAGCGGAAAGGACTGGGTGGGCGGTTTCCCATTCTCTGGCTATTTCCTCGGGTTGCAAAAACCTAAGAAGGGGGCAAGTAGCAGAGCAAGGAACTGTCACCGGACCCTCTCCCGAATATATAAAGACCCAGGCGAGACCCGTTCAACGCTTCGTCCGAACCCGCCGCGGGATTCAAAACTCAAAGCGAAACGCCTGTTCCCCGAATGGCTCGCGCACGCGCAACGGCCGCCCCGCGAACCACTCGTCCCATCGCATTAACTCTGCGGCGGGACAGGCGGCACCTTTGGCAGGAGAAGCGAGCGACGCTTTGCCTTCGCCATAATGACCGCGTCCAAAAAGGTACGCCACGTCATTCGATTTCGTATCCTTTTCCTCTTTCTCTCTCTTACAACAGGGACCGAGAAAGGGGATGCCTCGAAAGGGATCCTTCTCCGCGAAGGAAACGGGCCCCGAGCCCCCCTACTGATCAGAGGTTCGAAGGCTGGCCCCTCGGAGGGGTTCAACAGCCGCCTCAGAGCGCTCGGGCTCTGTGCCCACTACTGGTCAGGGGTTCAAAGGTCAGCCCTCGGAAGGGTTCAACGACCGCATCAGGTCACTCAGGCTCCGCCCCCACTACTGATCAGGGGTTCGTAGGCTGGCCCTCGAAGGGTTCACAGCCGCCTCAGACGCAGAGCGAGGGATGACCCTGGGTACGTTCGATACATAACCAAGGCTCGGGCTATGCTCCCGAGGTACCCTAGGACATTTCTGAGACCAGCGGGAACGATCTTGTAACGGAATCCCATCAGAGGGAGGCATCGAGCCCTCGGACCCCGTCAAAAGAGGACCGGGTCCGGCAGATCACCCGCAGGTACTTTTGGAGCGCGCCTCCGGGCCTCTAGCCGACCCCTAACAAATGGGGCACGGGCGTCCACTCGGATTACCCGTTAGCAGCTCAACGGAGACACCATGTTCGACGCCCTCCAAGGGCAACATGGCGCTTTTTCCCCCCTCCTCCTTGCGGAAAGGCGACGCAGGGGTGTATGTAAAGAAGTCGAGTCTGTCCTTGACCGTCCTCTCGCCCTGTGCGGAGGCTCGGGGGCTGCTCTCGCAAACCCGCCTCCGGCCAAACCATTGACAGCGTCAACATACCAGCCCGAGAACTTGGGACCCGACCGTGCACCCGGGCTACGACCAGCTCGCATGAGGGAACAACCAGACCGGCCGAAGCATTGCGAAACGCATTAAGACCTCGAAGGCGTCAAACCACTCCTCCGAGGCCTCGGGGGCTACACCCGGCGGGTGCGCTCGTGCGCACCCACCGGAACAAAATGCAACCGAGAAAGGCCGGCCCCCTTGCAAAAAAGTGCGACAAAAGCCTCCAAGCGAGTATTAACACTCCCTTCGAGGCTCGGGGGCTACTGTCGGGGACCATAATTAGGGGTACCCTCAAGACTCCTAATCTCAACTGGTAACCCCCATCAGCACAAAGCTGCAAAGGCCTGATGGGTGCGATTAAGTCAAGGATCGGTCCACTCAAGGGACATGATCTCGCCTCGCCCGAGCCCAGCCTCGGGCAAGGGCAGCCGACCCCGGAGGATTTACGTCTCGCCCGAGGACCCCCTCCGGCAACGGACACACCTTCGGCTCGCCCGAGGCCTAGACTTCACCAAGAAGCAACCTTGGCCAAGCCGCCACGCCGACCGACCGTATCGCAGGAGCCTTTAATGCAAAGGTGGCCTGACACCTTATCCTGACACGCGCCCTTTAGTTGACAGAGCCGAAGTGACCGCAGTCACTTCGCCGCTGCACTGACCGGCCTGACAAGAGGACAGCGCCGCCTGCGCCGCTCTGACTGCTGTGCCACTCGGCAGAGTGAGGCTAACAACAGCCAAGTCCGGCCTCAGGCGCCATAGGAAACTCCGCTTCGCCCGACCCCAGGGCTCGGACTCGGGCTCAGCCCCGGAAGACGACGAACTCCGCTTCGCCCGACCCCAGGGCTCGGACTCGGGCTCAGCCCCGGAAGACGATGAACTCCGCTTCACCCGACCCCAGGGCTCGGACTCGGGCTCAGCCCCAGAAGACGACGAACTCTGTTTCGCCCGACCCCAGGGCTCAGACTCGGGCTCAGCCCCAGAAGACGACGAACTCCGCCTCGCCCGACCCAGGGCTCGGACTCGGGCTCAGCCCCGGAAGACGACGAACTTCGCCTCGCCCAACCCTAGGGCTTGGACTCAGCCCTGGCCTCAGCCAACAGTCTCCGCCTCGCCCGACCCAGGGGCTCGGACTTGACCTCAGCCTCGGAATACAGACTCGACCTCGACCTCGAAGGAGCCTCCGTCTCGCCCAACCCAGGGCTCGGATCGACCACGTCATAGGAGGCGCCATCATTACCCTACCCCAAGCTAACTTAGGCTACGGGGAACAAGACCGGCGTCCCATTTGGCTTGCCCCGATAAACAAGTAATGATGGCGCCCCGCGTGCTCCATGACGACGGTGGCTCTCAGCCCCCTTACGGAAGCAAGGAGACGTCAGCAAGGACTCGACAGCCCCAACAGCTGTCCTTCCACCAGGCTCCAGCGCTCCTCCGACGGCCACGACACCACACGAACCGGGTGCCAAAACCTCTCCGGCTGCCACGACGGCATGTACTTAGGGCGCTAGCTCTTCTCCGCTAGACACGTTAGCATACTGCTACACCCCCCATTGTACACCTGGATCCTCTCCTTACGCCTATAAAAGGAAGGTCCAGGGTCCTCTTACAGAGGGTTGGCCACGCGGGGAAGGACAGGACGACGCTCGCGTAAGCCTCTCGCTCCCTCCCACGTGGACGCTTGTAACCCCTTACTGCAAGCGCACCCGACCTGGGCGCGGGACAAACACGAAGGCCGCGGGTTTCCCCTTTTACGCCTGTCTCCCTCTGGCTTCTTCCCCCCTTCGCGCTCCGTCTCGCGCCGACCCATCTGGGCTGGGGCACGCGGTGACAATTTACTCGTCGGTCCAGGGACCCCCCGGGGTCGAAACGCCGACAAATATAATAAAAGAGCATCGAGATTTCGAATCTGAGACGGGGATTGTAAGGATCCTCATCTACTCAGTATATTTGGTTGGGAGAAGAGGAGCACCGCTCCCGCCACTCGGCCTCTCACGAGGTTCACCACTAATCCAAACAGCATACAAATCCAGGTTCCACTCTCCACGGGACGCAGCCGACCATCAACTTCCTCGCCAATATGACACGAACTCCTATTTATATTAACCAAAATTTCCACCGGAAAAACAAAACCGACCACCGGCTACTGGGTCCATTCTGGCCCACGGAAACGCTTGTTGGGCTTTCGTTCCCATTTGGGCCTCCTGGTTGCACTATTGTTTCAGGAGCGTTTGGTTATAATGATAGAACAAGATGGAATTGGACGATCTCTCAAATAAGGTTGTTTGGTTTATGATCAAGGGTTGGGACAATATTATCCTAGTGTTGTCCTCAGTTGTTCCTCAAAATTGGAGGAACGATAGAGAACGCCAAGGGACGATCCTGTCTTTGGTGTCCTCACAGGGATGTAGTGGTGGTGACTTGTTTTAAGCTTATGGTCGAGCGTTGAGAAGGAGACAAATCCACAATTATCCCCAGCTGTGTAGAACCACTGGAAGAAGGCCTAAAGAAAACTGAGTGAGAAGTACTTGCCCAATGTTCGAACTTGTTTCCTGAAATAGATTACACATTATTATCAACTAGTGTCTAGCGCGCGTCCATACGTGCGTAGTGGCACTGATAACAGAAAGGAAAATGTTTATGGTAAAGATTAAGAATATTCTTATCATTTGGTACGAAACAAACAGATATGTTTCCTCCGACGCGTGGTCAAGAGATGGAAATTGATACTAATGCAACATATAAAAAACATATTGCTAGCAACTAAAACCTGATAAGGCAACAAAATTTAATATATATGCTACATTGTTCTTAACAGGCTGACAGAGGCAGTTCTTAGGTAATATAAGTCCCTAACTAAGAACACAATTAGAAGTTGGCAGAAAGATGTAACATAAGTTGATTCAGTTTCTAGTACCACGTAATCTTAAAAGAGATAAAAATCAATTACATATACACATAGCAAAATGGTCTAGGTAAATCAACTAAAGATAAAAAAAGAAAGAAATTATTTTTCAAACAGATAGAGTAGGGAATAATGGGACTTCTGTGGTACAACTATTAATAGCAAATAAAGATACGAAGACAACGTAATTGACTTACTGTATGTATAGACAACAAGGAAATTTTAGCCAAAAAAACACCAGCAGTTGCTAACACCCCATGATGTTGCCTGCCGCTGCTGAAGCACCTCATCAGGCTCAGGCACGATGTGCTATAGACATAGTAAGGCTCAGGCACGATGTGCTATAGACACAGTAAGCTATTGGATGTCGTAAAGTAATAATCCTACTATTTTTTGTGGTTGGCGTCTGATTGGCAGTAGCATCTGGACTCACTGACTGACTCGTCATGTAAGTGCTTATGGAATCACAGTGTTGGCACTGATCCGGGTGCCAAAAACGGGAACAGACCGCCTGGCGGGGCTCTATATGGAGGCGCAGACGGTCTGCGGCACAAGGCCGGACGGTCTGCGATCTGGCGCAGGAGCGGCTCCTCCTCTGCACACTTCCAGACGGTCCGCGACTGGGCGCAGGAGCGGGTCCTCCTTTGCACATTTCTGGACGGTTCGTGATAGCGTAGAGGGTCTTCTTCTACGCGAAAAACCCTACAACTCGTCCCGGGAGAGATCCCGTCGAGGGGGAGAGTTCTAAGGGGTTGCTCCGGGTCGGTAGGCCGCCCGGTGCTCCTCTAATCGGCGTAGAGTCGAGTAGGGATTGTTGTGTAAGACTAAACTAGATCTAATCCTAAAGCTAAATTACTCCTACTCGTAGGAATTGGAAGAACAAAAAGGTAAAACTGATAAATAGATTTGATTTGATCGATTGTGGGGGCTTTCATCGATCGTAGTGAAAGGGAAATGTGCCCTTGGGCCATTTCTATAATGTTTTGGTGATTAAATGACCAACACGTTTGATTAAGTTTTTACGTGCCAAATAAAGTGAGAAGTGCAAATCAAGGCACAAGGTATATTTCTAGACTTAGTACATTATTTTTTGAGACTTAGTACATTATTTTTTGAACGCTAATGTGTTTGTCTAAGTGCTAGAAATAGTGACAAAAGAAGGAGAAAAGAAATGGAAAGGACTGGACTCTGTGTAGCCAAACTTCAGCTCGGTATGGCACACCGGACTGTCCGGTGCGCCAGGTTGGTCAACGGTGAAGTGGCCGCCCTCGGGAATTGACGGAGTCGTATGACTATAATTCACCGGACTGTCTGATGAGTCATCCGCGGCGAACTCGTCGCTCTCGAGAAAAGGATCAGCGGCGTACGGCTAAAATTCACCGGACTGTCCGGTGGCGCACCGGACTGTCCGATGAGCTAACGGTCGCCAGCGCCAACGGTCGGCCGCGCAATCAGCGCACTACAGGTGGCTGCTCCAACGGTCGGCTAGGTGCACCGGACAGTGTCCGGTGCGCCAACGGGGCCAGAGGAGCAATGGTCGGATGCGCCAGATTTAGAAGGAGATCGCGCACCGGACTGCTACAGTGGTTGTCCGGTGGTGCATCGGACTGTTCGGTGCACCACTCGACAGAAGGCAAGATTGGCCTTCCAAGATTGATCTCCAACGGCTCCTAGCTACCTTGGGGCTATAAAAGGGACCCCTAGGCGCATGGAGGAGTCACCCAAGCATTCTCTAAGCATACTAAGACATCCCGACTCTGCTCCCACGCATTTGATTCATCGTGTTAGTGATTTGAGCTCCATTCGAGTTGTGAACTCCTCGTGTTGTCATTTGAGCTCAATTCTAGACTTGTGTGCGTGGTTGTGCTGCAGATTTGAGTCTTGCGTGTGTTGCTCTTCCCAACCTTACTCTGTGTTTTCTTTGTGATCTTTATTGTAAGGGCGAGAGACTCCAATCTGTGGAGATTCCTCGCAAACGGGAGAAAGACTAAGGAAGAAAGTCGTGGTATTCAAGTTGATCATTGGATCGCTTGAAAGGGGTTGAGTGCAACCCTTGTCCATTGGGACGCCACAACGTGGAAGTAGGCAAGTGCTACTTGGCCGAACCACAGGATAAAAATCACGTGTCTCGTGTGTTGCTTCTTGTGATTGCTTTGTTCGCACGAGCGTGTTCCATAGCCACTTGATTTCACTAACTCATTAATAATCAAGTTTGTGGCTATTCAGTGTTTAATTTTACAGGATCACCTATTCACCCCCCTCTAGGTGCTCTCAATTGGTATCAGAGCCGTACTCTTCATTTAAGGGACTAACCGCCCGAAGAGATGGATCCTAAGGGAAAGGGGATGGTGGTCAACGACAAGGAAAAGGAGTCCGTCTTCAATGAGCCAAGAGACGACAAGCCTACCAACTCAGGCTTGAGTCACAAGAAGAGAGACGGGAAGAAGAAGAGGCACGTCAAGAAGATCATCTACTACGACAGCGATGCCTCGTCTTCTTCACCACACGACGACGACTCCTCATCGAAAAAGAAAACGGTTAACCAAAACTACTCCTTTGACTATTCTCGCATTCCGTACAATTCAAATACTCATTTGCTATCAATTCCACTTGGGAAACCCCCACACTTTGATGGAGAAGACTATTCTTTTTGGAGTCATAAAATGCGTAGTCATTTATTTTCCCTCCATCCTAGTATCTAGGAGATTGTTGAAAATGGAATGCATTTTGATAGTACTGACAATCCTATTTTTTATAAATGAGCAAATCCATAAGAATGCCTAAGCTACTACTGTGTTGCTAGCATCTCTTTGCAGGGATGAGTACAATAAGGTGAGTGGCTTGGACAACGCCTAACAGATCTGAGACACCCTCAAAATATCACAAGAGGGAAATGATGCCACCATGATCACCAAAATGGAACTAGTGGAGGGTGAGCTAGGGAGATTCGCGATGATCAGGGGAGAGGAACCAACGCAAACCTACAACAGGCTCAAGACCCTAGTCAACAAGATATGAAGCTACAGAAGCACAAGATGGACGGATCATGATGACGTCCGACTCATGCTAAGGTCTTTTACTGTAATTGACCCCCATCTTGTCAATCTTATTCATGAAAATCCCTGGTACACCAAAATGACGCCCGAGGAGATCCTCGGAAAATTCGTGAGCGGGCGCATGATGGTGAAGGAGGCTTGATACGTGGATGATACATTACACTACACGTCTATGAGCCACAGCCCGTTGCTCTCAAAGCAACCGGCAGCAGGGAGGCGCTACCAAGCAAGGTGGCACAAGTGGAGGCTACCGGGCTCAATGAAGATGAAATGACGCTTATCATTAAGCGCTTCAAGACCGCACTTAAAGGACGCAAGGAGTACTCCAACAAGAACAAAACAAGGGGAAAGCGCTCCTGCTTCAAATGCGGTAAGACTGGTCATTTCATTGCACAATGCCCCGATAATGATAATGACCAGGGACAAGAAAAGAGCGGGAAGAGAAAAAAGAAGAAGAACTACAGGAAGGCGAAGGGTGAGGCACACCTTGGAAAGGAGTGGGATTCTGACTGCTCTTCATCAGACTCCGACGACGGAGGACTTGCTGCCTCGGCTTTCGACAAGTCCTCACTCTTCCCCAACGAACGACATACATGCCTTATGGCCAAGGAAAAGAAGGTAAGTATTCGAGATACACCTAAGTACACTTCCTCTAGTGATGAAGAATCTTCTGATGATGAAGTAGATTACTCTGAATTGTTTAAAGGTTTAGATAGAGCTAAGGTAGAGAAAATTAATGAATTGATTGATGCTCTAAATGAAAAGGATAGACTTTTAGAAATGCATGAGGACATTTTGTATGAAGAACATGATAAATTTGTTAGTGTTCAAAAATCTCTTGCTCTAGAAATTAAAAGAAATGAAATGCTATCCTCTGAGTTGTCTGCATGCCATGAATCTGTCTCTAGTTTAGAGAATTTAAATGATGAATTAAATGCTAAGCTAGAGGAGGCAAATGCAACTAGATCATGTGTAGAACATGTAGTTATTTGCAATAGATGCAAGGACTTTGATGTTAATGCTTGTGATGAACACCTTATTTCTATTGCTAAATTAAACAATGAGGTGGCAAGTCTTAATGCTCAACTTAAGACTTGCAAAGTTGATTTTGATAAATTGAAGTTTGCCAGGGATGCCTACACTGTTGGTAGACACCCCTCAATTTAGGATGGACTTGGTTTTCAAAGGAAAACCAAGAACTTAACAAGCCCAAGGACTCCTATTCTCAACAAGGAGAAAGGGAAGGCCCCTATGGCTAGTAGTCCTCAGAAGAATCATGCCTTTATTTATGATAGAAAAAATGCTAGTCATTCTCATAGGAGTTATGATCATGCTGCTTATTATGATTCAAATGCTATGTTTGCTTCTAGCTCCACTCATGATTGTGGTAGAAGTAGGCCTAGGAGAAATCATGTTGTGTCTCATGCTCCTAGAAAAATGTGCAACAAACCCTCTACTATTTATTATGCTTGCAATACTTCTTTTGTACTTACATGCAAAAATACAAAAGTAGTGGCTAGAAAGTTGGGATCCAAATGCAAGGGAGACAAGACTTGCATTTGGGTTCCAAAAGTTATTGTGACTAACCTTGTAGGACCCAACAAGAGTTGGGTACCTAAAACCCAAGCTTAAAATTGCCTTGCAGGTTTATGCATCCGGGGGCTCTAGCTGGATAATCGACAGCGGATGCACAAACCACATGACGAGGGAGAAGAAGATGTTCATCTCCTATGTCAAGAACAAGGATTCCCAGGATACGATCATCTTTGGAGATGGGAACCAAGGCAAGGTCAAAGGCTTGGGCAAGATTGCCATCACTAATGAGCACTCAATATCGAATGTATTTCTAGTAGAGTCGCTTGGGTACAACCTTCTGTCTGTAAGTCAATTGTGTCACATGGGTTACAATTGTCTATTTACAAACGTTGATGTATCTGTCTTTAGAAAGAGTTATGATTCATTAGCTTTTAAGGGTGTATTAGACGGTAAACTCTACTTAGTTGATTTTTCGAAAGAGGAGGCCGATCTAGACGCATGCTTAATAGCTAAGACTAATATGGGCTGGCTGTGGCATCGCCGTCTAGCACATGTTGGGATGAATAACCTTCATAAGCTTCTAAAGGGAGATCATGTGTTAGGACTAACCAATGTCTGTTTTGAGAAAGACAGACCTTATGCAGCATGTCAGGCAGGAAAACAAGTGGGAAGCACTCATCACAGCAAGAATGTGATGACCACATCAAGACCACTGGAGCTTCTTCACATGGACCTCTTCGGACCCATTGCCTACCTTAGCATCGAGGGAAGTAAGTATGGTCTTGTAATTGTTGATGACTTTTCCCACTTCACTTGGGTGTTCTTTTTGCAGGACAAATCAGAAACTCAAGGGACCCTAAAGCGCTTCTTAAGGAGAGCTTAAAACAAATTTGAGCTAAAGGTGAAAAAGATAAGGAGCGACAACGGGTCCGACTTCAAGAATCTGCAAGTTAAGGAGTATCTTGAGGAGGAAGGCATCAAGCACGAGTTCTCCATCCGCAGGAAAATGGTGTAGTAGAGAGGAAGAACAGGACGCTAATCGACATGGCGAGAACGATGCTTGAAGAGTTCAAGACGCCCAAGCGGTTATGGTCGGAAGTTGTGAACACAGCTTGCCATGCCATAAACCGGCTCTATCTGCATCGCCTTCTCAAGAAGACCTCCTACGAACTCCTTACTGGTAACAAACCTAATGTCTCTTACTTTCGTGTATTTGGGAGCAAATGCTACATTCTGGTGAAGAAAGGTAGACATTCTAAATTTGCTCCCAAGGTAGTACAAGGGTTTTTACTAGGGTATGACTCAAATACAAAGGCATATAGGGTCTTCAACAAATCATCGGGATTGGTTGAAGTCTCTAGCAATGTTGTATTTGATGAGACTAATGGCTCTCCAAGAGAGCAAGTTGATCTTGATGATGTAGATGAAGAAGAAATTCCGACGGCCACAATGCGCATGATGGCGATAGGTGATTGTCACACCCGGTTTTAGAAGGTAAACCGAATGCGAACCATGTACGTGCCAGGATCAGTTATTCACGTACACAGCAGTTACATAACATGGACATCATCACACAGTGCTCAAAATAGTATTAAAAAGGGAAATAGTAGTTGATTACATCATACGTCTGAGACGTCCACATAGTCTTTACAATAAATCAAAGTGCGAAAACGTAACGTAGATAACCGCGGCCTTCACAGGCAGCCGACTGGGGGTTGCCGCTAACCCACGCCTAGAACTCATCGTAGTCTTGGAACTCCTGGAAGTCTCCTTCCACAGCTTCATCTTCTCCTGAGCAGTGGTTGCAATGCTGACAACCTGGGGATGGGGGGGGTTTGGTGTGTAGAGCAAGAGTGAGTACACATCAACATACTCAGCAAGTATCCTGTTTGGCTGTAGTGGGCTAGCTTTATGTGGGGATAAGTCAAGCAGTTGCTTTTAGTTGGTCAGATTATTACTCACTGGTAGAAAGCCAGGTTTTAGCATTAACCCAAGTTATTAGCCCGATGTACCCTTTCCAAACGGAAAGAATACCACTTACCAGCATCATAGTCATAACCAAAACCATCAGCCTCATTGCCACCTGTAAACCAAACTGTCTCTGATCAAGTACCGCTAATCATTGGAGCTCCCTTGGCCGCTCATAACCGCGAGCACGGCTGATATATCAGTTTTCAAACACTCTGCAGAGGTTGTGCACTTTACCCACAAGCCGTGATTCCCTTTCTGCCCAGAGATCATGACTCTCCATTGGTCACTACCAAGGTGACCCAGCAGGGCATCACTACGTAGCCTTTACAAAGATTCCCCGGGGCTGTAGCCGCCCGTTAGGTTTCCTAAATGTACCGCACTCCTCCCCAAGGGACAAATCAACCTTGGCAGAGCGAGCCGCATACACCGAGCCCCATTGACGGCACAACGGCTAAGCGAACTACACCCCAGATCCTCTAATTATTCAGCTAAGGGCGTCCCACTCCACCCTCATGGTTGCACTGTTTTCCCGGGCGGTCATCCATAGAACAGGTCCTTACGGAGAGGCACTCGAGAAACCGCTCGAGCCCCCTTAAAGGCCACAAGTATAACATCATGATAAGAGAAGGGAAAACATCGTATCATAGATAATCTCATCATGTTCATTGATTAAAGTTGAGCAATAGCATAAAGCTAAACAATAATAATCCAACCCAAATAGGTAAACAAGGACATGGATATCAAAAGCTAGTCAATCCTTAGGTATACATGTGTAATGCGGGAGGTGAATTAAAGAATGAATAGGACAGAGATAGGTCAAGGGACACTTGCCTCCACCAATCGACTGCTGCTCAGGGGCTTCTCCTGCGAGTTCCTTGGGCTCTTCAACCGGATCGTTCTCTACGCGATTGCAAGCATACATACATACATCCATCCATTCAAATTAGGAAACAAACAGTACACCATACAAGAGAACAAATAAAGTAAATATGCATAGAATATCACATACGATAATGAATTTACCATGGTTAGAAAGAGGCGGGGAAAGGTCTCGCGAGAGTTAAAGCTTATGCCCGAGACGCACTACGGGTAAACGAATAACTAAACGTTACGTGCTCTAGTTCCGCTTGGCTTCAATAATAAGGATTAGTTACATGCACTAATGTAAACGTGACCACTTTTAGTAGATTAACATTGAATGAGATAGATGATTAGCTATATGAATTAACTAACGTAACCAATTTCCAAATTGAGACTCCTATCTTATTAATATAAACAACGTGATTAGCGCGCATAGGATATGGGGGGTAGACGGGGACGTCTGGGGGGGTAGACGGAGGCACGGTGGGTCGTGCCAAGGCACGCGCACTACGCGAGCACGCGCGCGAGGTCGCACACACACGCCACGAACTAACCGTGCGCACGTCGGGGCCGCGCGCTAGCCGAGCTCAAGGCCGCGCGCCCTAGGCACACTGGGCCGAACTCGAGGCCACGCCGGGGCCGACACGACGCGAGCAAGGCACGGCGGGGCGAGCGGGCAAGCACGGCGCACGGGCGGGGCGAAGCACGGGCAGGGCAGGGGCACGGCCGAGGCCGGGCGCGGGGGCGGCCGAGGTCGGGGACGGGGGCACGGTTGAGCCAGGGCACGGGGGCGCGGTTGAGCCGGGGCACGGGGGCGGGCGGTTGAGCCGGGGCACGGGGGCGGGCGGGCAGTTGAGCCGGGGGGGGCGGCCGAGCCGGGGCACGGTGGGGCCGGCGAGAGGGCGGCCGAGCCAGGGCGGGGGCGGCCGAGCCGGGGCACAGCGGGGCCGGCGAGAGGGCGGCCGAGCCGGGCGCGGGGAGGCCGAGCGGGGCTCGCGCGGGGGGCAGGGAACGTCGGGGCGGCCGAGCTCGCCGGGGCCGGGCGGGCGTGCCCATGGCGCGAGGGAGAGCGCCGACGGGAGGGAAGGAGGAGGGAGGGGGGAGGAGAGGAGGGAGGAAGGGGGGAGGAGCCTCACCGGAGGGGGAGGACGGCGCGGCGGCGGCGCCGGGGAGGGGCGGCGGCGGCGCGGGGGTCGGGAGAGGGCGGCGGCGGCGCTAGGGTTAGGGAGAGGGAGAGAGAGAGATTTTGGAAAAAGAAAAAAAAAGAAAAGAAAAAAAGGGGGCGGTTGGGCCGGCTGGGCTCAAAGGAGGGGGAGGGGGCGCGCGGCTGGGCCGCCACGGGGCCCACGCGGGAAGGGGGGGCGGCTGGGCCGCTTGGGCCAAGGGGAAGGGGGGCGGCTGGGCCAAAAGGGGAGAAGGGAGGGGAGAGAGAAAAGAAAAGGCTTTTCTTTTTCTAATTTCCATATTTTTTATATGCCAAGTTCTCCACTTCACTCAACCACAAACAAAAGAGTGCATAATCCGGCATGATGCAACAAACAAAAATAGTTCTAGGTTTTGCTTACACAAGATGTCGAGCTAATTCTCGCTATAACTTTTGGAAAAGATCAAGGCTTAGCGAGAAGAAAAGGGAAAAGGAAAGAGTAACGCCTGAATTTGGTGAGAGAAAAGAAGAAAAAAATTCTACCCCCAAATTCAGGGCGTTACAAACCTATCCCCCTTAAAAGAATCTCGCCCTCGAGATTCAGGGTTGGCTAGCAAAGAGCTCAGGGTATTTAGCCAACAGATCATCTTCACGCTCCCAGGTTGCTTCTTCCTCTGAATGGTGATTCCATCTGACTTTGCACATTCTGATGGTCTTCCTTCGGGTGACTCTGTCTGCGGTTTCAAGGATCTGTGCTGGCTTCTCAACGTAGGTCAAGTCCTCCTGGACTTCAAGACCTTTCATTGGCAACTGCTCTTCTGGCACACACAAGCACTTCTTCAACTGAGACACATGAAAGACATCATGCACAGCAGACAAATTCTCTGGCAGACTGAGCTGATAGGCCACTTCTCCACGCCTTGAGAGAATTTGGTACGGACTAATGTAGCGGGGTGCTAGCTTGCCTTTGACTCCGAACCTTCTGACTCCTCTGATCGGTGACACTTTCAGATAGACAAAGTCTCCGACTTCGAAACTCAGTTCTCTTCTTCTTGTGTCTGCATAGCTTCGCTGCCTCGATTGCGCTATCTTCAGATTCTCTCGGACCATCTTGATGTTCTCTTCAGCTTCAAGTAGAATGTCTGGCCCAAACACCTGCTTTTCTCTAGGCTGATCCCATTGCAACGGAGTTCTACAACTCCTTGGCCAACTCATAAGGCATCGGATGAGCGACCATCAGATTGACTTGGCCCTTCCTGCTCAAAGCATCTGCCACTACATTCGCTTTGCCTGGATGGTAATGAATCTCCAACTCATAGTCTTTGATCAGCTCTAACCATCTTCGCTGCCTCATATTCAACTCTGACTGAGTGAATATGTACTTCAGACTCTTGTGGTCTGTGTAAACATCACATTTCTATCCATACAGGTAGTGCCTCCATGTCTTCAGTGCGTGGACCACTGCTGCCAATTCTAGATCATGGATTGGGTAATTCTTCTCATGAACCTTCAACTGTCGGGACGAGTAAGCCACAACTTTTCCCTCTTGCATCAACACGCATCCCAAACCTGTGTAACAAGCATCACAATACACCGAGAAGGGCTTGTGCACATCAGGCAAGACTAAGACAGGCGTTGTTGTCAACTTCTCTTTCAGCGCTTCAAAGGCCTCTTGACATTTCTGGGTCCACTTGAACTCAACTTTGTTGCCTAGCAATGCTGTCATTGGTTTCGCAATCTTCGAAAACCCTTCAATGAATCGCCGATAATACCCGGCCATTCCAATGAAGCTCTTAACTCCTCGAGCATCTGTTGGCGCTTTCCAGTTCAGAATGTCTGCCACTTTCTTCGGATCCACGTCCAATCCTTCTTTGTTGATTATGTGACCCAAGAACAGAACTTCATTGATCCAGAATTCACACTTGCTCAACTTTGCATACAACTGGTGCTCTCGCAATCTCTGCAATACCATCTTCAAATGATCTGCGTGCTCTTCTTCGCTTTGAGAATAAATCAGAATGTCATCGATGAATACCACCACAAACTTATCAAGATAATCCATGAATACACTGTTCATCAGATTCATGAAAAAGGCTAGCGCATTGGTCAAACCAAAAGACATCACTGTGAACTCATACAAACCATACTTGGAAATGAATGCCGTCTTCGGAATGTCCGAAGGTCAGATCCTGAGCTCATGATAACCTGACCTCAGATCAATCTTGGAGAACACACTGGCTCCTCTCAACTGGTCGAACAGATCTTCTATTCTGGGCAAAGGGTACTTGTTCTTGATTGTGACTTCATTCAGAGCTCGATAATCGATACACATCCTTTTGGTGCCATCTTTCTTCTCCACGAACAAGACAGGAGCGGCCCAAGGCGAGGTGCTTGGCCGGATGTAACCTTTCTCTGACAGCTCATCAATCTACTTCTTAAGCTCAACCAACTCTGGTCCGGATATTCTGTAAGCTCTCTTAAAGATAGGGGCGGTTCCAGGAAGAAGCTCTATGGCAAACTCCACTTTCCACTCTGGTGGCATACCCGGTAAGTCCTTTGGAAACACATCTAGGAACTCGGACACAACCCTGATACTCTCAATTGGATCTGCTTCACTGCTATCGACAGCCATCTGATAACAACTTCCTTTCTTTGGCTTAGGCGGGACTAACTCGGTCACCACTTCCTCTCCTAGTGGGGACATCAACTTGATTGTCCTCTTATCACAACTGATAACTGCCTGATACTTATCTAGCCAATTCATCCCTAGGATGACATCTATTCCCTGAGTACCCATTACTATAAGGTTAGCGGGAAACACTATCCCCCTTATTTCCACACTTACATTCAAACATATGCTATCAGCTTGAATTCTACCCCCGGCTGAGTCAATTTGAATGGGGGTTGACATGGTAGTAATTGGAAGATTATGTGCTTCTACCCATGATGCAGTAATGAAAGAATGCGTTGCTCCAGTATCAAATAACACTTCTGCAATACGGGAGTCGACTAGGAACATACCTACTATCATGCCGGGGGTCTCCTGAACTGCTTCAGCCTCCAAGTGATTCAGTCTTCCATGATTATAGCACGGCTAAGAGCGGTTGCCTGTTCTAGGCTGAGACACATTCTGCTTTGCTGGGGCATTGGGGCCTGACTGCTGCTGGGCTGCCTTCTTCGGACATTGCATCACCCAGTGGCCTTGCTCTCCACAGTGGAAACATGCTCTGTTTCCAACCTGAGCTGGTGCTGCCTGACTGTTCTGCTGGTTTGCTGGGGCAGGAAGACGAGGTGCTTGCTGATTCTGCCTCTGGAACTGACCTCCTGACTGATTGTTCTGATGGTTCTGGTACTGGTGCTGGGGATACTGCCTTTGGAACTGCTGATGCTGCTGAGGTGGACGCTGGTTCTGCCTGAACTGCTGAGGTTGATTGCCTGAGAAACGAGGACGACTGCTGCTTCCAGGCTGGGGTCCACTAATCTTGCGCTTACGATCCTCCATCTCCTTACGCTTCCTCTCTGTCATGATTGCTCTGTCAATCAGGTGCTGGAATGTCGGGAAGGTATGATTCATCAGCTGATAGTGCAGAGGGTCAACCAAGCCTCTCAAGAAACGGTACTGTCTCTTGGCATCGGTGTTGACATCTTCAGGAGCATAGCGAGACAACTGCAGAAACCTGTCCCGGTACTCACTGACAGACGATGGCCCTTGCTTGAGGGCCAAGAACTCCTCCTTTTTCACTGTCATCAGACCTGCAGGGACATGGTACTGACGAAAGCTACCTCTGAACTCTTCCCAGGTGATGGCGTCGGGGTTGGCATGGGTGGCGAGATAAGACTCCCACCATGATTGGGCTGCCCCTCTCAACAGACGGGGACCGTACAAGACTTTCTCTCTGTCATCGCACTGAGTGGTATGCAACTCCTGCTCCACAGTGCGCAACCAATCTTCAGCATCCATGGGGTCAGAAGAATGAGCAAACGTTGGGGGATGACCTCTCATGAATTCAGCACGCTTGTCTCTGGGCATCTGAGGCATCTGAGGTTGAGGTGGAGCCTGTTGCTGTTGCTGCTGCTGCTGAATGGCGACCAGAGTTTGACCGATGGCTTGAACTGCCTGAGTCTACATCAGAAACATCTGCTCGATCGACATTGGGGGCGGGGGCGGCAGGTGCTGCTGCTGAGGCACCTCATCCGGCTGAGCGGCTCGCTCCTGCTGAGCACGCCTTCCTCCTCTGCGCCTGTTCTCTGACATCTGCAGAATGCAACCACACATCAGAACTGATCTGGCAAATCTTGCAGCATAAGAAAAGAGTATAGAATTCTTCAATAGCACTGAACAGATGAGCATCTTCACTGATCTCCAACACAGACCACATAGCTTCTCAGATGAAGAGGAAAGTGGAATAAAAGGTTTCCCAACTATATAACTAACTCCATTAACATATAACAGGTAAACCAAAATGCAGGGGATACCCACACTCTGGTGATAGTCATTACAAAGATCCAAACCAAACGTAGTTCATCATGACAAACATAAATGCACAGGATATAGCAAACTACCCTGTCTAACTAAGACTAACTAAAAGCGAGACTAACGCTAAGACTGTAGCTTCTACGTATATATTTTGTATTAATTACAAGATCCAACTCTAACGATCTATGGTTCTAGATTTATCTTGGTCTTGCAGTCGGGATTTCCATAAGACTGGCGTCCACGCCGAGGTGAGCGGTACGGGTGCTGAGTCCCGACGGGAGCGGGGGAACCATCATCCAAGTGACGACGTTCCGCGCGCTCAGCTCGCAGCAGGGCGATCTCAGCACGAGCCCTACTCAGCTCGTCTAATGCATGGTCCAGCTCCGTGTTTAGCACGGCGGCTAGGTAGACTATGCTGCTCAACCTAGGATTGTCCTCACCAGCAGGTGAAACAATCACGCCTCCTGTGCTGCCAGATGGACGGCGGGGGTAATACTTCAGGTTGAGACCATCAGCTACCCCATCGAGAACCGAGCAGTAGTGCGAAAGCGCACGCCGTGTAGCATCTTGCATGGCCGCCTCAGCTAAGTCCCGCTCAGAGATAGAATAGTTCTCTGAGCAGACCTCAGCACCCTGGAGACTGTTCTCCGGACGGCGCACCAAGCAGGTTGCCTCCCAGCGGTCCGGGTAGACCCCGCGACTATGCTGGTAGACCACACAGCGATACTCGATGGACCAAGTACGCCGGTTAAGTGCCCGACGTAGCAGGGTGTCGAGCGCATCATGGAAGTGACACCCGCGAGTAGCGTCACGAGTGATGGGTCGAGCAACCCATCCTTTCGGCTCCTGGTCAGCAGAAAAGTCGGTGTCGTGGCTCGAGCTGTCGTCGCCACCTCCGTCGTCTGGGTCTCCTCCAGCAGCCACTCCAGAGGCTGGGGCGCCCAGTGGTGGTGCAGGGGGCACCTCCAGGGGAAGCACAATGAGAGCAGCTCCTCACAGACTCTATCTCCTGCTGGAGCGAGAAGGAAGAACCCTGCTGCTCCTGTCGTTGACGTTCCTGCTCCTCATGCAGGCGGTGGTGCAGTCTCTCCAAGTGGCTGGACTGTCCGGCCACGGGACGGCGAAGCGGACGCTCAGCAAGGCGGGAGGGTAAGTAGGGGATGACGGACTTTCGTGCAGTGTGTCTAAGTCGAGCCATCTACAAAAGACACCGCAAGCAAAAGAGTGAGAACAGAATTAATATGACCAGCAAATAATGAACCATAAATAAATGAAGGATTAGAAATAAACATAATTTTCAGCAAGGTATAATATATAGTAGAACATAGGTTTGGTCAGTATGACCAACTTTTGAACAAGGAGAAAGGGAAGGCCCCTATGGCTAGTAGTCCTCAAAGGAATCATGCCTTTATTTATGATAGAAAAAATGCTAGTCATTCTCATAGGAGTTATGATCATGCTGCTTATTATGATTCAAATGCTATGTTTGCTTCTAGCTCCACTCATGATTGTGGTAGAAGTAGGCCTAGGAGAAATCATGTTGTGTCTCATGCTCCTAGAAAAATGTGCAACAAACCCTCTACTATTTATTATGCTTGCAATACTTCTTTTGTACTTACATGCAAAAATACAAAAGTAGTGGCTAGAAAGTTGGGATCCAAATGCAAGGGAGACAAGACTTGCATTTGGGTTCCAAAAGTTATTGTGACTAACCTTGTAGGACCCAACAAGAGTTGGGTACCTAAAACCCAAGCTTAAAATTGCCTTGCAGGTTTATGCATCCGGGGGCTCTAGCTGGATAATCGACAGCGGATGCACAAACCACATGACGGGGGAGAAGAAGATGTTCATCTCCTACGTCAAGAACAAGGATTCCCAGGATACGATCATCTTTGGAGATGGGAACCAAGGCAAGGTCAAAGGCTTGGGCAAGATTGCCATCACTAATGAGCACTCAATATCGAATGTATTTCTAGTAGAGTCGCTTGGGTACAACCTTCTGTCTGTAAGTCAATTGTGTCACATGGGTTACAATTGTCTATTTACAAAAGTTGATGTATCTGTCTTTAGAAAGAGTTATGGTTCATTAGCTTTTAAGGGTGTATTAGACGGTAAACTCTACTTAGTTGATTTTTCGAAAGAGGAGGCCGATCTAGACGCATGCTTAATAGCTAAGACTAATATGGGCTGGCTGTGGCATCGCCGTCTAGCACATGTTGGGATGAATAACCTTCATAAGCTTCTAAAGGGAGATCATGTGTTAGGACTGACCAATGTCTGTTTTGAGAAAGACAGACCTTATGCAGCATGTCAGGCAGGAAAACAAGTGGGAAGCACTCATCACAGCAAGAATGTGATGACCACATCAAGACCACTGGAGCTTCTTCACATGGACCTCTTCGGACCCGTTGCCTACCTTAGCATCGAAGGAAGTAAGTATGGTCTTGTAATTGTTGATGACTTTTCTCGCTTCACTTGGGTGTTCTTTTTGCAGGACAAATCAGAAACCCAAGGGACCCTAAAGCGCTTCTTAAGGAGAGCTTAAAACAAATTTGAGCTAAAGGTGAAAAAGATAAGGAGCGACAACGGGTCCGACTTCAAGAATCTGCAAGTTAAGGAGTATCTTGAGGAGGAAGGCATCAAGCACGAGTTCTCCATCCGCAGCAAAATGGTGTAGTAGAGAGGAAGAACAGGACGCTAATCGACATGGCGAGAACGATGCTTGGAGAGTTCAAGACGCCCAAGCGGTTATGGTCGGAAGTTGTGAACACAGCTTGCCATGCCATAAACCGGCTCTATCTGCATCGCCTTCTCAAGAAGACCTCCTACGAACTCCTTACCGGTAACAAACCTAATGTCTCTTACTTTCGTGTATTTGGGAGCAAATGCTACATTCTGGTGAAGAAAGGTAGACATTCTAAATTTGCTCCCAAGGCAGTACAAGGGTTTTTACTAGGGTATGACTCAAATACAAAGGCATATAGGGTCTTCAACAAATCATCGGGATTGGTTGAAGTCTCTAGCAATGTTGTATTTGATGAGACTAATGGCTCTCCAAGAGAGCAAGTTGATCTTGATGATGTAGATGAAGAAGAAATTCCGACGGCCACAATGCGCATGATGGCGATAGGTGATTGTCACACCCGGTTTTAGAAGGTAAACCGAATGCAAACCATGTACGTGCCAGGATCAGTTATTCACGTACACAGCAGTTACATAACATGGACATCATCACACAGTGCTCAAAATAGTATTAAAAAGGGAAATAGTAGTCGATTACATCATACGTCTGAGACGTCCACATAGTCTTTACAATAAATCAAAGTGCGAAAACGAAACGTAGATAACCGCGGCCTTCACAGGCAGCCTACTGGGGGTTGCCGCTAACCCACGCCTAGAACTCATCGTAGTCTTGGAACTCCTGGAAGTCTCCTTCCACAGCTTCATCTTCTCCTGAGCAGTGGTTGCAATGCTGACAACCTGGGGATGGGGGGTTTGGTGTGTAGAGCAAGAGTGAGTACACATCAACATACTCAGCAAGTATCCTGTTTGGCTGTAGTGGACTAGCTTTATGTGGGGATAAGTCAAGCAGTTGCTTTTAGTTGGTCAGATTATTACTCACTGGTAGAAAGCCAGGTTTTAGCATTAACCCAAGTTATTAGCCCGATGTACCCTTTCCAAACGGAAAGAATACCACTTACCAGCATCATAGTCATAACCAAAACCATCAGCCTCATTGCCACCTGTAAACCAAACTGTCTCTGATCAAGTACCGCTAATCATTGGAGCTCCCTTGGCCGCTCATAACCGCGAGCACGGCTGATATATCAGTTTTCAAACACTCTGCAGAGGTTGTGCACTTTACCCACAAGCCGTGATTCTCTTTCTGCCCAGAGATCATGACTCTCCATTGGTCACTACCAAGGTGACCCAGCAGGGCATCACTACGTAGCCTTTACAAAGATTCCCCGGGGCTGTAGCCGCCCGTTAGGTTTCCTAAATGTACTGCACTCCTCCCCAAGGGACAAATCAACCTTGGCAGAGCGAGCCGCATACATCGAGCCCCATTGACGGCACAACGGCTAAGCGAACTACACCCCAGATCCTCTAATTATTCAGCTAAGGGCGTCCCACTCCACCCTCATGGTTGCACTGTTTTCCCGGGCGGTCATCCATAGAACAGGTCCTTACGGAGAGGCACTCGAGAAACCGCTCGAGCCCCCTTAAAGGCCACAAGTATAACATCATGATAAGAGAAGGGAAAACATCGTATCATAGATAATCTCATCATGTTCATTGATTAAAGTTGAGCAATAGCATAAAGCTAAACAATAATAATCCAACCCAAATAGGTAAACAAGGACATGGATATCAAAAGCTAGTCAATCCTTAGGTATACATGTGTAATGCGGGAGGTGAATTAAAGAATGAATAGGACAGAGATAGGTCAAGGGACACTTGCCTCCACCAACCGACTGCTGCTCAGGGGCTTCTCCTGCGAGTTCCTCGGGCTCTTCAACCGGATCGTTCTCTACGCGATTGCAAGCATACATACATACATCCATCCATTCAAATTAGGAAACAAACAGTACACCATACAAGAGAACAAATAAAGTAAATATGCATAGAATATCACATACGATAATGAATTTACCATGGTTAGAAAGAGGCGGGGAAAGGTCTCGCGAGAGTTAAAGCTTATGCCCGAGACGCACTACGGGTAAACGAATAACTAAACGTTACGTGCTCTAGTTCCGCTTGGCTTCAATAATAAGGATTAGTTACATGCACTAATGTAAACGTGACCACTTTTAGTAGATTAACATTGAATGAGATAGATGATTAGCTATATGAATTAACTAACGTAACCAATTTCCAAATTGAGACTCCTATCTTATTAATATAAACAACGTGATTAGCGCGCATAGGATACGGGGGGGGGGGGGGGGGGGGTAGACGGGGACGTCTGGGGGGTAGACGGAGGCACGGCGGGTCGTGCCAAGGCACGCGCACTACGCGAGCACGCGCGCGAGGTCGCACACACACGCCACGAACTAACCGTGCGCACGTCGGGGCCGCGCGCTAGCTGAGCTCAAGGTCGCGCGCCCTAGGCACGCTGGGCCGAACTCGAGGTCACGCCGGGGCCGACACGACTCGAGCAAGGCACGGCGGGGCGAGCGGGCAAGCACGGCGCACGGGCGGGGCAAAGCACGGGCAGGGCGGGGGCACGGCCGAGGCCGGGCGCGGGGGCGGCCGAGGTCGGGGACGGGGGCGCGGTTGAGCTAGGGCACGGGGCGTGATTGAGCCGGGGCACAGGGCGCGGTTGAGCTGGGGCACGGGGGCGGGCGGTTGAGCCGGGGCACGTGGGCGGGCGGGCGGTTGAGCCGGGGGGCGGCCGAGCCGGGGCACGGCGTGGCCGGCGAGAGGGCGGCCGAGCCGGGGCGGGGGCGCCCGAGCCGGGGCACGGCGGGGCTGGCGAGAGGGTGGCCGAGCCGGGGCGGGGGCGGCCGAGGCCGGGCGCGGGAGCGGCCGAGGCCGGGCACGGGAGCGGCCGAGCCAGGCGCGGGGTGGCCGAGCAGGGCTCGCGCGGGGGCGGGGAACGCCGGGGCGGGGCGGCCGAGCTCGCCGGGGCCGGGCGGGCGCGCCCATGGCGCGAGGGAGACCGCCGACGGGAGGGAAGGAGGAGGGAGGGGGGAGGAGAGGAGGGAGGTAGGGGGGAGGAGCCTCACTGGAGGGGGAGGACGGCGCGGCGGCGACGCCGGGGAGGGGCGGCGGCAGCGCGGGGGTCGGGAGAGGGCGGCGGCGGCGCTAGGGTTAGGGAGAGGGAGAGAGAGAGATTTTGGAAAAAGAAAAAAAAGAAAAGAAAAAAAAGGGGGCGGTTGGGCCGGCTGGGCCCAAAGGAGGGGGAGGGGGCGCGCGGCTGGGCCGCCACGGGGCCCACGCGGGAAGGGGGGCGGCTGGGCCGCTTGGGCCAAGGGGAAGGGGGGCGGCTGGGCCAAAAGGGGAGAAGGGAGGGGAGAGAGAAAAGAAAAGGCTTTTCTTTTTCTAATTTCCATATTTTTTATATGCCAAGTTCTCCACTTCACTCAACCACAAACAAAAGAGTGCATAATCCGGCATGATGCAACAAACAAAAATAGTTCTAGATTTTGCTTACACAAGATGTCGAGCTAATTCTCGCTATAACTTTTGGAAAAGATCAAGGCTTAGCGAGAAGAAAAGGGAAAAGGAAAGAGTAACGCCTAAATTTGGTGAGAGAAAAGAAGAAAAAAATTCTACCCCCAAATTCAGGGCGTTACAGTGATGTGCGACCATAGGAACAACAGGAGCAAGATCAGCCATCTTCCTCTACAATGGTGCATCCCCCAACTCAAGATGATGAACAGGTACATCAAGAAGAATGGCATGATCAAGGGGGAGCACAGGAAGATCAAGTGATGGAGGAAGTGAAAGGGAAATGTGCCTTTGGGCAATTTCAATAATGTTTTGGTGATTAATTACCCAACACGTTTAATTAAGTTCTCATGTGTCAAGTAAAGAGAAAAGTGCAAATCAAAGAGAAAGGTACGTTTCTAGACTTAGTACATTGTTTTGAGTACTAATGTATTTTGTCTAAGTGCTAGAAACAGTGAGAAAAGATTGGAAAAAGAGGTGGCTGTGTGCAGCAAACTTCAGCTCGACTTGGCACACCAGACTGTTCGGTGGTGCACTGGACAATGTCCGGTGGTGCACCGGACAGTGTCCGGTGCGTCAGGCTGGTCCGTGTGAAAAGACCACTCTCGGGACTCGACGATGGCATACGGCTATAATTCACTGGACTGTCCGGTGAGTCGTCCGCCGCGAACTCGTCGCTCTCGGGAAAAGCATAGGGGCAACGTGGCTATAATTCACCGGACTGTCCGGTGAGCCAATGGTCGCCTGCGCAAACGGTCGGCCACACAATCGGCGCGCTACAGGTGGCTGCTCCAATGGTCGGCTAGGTGCACCGGACTGTCCGGTGTGCACCGGACTGTGTCCGGTGCGCCAATGGGGCCAGAGGAGCAACTGTCGGATGCGCCTGATTTGGAAGAAGATCGCGCACCGGACTGCTACAGTGGCTGTCCGGTGGTGCACCAGACTGTCCGGTGCACCACTTGACAGAAGGCAAGATTGGCCTTCCAAGATTGATCTCCAACGGCTCCTAGCTGCCTTGGGGCTATAAAAGGGACCCTTAGGCGCATGGAGGAGTCACCCAAGCATTCTCTAAGCATACTAAGACATCCAGACTCCGCTCCCACGCATTTGATTCATCGTGTTAGTGATTTGAGCTTCATTCAAGTTGTGAACTCACCGTGTTGTCATTTGAGCTCAAGTCTAGACTTGTGTGTGTGGTTGTGCTGCGGATTTGAGTCTTGCGTGTGTTGCTCTTCCCAACCTTACTCTGTGTTTTCTTTGTGATCTTTATTGTAAGGGCGAGAGACTCCAATCTGTGGAGATTCCTCGCAAACGGGAGAAAGACTAAGGAAGAAAGCCGTGGTATTCAAGTTGATCATTGGATCGCTTGAAAGGGGTTGAGTGCAACCCTCGTCCATTGGGACGCCACAACGTGGAAGTAGGCAAGTGCTACTTGGCCGAACCACGGGATAAAAATCGTGTGTCTCATGTGTTGCTTCTTGTGATTGCTTTGTTCGCACGAGCATGTTCCATAGCCACTTGATTTCACTAACTCATTAACAATCAAGTTTGTGGCTATTTAGTGTTTAATTTTACAGGATCACCTATTCACCCCCTCTAGGTGCTCTCACGTAGCCCTTCATCTATATAAAGGGGGAGGTCTGGACCCGTTACAAGTCATTCCCTGAGCTAATCCCGCGGTTTTAGCTAACAAATTCTGCAAGAAACTCGGAACCCTAACTGATTCTGTACACGCGCGGACCGTCCGCGCCACCACCACGGATAGTCCGGACCGCGACCGTCCGGCCTCAGGGCTAGATCGTCCGTGCGACACTTTTCTACGCTCAACACATGGCTACTAAAACAACAAATGAGTCGCAACTGCATTGATAGTGATGGCAACATGAAATAAAGAAGAAGGGGAAAGCACACCTATGCAACTAATGAGGCTGTCAAAGAATCAACCTAGGCCGCCTCGACCGCTATCCACCACAGCTGAGTAGCTGCTTGAGCTCCTCGATCTCCACCGCGACGTCGATGGCCATCTCCTCCAGCCTTAGAGCCCTCAGCTTGGGCGCACCCATCTCATGGAGCCCAAGGAACACAGTCAAAGCGGCGGCGGCCTCCTGGCCCTCGGCTTGGGCGCGTACATCTTCTAGAGCTCAAGGGACACGTCCACGCCTACAATGGTCTCGACCACCTCGGGCGGGCGCGACGACGGCGGCGACCTTGGCCGTGGCGGTGGGAGGTGGCACCGTGTTGTGAGTGAGCGAGCGGATTGCTGGCTCCGCGACAGAGCGGAGAACCTATCCAGTCGCCGATGGATGCTTCGAGAAAGGGCGAGTGAAGTCTGTGCCGTTCAAATCACATCTGACGCTCTAAACTTTTTGTGTCGATGTGGACCATCGAGAGTAGCCATTTTGGACCGTGTTTCATATATATAGGAAATAAACACATGTTGATTGCAGGCTAGCAGAGTTCACGTTTCCTACTTTGCAAGTTCGGCACCCTGGGGTGTGTGGAATCCATTGATGAGGTAGGTGGTTATAGTTCCACTAGGGTAGGTCAGCTTATAATCGACAATCATAACCTAAAAGCGTTCACTTCAGTTGGCATGACCATAGAAAGATTGTCCCCTTGGCGTCGCCCACTGAGGCCACCACCTCATCGGCATTGCCGGCCCCATTGTCATCTCCCGCATCCGCAAGGTCATCGGCGTGGCGTCGCCGAAGGAGGTCGGCGCTTGACTCCAAGGCGTCGGCTCCCGCGTGGGCTGCAGGGCCACCGGAAGCGCTGGCGGTCGAGGTGCTCGTCCCCATGGTGGGGGTGTCTATTGTGTAAATGTTCGTGAATCGATTGATGCTTAGTTATCGGCGTATTTATCGGGAGGAGATTTGAATCCGGTACGACATGATGCTCCGAGATTCTGGTGGTAGGGATGTAATATGGTTTGGAAAATATCCGTTTGAATCTAAATTCGAAGATGGTGAACATTGGGTTTGGATTTTGGATATCCGTATATCTTATCCAGATAGCCGTGAGCAATTTATTGATTTTTTAGAAAGAAATCAATAATACACAAATAGCCTCAGAAATTTATTAAATTTTTTAGAGGCTGTCCACATATAATCCTCCAAAATATTTGGACCATAAAATCTACAATATGCTAGTATTTTTTTCATTTCAATTTCACTTGTTGCGTGAATTACATATGAAATCACTTTAAGTATCCAAGTTTTAACTTAATATGTGGAGACTTGAGGTTATATTCTTATAGAATGTTTATTAGTCTTGGTAACTTATTTACATTTTGATGATTTTGTGCAAAATAGATTAATAATACACATAGCCTAAAAATTCATGATTTTTTACAAAAACACGATACATGTACACATATTGTCGGGGACCATAATTAGGGGTACCCTCAAGACGCCTAATTCTCAGCTGGTAACCCCCATCAGCATAAAGCTGCAGAGGCCTGATGGGTGCGATTAAGTCAGGGATCGGTCCATACGAGCGACTCGATCACGCCTCGCCCGAGCCTAGCCTCGGGCAAGGGCAGCCGACCCCGAGGGGTTTCCGTCTCGCCCGAGGCCCCCTTTTAACGGCGGACACATCTCCGGCTCGCCCGAGGCCTTGCCTTCGCTAAGAAGCAACCCTGACTAAATCGCCGCGCCGACCGACCGAGTCACAGGAGCATTTAACGCAAAGTGCCACTTGACAGAGTGAGACTGACATGCAGTCAGGCCTTGCCAAAGGCGCCATAGGAAGCTCCGCCCGACCTAGGGCTCGGACTCGGGCTAAGGTCCCGGAAGACGGCGAACTCCGCTCCGCCCGACCCAGGGCTCGGACTCGGGCTAAGGCCCCGGAAGACGGCGAACTCCGCTCCGCCCGACCCAGGGCTCGGACTCGGGCTAAGGCCCCGGAAGACGGCGAACTCCGCTCCGCCCGACCCAGGGCTCGGACTCGGGCTAAGGCCCCGGAAGACGGCGAACTCCGCTCCGCCCGACCCAGGGCTCGGACTCGGGCTAGGCCCCAGAAGACGACGAACTCCGCTTCGCCCGACCCCAGGGGTCGGACTCCGCCCTGGCCTCTTCCGAACGACCTCCGCCTCGCCCGACCCGGGAGCTCGGGCTCGGCCTCGGCCATGAAAGACAGACTCGACCTCGGCTTCGAAGGAGCCTCCACGTCGCCCGACCTAGGGCACGAGCCCGCCACGTCAATAGGAAGCGCCATCATCACCCTACCCCGAGCCGACCCGGGCCGCAGAGAACAAGACCGGTGTCCCATCTGGCTAGCTCCGCTAGATAGGTAATGATGGCGCCCCGCTAGCCCCGTGACGACGGCGGCTCTCAGCTCCCTTACGGAAGCAGGGGGACGTCAGCAAGGACGCAACCGCTCCGACAGTTGTCCCTCCGCCAGGCTCCGTTGCTCCTCCGACAGCCACGACACCACACCAGCTGGGTGCCAAGATCTCTCCGGCTGCCACATTGGCATGTACTTAGGGTGCTAGCTCTCCCCCGCTAGACACGTAGCACTCTGCTACACCCCCATTGTACACCTGGATCCTCTCCTTACGCCTATAAAAGGAAGGACCAGGGCCTTCTTAGAGAAGGTTGGCCGCGCGGGGACGAGGACAGGGCAGGCGCTCTCTTGGGGCCGCTCGCTTCCCTCACCCGCGTGGACGCTTGTAACCCCCTACTGCAAGCGCACCCGACCTGGGCGCGGGACGAACACGAAGGCCGCGGGATTTCCACCTCTCTCACGCCCGTCTCCGGCCACCTCGCTTCCCCCCTTCGCGCTCGCCCACGCGCTCGACCCATCTGGGCTGGGGCACGCGGCACACTCACTCGTCGGCTTAGGGACCCCCCGGTCTCGAAACGCCGACAGTTGGCGCGCCAGGTAGGGGCCTGCTACGTGTTGACGAGCAGTTTCCCGTCAAGCTCTAGATGGGCAGTCTCCAACGACCTCTCCAACCCGGGACGGTGCTCCGTTTCGGGAGTCTCGAGTTCATGTCTCTCGACGGCAGCTACGACATGATACTCCTTCCACCGCCGCGCGACGACGACAATGGCGGCCGACAGCCCGCCCGCCGGTGGCGGAATCGACGACGTCTTCCCCGCGTGGTGGAAGAACAACATTCGATCTCGCCCCGTCCTCTCCCCCGCCATCGGAGGAGGAGGCGGGGCAACCAAGGCCGAGCGGGAGGCCGCGCTCCGTCGGCTGTCGAGCGAATCGACGTCCCCAGCGCCCCAACGGAGGGCGCGTCGGGCGTTGACCTCGCGTTTGAGATGAAGGCGAGCGCCGTCCCCCCGCGACACGCCAATTCCGAGCAAGTGGACGACACCAGCACGCTCGTGGAGGGCCTGCAGGACGTCGCCCTCGTACCCAAGACGACGGCGCAATCAGTCCCCGACGTGACTATGTCACTCCTCGTCGACCAAAAGGTACTGACTGGTTCCCATCCTACGTCATTTCGACTCGGCCTCAACCCGCCTAGCGACCTCGCTTTGGCGGGCGCTCACGTTGAGGCGAGTGCAACCCCTCTGGGGTTTCGTATGCGGTCACCTTGGGACCGATTGACGGACGTCTCGACCTACGGGCCCTCTGGGTCCGAGGAAGATGACGATCCCAGCGTCTGTTGGGATTTCTCTGGATTTGGCAACCCCAGTGCCATGCGGGACTTTATGACCGCATGTGACTACTGCCTCTCCGACTGTTCCGATGGCAGCCGCAGCCTTGACGATAAGGACTGCGGCCCAAGCCGCGAATGTTTCCACGTCGAGCTAGGGGATCCCTCCGAAGGCAACCATCTCGGCATGCCGGAGGACGGTGATCTCCCTAGGCCGGTGCCTCGCGCCGACATCCCGCGGGAGCTAGCTGTGGTCCCCGTTCCGGCGGGGGTCACGACCCACAGCTCGAGCAAGTCCGTGGGGCGCAAGCCAGGCTCGACGAGGGAGCAGGAGCGCTCGAGTCGATCCGCCGGGACGTCGGGCAGGTATGGGCGGGCCAACCCCCGGCCGGAGAAATACATCACCTGCCCCAGGGTTTCCAGCACCGCGTCGCCAACGACGTCAGGGACAGGCCGCCACCCGCATCCAGCGGGGTCGGTCAGAACCTGGCAGCCGCAGCGATGCTCCTCCGCGCGATGCCAGAACCATCAACCACCGAGGGTCGGCGAATCCAGGGAGAGCTCAAGAATCTCCTGGAAGGCGCTGCGGCCCGGCGGGCCGAGAGGTCTGCCTCCCGAAGGCAGGGGTACCCCTCGGAACCTCACGTCGCGACTTCCCGATTCATGCGGGAAGCCTCGGTCTACACCGGGCGCACGCGCAACACCGCGCCTGCGGCCCCGGGCCACCTCGGCAACGAGCACCATCGTCGTGACCGTCGGGCCCACCTCGACGAAAGGGTGCGCCGAGGCTACCACCCCAGGCGTGGGGGACGCTATGACAGCGGGGAGGATCAGAGTCCCTCGCTCGAACCACCCGGTCCGCAGGCCTTCAGCCGGGCCATCCGGCGGGCGCTGTTTCCGGCCCGGTTCCGACCCCGACTACTATCACAAAGTACTCGGGGGAAACGAGGCCGGAATTGTGGCTCGCAGACTACCGCCTGGCCTGCCAACTGGGTGGAACGGACGACGACAACCTCATCATCCGCAACCTCCCCCTGTTCCTCTCCGACACTGCTTGCGCCTGGTTGGAGCACCTGCCTCCTGGGCAGATCTCCAACTGGGATGGTTTGGTCCAAGCCTTCGCCGGCAATTTCCAGGGCACGTACGTGCACCCCGGGAATTCCTGGGACCTCCGAAGCTACCGGCAACAGCCGGGAGAGTCTCTTCGGGACTACATCCGGCGATTCTCAAAGCAGCGCACCGAGCTGCCCAACATCACCGACTCAGATGTCATCGGCGCGTTCCTTGCCGGCACCACCTGCCGCGACCTGGTGAGCAAGTTGGGTCGCAAGACCCCCACCAGGGCGAGCGAGCTGATGGACATCGCCACCAAGTTCGCCTCTGGCCAGGAGGCGGTCGAGGCCATCTTCCGAAAGGACAAGCAGCCCCAGGGCCGCCCGTCGGAAGAGGCTCCCGAGGCGTCTACTCCGCGCGGCACCAAGAAGAAAGGCAAGAAGAAGTCGCAAGCGAAACGCGACGCCGCCGACGTGGACCTTGTCGCCGCCGCCGAGTACAAGAACCCTCGGAAGCCCCCCGGAGGTGCTAACCTCTTCGACAAGATGCTCAAGGAGTCGTGCCCCTACCATCAGGGGCCCATCAAGCACACCCTCGAGGAGTGCGTCATGCTTCGGCGCCACTTCCACAAGGTCGGGCCACCCGCAGAGGGTGGCAGGGCCCGCGACGACGACAAAAAGGAAGATCACCGAGCAGGAGAGTTCCCCGAGGTCCACGACTGCTTCATGATCTACGGAGGGCATGCGGCGAATGCCTCGGCTCGGCATCGCAAGCGAGAGCGTCGGGAGGTCTGCTCGGTGAAGGTGGCGGCGCCAGTCTACCTAGACTGGTCCGACAAGCCCATCACCTTCGACCAAGCTGACCACCCCGGCCACGTGCCGAGCCCGGGGAAATACCCGCTCGTCGTCGACCCCATCATCGGCGACGTCAGGCTCACCATGGTCCTGATGGATGGGGGCAGCTGCCTCAACATCATCTACGCCGAGACCCTCAGGCTCTTGCGCGTCGATCTGTCCTCCGTCCGAGCAGGCGCTGCGCCCTTCCACGGGATCATTCCTGGGAAGCGCGTCCAGCCCCTCGGACGGCTCGACCTTCCTGTCTGCTTCAGAACGCCCTCCAACTTCCGAAGGGAGATTTTGACGTTCGAGGTGGTCGGGTTCCGAGGAACCTACCACGCGGTATTGGGGAGGCCATGCTACGCGAAGTTCATGGTCGTCCCCAACTACACCTACCTAAAGCTCAAGATGCCGAACCCCAACGGGGTCATCACCGTCGGCCCCACGTACAAACACGCGTTCGAATGCGACGTGGAGTGCGTGGAGTACGCCGAGGCCCTCGCCGAGTCTGAGGCCCCCATCGCCGACCTGGAGAACCTCTCCAAAGAGGTGCCAGACGTGAAGCGACATGCCGGCAACTTCGAGCCAGCGGAGACGGTTAAGGCCGTCCCTCTCGACCCCAGTGGCGACACCTCCAAGCAGATCCGGACCGATTTCGGGCTCGACCCCAAATAGGAAGCAGTGCTCGTCGACTGCGTCGAGATTGGGTGTACTTTTCCGCATCAAAAATTTTCGATCAAAAAGGGGCTTTTGCGTTCTCCCGGCTATGTCAGAAGCAGGGTCCCGAGGAGCGAACGTGGGTACATGTAAGTGGCGAGGCCGACTGAGCCGAGGAACTCCTATGCCTCCGGGTTAGGGACACCTCACTCATCACCTGCCACGAAAAATGACCCAACTCGGGAAGTCACCCTATTATTGATGGGCTAGGCCGGACGCGCAAATTGAAAGAAAGGAGAGTACGACTTCATGCAAGAAAAACAAAGTGTTCAGGCCTCGACGGCCTCGGTAAGGCGCACATCCAACAGAAACTGTTCCAACAAGAGTCAGGCGCCGCCTTGGGAAGGAGCCGCGCCCTCAGTTCCGCCCCCACCGTCGGTAAGGTCCACCTCGGCTTCCGGCGACGGCGCAGGAGGAAGGATCTCCGCCTCAAAGGTGGTCGCCAGCGCCGCGCTCGGACCCACGGCGACCACGTCGAGCCGCTGAACTTCTGCCAGGGCAGCTTTGTCTTCGTCAGGAAGACAATACCCCTCACTGACCCGTTCCAGGTCCACAACGTAATGGGAAGCGAGCACGGCGAAGGCCCGCCTGACGCCGTGGTGTAGCGCCTCGCGGACTTTGCCGCGCGCGTAATCACCCAAGGCTTGAAGGCGGCTTTGAGGGGAGCTTCCTGAAGGGACGTCGCCGGGGCCAAGGATCCAATAAACGTCCGAGATGGCCTCGGACATGGCCGCGAGGTCGGCCTCCCTCTGCTCGGCAGCTCCGGCAAGCGCCTCGGCGAGCGCCTTAGCGGACTCGTCAAGGGCGAACTCGAGCTCTGTGAACAACCAGAAGAAAGACCTCAAGCACAAGCAGAAGAAACAGACAAGAACGAGAACCAGGGACGGCCAAGGCGTACCTCCGGCTCGGGCACGCTGCTCCGAGGCCGCGACTTGGGCTACGGCTAGGTCGGCCGCGAGGGTCTCAGCCCGGCTTTCGGCCTCGGCAGCCCGGCCCCGAGATTGGTCCCGCTCCTCGACGACCTGGACGAACTCCGACCGCTGTCGTTTCGCCTCCGCGCGCGCTGCTGCCGCCTCGGCTCTCAGGTCAGCGCAGAGCAACTGGAGGTCCGCTATCTTGGCATCCTGCTGAGAAAGGCGCGCGGTAGCCCCGGCGAGCGAGGTCCTCAGGGATCGCAGCGAGCCCCAGACATCGACCTCGCGGCGGATGAACGACGACTTGGCGGTGCTCCGATCCGTCAGATCCTGGGGGAGGGAAACAGGGCATCACGACGAACGCCTCGCTCACAGAAAGGAAAAGGTATGCCTGAAACCGTTACCTAGAGGATTTTGGGGACGTCCCTGCAGAGAGCCTCCAGCGACGACCGGAGCGACCCCACCGTTGCTTCAGCACGCTCGTGGAGCTCATCCCAGGACTGGTCCTCCTGTTCATCGTCGAGAACGAAGACAGGGTCTGAGGCCTCGCGGGTCCGGAATCGGAGCAACTGGCGCCGGGCCTCGGGGCTCCGCCGCATAGCGACGAGGCTGCCGCCCGGCTGGACGGATTGCGCGTCCACGCCCACCTCTTCCGAGGCACTGGGCACCGACGCATCAGCCATCCCGACGCTGGCAGCAACCAGTCGCTCTCCGACTAGGACGGCGGCGACTTCGGTGGCGGCAGGCGCCAGCATGGCCGGCACGACAGGCGGGCTCGGGACCACGTCGGCGCCAGCCGCCTCCCCTATCACGATGGCCGCCTCGGCAGAAGAGCCCGCCTCGGGAACCTGCTCCCCAGAGACAGGCGACGCCCGAGCCCCCTGCGGTGAAACGCCCTGCGAAAGGGTCGGCTGAACGACAAGGCCCGGGGCGGCGCTGGCCGCCCAGACCGACGCCGTCTTAAGGACCTTTCGGGGTGCCAGGTCGGTCTGGCCCTGGCTTCGCTTGCTGAATAAAAAAGAAAAAAAAAGAGAAAGGGAAAATCATGGCCAAGACCTATGAATGGGAAGCCAAGACGAAGACATTCCGAGGTACTTACCCACTTCGGGCCATGATCCACCGCGCCTGGGGGGAGGTTTCTTGGATCCCGGCTCCCGAAACAGCCACCGAGGTCCGCTTCGCCGGCAACTTCGGCGCCACCCTTGCTTTGGACGCCCGGGGAGCAGATGGCCCGGGCACGGTCGCGATGACTTGAGGGTCACCCCCATGCGCTGCCGGTACGAGCGGCGGCCCCTGGGGAGCAGACGCCCTGACCTGGCCCTCCGCAGCCACCTCAGCTCCTCCAGCCGGGGGGTCAGGTGACCTCTCGGGTCGCCCCCGTGCCTCGGGCCGGGACCCCGACGCCCCAACTCCGGGGACTGACGGTGTCGGCCCGCTCGGGGGCTGGCTCGACGGCTCCTGGCCACACCCCAAGCCGGGGCTGAGGCCGAGACGGGCGGCCATGTCGTCCTCCTCCTCATCACCGTCGTCATCATCGTCGTCGGGTGTCTCCGGCGACGGCTCCCTTGGGAGTCCTTCCCTCTCCTGCTGGCGACGACGCTTCTCCAAGGCGTCCCGAGCCCGCCTCCGCTCGCGGGCCCGAGCCTTCTCCGCGTCCTTCTTCTTCTTCTCCTCCTCCGCGGCGACCCACCGCGCTGCCCGGTCCACCGCGTCCTCTGGGACCCGTGGCAGGGAGGGCTTGTGCCACCCCACCTCCTAAAGAAGGGGGGAAAGAAACCCAATCGTAAGAACCAGGAGCAACCCGATGTATGAAGAAGGAAGGAGCGAACACTCACCAGAGTTACGCACCCCTGGTCGGGGCGCATCCGAAGCTGGGAGAAGGCGTGGGGGTCCGGCTTCCCCATCGCGGCCGACACCCGCCATTGGAGGGCGTCGAAGGGAAGAGGATCAGGGGACATTCGTGACCCCTCCCAGTCAGCCTCCGGGGTCATCTCCCAAAGCGGCAGCCGCCGCTCCGCCAAGGGAAGCACTCTCCGACGGTGGATGGCGGCAACCACTCCCGCAGCGGTGAGTCCTCCCTCCCGCAACGCCTTCAGGGCCTGGAGAAGGGGTTCGAGGTTCTTCTGTCTCTCGTGTGGGGTCCCATGACGCCAGGCATCGGTGGCGGCGGTGACTACCTGCTGGGAGAACGGCGGGAGCAACTCACCGTCATTCCGGAGGTAGAACCACCGGCGCTGCCACCCCTTGTTCGAGGATGCGAGGACGGCAGGGATGTACTGCGACGCCCGTGACTGCCTCAACAAGAGGGTGCAGCCACCGGCCCGCACCGCTGCACGGACCTTCCTCTCCCCTGTCGGCAAGGCAAAAAGCTCGGCGAAGAAGAGATGAGTCCACAAATCCCAATGGGGGGTGATCCCCAAATACCCTTCGCACACCGCTACGAAGATAGCGGCCTGCGAGATGGAGTTGGGGGTGAGGTTATGCAACTCCACCCCATAGTGGAATAGGATGGCCCGCATAAAGCGGCTCGTCGGCACACCGAATCCCCACTCGTGGAAGGAGACGAAGCTCACGACGTACCCCGGCGGTGGGGATGGAGCGACTCCGCCCATGGGAGGAATCCATTCTGGCCGCTGCTCATCGGTGAGAGGGCGAAGCAAACCCTCGCCGACCAGCTCCTTCAAATCGCTCGCCGTCACCGTGGAAAAGGGCCACGGGTCGCGCGGGGAGATTATGGTCACCCGATCAGCCATCACCAAAACGGAAGGGGTGGCGGCGCAAGGGGCAGGAAGGGCGTATTCCTCTTCTCTGGCTAAAGTTTCTCGGGTTGCGAAAGCCTAAAGGAAGAGGCAGGAAGCGGAGCAAAGAACCGTCACCGGACCCTCTCCGGGGTATATAAAGACCAAGACGAAGACGGTTTCAACGTTCCGCCCGGACCAGACGCGGGATTCAAAAACGCGAAGCGAAACGGCCATTCCTCGAACGGCTCGCGCACGCGCAACGGCAGCCCCGCCAACTACTCGCCCCGTCGCATTAACTCTGCGGCTGGACAGGCGGCGCTTCTGGCAGGCGCAGCGGGCGACGCTTCGCCTTCGCCGAAACAACCGCGCCAAAAAAGGTACGCCGCGTCGTTCGGTTTCGTATCCTTTTTCCTTTTTTCCTCTTTCTCTATCTCTTGCGACAGGGACTGGGAAAGGGGGATACCCCGAAAGGGGTCCTTCCCCGTGAAGGAACCAGGCTCCGAGCCTCCTTACTGATCAGGGGTTCGAAGGCTGGCCCCCCGAAGGGTTCAACAGCCGCCTCAGATCGCGTGGGCCCTACACCCACTACTGGTCAGAGGATCGAAGGCCGGCCCCCCGAAGGGTTCCACGGCCGCCTCAGGCTACTCGGGCTCCGCGCCCATTACTGATCAGGGGTTCGAAGGCTGGCCCCCGAAGGGTTCACAGTCGCCTCAGACACCGAGCGAGGGATGACCAGGGGTACGTTCGATACATAACCAAGGCTCGGGCTGCGCTCCCGAGGTACCCTAGGACATTTCCGAGACCAGCGGGAGCAATCTTGTAACGGAATCCCATCGGAGGGAGGCATCGAGCCCTCGGACCCCGTCGCCAGGGGACCGGGTCCGGCAGATCACCCGCAGGTACTTTTGGGCGTGCCTCTGGGCCCCTAGCCGACCCCCAACGAACGGGGCACGGACGTCCACTCGGATTACCCGCTTGCAGCTCACCGGAGACACCATGTTCGGTGCCCATCGAGGGTAACATGGCGCTCTCCCCCCCTCCTCCTTGCGGAAAGGCGACGTAGGGGCGTATGTAAAAAAGCCGAGTCTGTCCCTGATCGCCCTCTCGCCCTGTGCGGAGGCTCGGGGGCTGCTCTCGCAAACCCGGCTCCGGCCGAACCGTTGACAGCGTCAACATACCAGCCCGAGAACTTGGGCCCCGACCGTGCACCCGGGCTACGGCCAATTCGCATGAGGGAACCACCAGACCAGCCGAAGCATTACGCAAGGCATTAAGACCTCGAAGGAGTGAAACCACTCCTCCGAGGCCTCGGGGGCTACACCCGGCGGGTGCGCTCACGCGCACCCACCGGAACAAAATGCAACCGAGAAAGGCTGGTCCCCTTGAAAAAAAGTGCGACGAAAGCCTCCAAGCGAGTGCTAACACTCCCTTCGAGGCTCGGGGGCTACTGTCGAGGACCATAATTAGGGGTACCCTCAAGACGCCTAATTCTCAGCTGGTAACCCCCATTAGCATAAAGCTGCAGAGGCCTGATGGGTGCGATTAAGTCAGGGATCGGTCCATACGAGCGACTCGATCACGCCTTGCCCGAGCCTAGCCTCGGGCAAGGGCAGCCGACCCCGAGGGGTTTCCGTCTCGCCCGAGGCCTCCTTTTAACGGCGGACACATCTCCGGCTCGCCCGAGGCCTTGCCTTCGCTAAGAAGCAACCCTGACTAAATCGCCGCGCCGACCGACCGAGTCGCAGGAGCATTTAACGCAAAGTGCCACTTGACAGAGTGAGACTGACAGGCAGTCAGGCCTTGCCAAAGGCGCCATAGGAAGCTCCGCCCGACCCAGGGCTCGGACTCGGGCTAAGGCCCCGGAAGACGGTGAACTCCGCTCCGCCCGACCCAGGGCTCGGACTCGGGCTAAGGCCCCGGAAGACGGCGAACTCCGCTCCGCCCGACCTAGGGCTCGGACTCGGGCTAAGGCCCCGGAAGACGGCGAACTCCGCTCCGCCCGACCTAGGGCTCGGACTCGGGCTAAGGCCCCGGAAGACGGCGAACTCCGCTCCGCCCGACCCAGGGCTCGGACTCGGGCTAGGCCCCAGAAGATGACGAACTCCGCTTCGCCCGACCCCAGGGGTCGGACTCCGCCCTGGCCTCTGCCGAACGACCTCCGTCTCGCCTGACCCGGGAGCTCGGGCTCGGCCTCGGCCATGAAAGACAGACTCGACCTCGGCTTCGGAGGAGCCTCCACATCGCCCGACCTAGGGCACGAGCCCGCCACGTCAACAGGAAGCGCCATCATCACCCTACCCCGAGCCAACCCGGGCCGCAGAGAACAAGACTGGTGTCCCATCTGGCTAGCTCCGCCAGATAGGCAATGATGGCGCCCCGCTAGCCCCGTGACGACGGCGGCTCTCAGCTCCCTTACGGAAGCAGGGGGACGTCAGCAAGGACCCAACCGCTCCGACAGCTGTCCCTCCGCCAGGCTCCGTTGCTCCTCCGACAGCCACGACACCACACCAGCTGGGTGCCAAGATCTCTTCGGCTGCCACATTGGCATGTACTTAGGGCGCTAGCTCTCCCCCGCTAGACACGTAGCACTCTGCTACACCCCCATTGTACACCTGGATCCTCTCCTTACGCCTATAAAAGGAAGGACCAGGGCCTTCTTAGAGAAGGTTGGTCGCGCGGGGACGAGGACGGGGCAGGCGCTCTCTTGGGGCCGCTCGCTTCCCTCACCCGCGTGGACGCTTGTAACCCCCTACTGCAAGCGCACCCGACCTGGGCGCGGGACGAACACGAAGGCCGCGGGATTTCCACCTCTCTCATGCCCGTCTCCGGCCACCTCGCTTCCCCCCTTCGCGCTCGCCCACGCGCTCGACCCATCTGGGCTGGGGCACGCGGCACACTCACTCGTCGGCTTAGGGACCCCCCGGTCTCGAAACGCCGACACATATAATGCTAAAAAATGTTTGGACTCAATGAGTAGATAAATGATTACAACCATGATATGTGTGGAATGATGTCTTACACAGTATTCGATAAAAACCTGTTACCGACAATATCCGTGTCCAAGTAGTTCCGTATTCGACACACAACTATCTGTATTCGAATTCGAATCCGAATAAAAATATATAAATAAATATGATTTTAGTGATATCCATCTGTATTTGATCCGATTATATCCCTATCTGGTGGGCTGGTGCGAGTAGCAGCCTTCCGATCGGAAGTGCACGGCCAGATTTTCTTTCCCTTGGAGAAGGGAAACTCGATTCAAGACGTTTTGTTTACCCATGCATAGTGATGAGAATTGGGTGTGTTGTGCCACCTTGAAGTATAAAAACAGATAACAGTGGACTAGTCCGATCCTAAACCACATCGTGACTTCGTTGGACCGTTCCGATCTAAGTCCGACACATATATTTGACCACATAAAATCAAAATATTACAATCACGAAAGTTCATAGCTTACTAAATCATAGATATTAAATAAAGCTAGCATCATTTGACCACATAAAGTCCAAATATCACAATAATATAAAGTTTATAACTTACTAAATTAAAGAAATAAAATAAAATAGGTTTCATTGGCCATGCCGACCCAAGTCTGGCCAATCTGTGCGGGCTGTGTCGGAGGCCGATGGACCGGAATTTAAAGCCCACCCAGACCGACCTTCAGACCGTGCTAACTCGGATTATATTATTTCGTGCTAGGCCATCAGCTTGTTCGCTGCGGCTTGCTGCGGCTGCGGCTGCGGCTGCGGCTTCTACAGTATTTTTCTCTCTATGGATTGCAGCTGCAGCAGTCCAAACAGCTGCAACAGTGCCGGCTTGCAGCCAGCCGAACAGGGCCCATACTTTGGGCTCCTGTTTTTAGGTCGTGCTAGTGCTGGCACAAAAAGCCTGATCCATATTTTCAGCACTACCCACACGGATATCGACAATATGACGAGACAGAGTAGCTAGGGTATTTGTTTGGATTAATCTGGGTTATAATCCAAAGAAACAAGTCTATCTGTAAGAGATTATGTAAATTAAAGTATAAAATTTATAATTTAGGTATTCACAAAATAGATACTCGTAAAACTGCACCAGCCTTCAAAAATTAGCAATATGTCTATAGCAATCTATGTAACCATGCAACCAGATGTTTACAGTCATCTGATTAGCGTCTAATACGCATCAGCGAAAGTGTTTTTTTTAAATGATCGTACAGTGATCCAACGTACGTAAAAGCTTAGGCCAACTACTAGCTATCGTTTTCGTCGACGAACAAGGTACGATAACCTGTTATGCAATTGTTTCAGCGCGTGCTCCGCCACAACACCTACCACGTCAAGATCCTCCTTTGGGCGCTCATACCGAATTTTTTGCATTTTAGTCCTTTCTCAGAAAAAAAATTCACATTTAGACCCTAGAAAATTTTAATGTCATTTTTGGACTCTTTGCTCGGCGCCGTAGCCTATGGCGCCGAGGTACATGCTGCGCTGGCACAAATGGACGTCGTGGCACCGATGTGGCACCGAGCTCGGTGCCATAGATCTTGGCGCCGAGCTCAGTTATGTATGCAAAACCTATCCAGCTCAGTTGGTAAAGCACAAGACCCTTAACCTTGTGGTTGTGGGTTCAAGCCACACGGTGGGAGTTTTTTTATAATACTTTTTTGTCTTTGTCACTGATTTGTTTTTTTGTCTAGATTTTTCGTTTATGTCGCTGATTTGTCCGTCCAGATTTATTTTTCATCCAATTTTTTTTGTTTTTGTGACTGATTTATTTATTAATCCAGATATTTTTTGTTGATCCGGCGAGCACAGCGGCTGTGTGCCACAATGGTCGCGAGCCGCCAACTTCCCCGCTTATTTGCTCAGCTAACCTACACCTAGGAAAATTAAACTGAACCGCAAATAGACTATAATGTTTAAAACTCCTTTTGAAAATGCAATTTGAACATTAGCATAGGAATAACAATTATGTTTCTATTTGTCAATCAAAAAGTGACCTACAAAATAATAGCATGGTTAGATCTATGCATCGTTCCCTTGATGGGAACTCGGCATTGAATGGAAAGGTTAATTAAATCCGCGGATTAATTATACTGTTTAATTTAGTAGTATGTAAATTAAATATAAAAGTGAGGGACTGTACATTCCCCCTACACACAGACACAAGCTCACAAAGTATTTTGTCCACTTAAAAAACTTAAATTTGTTTGAAAAACGTCATGGTAAATGGAGGGAATGGAATTAGGTATCATCTAGTGGAGTAATTTATGCAGTAAATTCTAAAATATATCATCCATGAGACAAGTATATAATGGACTATACTTTTTGTCGGGGACCATAATTAGGGGTACCCCCAATACTCCTAATCTCAGCTGGTAACCCCCATCAGCACAAAGCTGCAAAGGCCTGATGGGCGCGATTAAGTCAAGGCTCGGTCCACTCAAGGGACGCGATCTCGCCTCGCCCGAGCCCAGGCTCGGGCAAGGGCAGCCGACCCCGGAGGATTCACGTCTCGCCCGAGGACCCCCTCAAGCGACGGACACACCTTCGGCTCGCCCGAGGCCCAGTCTTCGCCGAGAAGCAACCTTGGCCAGATCGCTGCACCGACCGACCGTATCGCAGGAGCATTTAATGCAAGGATGGCCTGACACCTTATCCTGACACGCGCCCTTCAGTCGACAGAGCCGAAGTGACCGCAGTCACTTCGCCGCTCCACTGACCGGCCTGACAAGAAGACAGCGCCGCCTGCATCGCTCCGACTGCTGTGCCACTCGACAGAGTGAGGCTGACAGCAGCCAAGTCCGGCCTCGGGCGCCATAGGAAACTCCGCCTCGCCCGACCCCAGGGCTCGGACTCGGGCTCGGCCTCGAAAGACGACGAACTCCTCTTCGCCCGACCCTAGGGCTCGGACTCGGCCTCGGCTCCGGAAGACAACGAACTCCGCCTCGCCCGACCCCAGGGCTCGGACTCGGGCTCGGCCCCGGAAGACGACGAACTCCGCCTCCCCCGACCCTAGGGCTCGGACTCGGCCTCGGCTCCGGAAGACGACGAACTCTGCCTCGCCCGACCCCAGGGCTCGGACTCGGCCTTGGCCTCGGACGACAGTCTCCGCCTCGCCCGACCCGGGGCTCGGACTCGACCTCGACCTCGGAAGACAGACTCGACCTCGACCTCGGAGGAGCATCCACCTCGCCCGACCTAGGACTCGGACCGACCACGTCGCAAGAGGGGCCATCATTACCCTACCCCTAGCTAGCTCAGGCTACGGGGAACAAGACCGGCGTCCCATCAGGCTCGCCCCGGTAAACAAATAGTAATGATGGCGCCCCGCGTGCTCCGTGACGACGGCGGCTCTCAACCCCTTACGGAAGCAAGGAGACGTCAGCGAGGACTCGACAGCCCCGACAGCTGTCCTTCCTCAAGGCTTCAGCGCTCCTCCGACGGCCACGACATTACATGAACAGGGTGTCAAGACCTCTCCGGCTGCCACGAAGGCATGTACTTAGGGTGCTAGCTCCTCTCTGCTGGACACGTTAGCACATTGCTACACTCCCCACTGTACACCTGGGCCCTCTCCTTACGCCTATAAAAGGAAGGACCAGGGCTCTCTTATGAGATGGTTGGCCGCGCGGGAGGATGGGACGACGCGTAGAGTCCCTCGCTCTCCCCCACGCGGACGCTTGTAACCCCCTACTGCAAGCGCACCCGACCTGGGCGCAAGACAACACGGAGGCCGCGGGTTTCCCCTTTTCCTCTCTTCTCCCCCCTTCGTGCTTCGTCTCGCGCCGACCCATCTGGGCTGGGACACACGGCGACAATTTACTCATCGGTCCAGGGACCCCCCGGGGTCGAAACGCCGACAGTTGGCGCGCCAGGTAGGGGCCTGTTGCGTATTGACGAATAGCTTCCCGTCAAGCTCCAGATGGGTAGTCTCCAGCAACCTTTCCAACTCGGGACGGTGCTCCGTTTCGGGAGTCTTGAGTTCATGTCCCTCGACGGCAGTTACGACATGATACTCCTTCCTCTGCCGCGCGACAGCGACAATTGCGGCCGACAACCCGCCCGCCGGCGGCGGAATCAACGACGTCTTCCCCACGTGGCGAAAGAACAACATCCAAGTTTGTCCTGTCACCTCCCCCACCGATGGAGGAGGAGGTGGGGCAACCATGGCCAAGCAGGAGGCGGCACCTCGTCGGCTGTCGAGCGAGTCAACGGCGCCGGCGCCCTGACGGGGGACACGTCGGGCATCGACCTTGCGTCTGAGACGAAGACGAGCGCCGTCTCCCCGCAACACGCCAACTCCAAGCGGACGGACGACGCCAGCACGCTCGCGAAGGACTTGCTGGGTGTCACCCTCGTACCTGAGACGACGGTGCAGTCCGCCCCTGACGTGACTTCGTCACCGCCTGTCGACCAAGAGGTACCGACCGATTCCCATCTCGTGCCTTTTGGATTCAGCCTCGACCCACCAAGCGACCCCGCTTTGGTGGAAGCCTTCATAGAGGCATGCACCAACCCTCCGGGGTATCATATGCGGTCACCCTGGGACCGGCTGACGGCCGACTCGACCTACGGACCCTCGGGTTCCGAGGAATATGACGAGCCCGACTTTGGTTGGGATTTCTCCGGGCTCGGTAACCCCAGTGCCATGCGGGACTTCATGACCGCATGCGACTACTGCCTTTCCGATTGTTCCGACGATAGCCGCAGCTTCGGCGACGAAGACTGCGGCCCAAGTCGTGAATGTTTCCACGTCGATCTAGGGGGTCCCGACGAAGGCAACCATCTTGGTATACCGGAAAACGGTGATCCCCCTAGGCCTGCGCCTCGCGTTGACATCCTTCGGGAGCTAGCTGTGGTCCTAGTCCCTGCGGGGGGTCAGGATGCACAGCTCGAGCAAATCCGCGAGATGCAGGCCAGGCTCGACGAGGGAGCAGGAACACTTGAGCCGCTCCGCCGGAACATCGGGCAGGAATGGGCAGACCAAGCTCCGGCCGGAGAAGCGCGTCATCTACCCCAGGGCATCCAGCTCCGCATCACCGACGACGTCAGGGCAAGGCCACCACCGGTTTCCAGTGGGGTCGGCCAGAACCTGGCTGCAGCAGCGATACTTCTACGCGCAATGCCGGAACCATCAACCACCGAAGGGCGGCATATCCGGGGAGAGCTCAAGAATCTCCTGGAGGATGCCGCGGTCTGACGGGCCGAAAGCTCTGCCTCCCGAAGGTAGGGATACCCCTCGGAGCATCGCGTCGCGACTTCCCGATTCATGCGGGAAGCCTCGGTCCACATCGGGCGCACGCGCAACACAGCGCTTGTGGCCCCGGGTCGCCTCGACAACGAGCACCACCACTGCAACCATCGAGCCCACCTCGACGAGAGGGTGAGCCGAGGCTACCACCCCAGGCGTGGGGGACGCTACGACAGCGGGGAGGATCGGAGTCCCTCGCCCAAACCACCCGGTCCGCAGGCTTTCAGCCGAGCCATACGACGGGCGCCGTTCCCGACCCGGTTTCGAACCCCGACTACCATCACAAAGTACTCGAGGGAGACAAGGCCGAACTTGTGGCTCGTGGACTACCGGCTGGCCTGCCAATTGGGTGGAACGGACGATGACAACCTCATCATCCGCAACCTCCCCCTGTTCCTCTCCGACACCGCTTGAGCCTGGCTGGAGCATCTGCCTCCGGGGCAGATCTTCAACTGGGACGACCTGGTCCAAGCCTTGGCCGGTAACTTCCAGGGCACGTACGTGCGCCCTGGGAACTCCTGGGATCTCCGAAGCTGCCACCAGCAGCCGGGAGAGTCTCTCCGGGACTACATCCGACGATTCTCCAAGCAGCGCACCGAGCTGCCCAACGTCACCGATTCGGATGTCATCGGCGCGTTCCTCGCCGGCACCACCTGCTGCGACCTGGTGAGCAAGCTAGGTCGCAAAACCCCCACCAGGGCGAGCGAGCTGATGGACATCGCCACCAAGTTCGCCTCTGGCCAGGAGGCGGTTGAGGCCATCTTTCGAAAGGACAAGCAGCCCCAGGGCTTCCAGCCGGAAGATGTTCCCGAGGCGTCCACTCAGCGCGGCACCAAGAAGAAAGGCAAGAAGAAGTCGCGAGCGAAACGCGACGCCGCCGACGTGGACCTTGTCGCCGTCGCTGAGTACAAGAACCCTCGAAAACCTCCCAGAGGCGCCAATCTCTTCGACAAGATGCTCAAGGAGCCGTGCCCCTATCATCAGGGACCCGTCAAGCACACCCTTGAGGAGTGCGCCATGCTTCGGCGCCACTTTCACAGGGCCGGGCCACCTGCGGAGGGTGGCAGAGCCCACCACGACGACAAGATGGAGGATCACAAGGCAGAGGAGTTCCCCGAGGTCCGCGACTGCTTCATGATCTACGGTGGGCAAGTGGCGAACGCCTTGGCTCGGCACCGCAAGCAAGAGCGTCGGGAGGTCTGCTCGGTAAAGGTGGCGGCGCCAGTCTACCTAGACTGGTCCGACAAGCCCATCACCTTTGACCAGGGCGATCACCCCGACCGCGTGTCGAGCCCGGGGAAATATCCGCTCGTTGTCGACCCCATCATCGGCAACGTCAGGCTCACCAAGGTCCTCATGGACGAAGGCAGCAGCCTCAACATCATCTACGCTGAGACCCTCGAGCTCCTGCAGATCGATCTGTCCTCGGTCCGGGCCGGTGCGGCGCCTTTTCACGGGATCATCCACGGGAAACGCGTCCAACCCCTCGGACAACTCGATCTGCCCGTCTGCTTCGGGACTCCCTCCAACTTCAGAAGGGAAACCCTCACGTTCGAGGTGGTCGGGTTCCGAGGAACCTACCACGCAGTGCTGGGGAGGCCATGCTACGCCAAGTTCATGGCCGTCCCCAACTACACCTACCTCAAGCTCAAGATGTTGGGCCCCAACGGGGTCATCACCGTCGGCCCCACGTATCGACACGCGTACGAATGCGATGTGGAGTGCGTGGAGTATGCCGAGGCCCTCACCGAATTCGAGGCCCTCATCGCCGACCTGGAGAACCTCTCCAAGGAGGCGCCAGACGTGAAGCGCCATGCCGGCAACTTTGAGCCAGCGGAGACGGTTAAGTCCGTCCCTCTTGACCCCAGCAACGACGCCTCCAAGCAGATCCGGATCGGCTCCGAGCTCGACCCCAAATAGGAAGCAGTGCTCGTCGACTTTCTCCGCGCAAACGCCGAAGTTTTCGCATGGAGTCCCTCGGACATGCCTGGCATACCGAGGGATGTCGCCGAGCACTCGCTGGATATCCGAGCTGGAGCCCGACCCGTGAAGCAACCTCTGCGCCGATTCGACGAAGAAAAGCGCAAAGCCATAGGCGAGGAGATCCATAAGCTGATGGCCGCAGGGTTCATCAAAGAGGTATTCCATCCCGAATGGCTTGCCAACCTCGTGCTTGTGAGAAAGAAAGGAGGGAAATGGCGGATGTGTGTAGACTACACTGGTCTAAACAAAGCATGTCCAAAAGTTCCCTATCCTCTGCCTCACATCGATCAAATCGTGGATTCCACTGCTGGATGCGAAACCCTGTCTTTCCTCGATGCCTACTCAGGGTATCACCAAATCAGGATGAAAGAGTCCGACTAGCTCGTGACTTCTTTCATCACACCTTTTGGCATGTACTGCTATGTTACTATGCCATTTGGTTTCAGGAATGCGGGTGCGACGTACCAAAGGTGCATGAACCACGTGTTCGGCGAACACATTGGTCGAACGGTCGAGGCTTATGTCGATGACATCGTAGTCAAGATGAGGAAAGCCTCCGACCTCCTTTCCGACCTTGAAACAACATTCCGGTGTCTCAAGGCGAAAGGCGTAAAACTCAATCCCGAGAAGTGTGTCTTCGGAGTCTCCCGAGGCATGCTCTTGGGGTTCATCGTCTCCGAGCGGGGCATCGAGGCCAACCCGGAGAAAATCGCGGCCATCACCAACATGGGGCCCATCAAGGACTTGAAAGGCGTACAAAGGGTCATGGGATGCCTTGCGGCTCTGAGCCGTTTCATCTCGGGCCTCGGCGAAAGAGGCCTACCTCTGTACCGCCTCTTAAGAAAGACCGAGTGCTTCACTTGGACCTCCGAGGTCGAGGAAGCCCTCGGGAACCTGAAGGCGCTCCTTACGAACGCGCCCATCTTGGTGCCCCCCGCCGCCGGAGAAGCCCTCTTGATCTACATCGCCGCTACCACTCAGGTGGTCAGCGCAGCGATCGTGGTTGAGAGACGAGAAGAAGGGCATGCATTGCCCGTCCAGAGGTTGGTTTACTTCATCAGTGAGGTACTGTCCGAGACCAAGATCCACTACCCGCAAATTCAGAAGTTGTTGTACGCGGTGATCCTGACGCGATGGAAGCTGCGACACTACTTCGAGTCTCATCTGGTGACTGTGGTGTCATCCTTCCCCCTGGGGGAGATCATCCAGTGCCGAGAGGCCTCGAGTAGGATTGCAAAGTGGGCGGTGGAAATCATGGGCGAGACAATCTCGTTCGCCCCTCGGAAGGCCATCAAGTCCCAAGTCTTGGCGGACTTTGTGGCTGAATGGGTCGACACCCAGCTCCCGGTGGCTCCGATCCAGCCGGAACTCTGGACCATGTTTTTCGATGGGTCGCTGATGAAAACAGGGGCAGGCGCGGGCATGCTCTTCATCTCGCCCCTCAGGAAACACCTACGCTACGTGATGCGCCTCCATTTCCCGGCGTCCGACAACGTGGCTGAGTACGAAGCTCTGGTCAACGGGTTGTGCATCGCTATTGAGCTAGGGGTCCGACGCCTCGACGCTCGCGGTGACTCGTAGCTCGTCATCGACCAAGTTATGAAGAACTCTCACTGCCGCGACCCGAAGATGGAAGCCTACAGCGATGAGGTTCGGGGCCTGGAGGACAAGTTCTACGGGCTCGAGCTCAACCACATCGCCCAACGATACAACGAGACTGTGGACGAGCTGGCTAAGATAGCCTCGGGGCGGACAACGGTTCCCCCGGACGTCTTCTCCAGAGACCTACAGCAACCCTCAGTCAAGACCGACGACACGCCCAAGCCCGAGAAGGCCTCGGCCCAGCCCGAGGCACCCTCGGCCCAGCCCGAGGCACCCTCGGCACAGCCCGAGGCGCCCTCGGCTCGGCTCGAGACACCCTCGGCCCCCGAGGGTGAGGCACTGCGCGTCGAGGAAGAGTGGAACGGGGTCCAGCCTAATCGAGACTGGCAGACCCCGTACCTGCAATATCTCCACCAAGGAGAGCTGCCCCTCGACCGAGCCGAGGCTCAGCGACTGGTGCGGCACGCCAAGTCGTTCGTCTTACTGGGTGACGGGAAGGAGCTCTACCACCGCAGCCCCTCCGGCATCCTCCAGTGATGCATATCCATCGCCGAAGGCCAGGAGCTCTTACAAGAAATACACTCGGGGGCTAGCAGTCATCACGCAGCGCCCCGAGCCCTTGTTGGAAACGCCTTCCGACAAGGTTTCTACTGGCCGACCATGGTGGCCGACGCCACTAGAATTGTCCGCACCTGCCAAGGGTGTCAATTCTACGCAATGCAGACTCACCTGCCCGCTCAGGCTCTACAGACAATACCCATCACCTGGTCGTTTGCTGTGTGGGGACTGGACCTCGTCGGTCCCTTGCAGAAGGCGCCTAGGGGCTACACGCACCTGCTGGTCGCCATCGACAAATTCTCCAAGTGGATCGAGGTCCGACCCCTGAACAGCATCAGGTCCGAACAGGCGGTGGCATTCTTCACCAACATCATCCATCGCTTTGGGGTCCCGAACTCCATCATCACCGACAACGGCACCCAGTTCACCGGCAGAAAGTTCCTAGACTTCTGCGAGGATCACCACATCCGGGTGGACTGGGCCGCCGTGGCTCACCCCATGACGAATGGGCAAGTAGAGCGTGCCAACGGCATGATTCTGCAAGGACTCAAGCCGAGGATCTACAACGACCTCCACAAGTTTGGTAGGCGATGGATGAAGGAACTCCCCTCGGTGGTCTGGAGTCTGAGGACAACGCCGAGCCAAGCCACGGGCTTCACACCGTTCTTTCTAGTCTATGGGACCGAGGCCATCTTGCCCACGGACTTAGAATACGGTTCCCCGAGGACGAGGGCGTACGACGACCGAAGAAACCAGACCGACCGAGAAGACTCACTGGACCAGCTCGAAGAGGCTCGGGACATGGCCTTACTACACTCGGCGCGGTACCAGCAGTCCCTGCGACGCTACCACGCCCGAGGGGTTCGGTCCCGAGACCTCCAAGTGGGCGACTTGGTGCTTCGGCTGCGACAAGACGCCCGAGGGCGGCACAAGCTCACGCCTCCCTGGGAAGGGCCGTTCATCATCGCCAAGGTTCTGAAGCCCGGGACATACAAGCTGGCCAATAGCCAAGGCGAGGTCTACAGCAACGCTTGGAACATCCGACAGCTACGTCGCTTCTACCCTTAAGATGTTTTCAAGTTGTTCGTGCACCTCGTTCACGTACAAAGTCTAACCATCAAGGAAGGGTCAGCCTTGCCTCGGTAAAGCCCGACCCTCCCTCAGGGGCTAGAAGGGGGGAACCCCCTCCGCGTCAAAATTTTCCTCAGAAAAAGTCTTTCTGTCAGAACGTCCTTCGTGCTTTTTGACTACTTCAAAAGTGGGATCCTGAAAACGACGGAGTACACGTAAGCAGCTAAGGCCGACCGAGCCGAGGGACTCCTACGCCTCCGGGATACGGATACCTCACTCATCACCTTCTGCGATAAGTAACTCACGCTCGGATAAGCGATTCCGCTGACCGAACAAGTCTTAATGCTCGGAGACCTTTCTGTCGAAATGATTTTTCGGGCCTTCTCGACTACATCGTTAGCAGAATCCTACGGACGAGTAAGAGTACACGTAAGCAAGGCCAATCGAGCCGAGGGACTCCTACGCCTCCGGGATACGGATACCTCACTCATCACCTTCCGTGAAAAGTAACTCTCGCTCGGACAAACAATTCTGTTACCGACAAATAACTCTTGATACTCGAAACAAAGGGAAAAAGAAACGCAGCTTTACAACACAACGACAGTATGTTTGGGCCTCGGCGGCCGCAGAAAACATACGCACGCTACAAGATAAACCGATCCTGCAGGTTCGGACCTCGATGGAGGGGGAGCAGCAGCACCCTCGGCGTCAACACCACCTTCGGCGAAGTCCGATCGAGCCTCGAACGGCAACACGGTCGGAGGATCTCCGCTCCGAAGGACGACGTCAGCACCACGCCCGGGCCATCGCCACCAGGGTCTCCTCCAGGAGTCTGGCTCGAGCAGACGGCTCGGCCGGTCGCCCCGAAGCCTCAGCCAGCTGTCCCCGAGGACATCAGCCCGGCTCATGGCCTCGGCAACTCGACTCCGGCGCCGGTCCCGCTAGTGGACGGCCCGGTCAGGCTCCGGCCGACGAAGTCTTCTTTTCGAGCCAACTGTGCCTCTGTCCACACTGATACCGCTGCCTCCGGCTCCGGCTCATCAAAGAGCGGCCGAGGGTTCCTTTAACTAAGCAAGAGAAGCCTCGGGCGGCAAGGCCGACCGAGCCGAGGGACTCCTACGCCTCCGGGATACGGATACCTCACTCGTCACCTTCGCACGAGGCAACTCACACTTGGTGAAGCGGTTCAGTTAGCTGACAGGCGAGTCCTAGTGCTCGGAATGAGGGAAAAACACGGCTTCACGCCAAAAAATATATACATGTTCAGGCCTCGACAGCCACAATGAACAAACACCGGCACTCAAGGTGCCATTACAAACGGAACTCCGGTTCCGCCCCTGCGGGTATGAACAACCTCCACACCAGAGAGTCTGCGGGGTGACAAGCTTCGGGCGACTCGCCAGCGACCTCTGCAGCAGCAGCCATGGTCCCAGGACGGACGCAGCCACCGGAAGGCTCTCGTTCGCGTCCCCACTCAAGGGACGCGAACCAGACATTAAAGCCAAAAGAGCCGGAGGTCGGTCCGTAGGCGGCGCTGACGGCCTCGACGGCGGAGAAGCTTTCTCCAGCTACCACCATGTCAGCACCGACGGCGGCGTCCGCCTGTCCACCAACGCCGCACCAGCAAGCGCAGGCCGCTCCAAAGCGCACCGGCAGGCCCTCACTCCCGTCCTCGCCGCGAAAGTGAGGACAGAGGATGGAATGTTGCATCCTAGCTGGGCAGCAACAGTTCACCTTCCCTGGCATGGCTGGAGGACGCCTCCTCCGCAGAGCTGGAGGATGGTTTCCACCACCAGAAGCTGGAAGAAGAGGTGGCCGGCCAACCCGTGCAGGAGGTAGAGCCCCGGCTCGCCTCGCTCTCCGCCCCAGCAAGGATGATGAACATCCTTGAAGCTGAGGGAGGGGCAGAGGCCGCAGCCCGTTTTGCTTCTCCCCACCATCGAACTGGTGGTCACCGTCTTGGGTGACCACCGGCGAGGGGATGCAGCCGGGCTGCCTGATGAAAATCCTTGAAGCCGAACGATGGCTGAAAGGTACCAACTTCCGCGAAGTTGTGTTCCCCCAACGACGACAAGGCGGAAGAACCGCGGGCGCCCCCCATCTGGGGGCTCGGAAGGTGGAAAGACGCGATGCATGAGGGGAGTGCGAAGACATGGTTGCCTTTCAAGGGGGTCACCCTCCTTTTAAAGGCAACTCTCCCCACTTGCGTCCTTAGCCGTTGCGGGCTGAGTCTTCTCCAACACGCTCCAAGGTCCTCCCCCTACGACACAGGGGCTGGGCCCCACGCGTCATGCAAGTTGGCCCAGGGCAGACAAAGCCAAACCGTCGCGCACGGTGCGCAAAACTGCCCAGCGGTTACGAGCATTCCTCCACTTTCGCCCACGCCAGCGGGTGAAAGGGCGGACCGCCATGCAGGCAGCATGCAACCGCACCCAGGGGGGCGCATCCTTTCAACTTCGACGCATCCAGCATGGAGGCCCAGGCCCACACGTCATGTAACCGGCACACCGGTTACTACGTGCAAGAAACTGCACCGCCACTCGCGCCAGTACCGCGCCTTCTCGACTGCGGAACCAGTGCCGCGACTCGAGGCGACCCTACGCATGACCCGACAGTGCCAACCGAGCACATCGGTCACGGGTCGGTCAGCCGCGGGAGAAGGCGCGACGGTTGATACGGCCAGAAATGGGCCGGCAGTAATGGCGGTGGCAGGCAGGCGGAAGCGGCAGTCAAGTCGTCAGCAAGCTCACGTCCCCTCCTGGGATAGCGAGAGGACCTTCTCCCACGGCGTGAAGACGACGTGTCCGCGTTCCGTTCCTCAAACGGCTCGCGCACACACAACGGCCGCCCCGTGAACCACGCGTCCCGTCGCATTAACTCTGTGGCAGGACAGGCGGCACCTTTGGCAGGCGAAGCAGGCGACGCTTCACCTCCGCCATAATGACCGCATCAAAAAAGGTGCGCCACATCATTCAATTTCGTATCCTTTTCCACTTCCTCTTTCTCTCTCTTGCCTCAGGGATCGGGAAAGGGGATACTCCGAAAGGGATCCTTCTCCGCGAAGGAAGCGGGCCCCGAGCCCCCCTACTGATCAGAGGTTCAAAGGCTGGCCCCTCGGAAGGGTTCAACAGTTGCCTCAGAGCACTTGGGCTCCGCGCCCACTACTGGTCAGAGGTTCGAAGGCCAGCCCCTCAGAAGGGTTCAATGGCCGCCTCAGGCCACTCGGGCTTCGCGCCCACTACTGATCAGGGGTTCGTAGGCTGGCCCCCGAAGGGTTCGACAGTCGCCTCAGACGCAGAGCGAGGGATGACCCTGGGTACGTTCGATACATAACCGAGGCTCGGGCTGCGCTCCCGAGGTACCCTAGGACATTTCCGAGACCAACAGGAACGATTTTGTAACGGAATCCCACCAGAGGGAGGCATCAAGCCCTCGGACCCCATCAAAAGGGGACCGCGTCCGGCAAATCACCCGCAGGTACTTTTGGAGCGCGCCTCCGGACCACTAGCCGACCCCTAACAAATGGGGCACGGGCGTCTACTCGGATTACCCGTTAGCAGCTCACTGGGGACACCATGTTTGGCGCCCTCCGAGGGCAACATGGCGCTTCACCCCCCCCCCTCCTTACGGAAAGGCGACGCAGGGGCGTATGTAAAAAGCCGAGTCTGTCCCTGACCGTCCTCTCGCTCTATACGGAGGCTCGGGGGCTGCTCTCGCAAACCCGGCTCCGGCCAAACCGTTGACAGCGTCAACATACCAGCCCGAGAACTTGGGACTCGACTGTGCACCCGGGCTATGGTCAGTTCGCATGAGGGAACAACCAGACCGGCCGAAGCATTACGAAACGTACTAAGACCTCGAAGGAGTCAAAATACTCCTCCGAGGCCTCGGAGCTGCACCCGGTGGGTGCGCTCGCGCGCACCCACCGGAACGAAACGCAACCGAGAAAGGCTGGTCCCCTTGCAAAAAAGTGCGACAAAAGCCTCCAAGCGAGTATCAACAGTCCCTTCGAGGCTCGGGGGTTACTGTCGGGGACCATAATTAGGGGTACCCCCAAGACTCCTAATCTCAGCTGGTAACCCCCATCAGCACAAAGCTGCAAAGGCCTGATGGGTGCGATTAAGTCAAGGCTCGGTCCACTCAAGGGACGCGATCTCGCCTCGCCCGAGCCCAGCCTCGGGCAAGGGCAGCCGACCCTGGAGGATTCACGTCTCGCCCGAGGACCCCCTCAAGCGACGGACACACCTTCGGCTCACCCGAGGCCCAGTCTTCGCCGAGAAGCAACCTTGGCCAGATCGCCGCACCGACCGACCGTATCGCAGGAGCATTTAATGCAAGGATGGCCTGACACCTTATCCTGACACGCGCCCTTCAGTCGACAGAGCCAAAGTGACCGTAGTCACTTCGCCGCTCCACTGACCAGCCTAACAAGAAGACAGTGCCGCCTGCATCGCTCCGACTGCTGTGCCACTCGACAGAGTGAGGCTGACAGCAGCCAAGTCCGGCCTCGGGCGCCATAGGAAACTCCGCCTCGCCCGACCTTAGGGCTCGGACTCGGGTTCGGCCCCGGAAGACGACGAACTCCGCCTCGTCCGACCCCAGGGCTCGGACTCGGCCTCGGCTCTGGAAGACGACGAACTCCGCCTCGCCCGACCCCAGGGTTCGGACTCGGGCTCGGCCCCAGAAGACGACGAACTCCGCCTCGCCCGACCCTAGGGCTCGGACTCGGGCTCGGCCCCGGAAGACGACGAACTCCACCTCGCCCGACCCCAGGGCTCGGACTCGGCCTCGGCTCCGGAAGACGACGAACTCCGCCTCGCCCGACCCCAGGGCTCGAACTCGGCCTTGGCCTCGGACGACAGTCTCTGCCTCGCCCGACCCGGGGCTCGGACTCGACCTCGACCTCGGAAGACAGACTCGACCTCGACCTCGGAGGAGCATCCACCTCGCCCGACCTAGGACTCGGACCGACCACGTCGCAAGAGGGGCCATCATTACCCTACCCCTAGCTAGCTCAGGCTACGGGGAACAAGACCGGCGTCCCATCAGGCTCGCCCCGGTAAACAAATAGTAATGATGGCGCCCCGCGTGCTCCGTGACGACGGCGGCTCTCAGCCCCTTACGGAAGCAAGGAGACGTCAGCGAGGACTCGACAACTGTCCTTCCTCAAGGCTCCAGCGCTCCTCCGACGGTCACGACATTAAATGAACAGGGTGTCAAGACCTCTCCGGCTGCCACGAAGGCATGTACTTAGGGCGCTAGCTCCTCTCTGCTAGACACGTTAGCACATTGCTACACTCCCCACTGTACACCTGGGCCCTCTCCTTACACCTATAAAAGGAAGGACCAGGGCTCTCTTACGAGAAGGTTGGCCGCGCGGGAGGACGGGACGACGCGTAGAGTCCCTCGCTCTCCCCCACGCGGACGCTTGTAACCCCCTACTGCAAGCGCACCCGACCTGGGTGCAGGACAACACGGAGGCCGCGGGTTTCCCCTTTTCCTCTCTTCTCCCCCTTCGTGCTCCGTCTCGCGCCGACCCATCTGGGCTGGGACACGCGGCGACAATTTACTCGTCGGTCCAGGGACCCCCCGGGGTCGAAACGCCGACACTTTTATTTAGTGCAGAGGAAAAAAAGATGAATATGTGTGCTTCTTTGTACTGGGAATATGTTATTATGTATTTAGAATTTATGTTCAAAAGAACTCAATGAAAATATAATATTTTTATTTAGTCATGATTGAAGTAAGAGTGTTCTCATTTGATTTTTATTGTGGTTAGTTGAGCAAACAAGGGGGGAGTTGACGGCTTGCGGCAACGGATAAAAAAAATCTGGACGAATAAACAAATCAGTCACAAAAACAAAAAATATGGATGAAAAATAAATCTGGACGGACAAATCAGCGACATAAACAAAAAATCTGGACAACAAAAAAACAAATAAGTGACAAAGATAAAAAGTATAAAAAACACCCACCATGGGACTCAAACCCATGACCACAAGATTAAGAGTCTTGTGTTATACCGACTGAGCTAGATAGACTTTGTGTATAAAATTGAGCTCGGCGCCAAAATCTATGGCGCCGAGCTCGGTGCCACGTCGGCGCCACGACGTCCGTTTGCGCCAGCGCAGCACGTACCTCGGCGCCGTAGCCTATGGCGCCGAGCTGTATTACCTCGGCGCCATAGTCTACGGTGTCGAGCAAAGGGTCCAAAATGACATTAAAATTTTTTAGAGTCTAAACGTGAATTTTTTTCCGAGAAAGGGTCAAAATGCAAAAAATTCGGGCGTTCATACAGAACATGGCCCGCTCTGGTTTGTTTCAGTTTTTTTTCTGATTCTAGACACTAGAACCAGAAGGTGTTGCACATAGTCAAACGTCTAGTTTTTCAGTGCACTACTACGAGAACTACTTTGATGAAAATTGTTAAAAATTAATATAAACATGTAATCGGCTGAGTCGTTGTGATAGATTGAATCTGTCACTTTCTAGATTCTAAATACTACGAACCTCTTCATTTTTCTCCGCGTGTAATCTTCACGATATTTAGGGCTAGTTTGGGAACCCTATTTTTCTAAAAGATTTTTATTTTTCCAAGGTAAATTAGTTCATTTTCTCTTGGGAAAATAGGAATCACTTAGGAAAATAGAGTTTCTAAACTAGCCTTTAAGACTAGTTTGGGAACCACAATTTCTCAAGGGATTTTTATTTTCCATGAAAAATAAACTAATTTCCCTTGAAAATTGGGGTTTCCAAACTAGTCCCTAGATTTTTTTTTGTAGACAGATTTTTTCTACCGCTAGATTTTCAAAAAAGTTCATCAAAAAACATGGTGCCCTAGCGGCGGACCAGAGGTTTTAGAGGTCCGGGGCAAATTTAAAATAGAGGCCCATCAAACTATTGTTATAAAAAAATAGTACCAATATATAAACTCAAGACACATCTAAAAATATTTATATCAAACAACAAATAAATAAATATATATATATTATAGTATTATTTTAAAAGTTCTTTTAACATGTTTAAATACGAGCGAGTTGTGAACGCTTCGTGGCTGCTAATTATTTAATATTTTACTATTAAACTATTGTGTCTGATAGTCTAATTACTAAATATATAATTAGGTTTGAGGCTCTATATAATTGGAGGCCCAGGATAACGGCCCCTCCGCCACCACCGTCAGGGCCGCCACTGACGCCGCCACGCGAAAGACCTGCAGCCTTTTGTCATGTTTTGGTGCGGCAAGTCAGCCAGTGTTTGAGCGTGCCGCTAGGATTGGATCTGGAGCGGCTCGTTTATAAGTTTGAGCGGACTCGTTTAACTTACAAGATAGAGTAAAAAAATATATATGATAATTAATTTATAATTAATTCAAACCAATTTAATAATAGAAAATAATAATTATATTCACAGTTTGACATGCCACATCAATATAACATCAAACTAACACAACTTATCACTCATAAATTCACAATTCACATGCATATTCATCAGTTTAACCCATAGTCATAGTCATATAGATACAGTTCATTAATCATCAATTTAACTTATAGGTTATATGTATCACACATACATATAACATGTTTATCAATTGGTGTGTCAATTATATGCATATATTTTTGTTTTTCTGAAATATAATAGCTCGTTTAGCTTACGAACTGACTTATTAACGAACCAAGCTTGCTCGTTAACAAATCGAGCTAGAATGTTAGATCAGCTCATAAAAAGTTAAACGAGCCGATCTAAACCGAACCGAGCTGACTATAAACCGAGTGAACCAACGAGCAACAAGCATTTCGTGTAGCCCGCTACACATGGAGAAGTTAGCGAAAAAAAGAAGACGAAACGTGGAATTGAGAGGTATTTGAAGGGACCAAAAGGCAGAGGTCAATGTGGTGACTCAACTCTGTCAGAGCTAAATCGACGAAACGTGGAATTGAGAGGTATTTGAAGGGACCAAAAGGCAGAGGTCAATGTGGTGACTCAACTCTGTCAGAGCTAAATCCACTCCGGGTATGATTGAGGAGAAAATTAGTATTCTCAACCCCTTTCAATTCTAAGGTTTTGTTTGGGTATCTTAGTATTCACTAAGCTATATGTATTGATGTAGATTAAAGTATAAATCAGTTTAATTTATACCTCAATTTATCTCAATATATATAGATTGTGATAAATACTTAGAATATCCAAACAAGGTCTAAAAGGGATTTAGGTTTACAAACTATATATGCATTTGGCGAGCGAGCCTGGCTCATTTTTTTGTTATGCCGAGCGAAAAACATAAAATAGCTCATGACTATCTTTAGATAATAAGATGAGAAGTTGTTCAGAGACTGTATTTTTGTAATAATAGCCACATATTCATTTACATATCTAGTCGTCTTGGAGATTGCTATGAACTCTGAACCCAGGTAACACGTACAGCTGTTGCCTGTTGGTACCATAATAATGCTGACGCGTATAGTCCTGTACGGCAAACATTTAAGTTTGGCAATTCCTATACAAGGTTACGACCAGTTAATTGGCTCAACGAGTAACTCTTACGATCTTAATCCATCAAGTGGTCGTGCATTGCGACGGCACACAAATTATTCGATAAAATTGTATATTAGTTCAGATTCCAATCATGTGCCCTACTTTAGCCAAACACACACACACAAAAAAAAGAAACCACCATGTGTATTCTTTCAACACTTTTTTTTTCTCGAAACACGCAGTAGAGCTGCGTATTAATATATTAAAAAAGAGAAAGAGGTTTAAGAATAGCAATCGACTCCTTACGGAGGTCGAAAACACAAGTACAAAAACACACTCATCTAAGGCACAACAAACATGCCATCGCTAGCTTGTAGCCGAGCCAACAGCAAGAGGTCTTGAGGCCAAATGCCCCTAAGACCTCTAGCCCCGGCCATACCCCACAGTGTTGCATCCTCCTGGATGTGCTGCAGGATATCTCTAGTGCTCGGGGATGCTCCATCGAAGACACAAGTGTTTCGATGCTTCCAAAGCCACCAAGCCACAAGGATTATCATCGCGTTAAAACCTTTTCTTCTTCTCTTTTGATACTTGACCTTTGGCATTTCTCCACCAATCTTGGAAAAACATGTCCTCAGGCCCAGGCGCTAGGTATTGCAACCCCACTTTACACAACACCTACCGCCAAATGTTTCTAGAGAACACATAGGAGAGCAAAATATGCCGGATTGTTTCTTCGCGTTGATCGCAAAAGAGCCATTTGTCATGATGATCCATACCTCGTCGGACCAATCTGTCAGCCATCCAGCACCGGTTGAACGATGCTAGCCAAATGAAAAATTTATATTTTGGAGGAGTCCAACTATTCCAAATTCTTTTAGCCGGTTCAAAGGATGTTGTACCGGTCCAAAATCTGTTATAAGTCGTCTTAGAGGAATAGAGGCCAGAAGCGCAAGGCACCCAAAGGTGGACATCAGGAACTCCTGTTTGTAAATGAACATCTTGAATCAGGTCCCAAACAAGAAGGAACTCCCTTATGACAACAGTAGTCAGACTCCCAGAGATATCCTGAACCCAGGTGTTATCAGCAAGAGCCTCCTGCACCATGCGACCTGTCCTGGTCTTCCTTGGAATACAGCTGATCAGGTAGGGGGCAAAACTGTAATAGACTGCCCTTGAATCCATCTATCTGTCCAAAAGAGAGTTGTAGCACCACCCCCCATAAAAGAGTGAATCGAGGCCTGGAACAGAGCTTCATCATTGGGATGTAGTTTTATGTCGAACTCAGTCCATGGTCTCTCAGCCTGTGTTTTTTCTGAGCCACAACCATCTCACATTAAGTGCCCACCCAAGGATTTCCAGGTTGTGAATACCCAAGCCGCCAACATTAAGTGGTCTACACACCCTTGTCCATCCAACAGCACAATGGCCTGCCTCTTTCAACACTTTGAAAGTAGTAATATATATGTACCTTGGAATAACAAATTAAAAACGCTAGGAACAAAGAATAATATACATTCAAGTGAGCTGTGGCCATATCATGGTTAGTGAAAACACCAGTAGACTCAACAATGTAATCGGCACCAACAGAATCTCCATGGGATCACCTCACGTTTCCTACAGAACATAAGTCTATAGAACCATAACCAACACTAAAGTTTAGTGAACATTTTACAACCCACAGGAACACATTTTGATGGTATAGGCTACATTTGTGCTAATAGAAGGCAGCAATATAACCCAAATAATCTTTCCTTGAAAAGTTGGGACCTGAAGCAACTTTGACAACAAACTACGAGACCATGCATATATCTCAACCCGGGTACCATGCTCAAATGGCTCATTTTCAATCAATGTTTGCAACAGGACTTGGAATTGCTAGAATGCTTGAGCACCAGAGCTATAAGTTGTAGGATTATCATGTTGTGGTACAACAATAAGGATCAGGTGCACATAGGTGCAATGCAGAGCCTCCCAGCTTAATGAAACATGAGCAACATATGTGGTATCAAGTGTCTGATGAGGATCATCTTCGCTTTGATATTGTTGAAGTTTTTCAAGGTAGACGCCAATTTCGATGTTGATCTTGAAGACTTCTTTGGCATGTTTAGTGACTCTACAGAGTTTTTTCCCAAACCATCAAGACTTGCTAAAGTATGCATAAAGGGGTTTATTTAAATATCTCAAAATTCATTGCATTCTAGCAAACAACAAGAAAATGGCAATGTCAAATCCATTAAGCAATAGTAAATTTAGAAAAAAATTGTACTGCTAGAGGGGAGACTAAAGAAAACATTAATATATTTCACACCAATTACCACTTAAAGAAACTAAAAAATAATATAGAATCAAAAGTTCTACTTAAACGAGAAGAGCATAATACCAAGAATAGCTAGTGTGTAGAAATAATAGTAAAGACAGAAGAAAAATTATATGGCTAGTGGGGAGATTGAATCCTAATTCCTGAAGGCAGTAAATAAAATATGCTAAAGAGAAATATTAAATTATTTCACACCAAATACCGCACTTGAAGAAATTGGAAACTAATACACAATCAAAAGTTCTACTTTAATGAGAAGTGCATAATACCATGAACAACTAGTGTAAAGAAAAAAGTAGTGCATTAGATCAGCCTTGTTAAGTGTGCGAACAACTGCAAATCAGAGAACAAGTTTGGATAATTGTAGGTGTAAGCTCTCGACTTGTGACACTGTTCAGTTCAGTGATAGATTAAGCGCTCTTAACAAAAGAAGAATGCAGTGAAGACATGCATAGCAGGTACCAGCACACGCATTGTGGTCGTTCAAACTGAATTTTGAACCATTTTTTCTTCTTATTTTTCAGAATCAACAAACGGATACAGTAACTGCCGCCCATGAGACTGATGAGAGAGGAAGAGCACGAAGACATAAACTGAATGTTATGTTAAAACTTATTTAGATGCTCAAGATTTAGAGCTTAACTTCTTAGGTAACCATTCATGGAATACAAACTCCATCTCAAACCAAAATAAGTATTATTTATTAAGAACAGGATGAAACCAATATTGTTGTGTTATTATATTTCTGCGATGAAAAAGAAACCCAGACATTTGAATGCCAATGATTTCGTATTGGAAACTAATACACAATCAAAAGTTCTACTTAAATGAGAAGAGCATAATACCAAGAACGGCTAGTGTAAAGAAATAAGCAGAGCATTAGATCAACCTTGTAAGTGAGCGAACAGCTGCAAACCTGAGAACAGGTTTGGATGAACTTAAAAAAAAACTACAACATAGTAATTGTAGGTGTAAGCTCTCGGCTTGTGACACCGTTCAATTCAGTAATAGATTAAGCACTTGTAACAAAAGGAGAATGCAGTGAAGACATGCATAGCAGGTAGCAGCACATGCATTGTAGTCCTTCAAAATAAAATTTTGAATCATTTTCTTCTTCTTCTTAATTTTCAGAATCAACAGGCAAATACAGTAATCTCTCCCTTTGCCCCTCGCCTCCACGCCAAACCTACAACGAACGAAGCACCTTCTGTGCTGCACTACACCATAGAGATTTAGAATTTTGGACGCAGAGACATTGTCAAATCTAGCAAGAAACGTCTTGTGGTTGTGCGCGAGTGGTGAGGGCTGCTTTTATTCACCACAAAGAAAATAAAGCCCAATGACAGCACACTGTATAACTACCAAGCAACTAAATTGTTAGAACATATGGCTACTTGTAGCTATAACCTAATTGTCTAGTAACAACATGTGGTTCTCTTGTATGGTCTTATATTTCCTATCTGCCAAGATACACCTAATATTAAGCCCTTTTTTAGTAGATGGTTCGGGGCTGTTTATAGACATGAGAGAGGGCATAATCTAGTATTGCTGAAACTGGTAACATAAAAAAACTCAGCTTATATCTCTACTATTATAGAGGATATGTGCAACCAATGGATCAAATAAGAGGTTGTTGTCAAAAGTTGGTAATTATCAAATGCTAATCAATACCATGGTCCAAACCATTGAAATTTTTGTAACCCTTAGATTATGTTAAAAGCTTAGGCCACCAGTTATTCACACACATGAATCTTGATTTGAACTTCTTATTTAGGCGTTGAAGTTATTCCACCAAACTTATTTGATTTGTATATGCTGCTGCCATATTTTTTACAGGAATCATTGTTGGTGCTTCCGTATTTTTTATGATACTTGGAATTGGGGTATGCTATATGCTGAAGCGGATAGAACTGGAAGTGATCGAGAGAAACAATGGAAGTGAGAGGCTTAAAACGTGAAGACGAATTCGGCAAAATAACCATGAACAATTCGTTGTCTCTTGGCAAGGGAGGATTTGGTGAGGTTCACAAAGGGACTTTACCTAACAAGACCGAAGTGGTTGTCAAGGCCTCAAACGAGGTCACTCAAGGTACGCTAGACAAGTTTGTGGAGGAAGTAGAGATCTAGTCAAAGTGGGGGAGGGGGCTGTACCGGTGGCTGTTGCGAGGTGGGTGCAGTGGGGGCTGTCTCGCTCGCCGCCAGGAGGGGGTGGTCACCTCGCCCTAGACGGTCAGATCTGGACAGAGCTTGGTCGAGCGGCCGCGCCGGGGGTGTTCGCCCTCTGCGGCTGACAGCGGACGCCGGCTATCCACGTCCATTGTGGCGGCCATCGCGCCCTACCAGCTCTGCGTTCGCCGAAGCTCGGAGGCTGCAAGAGATGGGTGATCGGCTACCCAGGGGCTGAGGGGCATACACCCGCAGCGGCCATATATAGGGGGAGCTCGGAGAGGGGTGGCGCTGGCGTCCTTAGATCCGTTGTCGTCGACCTCGCGAGCGGGTGAGACGGGAGGAGGGATTGGGCGAGATGGGTGCGGGGGCATCCCTAGAAGGGTGAGGATCGCAGGGGTGGGGTGGGTTCCTGGAATGGCACCTTCCATCGACGGAGCGCAGGCGCTGACGCGATGGTGGCGAGGGCGTTGATGGAGGGTCCCTGCAATGGCGCGACAGAGAGCGAGGCTGGGCGAGAATATTGGGGCGGGGGTACGGCGCACCAGTGTGAACGTCTACACTTGACACTTATAGAGTAGTAGAGATACTATACTTTTATATCAATGAGAAACGAAGAAGAATTCTCGTTCAACAAACAGCACTTTCAGATGGCGAAATGTCCTTGATGAGTGTTAATGGTAGCACTACCAGTATGTGAACCAGCACTCACAGCCATGCCGCCGTGATTCGGAAAAAAATGTTACAGCCTCAGATTCACCAGACAACCCGGGATCCACTCCGAGTCATGCGTGCTGAACATGGATTCCGATTCCCATCGCTATCCGGGTACACGGTTGAAAAAGCTGGCAAACTACAGCTAGTTGGGCGTTTGGCATGGCCGCAGGAATTCGAAGAACAAGGAGTTTGAATCCGTCTTCGCAGATCCAAGTCGGAAGAAACGGAACGCACACGCATGACAGAATTTGCTGAAACTTTCACACGCCGGCGTTGACTTCATGATATTCGATTTGGTACCGCGGTGACCAGAAAATCCCGTTTGGACGTAGACATTAGAGCATAAAATTGGGGGTTGTAATTAGCTTTTATAAATTCTATTGTTTGGTTGCACGTGGCATAGAGATTTTTGGGATCAGAGGTCTAATTCTTTGAAATTGGACTATAATTAGAAACCTCATCTTCCAATATAGAGTCTCACCTCTCGAGAATTAGATTGCACAATTTCAAACTACAATTCAGTGTCATCCAAATAACAGAATTAGAATTATATCTCATTTCAATATCATACATGATTTAGTATTCAATTCAATTCAATTCAATTCAATTCAATTCCATCATCTTTAATACCGACATTCAAACGGATCATTAGCTTTGATCTCTTGTTTCCTCCTCTAGTCCTCTAGTTCTTGTCTCGTATCCCCCGGCCCCGGCTGTGTGAAGGCGCTAGGCACCTGCCGTGCCTCCTGGATCAGACTGCCAGCGTACGTGTGAAAGCAGCACTGATAAGATAATTGGGAAACCCGGCATGTATGGCTACACCGCCGCTGACAGCGATCTCTCATTAAAAATTTGAGTGTGGACGCACGGTGACATCGCTTGTTGATGCGTATCATGTAGAGATGGCAATGGGTAAATACCCATCGGGTATTACTACCCCATACTCATACCCACGACACAAAAATAACTCCACCGGGTCACCCATATACACTGGCGGTTATAGATTTACCCCCATACACATATCCATATAAATTAAACAACTATCAAAATATTATACTATACAAATGTCAAGTATATCCATATAAATACCATTACAAATTTTTCTAGCATCATTTAACCATTCATTCAACACACCAAAGATAATTAGATAAAGTAATAATACTATGATAGTACTACATAGCACATTACATGTTCCATTACATGGTCATTAAATTGTTGTTAAATAGTAAAAAAGTTGGATGACTAAAGTCCAAGTTCATGCTTTGGATAAGTTTATATTGGGTATTTTATACCCACGGGTTAACGGGTATGGGTGAAGGCGGAACGTTCTAATACCCGTTTACCCATTGGGTGAAGATTTTTGCCCAATAACATACCCACGGGTAGAATATTTAGCTCACATACATAACCTAATGGAGTAAATACCCATCGGGTATCGGGTCACGGGTACCCATTGCCATCTCTAGTATCATGCGTCTGTTATCCTCGCTGAGATTCCATGGATTCTAATGCCAAGACTCTGACTGGAATATCGGCTACTTTTCTTTATATATTTACTTTATTTTGTACTCATAACTCATGCAATACAGGACCTTATCCTTGCTTTTGTTTGTACCGTGCGCTAGTAAAAGTAACTCAAATAGAAATGGACGATAGCAGTATTTTGTTGAGCTATGATCCTATACATGTTCATTTGCATGTTATTTCTTTGGATGCAGCAGATTCAGTGTAATCCTCGGTGCCAGTACCATCTCCCGCTCGGACGGATGAGCCTCAGGATTCAGCAGTCCATCGTCTTGCACCATATCCGGCTTCAGTGTATGCCAATCCATCTACCTGCACTCCGCTTGGGACGGCACCTGACCCAGCAGATCTGGTCCAATCCGCACTCCGCTTGGGACGGCACCTAGCCCAGCAGATCTGGTCCCTGCTTCTAGTTCTGAGGAGCTTGCAATATTGGCACCGGTGTCTCACCCTACTGAACACCCATACGGCACCAGACTTCGGCACAATATTCGCAAGCCCAAGCAACACATAGATGGCACTGTTACATACTCCGTGGTACGGTCCTCTGATTCAGCTCCTACTTCTCACATTGTTACTCTTAATGATTCTCTTTGGAGACAGGCTATGGATGATGAGTATTGTGCTCTCATTAAAAATGCTACTTGGCACCTTATTCCTCCTCCACCTGGGTTGAATGTGGTCGATTGCAAATGGGTCTTCAAAATAAAGCACAAACATGATGGCTCGGTTGATCGCTATAAGGCTCGACTGGTTGCTAGAGGATTCAAGCAGCAATATGGTGTGGATTATGGTGACACCTTCAATCTCGTTGTAAAGCCCACTGTAATTTGACTTCTTCTATCATTGGTTGTCTCCTATGGCTGGGTTATTTTGCAAATCGATATTCAAAATGCCTTCCTTCATGGTTTTCTTGATGAAGACGTCTATATGAAGCAACCACCTGGTTTTGAGGATTTCGCTCGTCCAGAGTATATTTGCAAGCTTGATAAGTCATCGTATGGCCTCAAACAAGCTTCTCGTGCATAGTTCCCTCGCCGAAGCACTACATTACTTGCCCTGGGTTTTTCGGCCTCAAAAGCATATATATATCTCTGTTTCTTTTTAACAAAGGTGGCATTAAGATCTATTTTCTTATATATGTTAACGAGATAATCATTATTAGTTCCTCTTCAGAGGCCATTGATCGTTTGCTTGGGCAACTCAGAGACAGTTTCGCAGTAAAAGATCTTAGACCCCTGAGCTATTTTTGGAGTGTTGAAGCACATCATCATATCGATGGTCTCACCTTAACACAGCACAAGTACATTCTCGATCTTCTTTCCCGGACTAATATGCTTGCTTCTAGTGCTGTTGTTACACCGATGGTCCCTACTGAAAAGATTACTCTAACAGATGGAGAACCTTTATCACTAGAGAACTCCACTCAGTATAGGAGTGTTGTGGGAGCACTCCAGTATCTATCGCTGACTCGACCAGATATTTCGTTCTCGGTAAATCGTGCTTGTCATTATATGGCTGCCCCTACTTCAGTGCATGGGACTGCAATTAATTCTTCGTTATCTCCAGGACACAATTGATTATTTGATTATGGCTTGCGTTTTATCAAGACTAGATCATTGCTACTTAGCTCCTATTCAGAGATGTAGATTAGGCTTGTAATTTGGATGATAGACGTAGTACCGGTGGGTACGCCGTCTTTTTTGGGGCAACCTTATTTCCTGGAGTTCTTGCAAGCAACCTTATTTCTTGAAGCTGAATATAAAGCCATCGTCGATGCCACAACAGAGATCATCTGGCTTCAGGTTCTTCGTGAAATTGGCATTTCTCTTCCACGATCACCGACCCTATGATGTGATAACATAGACGCTATATATCTCACGGCAAAACCAATTTTTCATCGTCGTATGAAGCATGTGGAGATTGATTATTATTTTATTCGAGAGCGTGTTGCAATGAAACGGCTTGAGGTTCGTGTCATATCGTCAAAGGATCAAGTGACTGACATTATGACAAAGGCGCTTCCTACTCCGGCATTCAAGCATTTCAGAAACAATCTGAACTTATTTCTATGGCGTTCAGATTGAGAGGGAGATATTAGATAAAGACACAATTTGTTACGTCTATTCCTAGATTAGAGAGAGTTTCGTCTCTACTGTAATTCACGGTGAGCTAGTTGTAGATTACGATCACATTCATGTATATCCCTATTTTCTCTCTTCTATGTAACGGTATATCAGCAATATATAAACATCGGCCGTAATACCTAACCACATAACCCGTCCTATAAATTCCGCGGCCCGCGTGCGCTTCTGGCTGCCGGGAAGGGAGCACACAGTTCGCCGCACGCGCGCACCTCCGCGGTCCGCCTTTCTCGCGCCGTCCGGACCTGACCTGATGGCCACCGCGACGCACCACAGCGACGCCCCGAGCCTGAACGGGGCCGAGGGCATGGAGATGATGGCAGAGGCCAACGAGCTCCGCCGGCGGGGCAAGCCCAGCGACGACCGCACGGCGTCGTATGGGGCCGGCGCGGAGGAGGACGAGGCGGCGGCCGCGGCGGCGCCGTCGTCGTCGTCCGTGGAGCGCGCGTTCGCGGACCAGCCCGTGCCGTCGTGGCGGGAGCAGCTGACGCTGCGCGCCTTCGTCGTCAGCTTCTTCCTGGCCGTCATGTTCAGCGTCATCGTGATGAAGCTCAACCTCACCACGGGGATCATCCCGTCGCTCAACATCTCCGCGGGGCTCCTCGGCTTCTTCTTCGTCCGCCTCTGGACCAAGGCCATCGAGAGCGTGGGCTTGCTCCGGCAGCCCTTCACGCGCCAGGAGAACACCGTCATCCAGACCTGCGTCGTCGCCTCCTACGGCCTCTCGTTCAGCGGTAATAACCGAGCTGTTTCCCATCTCTACCATCAACAAATTTCACACTTTCTCATAGTATTCTGTATGCGCTAGTGTTGTATACATGTGGTCGTACGTGGTTTATTTCATCAACAAATACGCACTGAATAGAGAAACAATCGACTAGAATTATTGCAGTAAATCAGATCATCAGAGTTCTGGTTTCCTTCTCTTTGTTTTTCCTCAGATGAATTATTGCTGCTTATGTTTGTGCTTCCATTAAAGGGTTGTTTTGTTTCTAGGGACTAATGTTTAGTCCCTATATTTTATTCCATTTTAGTTCTTAAATTACTAAATATGGAAACTAAAACTCTATTTTAGTTTCCATATTTGACAATTTAGGGACTAAAATAGAATAAAATGAAGGGACTAAAGATTAGTCTCTAGAAACCAAACACCCCCTAAGAAAATTCCTTACTAAAAAAATTTGTTCACGACCAAGACCGTTGCTCTCCTTAAACAGTATCCTGGTCCCTAGATACAAAGGTTCTTGTACCGATATAGCTTCAGCATCTCTAAAAAAATATGCCGATACAGCTGAATAAAGAAAACAGTGTGAACTGTGAAAGCATACTATAGGACAAACATGGAAGAACATGCTATGGAAGTGGAAAAATTTATAAGTAATCCGAGTAGCCCCTTCGTCCAATAATAGATACTCGCTCCGTTTCAAAATAGTAGTCATTTTAGCTCTTAGTTTTTATATCTATATTTAAATGAATGGTGATATATATATATATATATATATATATATATATATATATATATATATATATATATATAACACTTACATTAAGAATTATATGAATCCACTAATTCTATAAAACGACTACTATTTTGGAATGGGTGGAGTAATATTTTAGCTAGAAAACGACAAGAGAAAGAAGCAACGATAGAGACCTGTCGAAAAATAGGAATATGTAATAAATTTTGGAATGACAACTAATTTAGAATGAGCATATAGAAGCCCAGAAGGTCAAATATTGTAGGACGGAGGGGAGTAGTATATTAGTATGGTATACACACCTTAGAAGGAGAACCGTGTTCTCTTACTTTACTAATTACATGAGAGGATGAGAAGCAACGTCTATTTTATAATTATTAAAACTACGTACCGGAGATTATTCGCTAATGCAATTGATAATTCTACACGGTCAACTGGACTAGTAAGCTACCTTTGATAACAATGACAGACAAATTGTAGACAATAATTGTCTTCCATCCAGCTGTCACAATATGAACCATTTTTTCTCTTTTTCTTGTATAGGACTTCACATCATAGTTCATAGATGACCCAAAAGCTCTGTCGATATCAACACGGCTTATCCACTACATGCATATCGACTATACTGGCATCTAAGGGCCTGTTTGAAAGCACACCTTTGTTTTTAGAAATTGGATTATAAAAACTGAGGTGGTTCCAAACATATCAATTTTTAGAAACTAGCTTACCCTAGCTAAAACCATTTCTTGTCCATTTAATTACGTCATGCCCTTGTTGATTTTACGAAATTTATATTTATTGCCACCGCTTTTTAAAATAGAGGAAGAGTAGACTAGTCATTGTGTATCAAAAAATAGAAACAAAGTTTCAAACACCCTCACCTAGTTTTTTTTCATAAACTAGTTTCTAGAAATTGGAGATAAAATTTGGTTTCTTGAAAATTATGGTACTTTCAAACAGACCCTAAATATACGATGGCATGTATTTTGTTCAAAAAGTTGTAACCAGTGGATAAATTGTTCTTTTTATTGTTTTTGTTTTCTAGTTGCACCTAACAAGAATTTTCACACGGTAATAATTTCCATCTGCCATCGGCTAATACAGAGTACACGGTATTTTTTTCTTCTTGTAACGCATATGAGAGCTACATATTATTATACTAAAAATGAAGATGATAAAAGGTGTTTTTTAAGTGTAACCTGTAAAGTGAGAAGATCATTTTTTTTCTGTTATTTGCACATGGTGCAAAATCTGCCAAGCTCTTGCTAATTAAATTAGCACTTGCACTGTAGCGCATTGAACCTTCTTTCTTTCTTTCTCTCTCCTAGCATTGCCTTAGCACACACTTCAATCTACCCTTAATATGTCATATGCAGATCATACTCTAGACAAGCTAAAGTTGTTATAGGCTTATTCTCTGTTTTTTTGTTTTGCATACTGATATTCCAGGGGGCTTTGGTAACTACCTATTAGCCATGAGTGATAAAATTGCTGCCATGGTAACTGAGGCAAACAATGCTCAAAATATAAAGAATCCACAACTTGGATGGATAATCGGCTTCCTGTTCCTGGTTAGCTTCATCGGACTCTTCGGTCTTGTGCCACTGAGAAAGGTCCAACTCTATCCAATCCTCTTTTCTGGTCTATCATGCCGGGGCCATGCTAACAAAATCACTATGGATTAGTCAGATTATGATCGTTGACTACAAGCTGACTTATCCCAGTGGCACTGCCACAGCCTACCTCATAAACGGCTTTCATACACCCCAGGGTGCCAAGCTCGCACGGTGAATATACAGTAAAAATTCCCATTTATATCCTATATTAGGACGTAAACTGACAATTTTATCGATGTTTTTTTGGTTCGTTTTACAGGAAGCAAGTAAAGAAGCTGGGCACGTTCTTCGTCCTTAGCTTCGTTTGGGGTTTCTTCCAGTGGTTCTATACTGCTAACCCAGACGAATGTGGATTCCAAAAATTTCCGTCACTAGGCCTGCAAGCTTTCGACAACAAGTAATTGCTATCTTCTATCTATATCCAAACTCTGGTTTGCTTTCAGTTCTGTACAGCGTTGTTTTTTTAATGTTCTCCTAATTGACTGTTTCTTTTTTGTTCGCCAAGGTTTTTCTTTGATTTCTCTCCTACGTATGTTGGGGTGGGAATGATTTGCTCACATATTGTCAACGTATCCATTCTCCTGGGAGCTATCCTCTCATGGGGAATAATGTGGCCGCTCATAGCCAAGAAAAAGGGAGTTTGGTTCTCCGCTGATCTCGACGACAGCAGTCTTCACGGAATGCAAGGTTACCGGGTACAAATATGCTTTGTGCTAGTTCCTTGCTGAGGGCTCAGTTCTCCTTTAAGTTACGTATTAAATTACGTGGTTTATTTCAGGTCTTCATAGCCATTGCCTTGATTCTCGGGGATGGTCTATACAACTTCCTGAAGATATTCATCCTCACCGTGGTCTCGTTAAGATCTCAAGTAAGAAAAGCTAACGCTAGCACACTTCCCATTTCTGACGATGGCACAGTTACCAGCACCGCACCTACCTCATACGACGAAGAGCGGCGCAACGAACACTTCCTCAAAGATCAAATTCCTTGGTACGCTGCACTTGGAGGCTATGTCGCCATTGCCGCCATATCTATCGGTACTGTCCCACAAATATTCCCACAGCTGAAGTGGTACCACATCTTGGTGGCCTACATTTTTGCTCCTATACTCGCCTTCTGCAATGCCTACGGAAGTGGCCTCACGGACTGGTCGCTTGTCACCACCTACGGCAAGCTCGCGATCTTCGCATTCGGTGCATGGGTAGGCGCCTCCAATGGCGGCGTCCTTGCAGGCCTGGCTGCCTGTGGCGTGATGATGAACATTGTGGGCACTGCTGCTGACCTGATGGGGGACTTCAAAACCGGGTACCTGACACTAGCCTCACCGAGGTCGATGTTCATCAGCCAGGTCATCGGCACGGCGATGGGTTGCGTCATTGCGCCCTGCGTGTTCTGGCTCTTCTACAAGGCCTTCGGCAACATCGGCGTCGCTGGCAGCGAGTACCCTGCGCCAAACGCCGTTGTCTTCCGGAGCATGGCAGTGCTCGGCGTGGATGGCTTCTCCTCGCTTCCCGAGAACTGCCTCACTCTCTGCTACGTGTTCTTCGCTGCAGCGATCGTCATCAACCTGATCAGGGACCTGGTGCCCAAGAAGGTGTCGAGGTTCATCCCGATCCCGATGGCGATGGCGATACCTTTCTACATCGGTGCGTACTTCGCCGTGGACATGTTCGTTGGTACAGTGATACTGTTCGTGTGGCAAAGGCTGGACAGAGCCAAAGCAGACACGTTCGCGCCTGCGATTGCTTCCGGCATGATCTGTGGTGATGGGATATGGGTTCTACCTCAGTCAGTGCTTGCTCTTGCCAAGGTGAAGCCTCCCATCTGCATGAAGTTTCTGTCGAGGGCGATGAATGACAAAGTGGATGTTTTTCTTGGATCGTGATCATAGAACGTTCGGTGGAAATGGAAGTGTAAATGAAACGGAACAATTGTGACTTACTGTCTGTAATTAGCAAAACGTATTTCCCGTGGTAAATAAATCCGTATTAAATACCAGTTGAGTGAACAATTATATTATTCTTATTGATTCATTGAATCTCTACTCCTCTGCAAGGACCCAATATAGGTGTCCATAATGCTTCACCGTGCCCCCTCCGTCTGCATCCGCCCCGCGACACCCCAGCCCCAAACCGCGCCCGCTCTCCCCGCGCGTGATGCTCTCCCCTCAACGCCTCCGCCCCGACGCATCCTCCACCTCCATCCCCTCCCCAAGCCATTCTCTCGACCGTGATAGCCAACAGCGACGGCGACGAGCACAACCCCCTCCACTGCCTCCGTCTCGCCCCAGTCGTATGATCATCTCCCCGCCCTCCCAACCGCCCCCTGTGGCCCCACCCCTCACTCTGTGAGACCAACGCCCGCAGCGCTTGCCGCTGCCCGACCATGGAGATAGGGCAGTACGCCACGAGCAGCTTCTCCAAGGAGCATCAGAAGATCTATAGGAGTGATTTCCTAATTTCGTTCCCCCTACTCTGTTTCCTTCGACTGGGGCAACCAGTGCACAGACGCCGTGTGGGGCGACCAGTGCACGGACGCCAAGTTCCTGGTGGACGAGCTCAAGATGGTTGTCCGCCTCCGCGGGCCGCTGCGGCGGGACGCCGTGTGGGAGGCGGTGGACGCCGACGTGGCGGAGCCCGTGGCCGATGAGATGCTCGCCAGCGCCAGGAGGTGGAGCGCGGCGGCGTGGGACGCAATGGCGCCCGACGGGTCCTCGAACGTGCTCACGCGCCTCAGCGCCTGTCTAGGCGTTCGTGGACAAGGTGTCCCCGCGAGCTAAGGTCGTGCCGCCATCGTCAGAGGAGCTTCAGCAGTCACCCATTAGAGTCGAAAACTGAAAGCAGTCATCCCGTGTTTTTATAGTTTCAACGTCCGTCCATTTGATACGAACTAAGTTCTGCAGGAGTCAACAGTGGCTGAGTGCTGGATTGGTTTGCTCGCCTCTAGGAGTTAGAAAATGATGAGTACTGGGATATATTACTAACTGTGGTACAAAAGGAAATCTGCATGGGATTCTTTTTTTCGAAAGGACCGCAAGAGGATTGCCGAATATATTAATAGAAGGAGAAAAACCGAATACAGGGACTACTGACAAGCAAGGTACCAACTACAGTCAATTCAAGAAAAAAAGAAGAAGAGAGCGAAAAGAAGAGAAAAAATGAACCAAAACAAAAACCCTAAGAAAAAACCATCACTAGAGAACTCTCTGATCAAAAGATAGAAAAAGCCGCACTGTATTGTAAGACATCCTCCTTGATTTGATGGGCGACGACAAGTTGATCATTCCCGGAATTTTGAAAAATTCGTCTATTTCTTTCTTTCCAAATATTCCACAAAAAATAGACTACTAGCCCGTCAAATAACCTTCGTCTTAGCTTATCAATTCTGAGTCTATATCTTCTCCACCAAGCGTGTAACTGGCCATCATGGTTTAGGTTTGCTAAAGAGTTGAGATTGGTCCAATGTAACAAAGTCCGCCAAATGCTTTTTGAGTAACTACAATCTTTGCACAGGTGACTCGGGGTTTCCGGATCTATGTGACAAAGAGGACAAATAGGGTTGTGATCCCATCCCCTCTTCTGCAAACTGTTAGCTGTGAGGATCTTTTCATGTAGGAGCGTCCACGCGAAAAAACGGCATTTAGGCTCCGCTTTTGCATTCCATATTGCTTCAATTTTGATTCTAGACATGCTTCCATTGAACTGAGCTTGGTATGCGCTACGGGTAGAGTATTCGCCATTGGCAGTCCAGCGCCATAATATTTGATCTTCATTTGCAACGTCCCTTACAACGTCACTAATGGCTTCCCACAGTGCCATCAATTCTTGAATTTCAGTACCTTCCTGAATCGGCCAGATATTGGATATCCATCTATTATCCTCTAGTCCCCTATTGACCGTGATATTCTTATGTCTCGTTTTTCTGAAAAGAGATGGTGCAATGTGACGAGGTGCCATCCCAGAGATCCAACTGGATTTCCAAAACAATGCCTTATTGCCATTGCCCACTGTGACCACCGTAGAGGCATGAAATAAGTCCTGAACAGCTTTATCACAGGGAATGTCCAGACCCACCCAGGCTCTGTCCTCATTTTTCCAGCGGTACCACATCCAACGCAGACGTAGTGCCTGTGCGAAGCGTTCTAAATCTAAGATCCCGAGGCCTCCCAAAGACTTGGGTCTCGCTGTGACTTGCTAATTGATTAGACAATGACCACCACTTGAATTCTCTGGGCCATCACCCTTCCAAAGAAAACTTCGCCGGATACGATCAATCCTATGAATGACCCATTTTTGAGGTGGGAGTAATACTTGAGAAATATTTTGCTACTTTCACTGTTTACGTGAAATATCACTTCTGCTCTTAATCATCTTTATAAACTGTTTTACAGGAGGGGAGGTGTTCCATAATGGAATATTGTATGCTTCTCGTGAGTCCCACTATTCAGTATTCAAAGCAGCAAGAATGTACATAATGGGTTGTGTCAAAGTTGACATCCTTATGTCTGGAGAAATAGATTGTGCCATGTCTAGAGAAATAGATTGTGATAATTTCCAGAGAAAGTTATTGCAAAATCGAGACAAACCTGCCATCATTAATGTTAACATTGGTGAGTTTTAACTCCTAAACTAATGCTTTGGCCTTCACATATGTTCTGCTTCTAAACAAGATTGTTGTGCAGGAAATCAGGCTTTTTTAGGTTGCTACTGACGCCTGAGCTTTTTCAGTTGTACTGCAGCTAAAATTGGTTACACAATTTGATTCATTGCACGGTATCTCCTTTTCAAGATACATCTGAATCACCCAATAAAACCTGCCTCAATTGTACATGTTTCTGTTTTTTTAAATCTATATATGATGTGGTTCCTTTTGAATACATGTTTTGTTCTATTGGGCACTACCTTAGTCATCTTAAAGATATAAAAAATGTCATGATTTTCCAACTATAAATTATTTATTATCGTGTTGTTTTTACTTCACATGAAAATCTCATTATGTAGTATATAAAATGCTAGGTTGTTCTTATCCGTTTGGGTTGGTGATTGTATGGATTCACCTTCACCATGTCTTGTTCTCTGTGCGTGTGCATGTAGCTGTTTCTTGAACTGCCCTTTTGAATGCCACCACCCAGTTTTACTGAACATCCATGCTGGTCTGTACGGTCATGTTTTATCAGAAAATTGTGCCTAAGGTCACTTGTTCAATAAAACTGTTTAATCTGGTCACCTTATTATGCTATAAATTCAAAACATAATCTATCTGAAAACAGCAAGGTAAACATTTACTTTGGAATGATGGACTATATGGTTTTTCATTGTCTTTGTACAAGACAACCGTTAGCTTAAATCAATCTAGTTTCTTCTTTTGCTTTGAGAAGAAATAGTTCTTCTATCAGAATTGTTTTCCTTGCATGTGATGTCACAATTTTGAAATTTCAGGCACACCATAACATGGCCATCACGGAATTCTTCTTGGATGGTTGTCCTGATTCAAATAGACTGCTTAAAATTCTTGGTGATTTTAAGGTTAGTGAATCTACATTTCTCATTGTGCTATCATTTTATTGACATGTTAATTTGCAGTAAAGTTACAGAAATGACTGTCTTTTATAAGTAAACATTTGATTGGTTTTTACGGTCCTATTTTCACAGAAAATTGTGCCTAAGGTCACTTGTTCAATGAAACTGTTTAATCTGGTCGCCTTATTATGCTATAAATTTAAAACATAATCTATCTAAAAACAACAAGGTAAACATTTACTTTGGAATGATGGACGATATGGTTGGTGCGGCCAACCCCGAGTGGCAAGATTGTTAGCAGTAAGGAGCTTGTCCTGTAGAAGAATCCAAGTAAAAATCTTGCACTTTTGCTCTGCCCGTGCCCGCCAAACAAAATCAGAATTAATGTGGTTGTACGATCTGATGAATTGTGCATTGTAGACTGATTTTACAGTGAAGACATCGTCGGGGGTTCCATTTCCAGGTAATGGAGTCCGGCACCTGTGGTTGGAGGTGGAAATCATGGAGTCTAAACAAGAGGGAGACGAATTCCTCGATCTGTACCGTGGAGGTAATCTTACCTCGCAACGACCTAATCCAATTCCCGTCATTGATCTCAATGGCAACTGACTTGTTCTTTCTTGAGACTAGCTCAAAGAGGTGTGGTGCTAGGTTTCTTGGCGCCATGCCATCAAGCCAACTGTCGTGCCAGAATTTGGCTGTCTTGCCATCTCCAACGGTGACGATGGTGGAGGCGCTAAAGAGGAGCCTCTCCGCAAGGTTACAAGGCACATCAAACCCTTTCCAAGGGTGATCCTCTGCCGTCCAGCTCTTCCAAAGCCATCTTAGCCGGAGGGCGCAGCTGAATTTGTCGAGGTTGAGGATACCCAGACCGCCTAGGGTTTTGGGCTTGCTGACTAGTGGCCAAGCCATGAGACAATGACCTCCATTTGATTCAGCCTTTCCTCTCCAGAGGAAGGAGCGGCTGATCCATAGATGGCCAAAAAGCACGAGGCCCGTGAGCCCGGCACGAAGCCCGCTTTTTTGGCCCGGTCCGAGCCCAGCATGGTAGAATAAGCGGGCGGGCTTGGACAGGAAACTAGGCACGGCGGGCTAGCCCGGCACGGCCCGTTTAGCCCGCTTTTCGGCCCGTTTTTTCGTGCTAAACAGGCCGGCCCGGCCCGTTTAGGCCCGCTGCGGGCCGGGCTTGGACAGAAAATTAAACCCGCTGGCTCAGCAGGCCCGGCCCGGTTTTTGGCCGGGCTTCACCGGGCCCGGGCTGGGCCGGGCCGGGCGGCCCGTTTGGCCATCTCTAGGCTGATCCTATCGATGCGTTTACGGGCCCATGTCGTGAGGGGAAAGACCGACAAGTGGTATGTGGGCATAGCAGACAGGACAGAAGTCATAAGCGTGAGACGACTAGCCCGATTGAGCATGCTTCCTTTCCATCCGGCCACACGGTTCCGGATTTTCTCGATCAGAGGTTGGACATGAATTCTCTAGAGCGCCCGGGTGTAAAGTTGGAGGCCCAGGTAACGACACGGGAAGGTCCCCCGGGTCCCTTGGAACGACTGGAGCACGTGGTCTAGGTCAATGTTATCACATCTTATCGGGTGGATAGAGCTCTTCTCAAGGTTGGTGACCAAGCCCGAGGCGCAACCAAAAGCGTGCAGGATGTCTTTGACCGCCAGGAGGTGTTCTCTAGAGGGGTTGATAAAGATAGCAGCATCATTGGCATACAGAGAAGTCCTCAGTTTTGCTGTAGTTAGCGGAATGGGGGAAAGGATCCCATTTCTGGCTGCAAGGTTCAGGATACGCTGCAGCGGATCAATGGCAAGGATGAACAACATAGGGGAAAGGGGTCTCCCTGCCTAACCCCTCTCCTGTGCTGGATGTTTGCTCCTTGTCGGCCATTGAGGAGGGCTCGAGACGAGGTGGACCCAAAAAGGATGGAAATCCACTCACGCCAACGAGGGCCAAAACCCATGGTCTAGAGGACTTCTAGGAGATAACCCCAATTAACTGTGTCGAAAGCCTTCTGGATGTCAAGCTTCAGGAAGAGCGCCGATTTTTTTGCTTGTGTAGTCTTCTAACTACGTTATGCACATAAAGGAAGTTGTCTTGTATACATCTTTTCTGGATGAAGGCACTTTGGGACTTGGAGATTAGAGTGTTGAGGAGAGGGCCAGCCGGTTAGCAAGCAGTTTGGAGAAGATTTTTGCGATGTTGTGTATCAAACTGATGGGGCGGTAGTCACCCACTGTCAAAGCATCCGGCTTCTTTGGGATAAGCACGATGTTGGCAGAGTTGAGTAAACGAAAATCCGCCCCATTCATGCTATGAAGTTGGTGAAAAGCCTCAAGAACGTCCTCCTTGATGATATCCCAGGATACTTTGATGTATAAACCTGTAAAGCCATCCGGGCCTGGTGCTTTGTCGCTCGGCATTGAGAAGATTGTTTCCTTTATTTCTTCGAGGGAGAACGACACTTATAGCGATGAGAGGTCATGCTGCGCTAAAGCTAGAGTCGGCCAGTTGAGGGTGATCCCTCTCTCCGGGGTTGTCCCTAGGTGAGATTTGAAGTGTTTCTAGCGAATCTGCATTTCTCATTGTGCTATCATTTTATTGACATGTTAATTTGTAGTAAAGTAATATAATTGACTGTCTTTTATAAGTAAACATTTGATTGCTTTGTTTACATTAAATGGTATATAAGTTATGCTATGTTTCTTTGATGGGCAACTCCAATTGATAGGAAATCACATTTTGATAAAGTGTTCCTTTTTTATTTATGTGTTTTTATAGGAAAACAAGCACATAACTGACCTTCCAAAGTTCTAAATCATACTCACTTGCAGGCTATCTGAGTAACTACACCACCATACACGCTAAGCACTACACATTTTTAATGGAAATAAACACCACTTATTGTTCTTACTAAGCACTATAACCATTTAACAAGAATTTCAATATAGCAATATGTTGCATTTGAGAAAAAAGCAGAAGCCATGTTCTTGACTGATCTGGAGCTGAACATAATATATCTTTTTACTCACTTCTCTGATGTCATTCTCTTTACATGGTTGTTGCGCAAGTGCAATGTTGTTCCTTTATCTCATCATTTCTATGTTGCTGCTTGTTATTTGGCAGGTTGACTTCGTGCCAAACTTTGATAATTCACAGGAGTCTTTGTTATCAGTCTGTGTCCCATCTTTGTTGTTGAATGGTTCTTCTAGGATACTTAGGTGGTTGTAAATAAAAGATATTGGGCCTAAGAAAATGATCATTTTGACTTCATGAGTCCTATTGACGCAATGTGATATATCTGGTGGTTTCTGAGAGCAGATTCAAAGTTGGCTATTGTCTATATTTTTGTTATTGCTTAAAATTGTGTACATGAAAAAGTTGTCTTGTAACTTCATGCTAAACAGTATGGTGGATATCTATTCAATAAGAAATGAAGTTTTTTTATGTATGTGATATATAGAATCCGCAACTTCACCAAGTAGTAGTAGTAGTTTTATTTGTTTTTTAATTATCCCACAATTGAATTATGGAGTGTATGATTGAATGGGTTTTCTTTTGTGTTGCTTATTTAAATGAGATGAAAATAGAACAAGAATCGATGCTTATTTAGAACTATTGTTGTATGCTTGTACCAGATATTTCCTCTTTGGTTGTCATCTAATTTATATGGTTTCTTCTTCTGTGAATAGGAGGTAAAAACTGGTCCTGGATTGGAGTCTACTTGGATGCATGCAATATGGTATCTCCTTATACAATTACTGCTACAAGTTCTTCTCCATCCATATGAGTATTGGGAGGCTACATTTTATGTGGCCATATGTTGCAAGAAATCCTTTCCTGTCATTGCTCAAGGCGATAACTCCAGTGCACAAGAATTCGTTGAACACAGTATACATGCTTGCATCAAGGACATTCAAAACACTAAAAGACATATATGGCTTGCATCAATTAAGCATGTTTGTATGTTTCACTGCACAATGTTTGTGAGCTGTGTGAACTCTAAACGAATAGATTATAAATGATCTCAAGGTAGTTGTATCAATTGAAGTAATTGTTTTGAAATCCGTAAAAGCTTCCTTCACAAAAAAACAAGGGCATTTTGACTTTCTAGATTTCTTGGAAAGACAAATAAAATGGTTTTTTATGTTGGACAACTACATATGTCTAGTGTCCTACAACAAATGAACTAATCATATTTGTTGCAGTACACTAGATTGTGTTGTGTCTAGCAGAAAATACACTTGTTTTTAGCATCCAACAGCATAGATCGTTTTGTAGTGCTTTCATCACGTTTATGTATGCTTATATTTAAAACATGTGTATGCTTATATTTAAAACATGCGCAACTATACAACATGGTCGAAAGAAGCAAGAGATGTCTCCAACAACAAAGGGTTCATTTATGTTTTTAAGGTTTGACGCTCCTGACTTGCTTCCAGAAGATTAGTACAAGCTTTGCGGTTTTGATCCCTAGCTGTAGTTAGTAATCCTGGCTGTAGTTGGTAAATTTGTGTTTGGAAATTAATCAGGGCATGTGCTTTTAGTGTCTGTCCATGTATAAATGCAGTTAGATCTTATTACTTTCCATTCCTCCTCTAACAGAATGACTTGCCATAGTGTTCTATGCTATTAGTTTTCATACTTGTTAATTGGGTGTTTATTTAGGATTATAATCTATCCAGATTATATAATCTAACAAATTTTAAACTAACACTCATGTTGTTAATTTGTTAGATTATATAATCACGGATTTTATCGTCACCATTGTACTCACGTTGTTCGTCGCCAGGGTCCTGAGCTATTGGAGGCTCGTCAATTTGTGTTTTGTGGCATCGCACGGGCACATACCTAGTTAGATAATATATATGTCTCTCATCCTATTGCACAAAGTATCTAGAAACCACGTATATGTTCGGTGTTTAGACGGAGGTTACTCGATGGTCTGATCAGTTGGGATCGATCTTGACACGCCAATGTCTGAAACCTTGGCTATGTAACTATCATTCAGAAGTACGTTCGTGTTTTTGAAATCTCTGTGATAATTGGTGTTGAATTTGTTATCCAAATTCTGAAGAAGGTGGCTAAGTTGGCGAGCGAAGAGGAGGCCCATCGACGGTTATTAAAGGCTCTCTTGTGGTTATTAAACGCGATTTCAAAGCTGAAAGCTTATATGTGCTACGAGGTATTTCTGGCTCTGCTAATGCTGTTGCTGCTTCTGATCCTGAGACTACTAAAATTTTGCATATGCGCATTGGCCATATGAGTGCACTTGGTTTAGCAGAATTAAGCAAGAGAGGTCTTCTTGATGGTTGTCATGCTGATACCATTGATTTCTATGAGCACTTTGTTTTCGGTAAGCATAAAAGGGTAAAGTTTAGTTCTGCTATTCATAATACCGAAAACATTCTTGATTATGTTCATGCTGATTTGTGGGGGCCGTCATGTATAACTTCTCATGGTGGTGCTCATTACATGTTGACTATTATTGATGATAAGTCGCGCAGAGTTTGACCTTATTTCTTAAGCAAAAATCAGATGCCTTTGAGTCTTTCAAGGTTTGAAAGACTATGGTTGAGATGCGGACTGAGAGGAATCTAAAAGTTCTGAGAACTGACAATGGTATGAAGTTTTGTTCTGGTGATTTTAACTCTTTCTGTAGGAAGGAGGGCATTGTGAGGCACCACAGTATACCATATACACCTCAGCAGAACGGTGTGGCGGCCGATACCAGTTGTGGCGGAACCACCCGAATTATTCCAGCTTAAGTGCCCAAGTCACACCCTTAAAGGCAGCAACACACTTAAACCGGAATAACCCGTCAGTCCCTCGGATCTAGTCTGATAAAGCCACTTACCAAGGATCGAATACCACTAGCTCACTCGAAGGTGAGGCACAGAGAAATACAATAAAGCATAATACCACAAATTTAAGAAGTATCAGTAGTGATTACATTATCGGAGTTTCAGAAACAGTAACCATAATTTTTAATGCAGCGGAAATAACTAACGGAAAAAAAACCGAGTAACATGGCGAAGCCTGGCCACATTACTCCTCCTGGTCCTCACCTGCGGAAGCAGTAACCCCCTCAGCCTTGCTTCTGGTAGGGATGAAGGCCAAGTCACACCAGCAACCAAACATCCAAAAGAGTACCTGCAAAAATTATGGCACAAGCATGGCTGAGTATACTAATACTCAACTAGACTTACCCAGTGTGAGGAGTCCACTCCTCTAACTCTAGACCATGAAGTTGTTTGGCTGAGGGGTTTGGTTTGCCAAAAACACTAGCTGAGTCTGAAATCAAGTTTTAGATTTTCAAGTTCTAGAATAATAATTTTAGACTAGATGAGTACCTAACTATTCATACATGGTATCAAACATTATATCAATCAACATCTTTTGCCAGTCATCTCATTTCCACTTATTACTCAATGCAGTACAATGGATCAAGCAGTCTCATTAGCTGCGAGAAGCAGACGATTCGAATCAAGTTTTAACCTTGCAAGGTAAACCTAAACACACGACATGTAGGGGCACTCCGTCCCCACACATATCAACCGTCCCCATCGATTCCCCGTTCGCGGCCAGGACTCACCGCCTTGGCATACAATGCTCCACTGACCCCGGCTGCCGCCATGCAGTGGCCGCACTTGTACCCACCATATCTGAAATGGGAGACTACGTCTCAGGACAAGTGAGGGGTAAAGTCCGCGCCCGGCTTCACTCAGGTACTAGGCTTACCAGTTACCATATTTCCCAACATGTGTTTAGTACGTTCAAACGCTTGACACAGGTATCCGCACGTTAATCCTTATTCCAATTTCGTCTCATAGACAGCGTATCCCCATGGATCCGGGTCCACAGACCATCATCATTCTCTTATCAAAATGGATACACCCAATTCCTAACCTCGCGCGAGTGCTAGAAAAATCACTCGACTTCTACCGATCCTGATTTAGCATAGCAGCTACTCGACCTATCATACTAGTATCCATCTCAAAAGGAATCCTGAGTTCATGCAACTAGGGTTTCAGGCAACTCCTACACTTAAGTGCACAGTACAAGCCTACAAACATTAAGTGCAGTAAAATATCATATATAAACTGTTATACATAAAACCGGGGTTTGTCTGGAATTCAACACTTAGATAGTGTTTGCTAGATGACACTCGCTTGGCGAGTATCCACTGGTCATGTCCATCATTCTTCAGGTCGTCCACCAACTGCATCTTGTGGTTGGTACCACATCACTTGCACGATCATCATCTCTCGGTCCTAAATGAGATGCAAGATGCATATGTATGAATATAATGAAAGTAGCACAAGATATTCAAATACACGGTAGCGAACTAAACATTAAATTTGTAAGACACCATAACAACCACACGCTAGCATTAGTTATCTATATGTTATCGGCGTTCAACATTAACACAATTAAAAAGACGACAATATTTTATTTATTGACGCAACACAAATACGACATCACAAGTACGCGCATTTACCATGCTCACTTTAATCATCCATTAGTTACCTGACATTAAATTAGTTAAGTCCATAAGTTTGCTATGACTTATATATAGACAGACTTAGTTGAAAAGGAACTAGACACTTAATTGGGCTTTACAATTATTCACTAGGCAAACACTTATTAGACCTTAACCAATTTAGTTCACTAATTTAGCGAGATGTGCACTAGTTACCTATATACTTAGGCTTAATTATATTAGTTATATTATCATTACTGCCTGTTCAACCAACATCAAAACGAGGAAACAGTCGACTCGAATCAAACACAACAGAGTAGAGCAATCCACCAAACATAACAAAATTAGGACAGCAACACAGCAGTTGCTTGTTTCAGTCATAACTTACAAAATATTTATCTAAAATATTGAACAAATACTTTTTGGAAAGCTTAGGAAACGCTCTACAACTTTGGTATTATCATCTCAATATGATTAGACTCTTAGCAAGGTCGAATTGTGCAAAAATAACAGTTCTATCCAGGTTGGACAGATTCAGACCCTTTGTTTCAAAAATTCATAACTTGAGACTCATGCATCCAAAACAAGTGGTCCTCGGCTTTCTGGAAAGATAATGAAATTGTCTACATATCATTTATAGACATCTCAATTTGATTTAACATGTATCAAGGGTAAAATACACTATGAAGGCTTTGCTGTCCAGAACTGGACAGATTCAGTCTTCACCCTTTAAACATCCATAACTTAATCTTAATATCACCAAAAATAGTGATCCAAGACTTCTTGGAAATCTTAGAAAAAGTAATACATAAATTTTATAATCACTAAGAAGTGATTCTATATTTAACTAAATCAAACAATACAATTTTCAAAATTTGTTCTGACAGTGGACAGAACACAACAATCAGTTTGTAAAATTCATACCTCCTAAACTGTCAGGCCTATGGTTGTGAAATTTTAACACAAGCAAGATAAGAAAAGAATCTACAACTTTATTATAACAACCATGAACATTGTAACATTAACTTAATCAAACAATTCAATCTCTTAAATCTGTACAGAAATTGGACAGATTCAGTTACTGAATTTGTGAAAAGCATAACTTATAAACGATCAGACCTATGGCTGTCCAATTTTAACCCAAGTAAGATAATAAAGTTATCTACAACTTTTCTATATGGCTTTTCTACAGAAAACATGATTTAGTTCATCAAACATACAGCACGATGAAAACAATGCGTGCAGCCCAAAACAACAACTAATAAATTTCAGCTCCTAATTACTTCAAGAATTGTCGCGTTCTAGAGACTTGAATTATTCTAACACTTTATCATTTGTTAGAGTTATAACAATCAAATTAGGACCAACAAGTAGACTTACTAAATTTTATCCTAGTCACTTCGTGTGCTAGAATTACCATACACAATTAATAACGCATCTACCGCAATAATCATACCCGGTATATGTGTGTTTATCGATGCGCTCTTCACACAATAATTTGCATTTTAAATTAGACACACATGAGCACTACTAATTTTACCCACGACCATAACCATGCGCATTTGGACTACAACAGGCAATTTATCGCGATTACGTGCTTAACCCAAGCTATCTAACAAGTCGGCTAACTGGAGCAACGACATAGCCCGCTATACAACATACACGTCGGCTTGCCTATTATTATCGCAAACTGAGACATAACATACACTATAGCATTTTTATAAACATACATATTCACATGTATATTCGCACATCGACCAATTTATACAAATCGTAAACCACCAGTCTCGAACTCACAATCACCATGCATTTACTTCCCAAATCATGAACGTATACATGTTTATCATACGAACCGAGTATTTTAATAATTATCCTAAAACAACTAACTCCATTACACACTTGTATCACAAACATACTTGACTTACTTGAAGTGTCTACTCGAAATCGTGAGCACAATCATACACTATATACGAAGCATAATTTAACGAACGTATAATACGCATCGTCATGACTCGACTTATAAATATAGAGAAAGCGATGACTACTTTGGCATGTCACCACCTCTCTATATAAGCCAAAACAATTTCTACCTACATCGACCGAACATTCATATTGAGCACACCTTATTGTACCCTGTCTCACATACAACCATGATGTGGCGTGCACTCGAGACACTTCGATCAAGGTAGCGTAACCACTAGTATATGAACTCCGACACTCATGTCTTAACAATACATCCTCCACGCAAACTAGCATTTTCTAAACTACTCGCCACATCAACAAATATAACCCCGATTAAATCACGGATCCCATCACATTGCATAAAACAAATACACTTTTCACATAAACACCTATCGATGCATTTCCCAAGGCATAATCCGCATTTTGTAACTTAGTCTTCGCGTCAAACAACGCATCACATATTTGCCCTATCAAAATATAAAAACATCTGAGTTCTTTTCTACTTCATTTTCTTCTCTACATGCGTCCATTCATACAATTATACTTTCACACACATATTCACGCCATTGACTGAATCGTAAATAAAACAAAATCACAATTTTTCTAAAGCGAACAACCTGGCCGAAATCCGATTGGAGTTGCGCATGCATGCATGTCGGTCTGGCTTTCTGTCGAGAAACGACACACGAAGCGCGACGACGACAAGGGGCTGGGATTAAACGACATACACAATTATTACACAGCTTATTAGTTCAGTTATTTTATAAAATCAAGGAACACGGAACAGCGAGGTGCTCACCGCGGATTGACGGCATCGCGATAGGGACTACGCAGATCGACGGCGGGTGGCCCGAGAACAATAATCTCCAAGGCTCGGTGTATGTTGTCCAACTCTGGTTTGAGCGGAAAGTTTTGGGTTGAGGCCGCTTCCACTGCTTATCATTTGATCAATTGTTCACTATCCACTGCTATCGATAAGAAAACTCCACTTGAGGTTTGGTCTGGCTCCCCCTATGATTATTCTAAGTTGAGAGTGTTTGGCTTACTGCATATGCACATGTTGATAATGGTAAACTTGAGCCTAGAGTGTTTTCTTGGGTTATGGGTCTGGTGTTAAAGCATATAAATTGTGGAATCCTGATAGAGAAAATACATTTTATAGTAGGAATGTTGTGTTCAATTAATCTACTATGTTCACTTTAGTTGTATCTACCAGTGCTACTAACCAGAATTCTGAGTTTATTAGTGTGTAGGTGCAGCATGTGGGGGATGTTAATGATCATGCTCCACCATCTACTAAACATGCTGAAAATTCATCTCCTATCAGTGCCTCGTAACCCGTTGTGGAGTCACATCCTCAATCTCTTGCTGAAGGCTAAGCTAGGAGGAAGATAGTTCAGCCCAAAAGACTGATTCAAGAGTGCAATGTTGCTTTTGCTTTGGTGGTTGCTGAAGAGGTTGATAACGTTCAGGAAGCACTAAATTACTCAGAAGCTATATTGTCTATTGATAGTGAAAAGTGGATTGGTGCTATGCATGAAGGGATGGTGTCTCTTGAGAAGAATGGCACTGGGGAACTAGTTCGACTGCCTCCTGGCAAAAAGGCAGTTAAGTGCAAATGGATCTTCAAAAGAAAAGAAGGTATGACTCCAAAAGAGCCTCTGCGCTATAAATCAAGGCTTGTTGTAAAAGGTTTTAGTCAGATTCTAGAAATTGATTACACTGATGTCTATTCTCCTGTTGTCAAGCATAGTTCAATTCGTACCTTTCTTAGCCTTGTTGCCATGCATGACTATGAAAATGAGCAGTTAGATGTGAAAACTACTTTCTTACATGGTGATTGGGAGGAGGACATTTATATGGACTAGCCTGAAGGGTTTGTTGTTCCTGGAAAAGAAGACTATGTGTGATAGTTAAAGAAGTCCTTATATGGTCTGAAACAGTCTCCGAGACAGTGGTATAAGAGGTTTGATTCATTTATGCTTTCTAATGGCTTTCAGAGATCTCAATATGATAGTTGTGTTTATCTTAAGTTTGTTAATGGTTCACCTACATACTTGTTGTTATATGTTGATCATATGTTGATTGCTTCCAAGAGCATGAAGGAAATCACTGTTTTGAAGCCACAACTTAGTAGCGAATTTGATATGAAGGATCTGGGTGCTGCAAATAAAATCCTTGGCATGGAGATAGTCAGGGATAAAAAAGTCTGGATTAATGTACTTGAGCTAGAAGAATTATATTGAGGTCCTTCGTCGTTTCAAAATGCAAAATGCTAAACCTGTGAGTACTCCGCTGGCTCCTCATTTTAAACTATCTGCTAAACAGTGTGCTGAAACTGATGCTGATCTTGAGTATATGTCAAGAGATTCATACTCTAATGTCGTTGGGTCACTCATGTATGCTATGGTTTGCTCTCGTCCTGATTTGTCTCATGCTATGAGTGTTGTTGCTAGATACATGTCTAATCCTGGTAAAGAGCATTGGAAAGTTGTTCAGTAGATTTTCAGATATCTACGTGGTTCTTCTAGTGCTTGTTTATTTTTTGGTAAATCTGGAGATGGTCTGATTGGCTATGTTGGTTTAGATTATGGTGGTGATTTAGACAGGAGGAGATCACTTTCAGGTTATATCTTTACTATTGGAGATTGTGTTGTGAGTTGGAAAGCTCGTTTACAGGATAATGTTGCTTTGTCTACCACAAAAGCTGAGTATATGGCTGTTGCAGAAGTTACTAAGGAAGCTTTATGGTTGAAAGGTATATATTCAGAGCTATGTGGAATTAAGTCTTATGTTACTATTCATTATGATAGTCAGAGTAATATTTATCTCACCAAAGATCAGATGATTACTGAGAAATCCAAGCATACTAATATTCGTTATTACTTCGTTTGTGATATCATTGAGAAAGGTTTGGTGAAGGTATGCGAAATCGGTACTCATGATAATTCTGCTGATATGATGACGAAGCATGCTCCTGTTGTTAAGTTTGAGTTATGCTCAAGCTTATATGGTATTACAAATTTGCCCCTAGTGGTTGTTGGCGCCGGCATGATGATGCATTGTTTGAGGTGGAGTTTGATATTATGATGCTACAATTTGTCTAAAGGTGGAGTGAAAGGGAAATAGGCTTACACCTTTTCCCAAATTGATTTTGGTGGTTGAATTGCCCAACACAAATAATTGGACTAACTAGTTTGCTCTAGATTATGAGTTCTACAAGTGCCAAAGGTTCACAACAAACCAATAAAAAGACCGAAAAAAGATTCAAATATAGAGAGCAAAAGTCAGCCGAAGTGTGCCCTGGTCTGGCGCACCGGACTGTCCAGTGTGCCACAGGACAGTGTCCGGTGCACCAGGGACTCCAACTCCGAACTGCTCACCTTCGGGAATTCTAGAGGCCGCTCCGCTATAATTCACCGGACTGTCCGGTGTAGCACCGGACAGTGTCCGGTGGCGCACCGGACTGTCCGGTGTGACAGCGGGGCAACGGCTACTTCGCGCCAACGGTCGTCTGCAGAAGGCATTAAATGCGCTACAGTATGCGCCAGAGTCAGAGCAGAGCTAGATGGCGCACCAGACAGTGAACAGTGCATGTCCGGTGGCCCAGAAGACAAAAGCTCCAACGGTCGGAATCCAACGGCCAGGTGACGTGGCAGGCGCACCGGACAGTGTCCGGTGGCGCACCGGACTGTCCGGTGTGCCATGCGACAGCAGCCTTCACCAAACGGCTAGTTTGGTGGTTGGGGCTATAAATACCCCCAACCACCCACCATTCATTGCATCCAAGTTTTCTGACTTCCCACACATTACAAGAGCTATAGCATTCAATACAAGACACACCAAAGAGATCAAATCCTCTCCCAAGTCCATAGATCATTCCCAATCAAATAGTGACTAGTGAGAGAGTGACTTGTGTTCATTTGAGCTCTTGCGCTTGGATTGCTTCTTTTTCTCATTCTTTCTTATGATCAACTCAATTGTAACCGAGACAAGAGACACCAATCGTGTGGTGGTCCTTGCGGGGACTTTGTGTCCCGTTTGATTGAGAAGAGAAGCTCACTCGGTCTAAGTGACCGTTTGAGAAGAGGGAAAAGGGTTGAAAGAGACCCGGTCTTTGTGACCACCTCAACGGGGAGTAGGTTTGCAAAAACCGAACCTCGGTAAAACAAATCATCGTGTCTCGCTCTTTATTTGCTCACGATTTGTTTTTCGCCCTCTCTCTCGGACTCGTTCATATTTCTAACGCTAACCCGACTTGTAGTTGTGCTTAAGTTTATAAATTTCAGATTCGCCCTATTCACCCCCCCTGTAGGCGACTTTCAATTGGTATCGAAGCCCGGTGCTTCATTAGAGCTTAACCGCTCGAAGTGATGTCGGGAGATCACGCCAAGAAGATGGTGATCGGCGGTGCGAAGACCGCTACAAGCCACGGGAAGGCTCCATCAAGGGAGTCCGCCAACAAAAAGAAGGATGGATCCCCTTCACGCATTCGATCGCACAAGAGTGGCGAGAAGAAGAAGAAAATGAAGAAAGTGGTCTACTACGAGACCGACTCTTCATCGCCCTCTACATCCGGATCTGACGCCGCGTCCGTCACTTCTAAGCGCCAAGAGCGCAAGAAGTATAGTAAGATCCCCCTACGCTACCCTCACATTCCTAAACATACTCAATTACTGTAACACCCAGGTGTTACCCTGGCTAGAGCCACCTTGGCACTAGAAGCTGTGATCACATAAGATAAAGGCTTAGGGCAGCACATAAGAACCTTGGGGCTCATGTTATGATTAAGTTGCACATGACATGAGAAACTTTACCCTAAGTCCTTGTACATTTACTATCTTGGATAATAGGGGGGGAAGAACCCTAGATTTCTTCAAAGCCATACCTTCCTAAACCCTAAGTAAGGGGGGAAAGAGAGTGATCAAGTGGGTAAAACATGTGTAACTTTTACCCAAACCTTAAGTGACTTGTAACCAGCATTTAGGGGAAGGAAATATTGCAAAAAGGCCCCTGGAGAAACTCCATTTCAAATCTCCAAGAGGGGAGAGAGCTAGAGCTCTCTAGTTTTCCCTAAGTCACATTTTTAACCCTACTTCAAAGACCAGCCGTGTTCACTTTGAAAATGGCGCCAAAACCACTTGGGTTCTATACCAAAAATGTGCTATACCACTTAAGGCACCCCCTGGAAAAATTTGAAACCGAGACTCGGACATTTGACAAGCTTTGACATCGGTTTTGTCGCGGAGTGTGCAGTGAGACAAACCAAACTTGGCGCCGGTCTATCTCCTAACCTAGGGCGTATCCTCCCTTGGAACTCACATGAAATAGGTAGCTCTAGGTGCAGGGAAGAGATCCTTCACAGTCGACATGGCGAGATTCGTACGCCTGGTCGCTCAGCAGAGCGAAGAACACGGGCAGAAGCCAAGCGCCACGTGTTCGACGCGCTCTGAGCACGCCAGAGCACGCCCGCGCGCGCCCCGCGCCGCGCCCGAGCCAAGCCGGCGCCTCGGCCGCGTCCGCGCCTATAAAACCCACCCCAGCGCTCGGTTGTTTCCCCCAGTGCCTCCTACGTACCTCACCGGACTCGCCCAGGCCAGCCCTCGCCTCCGGCGACCTCCCCGCGGCCCGCCAGTGCCGGCCAAAGACCGCCATCGTGACCAACCCCTCTCCAGCCTCCCTCCGTTCGATCCAAGCCTTCGGTTAGCTTCCTGGTGAAGCCGTGAGCCTTGCTCAAGCTTGAACCGAGAGCCTGCGTCACCGGAGTGGCCGAATCACGCTCGCCGGACTTCAAGAACCCGCCGGCGCACGTGGACCGGGTAAATCCCTCCGCCATTTCTCGATTCCTTGCGTGTATGGCCTCTACGTCATCCCGTGATGCTCTTCGTACCCCTGGATTGAACCATACCGCCGTGGATAGGCCGGAGCGCACGCCGCCGACGAGCTCGCCCGCCTGCGCACGTGGACCAAGCAGCTCCGACCACCTCCAGCGACGACCCGCACATCGACGTGACCGCCGCAACCTCCCGAACATCTCTGACCACCTCGCCGGACCTCCCTCGTCGCCGGTAAGCCGCGCCGTCCTTTCTTTTTCTACGGCCACTGTTTGGATTGGGGGAGGGACCGCGGGTGAGAGGGAGAGAAACCCAGGGGGTTAAGTGCAAAGCCAAAGACTCAGGTGAATAGTAACCCGAGGGTAGATCTGCGAGAGTTGAATCAAATTAACCTTAGGGGTCTCGGTGCAAACTGGTTTTTCCAGAAAACCTTAAGTAAATCTGTTTTTAAATGGGACATCAACTTTGAAAATGCATAACTTTTGTTTAAATCATCCAAATTTAGTCAAACCAATTTTGCCAGACTCTAAATAATGTAACCTGTCTAAGAAAAATATAAAACCCCATATGAACTAGAGAAAAATACAAGGTTCTGTTTTATTTTCAGTTTTGGCCAAAAGCTTAATAATAGCAAGAAAAATAGTTGCACTATTTAACCAGGGTTAGAAAAATTTGGAGAAGTTTATATTCACTCACTAACTTAGTTAAAAATGTTAAACCTCTCTGTCTATTACTTTAAGATAATCTTAACCCCTTATTCTATAATGTGCTTAAGTTTAAGAAAAATAGAAAAGGTAATATAAAGGATAAACCAGAGGGCACACCTATTTTTGTTGAGATACTTAGTCAATGTAGTTCACTGGAAAAATATGTCCTACCCTGTTGTAGTGTAAAATAAACAAGATACCTTTTTAATGAAGAGAATAGGAATAACTTAGAAAAACCCTACAAAAATATCCCTAAGGTGAAACCTCCCCAAACCTTAGGATAACTAATGTGTTGGTCATAAGAACTTAAGAAAAATCTGAAATCTGTTGTTTGATATTTTTCAAATGACAAGTTAGTTCTAATCACTCTTGTGCACCAAAGTTTAGAAAATTCACCATTAATTAACCACCTTGTAGCTCTCTGCCATTTTTGGTACAAGAGCTTTTTATCACTATTAAAGGCCAGCAAAAATAACCATTAGGGCAGAGACCACTTTAATAAAGGACTTGTAATGTAAAGTGGCCCCACTTACCTAACCATTGTTATTTTTGTTTAAAGATTAGCTTTTATACTTTAAGCCTCAAATTCTCAAAACAAGCTAGTATAGCCAGTGACCACCCACTGTAATTTTTACAGAATTTTTGGAAATTTTTAAACTACTATCATAGTTCAAAACCCCTACTAGAAACCCTAGGTGGAAATTAAGAAGGGAAATTGGATGATGGAACTTAATGTCCCCTTAAGATCTTTATAATTGACCACTGAAATTTATAGAGGCAATACAAATCCAATATGTATTTTAGAGAGAAAACCTAAAACTAACAAGTAATAAGTCTATGAATACCACTAGAAGACCCTCGTAACCAAGAAGCCCTAAGTTAAATTCTTAACTTGAATTCTGTAGCTTAATGTTCTTAAATTTTGCATAATCATGACATACATGTTCATTGCATTTCGATAGACTGTAATCTTGCTGACGGAGAGTACGTCCTCGTGCCGGAGCAAGGAGCTGCCCAGGAGGTTGCCCCAGACCCAGCACCAGAGCCTGCACCAGAGGACCTGCCTGCCACTGCTTTGGAAGGCAAGCCCCGGTTTTATGCATAACCTGTTAATTATGCTATTTTACTTCACTTAATGATTGTAGGATTGATTGTGCACTTAGGTGTAGGAATTGTTTGAAACCCTAGTTGCATGATCTCAGGAATCCTATTGAGATGAATACTAGTATGCTAAGTCGAGTAGCTGCTTTATTAAGTAGGATCTCGGTAGAAGTCGAGTGATTTTTCTAGCACTCGCGCGAAATCAGGAATTGGTTGTATCCCCTTTCCTATCATACTGATGTTGGTTGTGGACAACAATCCATGGGGATTGATTGTTCACGGGATAAAAAGTTGATTAAGGATTAAGGTGTGGTACCGTGAGTCAAGCGTTTGAACGTACTAAACACATACCGAGAAATATGGTAAATCGGTAAGCCTAGTACCTGAGTGAACCTGGCAGTGGACATACCTCCTCACGCGACCTGAGACGTAGTCTCCCATTCCGGTTATGGTGGGTACAAGTGCGGTCACTGCACGACGGCCAGTCGGGGTCAGTGAGGCATTGTACGCCAAGGCGGTGAGCCCTGATCTGCTGACGGGGAATCGATGGGGACGGTTGATGTGTGTGGGGACGGAGTGCCCCTACATGTCGTGTGTTTAGGTTTACCTTGCAAGGATAAAACTCGATTCGAATCGTCTGCTTCTCGCAGCCAATGAGACTGCTTGATCCATGCTGCTACATTGAGTAACAAGTGGAACTGGTTGAGATGATACAAACTGTTGATTGCTAATAATGCTTGCTACTATGTATGAATAGATAGTACACTTTTAGCCTTAAGAGAGTCACACTTAATTTTGATTAAGTTAAAATCTTGATTTAGAAACTCAGCTAGTGCTTTTGGCAACCAAACCCCACAGCCAAACAGCTGCATGTCTAGAGGTAGAGGAGTATAGACTCCTCACACCGGGTAAGTCTAGCTGAGTATTAGTATACTCAGCCTTGCTTGTGGCATAATTTTTACAGGTTCTCTGGAGGACATGGTTGCCGGAGTGACTTGGCCATCCACCCTGCCACCGGGTTGGACTGTCGAGTGGGACCCTGCCTCGGCTGAGGAGGAGCATGAGGAGTGATGGGACAGGCTTCCCCATCCTCCCAGTTATTTATCATTAGTTTATTTTCCGCTGCACTCCAAAAACAATGATGGTTACTTTTGCGAAAACTCCAATGATGACAATGGTGATGTAATAATTTAATACTCTTTCATGTATGGTTTTATGCTTTATTGTATTTGCTCTGTGACTCACCATCGAGTGAGACTGTGGTACTTGATCCTGTCAGTGGCCGTGTCGGACTAGATCCGAGGAGTTGACGGGTTATTCCCATTTAAGTGTGGTCTAGCCTCTAAGGCAGGGCTTGGGCACTTAAGTTGGAATAATTCGGACAGTTCCGCCACAGCTGGTATCGGAGCTTGTACCACCACAGAGGAATCAATAAATCCTAAATACCATCCCTTTTCGAAAAGTAAAACTGGGTAGAAACAATGTTGGATAGATAGTAGGGCAAGCAGGATAGACCTAGGACGTGAAGCCTTAGGATGATAGAAGGGTAGCTAGGTGGCTAAGTGACTAGGCCCTACAGGCCACTTTTACAGGATGGGAGTCTTTCCTATTCCTTTCATTCTCTTGTGAGGTCGTTCAGGACGTGCATGCATGCATTCTTAATTAAGTAAATAATTGACTAAATAAAAAGACTTAAAAGTGAAATAGCAGCCAACTAGGTCCTCACTATCTTTTTCTTTTAACCAGAGGCAGGTTGAGTTTTGTTTTCCCTGTTCTTTTTACTTCTTTTTCTTTACTTACGCTTAACCGTGCACAGATGACTTCCCACGGATCCTCTGAGGATGGAGATGCACTGACCCACACTGACGGACTTGCACGAGAGGGTTTTCCCCGCATCTTGTGGGAGGTGCTTCAGGGGGCAGGATATTCGACACCCCCTCAGTACGCGGTGCAGCTATTTGAAAAGCACCGGGTACCTCGCTGCAGGGTGAGGATGACCTTGGAGCCTCATCCCTTGCAACCAGGCTGGCGTTCACTGGACTCCGAGTCCTATGGATACCGGGCTGAGGACACTATTGAGGCTATCGCTCTGCATGGACTGACCACCTTCTGTGGATTTCACCCCTTGGAATTGGCTACTCACCCCATTGGGCTGTTCCCTGCGGAGAAGGAGGACGACCCGATGTGGAAGGACCGGGTGGAGCATGCCAAGGACATCTGGGCTCTCTACCCAGGCCACACGGCACACTTGTCGGTACGGTGCATGAACGCTCTGTATCGTCTGCAAGTGATGCGTGGGGAGGCCATGTCCCACCTGATGGCATTGCTGGAGGACACCAAGATCACCCTGGATAACAGGGAGGAGCTCGTGGTGGATTTATCCCAGGAGCTGGTGGAGAAGGATTTACAGGTGGAGCAGCTGACTGACGAGGCTCATGAGTTGGAAGAGCTGGTGGGTACCAGGGAGAATACCATAGAGGTCCTCGAGGATCAGCTCCTCAACACTCAGCAGCAGTTAGCAGAGGCTAATGCGCATCTGGACATGCATCACCAAGAGATCCATGATGCGGAGGCTGACGAGGACGTCGACATCGAGGGAGGAGACGAGTCTGCCTCCAGTGTAGACACCGCTGGCTCAGGGAGACCACCTTCCCCCGAGTCTAGCGTCGCCTCGTTCGCTCAGTAGAGGCCAGACTAATGCTAGAGATTGATGATAGTTGGACTCCTCGCCGCTAGCTTAGCTTTTGCACCCTTAGGGTACTAGGCTAGATAGAGTTGAGTCTTTTGATTCCTTGATGTAACCAGTAGTAAAAAACTCTTTGGGATGTTTAGGGATGACTGATGGTAATTTAAATTCGGATGGAAGGATCACGTTTTCTTTTGTTTTATTTGGAATCTATCAATTACTTTGACTCCCCTACCATGTTCGAACCTTAAGCTTGGAGATGTGTTATTAAGCAACCATGTGACTTTTTCAGATGGCTGGGAGGCAGCGTCGTGGCCAGAATGAGCGCGTTCCTCCACCGCCACCGCCTCCCACTCTGCAGGAGCTCATGGCCCAGCAGAATGAGATTCTGAGGCAGCTAGCTCAGCGACAGCCACCCCCTCAGCAGTATGGTGGAGACCATCAGCGTCACCCCGTCGCTGCTACTTACCAGGAGTTTCTCAGCACCCAGCCACCATTGTTTACCAGGTCGGAGGACCCACTGGATGCAGATGTGTGGTTAAGGGTGGTAGAATCCAAGTTCCCATTGCTCCATGGGGCTTGCTCGGAGGTCACCAAGGTCAGGTTCGCCACACAGCAGCTTCGCGGACCCGCAAGGACTTGGTGGGACCATTTTCTGGCTATGCAGCCGGATGGCAGAGAGGTGGAGTGGAGGGAGTTCAAGGCCGCTTTCAGAGGGCATCATATTCCCGCTGGCATCATGGACCGGAAGCTCAACGAGTTTCTGGCACTTACTCAGGGCAGCAGGACAGTGTTACAATATGCCCAGGCCTTCAACGATCTGTGTCAGTATGCCGGATACCATGCAGATACGGATGAGAAGAAGCGAGACAGGTTCAGGAGAGGGCTCAACACCAAGCTCCGTGACCGTCTCAACACCGTCCGGGCCCATAGTTACAATGAGTTGGTCAACATGGCCATCTCCCAGGAAGACTGCATCTTGGCTCGGCAGGCGGAGAAGAAGAGGAAGACCCCTGTGGCCGGACCCTCATCACAGCCCCAGCGCTTCAGGATTGTGTCCGACTCCCAGAGCAGGGGACCCCAGCAGCAGCAGGGAAGGTGGGTGATCAGGCCACCACAGCAGCAGCAGCAGCAACAGCAGCAGGCACCCAACCGTGCCCAATTCCCAGTTCAGAGGAACAACCAGCAGCAACAGTACCGCCAGGCTAACGATAACCGGTGTTTCACTTGTGGCAGTACTGGGCACTATGCCAAGAATTGCCCCAAGAATCAGCAGAGGCAGGGGCAAAATATCAACCAGAACCAGGGGAAGAGGCAGAAAGTGCAAGTGAGGCAGGGCAAGCTGAACTTCACTACAATGGCTGACGTACCAGAGGGAGCACCCGTCATGACTGGTATCTTTACAGTTTTAAATTTTCCTGCTGCTATTCTTTTTGATTCTGGTGCATCGCATAGTTTTGTCAGTGCCAAATTTAGTGTCAAGTGCCAGTTGCCTTTTTGCCACACCCACGGGGCTATTACCATTTCAACCCCAGGAGGCAGGATTGCCACAAATCAAATCAGCAGGCATGTGCCCATAAAGTTTGGTAGTTTGATAGTTAAAACTGACCTTCTTATTTTGGGACTGGATAGTGTGGATATCATCTTGGGAACTGATTGGTTGGCCAAACATCAGGCAATATTGGATATTGCAGCCAGAGCCGTTGAAATTCATTCTCCTGCTTATGGCGAGACTGTTTTGTATTTACCCAACCAGGGTGATGCCCAGTCTTGTGCCTTTGTTATGGCAGAGTCTCCAGTAAGGCAGATCCCAGTGGTCTGCGACTACCCCGATGTTTTCCCGGATGAATTGCCAGGGATGCCACCTGACCGAGACATTGAGTTTGCCATTGAATTGCAACCCGGGACTGCTCCTATCTCCAAGAGACCTTATAGGATGCCTCCCGCAGAGTTGGCAGAACTGAAGAAACAATTGCAAGAGTTGCTAGACAAGGGATTCATTCGTCCAAGCACTTCACCATGGGGATGTCCCGCCTTGTTCGTGAAGAAGAAGGATGACAGCTTGAGGATGTGTGTTGATTACCGCCCTCTCAATGCGGTGACTATCAAGAACAAGTACCCGTTACCCCGCATTGATGTTCTGTTTGATCAATTGGTGGGAGCCAAGGTATTCTCCAAGATAGACCTTCGCTCGGGCTACCATCAGATCAAGATCCGCGCCAGTGACATTCCCAAGACGGCTTTCTCTACCAGATATGGACTCTATGAGTTTCTGGTGATGTCTTTTGGGCTAACCAATGCCCCGGCTTATTTCATGTACTTGATGAACTCAGTATTTATGCCAGAGCTGGACAAGTTTGTGGTTGTCTTCATTGATGACATTCTGGTTTATTCCAAGAATGAAGATGAACACACGGAGCATCTACATATTGTGCTTCAGAGACTTCGCGACCATCAGTTATATGCTAAGTTGTCCAAGTGTGAGTTCTGGCTGAAAGAAATAAAATTCTTGGGTCACACAATTTCTCAGGATGGGATATCAGTTGATCCTGAGAAGGTGCAAGAAGTGATGGACTGGAAACCCCCGACTACAGTAAAGCAGATTAGGAGTTTTCTGGGATTGGCAGGATATTACCGACGATTCATTCCGGATTTCTCTAGAATTGCCAAGCCAATGACTGAACTATTGAAGAAGGGAGCCAAATTTGAGTGGAGCCAAAAGTGTGAAGATGCTTTTCATACCCTGAGGCAACACTTGACAACAGCCCCAGTGCTAGCTCAACCCGACAACACCAAGCCATTTGAGGTTTATTGTGATGCTTCCGGTACCGGATTGGGTTGTGTGTTGATGCAAGAGAACAGAGTGATTGCTTATGCTTCCCGAGCCCTCAGACCCCATGAGCAGAACTACCCGACCCATGATCTGGAATTGGCAGCAGTAGTCCATGCTCTCAAGATATGGAGACACTACTTGATGGGAGCTCACTGTAACATTTACACTGACCACAAGAGCCTCAAGTACATTTTCACTCAGGCAGATTTGAATATGAGACAGAGGAGATGGTTGGAATTAATCAAGGACTATGATTTGGAGGTACATTACCATCCTGGCAAGGCCAATGTTGTGGCAGATGCCTTGAGCCGAAAGGCCCAATGTAATTGCATGAACATGGATGCAAGCATCACCACCTTGTGTGATGAATTGTGCAAGTTGAACCTGGAAGTTGTTCCTTCCGGTGAATTGAGATATATTGCAGTGGAGCCCACATTGCAAGAACAAATAGCTCAGGCACAGTTTGGGGATAAGGGTGTTCAGATCATCAGAGAAATGATCAAGCAAAAGGCCGAGAAATACAAATGTTTCCGTCAGGACAGCAAGGGAATTTTATGGTTTGAAGATCGATTGGTTGTTCCCAAGAATCCAGAGCTCAGAAGGAAGATATTAGATGAAGCTCACCTTTCTAAGTTCTCCATGCACCCTGGTAGCAACAAGATGTACCATGATCTCAGACCTCTTTATTGGTGGACCAGGATGAAGAGGGAAATTGCCAAATACGTTTCAGAATGTGACACTTGTCAGAGGGTAAAAGCTAGTCATCTGAAAGCAGCAGGCCCTTTGCAACCCCTTCCCATACCATCTTGGAAATGGGAGGACATTTGCATGGATTTCATAGTGGGATTACCCAATACCTCCCGACACCATGATTCCATATGGGTTATTGTGGACAGATTGACCAAGACGGCTCATTTCTTGCCAGTGCACACTACCCACCGGACGGAGAAGTATGCGGAAATTTACATCGACCAGATAGTTCGTCTGCATGGGATACCCAGGACCATAGTCTCTGACCGAGGAGCACCTTTTGTGGCACGATTTTGGGAGCAATTACAGGAATCACTTGGGACCCACGTAATCCGAAGCTCCGCATATCACCCTCAAACTGATGGCCAGACAGAAAGAGTGAATCAGATATTGGAAGACATGTTGCGGGCATGTGCATTACATTATGGAAAGGATTGGGATAAGTGTCTCTCTTTGGCAGAATTCTCTTATAATAACAGTTATCAGTCCAGTCTGAAGATGGCACCTTTTGAGGCCTTATATGGGAGAAGATGCAGAACCCCGCTAAATTGGTCTCAAGCAGGAGAAAGGGAAATATTTGGGCCAGATTTGGTAATTGAAGCAGAGGAAAGGGTTAGAGTCATCAGGAAGAACTTAGAAGCTGCTCAGGCCAGGCAAAAGAGTTATCATGACCAGAGACGAAAGCCACTGCAGTTTGAGGTGGGAGATCATGTCTATCTTAAGGTATCACCAACTAAAGGTGTCCAGAGATTCGGGATCAAGGGCAAGTTGGCCCCTCGCTACATTGGACCTTATAAGATCAAGAAAAGTTGTGGACCCGTAGCCTACCAATTGGAATTACCTTCCCATATGTCCGCAGTCCACAATGTGTTCCATGTGTCTCAGCTGCGGAAATGTGTTCGTCTACCCACTGAAGTGCTACCAGAACCAGATATTGAGATAGAACCAGACTTGTCCTACCAGGAGTACCCCGTCAAGGTATTGGATCAGAAGGAAAGATCAACTCGGGCAAGGTCGATCAGAATGTATAAGGTTCAGTGGAGTCATCATTCAACAGAAGAAGCTACATGGGAGACGGAGGATTTTCTACGCTCTCGCTTCCCCGACTTTCTACCCAAAGGAGCCGGTACGTAACCCCAAAACCCCACCCCCCCACCTGCCCTTTGAATACAATTATCAGAAAAACTTAGATAACAAGGATAGTCTAAGTTATGGATACAACTTAAGAAGGGCTTCCTTCTGAAGTTGCAAAGAGGATGACATTCGAAGAGCAGTTAACAAGAGAGACTTGGGTAAAGGAGAGACACCACCATCACCCCCTCAAGCACCCCTCCAAGGAACTCTACCTAAATCTCGGGACGAGATTCCTTTAAGGGGGGAGGGTTGTAACACCCAGGTGTTACCCTGGCTAGAGCCACCTTGGCACTAGAAGCTGTGATCACATAAGATAAAGGCTTAGGGCAGCACATAAGAACCTTGGGGCTCATGTTATGATTAAGTTGCACATGACATGAGAAACTTTACCCTAAGTCCTTGTACATTTACTATCTTGGATAATAGGGGGGGAAGAACCCTAGATTTCTTCAAAGCCATACCTTCCTAAACCCTAAGTAAGGGGGGAAAGAGAGTGATCAAGTGGGTAAAACATGTGTAACTTTTACCCAAACCTTAAGTGACTTGTAACCAGCATTTAGGGGAAGGAAATATTGCAAAAAGGCCCCTGGAGAAACTCCATTTCAAATCTCCAAGAGGGGAGAGAGCTAGAGCTCTCTAGTTTTCCCTAAGTCACATTTTTAACCCTACTTCAAAGACCAGCCGTGTTCACTTTGAAAATGGCGCCAAAACCACTTGGGTTCTATACCAAAAATGTGCTATACCACTTAAGGCACCCCCTGGAAAAATTTGAAACCGAGACTCGGACATTTGACAAGCTTTGACATCGGTTTTGTCGCGGAGTGTGCAGTGAGACAAACCAAACTTGGCGCCGGTCTATCTCCTAACCTAGGGCGTATCCTCCCTTGGAACTCACATGAAATAGGTAGCTCTAGGTGCAGGGAAGAGATCCTTCACAGTCGACATGGCGAGATTCGTACGCCTGGTCGCTCAGCAGAGCGAAGAACACGGGCAGAAGCCAAGCGCCACGTGTTCGACGCGCTCTGAGCACGCCAGAGCACGCCCGCGCGCGCCCCGCGCCGCGCCCGAGCCAAGCCGGCGCCTCGGCCGCGTCCGCGCCTATAAAACCCACCCCAGCGCTCGGTTGTTTCCCCCAGTGCCTCCTACGTACCTCACCGGACTCGCCCAGGCCAGCCCTCGCCTCCGGCGACCTCCCCGCGGCCCGCCAGTGCCGGCCAAAGACCGCCATCGTGACCAACCCCTCTCCAGCCTCCCTCCGTTCGATCCAAGCCTTCGGTTAGCTTCCTGGTGAAGCCGTGAGCCTTGCTCAAGCTTGAACCGAGAGCCTGCGTCACCGGAGTGGCCGAATCACGCTCGCCGGACTTCAAGAACCCGCCGGCGCACGTGGACCGGGTAAATCCCTCCGCCATTTCTCGATTCCTTGCGTGTATGGCCTCTACGTCATCCCGTGATGCTCTTCGTACCCCTGGATTGAACCATACCGCCGTGGATAGGCCGGAGCGCACGCCGCCGACGAGCTCGCCCGCCTGCGCACGTGGACCAAGCAGCTCCGACCACCTCCAGCGACGACCCGCACATCGACGTGACCGCCGCAACCTCCCGAACATCTCTGACCACCTCGCCGGACCTCCCTCGTCGCCGGTAAGCCGCGCCGTCCTTTCTTTTTCTACGGCCACTGTTTGGATTGGGGGAGGGACCGCGGGTGAGAGGGAGAGAAACCCAGGGGGTTAAGTGCAAAGCCAAAGACTCAGGTGAATAGTAACCCGAGGGTAGATCTGCGAGAGTTGAATCAAATTAACCTTAGGGGTCTCGGTGCAAACTGGTTTTTCCAGAAAACCTTAAGTAAATCTGTTTTTAAATGGGACATCAACTTTGAAAATGCATAACTTTTGTTTAAATCATCCAAATTTAGTCAAACCAATTTTGCCAGACTCTAAATAATGTAACCTGTCTAAGAAAAATATAAAACCCCATATGAACTAGAGAAAAATACAAGGTTCTGTTTTATTTTCAGTTTTGGCCAAAAGCTTAATAATAGCAAGAAAAATAGTTGCACTATTTAACCAGGGTTAGAAAAATTTGGAGAAGTTTATATTCACTCACTAACTTAGTTAAAAATGTTAAACCTCTCTGTCTATTACTTTAAGATAATCTTAACCCCTTATTCTATAATGTGCTTAAGTTTAAGAAAAATAGAAAAGGTAATATAAAGGATAAACCAGAGGGCACACCTATTTTTGTTGAGATACTTAGTCAATGTAGTTCACTGGAAAAATATGTCCTACCCTGTTGTAGTGTAAAATAAACAAGATACCTTTTTAATGAAGAGAATAGGAATAACTTAGAAAAACCCTACAAAAATATCCCTAAGGTGAAACCTCCCCAAACCTTAGGATAACTAATGTGTTGGTCATAAGAACTTAAGAAAAATCTGAAATCTGTTGTTTGATATTTTTCAAATGACAAGTTAGTTCTAATCACTCTTGTGCACCAAAGTTTAGAAAATTCACCATTAATTAACCACCTTGTAGCTCTCTGCCATTTTTGGTACAAGAGCTTTTTATCACTATTAAAGGCCAGCAAAAATAACCATTAGGGCAGAGACCACTTTAATAAAGGACTTGTAATGTAAAGTGGCCCCACTTACCTAACCATTGTTATTTTTGTTTAAAGATTAGCTTTTATACTTTAAGCCTCAAATTCTCAAAACAAGCTAGTATAGCCAGTGACCACCCACTGTAATTTTTACAGAATTTTTGGAAATTTTTAAACTACTATCATAGTTCAAAACCCCTACTAGAAACCCTAGGTGGAAATTAAGAAGGGAAATTGGATGATGGAACTTAATGTCCCCTTAAGATCTTTATAATTGACCACTGAAATTTATAGAGGCAATACAAATCCAATATGTATTTTAGAGAGAAAACCTAAAACTAACAAGTAATAAGTCTATGAATACCACTAGAAGACCCTCGTAACCAAGAAGCCCTAAGTTAAATTCTTAACTTGAATTCTGTAGCTTAATGTTCTTAAATTTTGCATAATCATGACATACATGTTCATTGCATTTCGATAGACTGTAATCTTGCTGACGGAGAGTACGTCCTCGTGCCGGAGCAAGGAGCTGCCCAGGAGGTTGCCCCAGACCCAGCACCAGAGCCTGCACCAGAGGACCTGCCTGCCACTGCTTTGGAAGGCAAGCCCCGGTTTTATGCATAACCTGTTAATTATGCTATTTTACTTCACTTAATGATTGTAGGATTGATTGTGCACTTAGGTGTAGGAATTGTTTGAAACCCTAGTTGCATGATCTCAGGAATCCTATTGAGATGAATACTAGTATGCTAAGTCGAGTAGCTGCTTTATTAAGTAGGATCTCGGTAGAAGTCGAGTGATTTTTCTAGCACTCGTGCGAAATCAGGAATTGGTTGTATCCCCTTTCCTATCATACTGATGTTGGTTGTGGACAACAATCCATGGGGATTGATTGTTCACGGGATAAAAAGTTGATTAAGGATTAAGGTGTGGTACCGTGAGTCAAGCGTTTGAACGTACTAAACACATACCGAGAAATATGGTAAATCGGTAAGCCTAGTACCTGAGTGAACCTGGCAGTGGACATACCTCCTCACGCGACCTGAGACGTAGTCTCCCATTCCGGTTATGGTGGGTACAAGTGCGGTCACTGCACGACGGCCAGTCGGGGTCAGTGAGGCATTGTACGCCAAGGCGGTGAGCCCTGATCTGCTGACGGGGAATCGATGGGGACGGTTGATGTGTGTGGGGACGGAGTGCCCCTACATGTCGTGTGTTTAGGTTTACCTTGCAAGGATAAAACTCGATTCGAATCGTCTGCTTCTCGCAGCCAATGAGACTGCTTGATCCATGCTGCTACATTGAGTAACAAGTGGAACTGGTTGAGATGATACAAACTGTTGATTGCTAATAATGCTTGCTACTATGTATGAATAGATAGTACACTTTTAGCCTTAAGAGAGTCACACTTAATTTTGATTAAGTTAAAATCTTGATTTAGAAACTCAGCTAGTGCTTTTGGCAACCAAACCCCACAGCCAAACAGCTGCATGTCTAGAGGTAGAGGAGTATAGACTCCTCACACCGGGTAAGTCTAGCTGAGTATTAGTATACTCAGCCTTGCTTGTGGCATAATTTTTACAGGTTCTCTGGAGGACATGGTTGCCGGAGTGACTTGGCCATCCACCCTGCCACCGGGTTGGACTGTCGAGTGGGACCCTGCCTCGGCTGAGGAGGAGCATGAGGAGTGATGGGACAGGCTTCCCCATCCTCCCAGTTATTTATCATTAGTTTATTTTCCGCTGCACTCCAAAAACAATGATGGTTACTTTTGCGAAAACTCCAATGATGACAATGGTGATGTAATAATTTAATACTCTTTCATGTATGGTTTTATGCTTTATTGTATTTGCTCTGTGACTCACCATCGAGTGAGACTGTGGTACTTGATCCTGTCAGTGGCCGTGTCGGACTAGATCCGAGGAGTTGACGGGTTATTCCCATTTAAGTGTGGTCTAGCCTCTAAGGCAGGGCTTGGGCACTTAAGTTGGAATAATTCGGACAGTTCCGCCACAATTACTTTCCGTCCCATTAGGCAAACCACTGACGTTTGACGGTGAAGATTATTCTAGGTGGAGTGATATGATGAGATATCACCTAACCTCACTCCACAAAAGTATATGGGATGTTGTTGAGTTTGGTGTACAGGTACCATCCGTAGGGGATGAAGATTACGATGAGGACGAGGTGGCCCAAATCGTGCACTTCAACTCCCAAGCCACCACTATACTCCTCACCTCTCTAAGTAGAGAGGAGTATAACAAGGTGCAAGGATTGAAGAGCGCCAAGGAAATTTGGGACGTACTCAAGACCGCGCACGAAGGAGACGAGGTGACAAAAATCACCAAGCGAGAGACGATCGAGGGGGAGCTCGGTCGCTTCAGGCTTCACCAAGGGGAGGAGCCACAAGAGATGTACAACCAGCTCAAGACTTTGGTGAACCAAGTACGCAACCTCAGGAGCACTAAATGGGATGACCATGAAATGGTCAAGGTTATTCTTAGATCACTCGTTTTTCTTAACCCTGCGCAAGTTCAATTAATACGTGGTGATCCTAGATACACACTAATGTCTCCCAAGGAAGTAATAGGAAAATTTGTGAGCTTTGAATTAATGATCAAAGGCTCAAAGAAAATCATCGAGCAAGATACCTCCTCCACGCCCGAAGCACAACCGGTCGCATTCAAGGCGACGGAGGAGAAGAAGGAAGAGTCTACATCAAGTAGACTCCCCATCGACGCCTCCAAGCTTGACAACGAGGAAATGGTGCTCATCATCAAGAGCTTTCGCCAAATCCTCAAGCAAAGGAGGGGGAAGGACTACAAGCCCCGCTCCAAGAAAGTTTGCTATAAGTGTGGTAACCCGGTCATTTTATTGCAAAGTGTCCATTATCAAGTGATAGTGACAGGGGCGAAGACAAGAAGGGAAAGAGGAGAGATGAAAGGGAATTAGGCTTACACCTTTTTCCTAATTGATTTTGGTTGTTGAATTGCCCAACACAAATAATTGGACTAACTAGTTTGCTCTAGTCTATAAGTTCTACAGGTGCCAAAGGTTCACAATAAGCCAATAAAAAGACCAAGAAAGGGTTCAAACAAAGAGAGCAAAAGGCAACCCAAAGGCACCCTGGTTTGGCGCACCGGACTGTCCGGTGTGCCACCGGACAGTGTTCGGTGCACCAGGGCACTCGACGCTGAACTCGCTACCTTCGGGAAATTCCAAGCGCGCTCCGCTATAATTCATCGAACTGTTCGGTGAGTCACCGGAAGTGTCCGGTGCACATCGGACTGTCCGGTGTGCTAGCGGAGCAACGGCTACTTCGTGCGCAACGGTCGACTGAAACCGCATTCAATGCGCTACAGTGCGCGCCAGAGTCAGAGCACGCGCAGTTGGCGCACCGGACAGTCTACAGGACCTGTCCGGTGCACCACCGGACAGCCTAGATGCCCCACAAGTCAGAGCTCCAACGGTCGAACCCCAACGGTCTGCTGACGTGGCTGGCGCACCGGACAGTGTCCGGTGGCACACCGGATTGTCCGGTGCGCCATGCGACAGCACACTTCCAATGGCCATTTTTGGTGGTTGGGCTATAAATACCCCAACCACCCCACATTCAATGGCATCCAAGTTTCTACACTTCTACACCTTACAAGAGCTATAGCATTCATTACAAGACACACCAAAGAGATCAAATCCTCTCACAACTCCACACAAAGCTTTAGTGATTAGAGAGAGAGATTTGTTGTGTTCATTTGAGCTCTTGCGCTTGGATTGCTTCTTTTCTTTCTCATTCTTCTTGTGATCAAACTCAATTGTAACCAAGGCAAGAGACACCAATTGTGTGGTGGTCCTTGCGGGAACTTTGTGTTCCGTTTGATTGAGAAGAGAAGCTCACTCGGTCTAAGTGACCATTTGAGAGAGGGAAAGGGTTGAAAGAGACCCGGTCTTTGTGACCACCTCAACGGGGAGTAGGTTTGCAAGAACCGAACCTCGGTAAAACAAATCATCGTGTTTCGCTCTTTATTTGCTCACGATTTGTTTTGCGCCCTCTCTCTCGGACTCGTTTATATTTCTAACGCTAACCCGGCTTGTAGTTGTGCTTAAGTTTATAAATTTCAGATTCGCCCTATTCACCCCCCCCCCCCTCTAGGCGACTTTCAATTGGTATCAGAGCCCGGTGCTTCATTAGAGCCTAACCGCTCGAAGTGATGTCAGGAACATCCGCCAAGAGAGATCTCGGGACCGGCGACAAGTCCGCAAGCTCGGGAAGAACACACTCAAGGGAGTCTGCCCACAAGCACAAGGAGGAATCCTCTTCCTCCATCAAGTCCCATCGGATGGGTGACAAGAAGAAGATGATGAGGAAGGTGGTCTACTACGAGACCGACTCTTCGTCACCCTCCACCTCCGGCTCGGAATCGGCCTCCACTACTTCAAAGCGTCATGAGCGCAAGAAGTATAGTAAGATGCCCCTTCGCTATCCTCGCATTTCTAGACGCACTCCATTACTCTCTGTTCCATTAGGCAAACCACCTATGTTTGAAGGTGAAGATTATTCTATGTGGAGTGATAAAATGAGGCATCACCTATCCTCACTCCACAAAAGCGTATGGGATATTGTTGAGTATGGAATGTAGGTACCAAAGAAGGGAGACAAGGATTACGACTCGGAGGAGGTCGAACAAATCCAACACTTCAACTCCCAAGCCACAACTATACTCCTCGCCTCTCTAAGTCGAGAGGAGTATAATAAAGTGCAAGGGTTGAAGAGCGCAAAGGAGATTTGGGACGTGCTAAAGACCGCGCACGAAGGAGACGAGGTGACCAAGATCACCAAGCGGGAGACGATCGAGGGGGAGCTCGGTCACTTCCGGCTTCGCCAAGGGGAGGAGCCACAAGACATGTACAACCGACTCAAAACCATGGTGAACCAAGTGCGCAACCTTGGGAGCAAAAAATGGGATGACCACGAAATGGTTAAGGTTATTCTTAGATCACTTGTTTTCCTTAACCCTACTCAAGTTCAATTAATTCGTGGTAATCCTAGATATACACTAATGACTCCCGAGGAAGTAATAGGGAATTTTGTGAGCTTTGAGTTGATGATCAAAGGCTCAAAGAAAATCGTCGAGCTAGATGGCCCCTCCACGTCCGAAGCACAACCGGTCGCATTCAAGGCGACGGAGGAGAGGAAGGAGGAGTCTACATCAAGTAGACAACCCATCGATGCCTCTAAGCTCGACAATGAGGAAATGGCGCTTATCATCAAGAGCTTCCGCCAAATCCTCAAGCAAAGGAGGGGGGAAAGATTACAAACCCCGTTCCAAGAAGGTGTGCTACAAGTGTGGTAAGCCCGATCACTTCATTGCTAAATGTCCATTATCTAGTGATAGTGACAGGGGCGACGACAAGAAGGGGAGGAGAAAGGAGAAGAAGAGGTACTACAAGAAGAAGGGCGGCGATGCCCATGTTTGCCGGGAATGGGATTCCGACGAGAGCTCCACCGACTCCTCCTCCGACGAGGACGCCACAAACATCGCTGTCACCAAGGGTCTTCTCTTCCCCAACGTCGGCCACAAGTGCCTCATGGCAAAGGACGGCAAAAGGAAGAAGGTAAAATCAAGATCCTCCACTAAATATGCTTCCTCTAGTGATGAAGATAATTCTAGTGAAAATGAGGAGGATAACTTGCGCACCCTTTTTGCCAACCTAAACATGCAACAAAAAGAAAAATTAAATGAATTAATTAGTGCTATTCATGAAAAGGATGAACTCTTGGACACCCAAGAGGACTTCCTAATTAAGGAAAATAAGAAGCATGTTAAGGTTAAAAATGCTTACGCTGTAGAAGTAGAAAAATGTGAAAAACTATCTAGTGAGCTAAGCACTTGCCATGATACTATTGTCAACCTTAGAAATGAGAATGCTAAATTAATTGCTAAGGTTGATTCAAATGTTTGTAATGATTCAATTCCCAATCTTAGTGATGATAATGCTAATTTGCTTGCTAAGATTGAAAAGTTGAATGGTTCACTTGCTAGCCTTAGGATTGAAAATGAAAATTTGATTGCTAAGGCTAAAGATTTAGACGGTTGCAATGCTTCCATTTCCGATCTTAGAGATAACAATGATATTTTACGTGCTAAGATTGTTGAACTTAATTCTTGCAAACCCTCTACCTCTGCCATTGAGCATGTCACTATTTGCACTAGATGTAGAGATATTAACATTGATGCTATTCATGATCATATGGCTTTAATTAAACAACAAAATGATCATATAGCAAAATTAGATGCTAAAATTGTCGAGCATGACTTAGAAAATGAAAAATTTAAATTTGCTAGAAGCATGCTCTATAGTGGGAGACGCCCTGGCATCAAGGATGGCATTGGCTTCCAAAAGGGAGACAATGTCAAACTTAATGCCCCTCCTAAAAGATTGTCAAACTTTGTTAAGGGCAAGGCTCCCATGCCTCAGGATAACGAGGGTTACATTTTGTACCCTGCCAGTTATCTCGAGAGCAAAATTAGGAGAATTCATTAGGAAGTCTCACTCTGGCCCTAATCATGCTTTTATGTATAAGGGTGAGACATCTAGTTCTAGGCAATCAACCCGTGCAAAATTGCCTAAGAAGAAAACTCCAACTGCATCAAATGATCATGACATTTCATTTAAAACTTTTGATGCATCTTATGTTTTAACTAACAAATCTGGCAAGGTAGTTGCCAAGTATGTTGGGGGCAAACACAAGGGATCAAAGACTTGTGTTTGGGTACCCAAAGTTCTTGTATCTAATGTCAAACGACCCAAAACCATTTGGGTACCTAAAGTCAAGAACTAAACTTGTTTTGTAGGTTTATGCATCCGGAACTCAAGTTGGATCATCGATAGCGGATGCACAAACCACATGACAGGGAAGAAGAAAATGTTCTCCTCCTATGAGAAAAACCAAGATCCCCAAAGAGTGATCACATTCGGGGATGGAAATCAAGGTTTGGTCAAAGGATTGGGTAAAATTGCTATATCTCCTGACCATTCCATTTCAAATGTTTTTCTTGTAGACTCTTTAGATTACAATTTGCTTTCCGTTTCTCAATTATGCAAAATGGGCTATAACTGTCTTTTTACGGATATAGGTGTTACTGTCTTTAGAAGAAGTGATGATTCGGTAGCATTTAAGGGAGTGTTAGAGGGTCAGCTATACTTGGTAGATTTTGATAGAGCTGAACTCAACACTTGCTTAATTGCTAAGACTAACATGGGCTGGCTCTGGCATCGCCGATTAGCACATGTTGGAATGAAGAATCTTCACAAACTCCTAAAGGGAGAACACATTTTGGGACTAACAAATGTTCATTTTGAGAAAGACAGGATTTGTAGCACATGTTAGGCAGGGAAGCAAGTTGGTGTTCATCATCCACACAAGAATATCATGACGACTGACAGGCCACTCGAGCTCCTACACATGGACCTTTTCGGCCCGATAGCTTACATAAGCATCGGCGGGAGTAAGTACTGTCTAGTTATTGTGGATGATTATTCTCGCTTCACTTGGGTGTTCTTTTTGCAGGAAAAATCTCATACCCAAGAGACCTTAAAGGGATTCTTGAGACGGGCTCAAAACGAGTTCGGCTTAAGGATCAAGAAAATTAGAAGCAACAACGGGACGGAGTTCAAGAACTCACAAATCGAAGGCTTCCTTGAGGAGGAGGGCATCAAGCATGAGTTCTCTTCTCCCTACACGCCACAACAAAATGGTGTAGTGGAGAGAAAGAATCGAACTCTATTGGACATGGCAAGAACCATGCTTGATGAGTACAAGACTTCGGATCGGTTTTGGGCGGAGGCGGTCAACACCGCTTGCTACGCCATCAACTGGTTGTATCTACACCGAATCCTCAAGAAGACATCATATGATCTCCTAACTGGTAAAAAGCCCAATGTTTCATATTTTAGAGTCTTTGGTAGCAAATATTTTATTCTTGTTAAAAGAGGTAGAAAATCTAAATTTGCTCCTAAGACTGTAGAAGGCTTTTTACTAGGTTATGATTCAAACACAAGGGCATATAGAGTCTTTAACAAGTCCTCCGGACTAGTTGAAGTTTCTTGTGACATTGTGTTTGATGAGACTAACGGCTCTCAAGTAGAGCAAGTTGATCTTGATGAGATAGGTGATGAAGAGGCTCCATGCGTCGCGCTAAGGAACATGTCCATCGGGGATGTGTGTCCTAAGGAATCCGAAGAGCCACCACATGCACAAGATCAACCGTCTTCCTCCACACAAGCATCTCCTCCAACTCAAGATGAGGATGAGGCTCAAAATGATGAAGGAGAAGATCAAGGAGTTGAGCCACCTCAAGAGGAAAGCAATGATCAAGGGGGAGATGGCCGTGATCAAGACGAGGAAGATGAACAAGTTCCGAAGCCGCCACACCCAAGAGTCCACCAAGCAATCCAACGAGATCACCCTGTGAACACCATCCTCGGCGATATTCAAAAGGGGGTAACTACTAGATCTCGTGTTGCTCATTTTTGTGAACATTACTCTTTTGTTTCCTCTATTGAGCCACACAGGGTAGAGGAAGCACTTCAAGATTCAGATTGGGTGGTGGCAATGCAAGAGGAGTTCAACAACTTCACTAGGAACGAGGTATGGCATTTAGTTCCACGTCCTAACCAAAATGTTGTAGGAACCAAGTGGGTCTTCCGCAACAAGCAAGACGAGCATGGTGTGGTGACAAAGAACAAAGCCCGACTTGTGGCTAAAGGATATTCACAAGTTGAAGGTTTGGATTTCGGTGAAACCTATGCACCCGTAGCTAGGCTAGAATCAATTCGCAGTTTACTTGCCTATGCTACTTACCATGGCTTCAAGCTTTATCAAATGGACGTGAAAAGTGCCTTCCTCAATGGACCAATCAAAGAAGAGGTCTATGTTGAGCAACCTCCCGGCTTTGAAGATAGTGAGTGTAACACCCAAAATCCTAATTTTGGAGATTCATAAGGTCTGCCCAAAATTGGTATGAATAAATAAATAAATAAATAAATAAATTAGTTAATTAGTGCCCTTGATGTTGAGATTCTGTTTGTTCCTCAAAAATTTAAAGGTTTGAAATCCAAATTTGAGTTTAATTTGAAATTAAAATAGAAATCAGAAAAATGAAAATCCAAAGAAAAGAAAATGTGAGCTCTCTTTCAGCTCTTGGGCCATTTTCGGCCCATTGCGCGGCGCCCCCTGGGGGTCCTAGTCCCTAGCCGCTCATCCCGCACTCGTGCATCGGTCTCTGCTAACCACTGACCTGCGAGACCACTTTTTCAGCGAACACCGCGCGCGGCCCACCCCGCGCTTGGTCAGCCCGGCTACTTTCCCCGCGCCTGCTTCACGGACTGACTTGTGGGCCATTCCCGTCATCCCTTCGCGACGTCGCGATAACAGCCTTCACGAGATCCACGGCGAACTCCTCTGAACTGATTATTCCGCGTGTATCGCCTCCCGGATCTCCGTTCGGCCGTTCGGGTCCGGCTCCGTGGCGCATAAGTAGCGGGCCCCTGCCATAAGGCACCCGGTCGTGGCCCTCTTCCCCACCATCCGGAGCGCTGAGATCGGAACAGAGGTGATAAACGACGCCATGGCAAATCCTCGCAGTTGCTGCCGTTGTGTGTTCACCGGGAGCTCAGGGTTGATGGTCGAGGTATGTCGACAACTCTCATAGCATCCCCATGCGGTGTGGTGGCTTGGTGTCATCACAAGGGGCTCGTTGGAGCACTGCGCCCGCCGCCGAACCGTGCGTGACGATGACCACCTCCTCTGTGCCATTCCCTTGGGGTATGGATTACCCTGGGATGTTCACGCGTGTCGGTATGACGTGTGAAGATCAACGACGTTGACAACTGCTAGCTGGTAGTGGGGAATTTCTTATCGGGATGTCCTGACCGCCGCCCGAACCACCGTCCACCAGGGCATCGATTATTCACTTGTAAGACAACGCTATCGCAATCGACTCCTCCCCATCGTCATTTTGTTTGTGGTCTCGGTGTTTGGATTAAGGCCTCGGGCCACCTGATCGAAAGCCATGCCCATGGCGCCACCGCACCCTTACTTGCGCCGCCGCACATTCTTTACTCCGCCGCCCTGGTGTTTGGGTGAAGAAGACATGCTCTCAGTCGTTAGATGCGTGACGGATGGCTGGGATTCAACGCGAAGATAACCCTTCGCCGCATTGATCCGGAGCGTGGATCTGTGAAGCTACGGCTGAGATCAGAGCCTGGTGTCTCGCCTCGGGATGGATCAGGGACCGTGGGATCGTGATCCATTGGCTGCAGGCGTGTAATGATTTGTGGGGTTGGGATTCTAATCTGATCCGTTAGCGTTTGATCGGACGGCTGGGAATCACCGATACCCCCTTCGCGGGGCATTTTTCTAAAGAGACCCCAAGGAAGGCAGAAATCAACCCGCCGTCCGTACCAGGGATTTTCTGAGTCTTAAGAATTTTTACGCGCCAGCCCCTGTGCTTCATTGATATTGAGGCCCGGTCCTGAGATCATTTAATTTGAATAAATAAAATAGGAAATAGATTTTTAATATGAAAATAATTGCTAGAACTTAGATAATTCATAGAAAATTCATTTTAGCTCCAAATTGAACCATTCCAGTTTCTAAAATTTTGTAATAATATTCTTCATCATTTAGTGTCTCTGTTTTGACATGAACTCTGTCAGAAAATTTATTTATCATTTAATCATATTTTAATTACATTAAACCTTAGGAAATTCATAACTTGAATTCTATAACTCCAAATTTAGTGATTCTTGTTCCTATGATCTCGTAGCAACGCGTAGATTATTATTATTCAGTTTGTACTTATGTTTGGTGTGATGTTAATGTTGCCTATACACTGCTTGTTTGTATTGCTACGACTAGCGTGAGAACACGAATCACCTGAAGATCATCCTGGTACCTGGATTCTCAAGGCCCAGGCAAGTTGTGCCCTTGATCACTTCTTTTTACCCACTCATGTTCTAATTAATCATAATGATCTGCATAGGTTAATTTTGATGGGACCCAACAGGTTACCCTAGTTTGATTATCTTTATACCTTGTTCACCACTGAATTTCTGGGTAGTGCTTGCTAGTGCTTTATGTGGTTTTGGGTATGAAGATACATTATTCATGATTACATTTTTATTATCTATTTATTATTACTGTTCATGATAAGATCATTATGTTAATTGGAACATGGAGAACCACCCGGGAAAACAGTGCTACCACAAGGGAGGAATGGGACCCCTTGGCTGATTAATTAGGAAAGCTAGTGGAAGACTACCTTACCCGAAAGGGGCAAGGGCAGTAGGGGAGTGGTCAGTGTAGGGAGGCCCTCGGGAGGATTTTGCTGCGATGGCGGTCCTGCAAGGGATTCCTGCATTGGAACTTCCTATAAACTGTAGCGGGTTTTCTGAAGCTAGTGGAACTTTGTAAAGGCCTCGTAGTGTTACCCTGCCTCGCCTCCTCGGTAGAGGTGTATGGGAAGTCGCAATCCCTTGGCAGATGGGTAACATGACTTGTGGGTAAAGATGCGCAACCTCTGCAGAGTGTAAAACTGGTATACTAGCCGTGCTCACGGTCATGAGCAGCTCGGACACTCACATGATTAATTTATGGAACTAAATTCAATTTGTCATATGCATTGCATCGCAGGTGATGTGGTTACTTTTGTTCTATTACTTAATTGGGTTTGGTATTTACTTATACTTAGTAACTGCTAATAAAATTTTGACCAACTTTAAAAGCAATGCTCAGCTCTAACCATCTTCTTTGGTAAGCCTTACACTTCACGTGAGCTCCCACCTTTGGCGAGTTCATGCACATTATTCCCCACAACTTGTTGAGCGATGAACGTATGTGAGCTCACTCTTGCTGTCTCACATACACCACAGGTCAAGACCAGGTACTGCAGGATGATGCTCATGGAGGATGCCGTGATGAGTTCGTGAGAGGTCTAGGTCGTCGTCTCCCAGTCAACTTTGGGTTGCTGGACCGTTGTCTCCTTATAATGTAACTATTTTGTATAGAACTCCTGTTATATATAAAGATGTGACATTCGATCCTGTGCCACTATACATCATATGTATGAGACTTGGTCCCAGCATACCTGGTGTTTATGTTAACCCCAGGTTTTGGACCCCTAAAATCCGGGTGTTACAGAAGTGGTATCAGAGGAATGTTGACTGTAGGACAAAACCTAGATAGAACTGGACAACCATTACTTACTTACCTTTACTACTCTGATTCTTATCTAAACTTGTCTTAATCTTTTCTCATCTATTTCCGCTTTACTCTGATTATTCTTATCTTTTCTTTCTAAAGACAAATGTGGATTTCAAACTTTGAAATCCTGTGCCTAAAGTGACCTTTAGGAATAGGAGACCTACTCTTAGGAACAAAAACAAAACTATTTTTATAGATATCTATGAACTTGAATGTTTGTTCTTATGATACTTGCCTGATTTGGATCTTTGATTGAGTGTGATGAGTTGTGGAGTAATGTCCACAATTACATCTGCATATACATCTAGGTATAAAAATATATTTATAAAATAACTAGACAACCTAGATTATCCCCATTGGAACATATCTAGCTTAAGAGATTTATCTTATCCTAAAAGATCTCATTCTAACCAATTCATCTTATCTTAAAAGATTCTCCCTTATCTTAATAGATCCATCTCATCTTAAAAGATACTTATCTTATCTTGAAAAGATTTTATCTCATCCTAATAGATCTAACTGACCTCAAAAGATTTTATCTTATCCTTATGGATCCATCTTATCCTAATAGGCATACTTATCCACCCTAGTTCATCAACCATGATCTAATGCAAATTAATTAGATCTTATCTAGTTAAACTAGTCATACCAATCTAATTTAGATCTCATCTAACCTAATATGATCTAATCTAAAGTGACTTATCAAACATGTTAGATAATACTGATGAAATAGATTAGACTCTACTCCTATAAAACATGTCTTAACTTAGTTCACCCTGCACTAAATTAAGAACGACAAGATTAACTTGACCATATACATATGCAACTACCTTACCCATCCGATAGTTGCATAATCCCTCTGTGATAACACTAATAGAGCTTCTGACCTACCTACACCGTATACCCCATCCTATCTCAAAAGATTCTAACATATCCTAACAAGATATATCTTACCCTGATAAATCTATCTAACATAAACTAGTCTAATCTAGATCATATCTAATTTAATATGGTCTAATCTATGCTGGTGGAAAGGATAAGGCCATACTCCTAAATCACTTAAGCCTAATTTGGAGACTTATATCAACTTGGCCATACACAACAACTCGATCTATTTAACAAGTTACATAACTTACCCAATCAATAGAGTCTTAAAGGATTGCATAATCTATCAACCACCACCTGACATCAAACCAGATTTTGACCTATATCATGTAGTCTATCTTACCACATATATCTTAACCACATGTCCTTAACTCGGATGGCAACTCCAAGAAGAAAGGCCAAAGGAGACCAACCACGTCAAAGAAGAATAAGCACCAACTCAAGTCTTCAAGGATCAAGTGAGATCACCAGATGAGTCAAAAGCCACAAATCTTGGATGGAGTCTTTCCTTACCCTACACTTTCTTACCTAAACCCATCTATGCTTTAAAGACATCTTCTATCCTACATAATAAAGTGGACATACCTATATATACCCATGCTCTCCTATCACTTACTAATAATAAAAAGAGAGACTCTTGATTTTGAACTAATTAGAAACTAAAAGCTAAATTTCAAATCACTCTTCCTATATCCCTTTTCTTACAAATCTCGAGGGCGAGATTATTTTTAAGGGGGGTAGGATTTGTAACACCCAAAATCCTAATTTTGGAGATTCATAAGGTCTGCCCAAAATTGGTATGAATAAATAAATAAATAAATAAATAAATTAGTTAATTAGTGCCCTTGATGTTGAGATTCTGTTTGTTCCTCAAAAATTTAAAGGTTTGAAATCCAAATTTGAGTTTAATTTGAAATTAAAATAGAAATCAGAAAAATGAAAATCCAAAGAAAAGAAAATGTGAGCTCTCTTTCAGCTCTTGGGCCATTTTCGGCCCATTGCGCGGCGCCCCCTGGGGGTCCTAGTCCCTAGCCGCTCATCCCGCACTCGTGCATCGGTCTCTGCTAACCACTGACCTGCGGGACCGCTTTTTCAGCGAACACCGCGCGCGGCCCACCCCGCGCTTGGTCAGCCCGGCTACTTTCCCCGCGCCTGCTTCACGGACTGACTTGTGGGCCATTCCCGTCATCCCTTCGCGACGTCGCGATAACAGCCTTCACGAGATCCACGGCGAACTCCTCTGAACTGATTATTCCGCGTGTATCGCCTCCCGGATCTCCGTTCGGCCGTTCGGGTCCGGCTCCGTGGCGCATAAGTAGCGGGCCCCTGCCATAAGGCACCCGGTCGTGGCCCTCTTCCCCACCATCCGGAGCGCTGAGATCGGAACAGAGGTGATAAACGACGCCATGGCAAATCCTCGCAGTTGCTGCCGTTGTGTGTTCACCGGGAGCTCAGGGTTGATGGTCGAGGTATGTCGACAACTCTCATAGCATCCCCATGCGGTGTGGTGGCTTGGTGTCATCACAAGGGGCTCGTTGGAGCACTGCGCCCGCCGCCGAACCGTGCGTGACGATGACCACCTCCTCTGTGCCATTCCCTTGGGGTATGGATTACCCTGGGATGTTCACGCGTGTCGGTATGACGTGTGAAGATCAACGACGTTGACAACTGCTAGCTGGTAGTGGGGAATTTCTTATCGGGATGTCCTGACCGCCGCCCGAACCACCGTCCACCAGGGCATCGATTATTCACTTGTAAGACAACGCTATCGCAATCGACTCCTCCCCATCGTCATTTTGTTTGTGGTCTCGGTGTTTGGATTAAGGCCTCGGGCCACCTGATCGAAAGCCATGCCCATGGCGCCACCGCACCCTTACTTGCGCCGCCGCACATTCTTTACTCCGCCGCCCTGGTGTTTGGGTGAAGAAGACATGCTCTCAGTCGTTAGATGCGTGACGGATGGCTGGGATTCAACGCGAAGATAACCCTTCGCCGCATTGATCCGGAGCGTGGATCTGTGAAGCTACGGCTGAGATCAGAGCCTGGTGTCTCGCCTCGGGATGGATCAGGGACCGTGGGATCGTGATCCATTGGCTGCAGGCGTGTAATGATTTGTGGGGTTGGGATTCTAATCTGATCCGTTAGCGTTTGATCGGACGGCTGGGAATCACCGATACCCCCTTCGCGGGGCATTTTTCTAAAGAGACCCCAAGGAAGGCAGAAATCAACCCGCCGTCCGTACCAGGGATTTTCTGAGTCTTAAGAATCGTTACGCGCCAGCCCCTGTGCTTCATTGATATTGAGGCCCGGTCCTGAGATCATTTAATTTGAATAAATAAAATAGGAAATAGATTTTTAATATGAAAATAATTGCTAGAACTTAGATAATTCATAGAAAATTCATTTTAGCTCCAAATTGAACCATTCCAGTTTCTAAAATTTTGTAATAATATTCTTCATCATTTAGTGTCTCTGTTTTGACATGAACTCTGTCAGAAAATTTATTTATCATTTAATCATATTTTAATTACATTAAACCTTAGGAAATTCATAACTTGAATTCTATAACTCCAAATTTAGTGATTCTTGTTCCTATGATCTCGTAGCAACGCGTAGATTATTATTATTCAGTTTGTACTTATGTTTGGTGTGATGTTAATGTTGCCTATACACTGCTTGTTTGTATTGCTACGACTAGCGTGAGAACACGAATCACCTGAAGATCATCCTGGTACCTGGATTCTCAAGGCCCAGGCAAGTTGTGCCCTTGATCACTTCTTTTTACCCACTCATGTTCTAATTAATCATAATGATCTGCATAGGTTAATTTTGATGGGACCCAACAGGTTACCCTAGTTTGATTATCTTTATACCTTGTTCACCACTGAATTTCTGGGTAGTGCTTGCTAGTGCTTTATGTGGTTTTGGGTATGAAGATACATTATTCATGATTACATTTTTATTATCTATTTATTATTACTGTTCATGATAAGATCATTATGTTAATTGGAACATGGAGAACCACCCGGGAAAACAGTGCTACCACAAGGGAGGAATGGGACCCCTTGGCTGATTAATTAGGAAAGCTAGTGGAAGACTACCTTACCCGAAAGGGGCAAGGGCAGTAGGGGAGTGGTCAGTGTAGGGAGGCCCTCGGGAGGATTTTGCTGCGATGGCGGTCCTGCAAGGGATTCCTGCATTGGAACTTCCTATAAACTGTAGCGGGTTTTCTGAAGCTAGTGGAACTTTGTAAAGGCCTCGTAGTGTTACCCTGCCTCGCCTCCTCGGTAGAGGTGTATGGGAAGTCGCGATCCCTTGGCAGATGGGTAACATGACTTGTGGGTAAAGATGCGCAACCTCTGCAGAGTGTAAAACTGGTATACTAGCCGTGCTCACGGTCATGAGCAGCTCGGACACTCACATGATTAATTTATGGAACTAAATTCAATTTGTCATATGCATTGCATCGCAGGTGATGTGGTTACTTTTGTTCTATTACTTAATTGGGTTTGGTATTTACTTATACTTAGTAACTGCTAATAAAATTTTGACCAACTTTAAAAGCAATGCTCAGCTCTAACCATCTTCTTTGGTAAGCCTTACACTTCACGTGAGCTCCCACCTTTGGCGAGTTCATGCACATTATTCCCCACAACTTGTTGAGCGATGAACGTATGTGAGCTCACTCTTGCTGTCTCACATACACCACAGGTCAAGACCAGGTACTGCAGGATGATGCTCATGGAGGATGCCGTGATGAGTTCGTGAGAGGTCTAGGTCGTCGTCTCCCAGTCAACTTTGGGTTGCTGGACCGTTGTCTCCTTATAATGTAACTATTTTGTATAGAACTCCTGTTATATATAAAGATGTGACATTCGATCCTGTGCCACTATACATCATATGTATGAGACTTGGTCCCAGCATACCTGGTGTTTATGTTAACCCCGGGTTTTGGACCCCTAAAATCCGGGTGTTACAGTGAGTACCCTAATCACGTATATAAACTCTCTAAGGCGCTTTATGGGCTCAAGCAAGCCCCAAGAGCATGGTATGAATGCCTAAGAGATTTTCTTATCACTAATGGCTTCAAAGTCGGAAAAGCCGATCCTACTTTATTTACTAAAACTCTTGACAATGATTTGTTCGTATGCCAAATTTATGTTGATGATATTATATTTGGGTCTACTAACGAATCTACATGTGAGGAATTTAGTAGGATCATGACACAGAAATTTGAGATGTCTATGATGAGGGAGTTGAAGTACTTCTTAGGATTTCAAGTAAAGCAACTCCAAGAGGGTACCTTCATTAGCCAAACGAAGTATATTCAAGACATTCTAAACAAGTTTGGGATGAAGGATGCCAAGCCCATCAAGACACCCATGGGAACCAATGGGCATCTCGACCTCGACACGGGAGGTAAATCCGTCGATCAAAAGGTATACCGGTCGATGATAGGCTCTTTACTCTACTTATGTGCATCTCGACCAGATATTATGCTTTCTGTATGCATGTGTGCAAGATTCCAAGCCAACCCTAAGAAAGCTCACCTTACGGCCGTAAAACGGATCTTGAGATATCTAGTTCGTACTCCTAAGTTTGGGCTTTGGTATCCTAGGGGATCCAAATTTGATTTAATTGGTTATTCGGATGCCGATTGGGCGGGATGTAAGATTAATAGAAAGAGCACATCGGGGACTTGCCAGTTCTTGGGAAGATCCTTGGTGTCTTGGGCTTCAAAGAAGCAAAATTACGTAGCTCTTTCTACCGCCGAAGCCAAGTATATTGCCGCAGGTCATTGTTGCGCGCAACTACTTTGGATGAGGCAAACCCTTAGAGACTATGGTTACAAACTAACCAAAGTTCCTCTTCTATGTGATAATGAGAGTGCAATCCGCATGGCGGATAATCCCGTTGAACATAGCCGCACTAAACACATAGCCATTCGGTATCATTTCTTAAGGGATCACCAACAAAAGGGAGATATCGAGATTGCATATATTAACACTAAGGAACAATTAGCCGATATCTTTACCAAGCCACTAGATGAACAAAATTTTAACAAACTTAGGCATGAGCTAAATATTCTTGATTCTAGGAATTTCTTTAGATGTCTTGCATACATAGCTCATTACTATACCTTTGATCATATCTCTTTTATATACTATGACTAATGTGTTTTCAAGTATATTTCAAACCAAGTCATAGGTGTATTGAAAGGGAATTGGAGTCTTCGGTGAAGACAAAGGCTTCCACTCCACTCAATAACTCATCCTTCATCGTCGCTCCGAGCAACTCTCCAACTTTGGTACAATCTTCACTCATATTTTGTTTGCCAAAATAGGAGAAAGTAGTTAATAAGGGCTTATATTTCACTCAAGTATCCGTTTTTGGTGATTCATGCCAAAGGGGGAGAAAGTATTAGCCCAAAGCAAAAGGACCGCACCACCACCAATTTTCAAAATTTGAAGTTAAGAAAAGGTTTTAAAATGATGAATTTTTCAATTGATATCTTATTGTATTCAAAAAGGGGGAGAAAGTAGTATTTTCAAAATTGGTATCTTAAAACCCTCTTGAACACTAAGAGGAGGATTTTATTAAGGGGGAGTTTTGTTTAGTCAAAGGAAAAGCATTTGAAACAGGGGGAGAAAATTTCAAATCTTGAAAATGCTTCTCAAAATCTTATTCATTTACCTTTGACAATTTGCAAAAGGACTTTGAAAAGAATTTACAAAAGAATTTGCAAAAACAAAACATGTGGTGCAAGCGTGGTCCAAAATGTTAAATATAAAGAAACAATCCATGCATATTCTATGAAAATATTTATATTGGCTCAATTCTAAGTAACCTTTGCACTTTCAATTATGTAAACTAGTTCAATTATGCACTTCTATATTTGCTTTGGTTTGTGTTGGCATCAATCACCAAAAAGGGGGAGATTTAAAGGGAATTAGGCTTACACCTTTTTCCTAATTGATTTTGGTGGTTGAATTGCCCAACACAAATAATTGGACTAACTAGTTTGCTCTAGTCTATAAGTTCTACAGGTGCCAAAGGTTCACAATAAGCCAATAAAAAGACCAAGAAAGGGTTCAAACAAAGAGAGCAAAAGGCAACCCAAAGGCACCCTGGTCTGGCGCGCCGGACAGTGTCCGGTGCACTAGGGCACTCGACGCTGAACTCGCTACCTTCGAGAAATTCCAAGGGCGCTCCGCTATAATTCACTGGACTGTCCGGTGAGTCATCGGACTGTCCGGTGTGCCAGCGGAGCAACGGCTACTTCGCGCGCAACGGTCGACTGAAACTGCATTCAATGCGCTACAGTGCGTGCCAGAGTCAGAGCACGCGCAGTTGGCGCACCGAACAGTTTACAGGACCTGTCCGGTGCACCACCGGACAGCCCAGAGGCCCCACAAGTTAGAGCTCCAACGGTCGAACCCCAACGGTCTACTGACGTGGCTGGCGCACCGGACAGTGTCCGGTGGCGCACCGAACTGTCCGGTGCGCCATACGCCATCACACTTCCAACGGCCATTTTTGGTGGTTGGGGCTATAAATACCCCAACCACCCCACATTCAATGGCATCCAAGTTTCTACACTTCTACACCTTACAAGAGCTATAGCATTCATTACAAGACACACCAAAGAGATCAAATCCTCTCACAACTCCACACAAAGCTTTAGTGATTAGAGAGAGAGATTTGTTGTGTTCATTTGAGCTCTTGCGCTTGGATTGCTTCTTTTCTTTCTCATTCTTCTTGTGATCAAACTCAATTGTAACCAAGGCAAGAGACACCAATTGTGTGGTGGTCCTTGCGGGAACTTTGTGTTCCGTTTGATTGAGAAGAGAAGCTCACTCGGTCTAAGTGACCGTTTGAGAGAGGGAAAAGGTTGAAAGAGACCTGGTCTTTGTGACCACCTCAACGGGGAGTAGGTTTGCAAGAACCGAACCTCGGTAAAACAAATCATCTGTTTCGCTCTTTATTTGCTCACGATTTGTTTTGCGCCCTCTCTCTCGGACTCGTTTATATTTCGAACGCTAACCCGGCTTGTAGTTGTGCTTAAGTTTATAAATTTCAGATTCGCCCTATTCACCCCCCCCTCTAGGCGACTTTCAAGAGAAAAGAAGAGATACTACAAGAAGAAGGGCAGCGATGCCCATGTGTGCCGCGAGTGGGACTCCGACGAGAGCTCCACCGACTCCTCCGACGAGAACACCGCCAACATCGCCGTCACCAAAGGACTCCTCTTTCCAAACGTCGGCCACAAGTGCCTCATGGCAAAATATGGCAAAAGGAAGAAGGTAAAATCAAAATCCTCCACTAAATATGCAATCTCTAGTGATGAGGATAATTCTAGTGATGAGGAGGATAATTTGCGCACCCTTTTTGCCAACCTTAACATGCAACAAAAAGAGAAGTTAAATGAATTAATTAGTGCTATTCATGAGAAGGATGAACTCTTGGACACCCAAGAGGACTTCCTAATTAAGGAAAACAAGAAGCATGTCAAGGTTAAAAATGCTTACGCTCTAGAAGTAGAAAAATGTGAAAAACTATCTAGTGAGCTAAGCACTTGCCATGATATTATTGCCAACCTTAGAAATGAGAATGCAAAAATAATTGCTAAGGTTGATTCAAATGTATGTGATGATTCAATTTCTAATCTTAGAGATGATAATGTTTGATTATTTGCTAAGATTGAAGAATTGAATGTCTCTCTTGCTAGCCTTAGAAACAAGAATGAAAAATTAATTGTTAAGGCTAAAGACTTAGATGTTTGCAATGCTTCCATTTCCAATCTTAGAAGTGAAAATGATATTTTACATGCTAAGATTGTTGAACTAAACTCTTGCAAACCCTCTACATCTACCGTTGAGCATGTTTCTATTTGCACCAGATGTATAGACATTAATGTTGATGTTATTCATGATCACCTAGCTTTAATTAAGAATCAAAATGATCACATAGCTCAACTTAATGCCAAAATTAATGAGCATGACTTAGAAAATGAAAATTTTAAATTTGCTAGAAGCATGCTCTATAGTGGGAGACGCCCTGGCATCAAGGATGGCATTGGCTTCCAAAAGGGGGACAATGTCAAACTTAATGCCCCTCCTAAAAGATTGTCTAACTTTGTTAAGGACAAGACTCCCATGGCTCAGGATAATGAAGGTTACATTTTGTACCCTGCCGGTTATCCCGAGCACAAAATTAGGAGAATTCACTCTAGGAAGTCTCACTCTGGCCCTAATCATGCTTTTATGTATAAGGGTGAGACATCTAGCTCTAGGCAATCAACCCGTGCAAAATTGCCTAAGAAGAAAACTCCTATTGCATCAAATGATTCTAACATTTCATTTAAAACTTTTGATGCATCTTATGTTTTAACTAACAAATCCGGCAAGGTAGTTGCCAAGTATGTTAGGGGCAAACACAAGGGGTCAAAGACTTGTGTTTGGGTACCCAAAGTTCTTGTATCTAATGTCAAAGGACCCAAAACCGTTTGGATACCTAAAATCAAGAACTAAAATTGTTTTGTAGGTTTATGCATCCGGGGGCTCAAGTTGGATCAGCGGGTGCACAAACCATATGACAGGGGAGAAGAAGATGTTCTCCTCCTATGAGAAAAACCAAGATCCTCAACGAGCTATCACATTCGGGGATGGGAATCAAGGTTTGGTCAAAGGATTGGGTAAAATTGCTATATCACCTGACCATTCCATTTCCAATGTTTTTCTTGTAGATTCCTTAGATTACAACTTGCTTTCTGTTTCTCAATTATGCAAAATGGGTTACAACTGTCTTTTTACGGATATAGGTGTTACTGTCTTTAGAAGAAGTGATGATTCAGTAGCATTTAAGGGAGTGTTAGAGGGTCAGCTATACTTAGTAGATTTTGATAGAGCTGAACTCGACACTTGCTTAATTGCTAAGACTAACATGGGCTGGCTCTGGCATCGCCGACTAGCACATGTTGGAATGAAGAATCTTCACAAGCTTCTAAAGGGGGAACACATTTTGGGACTAACAAATGTTCATTTTGAGAAAGACAGGGTTTGTAGCGCATGTCATGCAGGGAAGCAAGTTGGTGTTCATCATCCACACAAGAACATCATGACGACTGACAGGCCACTCGAGCTCCTACACATGGACCTATTCGGCCCGATAGCTTACATAAGCATCGGCGGGAGTAAGTACTGTCTAGTTATTATGGATGACTATTCTCGCTTCACTTGGGTGTTCTTTTTGCAGGAAAAATCTCATACCCAAGAGACCTTAAAGGGATTCTTGAGACGGGCTCAAAACGAGTTCGGCTTAAGGATCAAGAAAATAAGAAGCGACAACGGGACGAAGTTCAAGAACTCACAAATTGAAGGCTTCCTTGAGGAGGAGGGCATCAAGCATGAGTTCTCTTCTCCCTACACGCCACAACAAAATGGTGTAGTGGAGAGGAAGAATCGAACTCTATTGGACATGGCAAGGACCATGCTTGATGAATACAAGACTTCGGATCGGATTTGGGCCGAGGCGGTCAACACCGCATGCTACGCCATCAACCGATTATATCTACACCGAATCCTCAAGAAGACATCATACGAACTCCTAACCGGTAAAAAGCCCAATGTTTCGTATTTTAGAGTCTTTGGTAGCAAATGCTTTATTCTTGTTAAAAGAGGTAGAAAATCCAAATTTTCTCCTAAGGCTGTAGAAGGCTTTTTACTAGGATATGATTCAAACACAAGGGCATATAGAGTCTTTAACAAGTCCTCTAGACTAGTTGAAGTTTCTTGTGACATTGTGTTTGATGAGACTAACGGCTCTCAAGTAGAGCAAGTTGATCTTGATGAGCTAGATGATGAAGAGGCTCTGTGCATCGCGTTAAGGAACATGTCCATTGGGGATGTGTGTCCTAAGGAATCTAAAGAGCCTCCACAAGCACAAGATCAACCATCTTCCTCCATGCAAGCATCCCCACCAACTCAAGATGAGGATGAGGCTCAAGATGATGAAAAAGAAGATCAAAAAGTTGAGCCACCTCAAGAGGAGAGCAATGATCAAGGGGGAGATGCCCATGATCAAGATAAGGAAGATGAACAAGATCCAAGACCATCACACCCAAGAGTCCACCAAGCAATCCAACGAGATCACCCTGTGAACACCATCCTCGGCGATATTCAAAAGGGGGTAACTACTAGATCTCGTGTTGCTCATTTTTGTGAACATTACTCTTTTGTTTCCTCTATTGATCCACACAAGGTAGAGGAAGCACTTCAAGATTCGGATTGGGTGGTGGCGATGCAAGAGGAGCTCAACAACTTCACTAGGAATGAGGTATGACATTTAGTTCCACGTCCTAACAAAAATTTTGTAGGAACCAAGTGGGTTTTCCACAACAAGCAAGATGAGCATGGTGTGGTGACAAGGAACAAAGCCCGACTTGTGGCCAAGGGATATTCACAAGTCAAAGGTTTGGATTTCAGTGAAACCTATGCACCAGTAGCTAGGATTGAGTCAATTCGCATTTTACTTGCCTATGCTACTTACCATGGCTTCAAGCTGTATCAAATGGACATGAAAAGTGCCTTCCTCAATGGACCAATCAAGGAAGAGGTCTATGTTGAACAACCTCCCGGCTTTGAAGATAGTGAGTATCCTAATCACGTATATAAACTCTCTAAGGCGCTTTATGGGCTCAAGCAAGCCCCAAGAGCATGGTATGAATGCCTAAGAGATTTCCTTATCACTAATGGCTTCAAAGTCGGAAGGCTGATCCTACACTCTTTACTAAAACACTTAAAAATAATTTGTTTGTATGCCAAATTTATGTTGATGATATCATATTTGGGTCTACTAACGAATCTACATGTGAAGAGTTTAGTAGGATCATGACACAAAAATTCGAGATGTCTATGATGGGGGAGTTGAAGTACTTCTTGGGATTTCAAGTGAAGCAACTCCCCGAGGGCACCTTCATTAGCCAAACGAAGTATATTCAAGACATTCTAAACAAGTTTGGGATGAAGGATGCCAAGCCCATCAAGACACCCATGGGAACTAATGGGCATCTCGACCTCGACACGGGAGGTAAATCCGTAGATCAAAAGGTATACCGGTCGATGATAGGTTCTTTGCTTTATTTATGTGCATCTCGACCGGATATTATGCTTTCCGTATGCATGTGTGCAAGATTCCAAGCCGATCCTAAGGAAGCTCACCTTAGGACCGTAAAACGAATCTTGAGATATTTAGTTTATACTCCTAAGTTTGGGCTTTGGTACCCTAGGGGATCCACATTTGATTTAACTGGTTATTCGGATGCCGATTGGGCGGGGTGTAAAATTAATAGAAAGAGCACATCGGGGACTTGCCAGTTCTTGGGAAGGTCTCTGGTGTCTTGGGCTTCAAAGAAGCAAAATTCCATAGCTCTTTCTACCGTCGAAGCCGAATATGTTGTCGCAGGCCATTGTTGCGCGCAATTGCTTTGGATGAGGCAAACCCTTAGGGACTATGGTTACAAATTAACCAAAGTTCCTCTTCTATGTGATAATGAGAGTGCAATCCGCATGGCGGATAATCCCGTTGAACATAGCCGCACTAAACATATAGCCATTCGGTATCATTTCTTAAAGGATCACCAACAAAAGGGGAATATCGAGATTGCATATATTAACACCAAAGAACAATTAGCCGATATCTTTACCAAGCCACTAGATGAATAAACATTTAACAAACTTAGGCATGAGCTAAATATTCTTGATTCTCGGAATTTCTTTTGATGTTTTGCACACATAGCTCATAATTATACCTTTGATCATATCTCTTTCATGTGCTATGACTAATGTGTTTTTCAAGTGAATTTCGAACCAAGTCATAGATTGAAAGGGAATTGGAGTCTTCGGCGAAGACAAAGGCTTCCCCTCCACTCCATCAAATTACTCATCCTTCGCCGCCGCTCTGCAACGCTCTCCAACTTTGGTATAATCTTCACTCATATGTTATTTACCATAAGGAGAGAAAGTAAAAAGGGCTTGTATTTCACTCAAGTATCCGTTTTTGGCGATTCATGCCAAAGGGGGAGAAAGTATTAGCCCAAAGCAAAAGGACCGCACCCACCATGCCCAAAGCAAAAGGACCGCACCCACCACCACCAATTTTCAAAAATTTGAGTTAAGAAAAGATTTTTCAATCGGTATCTTATTTTTGATAGAGTTTCAAATTGGTAAAACCCTTTCAAAACTAATATCTAAAACCCTCTTGAACACTAAGAGGAGGATTTTATTGAGGGGGAGTTTTGTTTAGTCAAAGAAAAAGCATTTGAAACAGGGGGAGAAAATTTCAAATCTTGACAATGCTTCTCAAAATCTTATTCATTTACCTTTGACTATTTGCAAAAAGACTTTGAAAAGAATTTACAAAAGAATTTGCAAAAACAAAACATGTGGTGCAAGCGTGGTCCAAAACATTAAAAATAAAGAAATCAATCCATGCGCATCTTATGAGAATTTATTGGTTAAATTCTTAGTATCCTTTGCACTTATATTATGCAAACTAGTTCAATTATGCACTTCTATATTTGCTTTGGTTTGTGTTGGAATCAATCACCAAAAAGGGGGAGATTGAAAGGGAAATTGGCTTACACATTTTCCCAAATTGATTTTGGTGGTTGAATTGCCCAACACAAATAATTGGACTAACTAGTTTGCTCTAGATTATGAGTTCTACATGTGCCAAAGGTTCACAACAAACCAATAAAAAGACCGAAAAAGGATTCAAATATAGAGAGTAAAAGTCAGCCGAATTGTGCCCTGGTCTGGCGCACCGGACTGTCCGGTGTGCCACCGGACAGTGTCCGGTGCACCAGGGACTCCAACTCCGAACTGCTCACCTTCGGGAATTCTGGAGGCCGCTCCGCTATAATTCGCCGGACTGTCCGGTGTGCCAGCGGGACAACGACTACTTCGCGCCAACGGTCGTCTGCAGAAGGCATTAAATGCGCTACAGTACGCGCTAGAGTCAGAGCAGAGCCAGATGGCGCACCGGACAGTGAATACTGTCTGTCCGGTGCACCACCGGACTATCCGGTGGCCCAGAAGACAGAAGCTCCAACGGTCGGAATCCAACAGCCAGGTGACGTGGCAGGCGCACCGGACATTGTCCGGTGGCGCACCGGACTGTCCGGTGCGCCATGCGACAGCAGCCTTCACCAAACGACTAGTTTGGTGGTTGGGTCTATAAATACCCCCAACCACCCACCATTCATTGCATCCAAGTTTTCTGACTTCCCACACCTTATAAGAGCTATAGCATTCAATACAAGACACACCAAAGAGATCAAATCCTCTCCCAAGTCCATAGATCATTCCCAATCAAATAGTGACTAGTGAGAGAGTGACTTGTGTTCATTTGAGCTCTTGCGCTTGGATTGCTTCTTTTTCTCATTCTTTCTTGTGATCAACTCAATTGTAACCGAGGCAAGAGACACCAATCATGTGGTGGTCCTTGCGGGGACTTTGTGTCCTGTTTGATTGAGAAGAGAAGGTCACTCGGTCTAAGTGACCGTTTGAGAAGAGGGAAAGGGTTGAAAGAGACCCGGTATTTGTGACCACCTCAACGGGGAGTAGGTTTGCAAAAACCGAACCTCGGTAAAACAAATCATCGTGTCTCGCTCTTTATTTGCTCACGATTTGTTTTCGCCCTCTCTCTCGGACTCGTTCATATTTCTAACGCTAACCTGACTTGTAGTTGTGCTTAAGTTTATAAATTTCAGATTCGCCTATTCACCCCCCCTCTATGCGACTTTTATGGAGTTTGTTGAGTTTGTAATCCAAATTTTGAAGAAAGCGACCAAGTTGGCGAGCGAAGCGGAGGCCCGTCGCCAAGAGGCTTGGGCCGACCGTCCACCCCCCGTGGTACGGATTGCTCCCAACTCACCCTAGGGTTTCGCCTCTATAAATACACTTGTAATCCACAGGAGATAGTAATATCATTGTAAACCTCCTGCAATCTGTAACCACCCGAAAAATAGTGATATTGTTGTTGGTCGGAGCTCGTGGTTTTTTCCCTTAGCTTTGGAGGAGTTTTCCACGTTAAATTTGTGTCTTCTTTGTGTGGTATTGATTCATAACAATTGATGTCACTTGAAACTATAAAACAAACTAAATAATTGATCAACTCTAGTATTTATATCATGACACGTTAATGTTAAAAATGGTCATGGAGCTAGAGCCTCTGGGCAGAGGAATTTTCTGTGATGTGCCGTGGAACTGTGGAAGAAGGGCAAATGCCAAATGCGGGACTCTGCTCTCCCTTGTCTCCTCCGTGAAATTACTGTGCTCCCTCCCTTGTCTCCTCCGTGAAATTACTGGAGCGTCTTCAATAATGTGACCAACAAAAATACATATAATTTAAAATTAAGTATATTTTATAAAATTTAAGGTACCAACAAAACATCTTGCTCCAACAGTAAAAGACTCAAATCTATATTATAGGGTAGAACACTGCGGTGTAGTATATTTGAGACATTTGAGAGGGTGCTATATAATTTTTTGACCAAATTTTATGTAATGAGACATTGTTATAGTAGTTTTCTGCGTAGAGCCCTATATTTTAATTTGAGGCACCAATTTAAGGTCTTGTTGAGCATCTCCAAGAGTCTTTCTAAATTTTACTCTCTAAATTATCATTTGGAGAGACACTTACATAGAAACTACCTTCTATATCTTTTCAATCTCCGACAACCTCTCTATATCTTATTTGCAATTTTGAGAGTCATTCGTGTTTCTATGTTTGGCTAGCGAGAAATACGGAATAGAAGATAGCTATATGTGTGTCGGGGGCAATAATTAGGGACACCCGAATTACCCCTAACAAACGCAACCAGAGAAATAAGGACTAAAACTCCTGAGGGGTGACAGTCGAGCCGCCTATAAAAAACCAAGACATCTCCCCGAGAGTCTCCCACCTCGAGCAAGGCTCCGCCTCGCCCAAGGTCGCCTCAGCTCAGTCCGTCTCGCCCGAGCCAGCCTCAGGCAGATAGGACAAGGGCGCCCGGAAACAAGCAGGGGACAGGCGCATTTAATTGTGTGCTAATCCACGCTGCGGCAGTGGAGCACAATGACGGATAAGACGGCGATCATGTCCGGCGCGGCGGCATGACTACGTCTACATAACAGTGCGTGCACGCCGCCTGATGCCCTACGATGGGACGCCTAATACGACAAGCTGAACGGACAAGCCTTTGGGCGCAATCTCTTTGCCTCGCCCGAAGTATGATCCAGCCCGCGGGCACAATCTCTCCGCCTCGCCCGACCCTGGGTCCAGCCTTCGGGTCATTTCTCTGCTTCGCCTGACGACATGCTCAGCCCTCGAGCGAATTCTCTGCCCCGCCCGAGCTCGGCCTCGGCCACCGACTACGCCGCGAATCCCGCAGACAGCCACTCCGCCCGACTGTAGCGCACGTCGAGGGACGACTCGGCTAACGCCTCGGAAAGATTTCTGCATCAACCAAGCAGGGGCTCTGATCTCGATGAGTGCAGCAGGGAATCTCAACGTCATCACGCGCCAAGACAATGATGCACCCCGTAAGCAGCTTTTGTCCCATACCTCGGCGCTGTTACAACCACTATGGCATGGGCGACCTCTCTCTCGGGAGCTCGGGTGTACGAACGACCCCTCGGTCTCGGTCTCGGCTCTCTACGGGAAGTCACCAGGCATGAATCAACTGCACAGTTCGCCGTCATGTCAGACGTCAGGGCATCTTTCCTTCGAATACAAGGCCCGTCTTCAGTAGGGACGATCCCCTTGGTGTATAAATAGGTGGTGGTCCCTCCACGGACGATAAATCAACACACGTAGACGAACGCTCACTCCTCCACTCTGTCTCAGATATTGGCACTTGTCTCAATCATCTCTAGGGACTTGGGGACTTCTCCTCTCCCGCTGTGCTTGTAAACCCCTACTACAGACACCACAGTGCGAGTAATATAAGTCTCTGCTGGAAGTAGGATCTTGTGTTGACCGAACCAGGATAATTGTTTGTGTCTTCTCGCACAACATCTAGAGTCGGTCACGCGACACATTTACTGGTTGGTTAACCACCCACGGTCCAAACACCGACAATGTGGATATTCATTTAGATAATCTATCGGAGTGTATTTTTTATAAAAATATCTATTTATATAGATTAGAAACAATATAGAAATTATCTTTTAGCTGCTCTTAATACCTATTTGTTTCAGCTTATAAATTATCCATATTATAATTTATTAAGATTATAATTGTACGTAGCTGTTTGGTTGCTTAAACAAATGCGGATTATTGATCTATGAGCCACAAAGGCAATAATACCTTTATTCGTAGTCTTTTTTTTTGTACAGTTATGGAATTGTATAAAAAATAGTACAAACATGTCCTGGTACTGTTATTTTCAAAACAGAAAATTAAAATTATGCCACGCGGGAGTTGTTGGGTGCGTGAGTTTTGGGAAAAGAGAATGTGTGCGTGAGTTATGAGGAAAAAAATGGCAAACATCGTAATTTTGTGAACATACCTATGAGTACTAGGCCTTTTATAAAAAAATCTCAAATAAGCTCCTCTTGTTAAGATTATGAGATTATCATAATCTGGACTTTAAATTATATAATCTAGACCTATAATCTGGTTGTTTGTTTATCCATCAGATTATTTACGACGATTATATAATCTAGACATAATCATGTCAAGAAGTGAAGCTCCCCCTGGGATGGTGGCAACGTGTTGAACCAGAGCTACTGTAACATTCTAAAATCTTATTTTAAAACTAGGTGAGTACCCGTGCGATGCAACGGGGACATATAATATCACAGTGAACTTGCACGACACCAAAAGCCATGCACATTGAATTGGAGCAAATAGCACCGCAACCACCAGTCAAGCATCCCACATTGGTGCCAGAGTGAACTTGCACGACACCAAAAGCCATCAAGGAACCTATTTTGGGCAACAACAAACAAACTATGCCACTGGCAAATACTTACAGATCCTGCTATCAGTCGAATCGACTCAGAAAAGATGGAGTCATATTTCACCTGGAGATAAAACTTGAGAGCACTTCCAGGATGTGTTCTATTTCTATATGCTGACAGACTGCTACAGAAGGCTAGAAATGAGAGAGACCAAAGACCATGGTCGGGCCCACACGAAAAAAACAGATCGGGTCTATAAACACAAGCCCGGTAACCTGTCCACACACAAGGAGGCCCGACACTGAACTGAGCTAATTGCAACCAGATAACAATAGATGACGTAGATAGGCCTAATAAATCTTGCTTCATAATTACAAATTGGACCGATGAAAAATCCGACTGACAAATTAGCAAATAATTCAGGTGAACCACACCGTACAGATCTGATCAAAATGCATAGTACATCAATATGTGGCTTATCACACCATCACCATATCCCTAACTATGGGAATTCGACCCACAATTGTTCCTTCTGAAAACAACACCTAGTAAAGTATATTTATTCTTCATTCAATCTCACTGCTTAGCTAGTTATATACTCCACTCCATACATATGTGTCAGTAAAAAAAGATTGAATTCCCACTACAAAAGACCAGATAGGAGCCCAAGCATGAATTCTCCACTACAAAAGACCAGATAGGTTAATTCAATTCAGAAACAAGGAGAGAACAAGAAAGATTGCAACCATCTTATAGAATTATGTGTGCTGCATATAATCGTTTCAGGTCACCTAAATTGACTTTGGAAGATGCATTTCCAACAGCATGGAGTAGAGCAATAGTTCCACAAGCATTTCCCAATGATTCGATCTGTTTTATAAAGTAAACCTGGTCCTGTGTTTCCTATGTTACACAAGGCAGCATGAAACACCATGCACAGTAAAGGGATATGGGCAACTTGATATAAAACCATCAGAGATTTGGATGATGGAGAAATCAACTGCAAATCATACATGAGGGGGGAGGCATCTACAAGGAACGTAATTGTTCACCTTTTTCTCCAGAAATTAAGAGTTGTTCTGAAGGGTAACTTGCATCCTGCAGTGGAACAATAGTGTATCTCAGTAAAAAAACTGAACTTGCTTACTGAGCTCATAAATATGAAAACAAGTTTTATGTGCATCCCCCACATTAAGAGAGAAACATTCGTATATTTGGACGAGTTGGGTTACATATGCAGCATGGTAAAAATTGTTTAGGCACTAATTGGTCATTACTCAACACTACCAGCAGTCACTACGGTTACTTCATCTGAGGGTTACAAACTTATATTGCACGATCAAACTTATATTGCACGGTCAAATCTGAGGGTCATCTAGAAGTAGATTTCGGCTCTGTAACAAAATAGGTAATCACTTATTAAAAGCAAGGCATTCTGAAGATTATGCTCTAGGTTTTGACTCATAATTTTCAATGACCCTGAAAAGTTTATCTTTCGTAAAGAAATTGTTTTACTACTTTATATTTCCTTGTTGCTCCAAATCAGACGATAGCACCTCCATTGTGCCGGGAGAATCCTACAGCTCCAGCAAACCATGAGTCGCAAGGAAGGGAGGTCACTATCATCTAATCTGCCATGCCCATGATAACAAATCAATAAGTCACATGTTTGCAATCAGACCATCGGAGGATGTAGGAGAACTAACCTGCAGACCACGTCTAAGACTTGTTGTGACAACAGGGCGCCTCTTCAGCCCCAGCGATCTAGCACCACCGCCACCAGGAGGTCACTGTCGTCTGATTTGACATGGAAACAACTTAATAAGTCACTCGCCTCTGAAGCTAAAGAAGACCATGAGTTTATCCATATCAGTCTATGCACATGTTTGTGATCAGACCATCAGAGGATGTAGAAGAGGACTAACCTGCAGACCGCATGGAAGAAGGATTATTGTGATAGCAGGGTGCATCTACAAGCCCACCGATATGGCACTACCGCTGTTGTGGCAATGTCATGTCTCTACAGCTATCGCCTCACGCCTTTCTTCATGTGGATAGCAACAACATTTGGATCATCTGCAACAAAAGTATTCGACAACCTGTAGATTGAAAAAATATGAGCACCACATAGAGGTTTTAAGAAAAAAGTCTTATGGTGAATTGGACTTCCCCTGACGTGTCGTCATCTATTAGCCTAATTTGATCTCACATTGTTGGACCCCAGCGGCACTGAGCTTCTCTGTGTTCTACCTCCTTCCCATTGAAGTGAATCTGCTGCTGCCGCAGCGGCTCCCGAGTCTGGCCACACACACACCCAAAACCAGCAATGTGAGATCAAAAGTAGTAGCATCAAAGCTTCAGAGAAGAAGACTGCACTTGATGTAAGGGAATGCACGGATAGGTCGTTATAACTTGCGAGCACCACAGCTAGCGATTAATATTAATTCATTGGTGTCAAATTCAGTTACCTATTGCTATGATACTTTCCCCTGGAGCAAGTACACCGCCGGGAGGCCTCATGAAGCAACTCTTTGGTGCAGTCGTTTGGAACTGGAACATCAAACATGCTTAGAATCAGTGCTATGCTGATGGGAACTGAGGGTTTAACAATTGGACCAGTTGCGGTAGTTAGTGGTTACGCTGCCTAGGAACAGACTGGTTGGAAAATTTGCAAAAAAACATTTTAGCAAAGCATGTAGCTATAACATGTAGTTAACTAAGAGACAATTGGTTGTTACCTTGAAAGCCACATGAGACTTGCTGATGTTCTTGATCCTGACAGCGCTCCGGACTTGCTTACCGGATTCATCTGTAGACAGTCACAATTAGAGACCAAAATTAGTCGAAAACAGCTGGATGGGGAAAAATGCAGTAAACTGCATATCTTCCATGCCCTTTAACTATCCGTCGATTTAATACCAAAATTAGTCGCCCAAAGTTCGTATAATAAAAAAATCCCCTTTTCTCGACGAATAGAAGTTCTGTCCGACAGAAGTTGAAAAGGAACAGCAGCTTTCACCGAGCAAGCAAAGAGACAGTTGCGGAAGCAGAAAAATTGAGGAAATCAAACGAAAGGCGACGCGTTGACAAGACAGCGCGATCGAATCTAAGAACTCGTATAGCAGCGAGAGACGGGATGCAGCCGCGGTGAAAGAATGATAAGAGGAGCAAACGGTTGAAAGGCGCCTTCTTCTCCACGGGCCATCCGTGCTAGTAGAAAGGAAACAGTAAACCACCAGAGCAGGAGCAGTCGAGAGGGGGCAAGAAAATTAATAGAGCGCCGCGCACAGATTGCTTACATGGGAAATAAAGCTTAGCGGGCGGGTCGAGGCGGAGGCGGCGTCAGGTGGGGAGCAGCGACCGGATCACCTTGACACCGCCGCCGCCGGACCCTGAGGGCGCGCAGGCAGCGTCGCCCTTGGCTGCCGGCTGCGTGGACGCGGCGGTCCCCCAGAGCGGCATGTGGCACAGCCCCAAGCGGCCGGTGCCCTGCTCCTCCTCCCGCAGTCCCACTAATCTCTGCGGGGCTGGCCAACGAGGGTGAGGGATCCGCGGGCAGGATTCGAGGGAGGCGCTGCGGGGCTGGCCAATGAAGGAAGCCGCAGGGGGAGCACGGAGGAAGCGCGACGACAGAACCAGATGTGGACGCCTACAATACAAACATAAGGAATAGTAGAGATGACTCCACGTTTAAGCATAATGCGTTAGTTATGTACCAAAGGACGGCATGAGAACGGAAACACATCGAGTACGCAGCATAACAACGAAGACTATCTGTCATAAACCTTGCTGGACACAACTCTTCCATACTCTAAGCTAATGGTTTTATCACTAAAGAATATCTGCAAGTGATTAAGGATGAAGAAATCCCATAAAGGAATCAAAACAATTTCAGGAATGTAATGCCATCCTAAAAACCTCAACTTACAGAGTTGATAACTAAGATGTGTAAGGATACTTTGTGAAAGGAATGATCACCTGAAACAAAAAAATAGCACAATGAGGTTTATCACTTCTCACTTAATTGAATCACTACCAAGGGTCACTGGGTTAAGGTCAGTGATTATGTGGTTAGCTAATGGCTTCTAGAACTTGTTGTATGTCCAACACAATCCAATATTTTAGTTACTGCCATCATGCATATAGAAAATAATTAACATTAAAGGAATAGTTTTACCTTGTCACTAATATCATTCAAGTAGAGACTGAACCACAATAATGACTTTGTCCTTTTGAGGAACTTGGCAACATGACGTAAGCTTAAGGAAGAATGTGTTGATCTCCACGATCATGAAGACAACACAGATGAACAACACTTGGATGGACCTCAACACTTGGATGGACCTCAGTGGCCACATGAAAGGATGCCACTGATCCTTGTCCCATTGGGTTGGAGTGAACTGGCTCAAGAATTTGGTTCACCTGCAAGCAAATTTGGTTCACCTGCAAGCCAAGCTAAGAGCAACTCCAATAGTTCTCTAAATAGCTTACTAAATCATAAATTTAAGAAGTAAACAAAAAATTGCTTCCCTTACTAAATATAGTTACTTGCCGTATAGCTGTATTTAGTCTCCAACTTTGACAACTGAATAGCCACTCCCGAATCCCGATAGCAGTTGGCGCCAAATTTTTTTTTCACACCCACGCAGTCGTTCGCGCTTTTTCTCCACACCCGCGCGCCAGCCAAACAATCCTACACCTTTGACGTCACAAGGAGCTGAAGCTGTCTTCATTGTCTCTGATTGACTTTATTGGCTCTGCTGCTGTCTCGAAGTTGAAAGTGACTTTATTGGCTCTGCTGCTGTCTCGAAGTTGAAAGTGAGTTTGTTGGTCCCTAGTTTTGTTGTGATTCTCAAGAAATGCATCAAAATTAGTTGTATGCTCATGAGAGGGTTCCACGTTATGTCCCACATTCTGAAAATGTTCTTTTGGATCCACGGTTCCCTCATCTTCCACAATCATGTTATGTATGATTATACAAGCTATCATTATGTCACTCAGTGTTTGTTCCCATAACCGAGCTGGCCCACGGACAATAGCAAATCGGGATTGCAGAACTCCGAAATCTCGCTCCACGTCTTTCTGTACTGCTTCTTGTACGATTTTAGCAGCTGCAAGTATTAACTCATTGTCGTCGTCTGAAGATGATTCATCCAAGACACGTGACGGCAGCAGTCTACTATGACTCATGTTCTATCAAAATAGAATACATAGCTATGAATGTACAGGCAAAAAGAACTGACAGCATGAAGCAAAGCTAATGCAAATAGTATTGAAATAGTGGCTAGGCGCTAGCTGCCTGATATGAGATCGGTTATCAATGGCTAGGTGCTAAAACTGCAGGATATGAGATTGGTTATCTATGGCTAGGCGCTAGCAAATACTATTGAAATAACGGATATGAGATCATGGTTAGGTGCTTAGTTGCCGGATTGATGAATTTGTACGTACGGGAACTGATCTCCCGCTGCAGTGTTGCCTACTTCCAGGACCTGCCGCTATCGCAAATAACGGATAATCTTGTAATGCTGGAAGATGTGCCAACTGAAGGTTATTTTGCTCACGAACAAGAGACTGAGCTGATTGGTCCAGAAGTTGAAATACCGGAATCTTGCTTCAGGGCTCTCAATAAGCCAAATGGAATGACATCCGATTTTGTGAAAAATAAAACCAATTTGAAGGCACAGACCTCATGCTGTGCACATTATATGACAAGTTTGAAAAGTCAAATGGGGATTGCTTACTCGATAAGCCAAATGGAATGCAGTCATCCAAGGACCTTGCACACACTTAACATGACATCAGATAAATGCTTTCGTTCTTGGAACTATGAAAACATTGACAGCAATGTTAGATGTAGCCGCTTAATTACTTCAATGATAAATGGCAGTAGATATATTGTTGTAGCATTGATAGAAAGTGATAAAGTTTATGCCTAAATAAACTCATACAATAGAAAGAAAGACATACATTTAACGCCAGAAATGAAAATAAAACCACAAGACTGTTCATTATAGGTAAAAAATGTTATTAATGTGCACAGTAAAAGGAATAAAAAATGAGCCAATAGGACAAGCAACATTCCAAGTAGTTGCATGGAGTCAGAAGTATCAAAATCCACATATCAATCAATGTGACATTTTGGATCAGTTAGTTAGTGTCTAGAATATATTTGAAAAATGAATAGAAGTTCAGATTACCCCGCCAAAAATGCTATAGAAAAACTGAACAGAACACACCAATAGCAATTACCCTATCTAGTCAGCCTAAACAGAGCACTTTCTGTGACTTACTCGGCAGTAGATGGAGGTCATCCCTCAACTAATAATACCCAATTCGAGGAGCTATATGCAACTGCCATTTCTGATGCTGCCAGTTCATCAGCCTTTGGTTCTGAAGATGTAAGATTACGCTGCATCCAACATATAGAAGCAAATTTTGTAAATCCCAAGAGTTCATATGCATAACCTTCTATGATGAAGAGGACTATATGGCAGGCTCCAATTGAAACATCCATCATACCATCACAATCTTACATTTAAATCAGGAAACACCATCATCAGGCTAACTTCCTTCCATCAACGTGTTAACTTTACCATTTCGTCAGTTAAATCTTCTTGAAGATTTCTATGTGGTAAGAAGTTCAAGTAACAACAAGACCACAAACTTCATTTGATGACACAAAAAATGACGCACAAATCCTCAAACAATTAGAACAACAATGAAGCTAATAGGCACGGCAACAATTATAGCTTACAACACATCAATTTACTAACACCAGGCAAATAATTGGTCCTATAAATAGATTGTGCATGTGTAATAAAGAAGTTGTGGATAAGAATAATGTGGGCATTGATCTGGAGCCTAAGATAACTTCTCACAGATTAAGGAAAAAACTGGCATACCTATGCTTCTGAATGTGAGCATGAGGTTCCACATCCAATTTTATAGATTGGCATACCTATGCTTCTGAATATGAGCATGAGCTTCCACATCCAATTTTATAGGTGCTCCAATAGATTCCTTTCTCTCGTGATGACTTGGTCCAAACTTAGCATGGGCTCTATTTAATTCCATTTGTTGACTCCATACCATAAGAAAGGAAAATAGATAAAATGGACCAAACTGAACTTACGTTGATCTCCTTCGTAGTCCCGATAATAAATATATTGGACTTTTTGCCTTTGCTCCTTCATAAGAGATTTCATCTCTGCTTTCAGTAATTGGCTTTTCATTTTCAGGCTGCACCAACAATAATAAAATAATAACAAATAAGAAACTTTACTTTCATTGATATCCCCATTAGAAGGAATACTATGATCTCTAAGAGTCATGACAAATGCACCACCTTCCAAAACCTAAGATGTCGTTGATATAATTTTAAGAAAAGCCATCAGTAGGCACAAGAAACCGAGACGCTGTTTAACTAAAACTAAGCCTAACTCGGTAGGTTGAGGGTGTGGACTGGATGTATGCCTAGATAATTCACCACTAATATGTTAACTAAAACTAAGCCTAACTCTATAATTAGCATTTTAAATCTGTTGCTTTGTTGCTTCTAGATAATTCACCACTACCATTGACACAACCCTTACAAGGACAGCTGAAGATAAAATCCAGAAGAAAAGCATGATCCTCCAAAAGCTTGAACCTGCATTGGATGATACATTATTAGTATCAGATAAAAAGGGCAAAAAAGGTAAGGTAACCCTGGCAATCTGCTACACTAAGCAACAAAATTTCAGAAGTTACCTAAGATCACATAACCTATTTTTCTTACAAAGTTGTGAGGTAACTGCCATTTTGATGATTGACTATTTAGCCATAACCTCTGAAGAAGGGGCACATAGACTTCTTTGTTGCTGCTTAATTTCTCAAAAACAGTGTATTCTAGATCAGTTTGGCTTGCTTATTTTCTGATGAAAAATGTTACAGCTTTGCTTATTCATATATGTTCAAGCATACACACTGCAATCAGAATAGTACAATACTTGACTCTGGTGTCTCTGATGATCCTGATGGCCATGCCGACGGCGAGGCCAGCAAGGCTGCATGCAAGTTCGAAGGAGAGGTGTGCGTAGCCGTCTAAGAAGTAGGGCTTGGCCTTGGGGTTGATCCCGGCAGAGATGATGGCGGCGATGATGAGGTCATAGATGCCGAGGACTCTGGCCATGACGACGAGGACGATGGACTTCATGACAAGCTTGAGGCGCATGACGCCCATGGAGGCGACGTCGACGCCACTCTTGGCCGTCTCATAGGCGACGCCCATGCCTAGACACCAGCGAGGGTGAGGGGTCAGGGGAGTGAGGAATGGACGGTTGGATCCAGCTGGTGAAAGAGACATAGAAGGGAGGGAGGGGAGATCTGAAGGGTGCTTACAGGGAAGACAAGAGCGGTGGCGGTGCCGAAGAAGGGCGTCGCCTTGTCGCCGCTGAAGGTGTAGGCCACCATGGGTGGAGGTGGTGGAAGACGAGAGGATGACGCGGGACCTCTACTTGCTCTCACCGACCGGAGATGGGCTAGGCTAGGCCGGCGAGGACGCGGGAGAGGTCGACGCGGAAGCGGGCGACGGCGCCGTGGGAGTAGGGGCCGCAGTCGCGGCAGACGGCCTCCATGGCCTCCACGAAGAGGTTGAGGCTGCGCACCGGCGGCACGTACAGCGTCAACGGGGCCGCCGAGAAGGTCACCGCCATCAGCAGCTGCAGCATCTTGGACGAACGCACGCCTCCTGGTTCTTCCTCCCCCTTCCCCTTCGCCCCCGCGATGAGAGCCAACCCAATCAGATCCAGGCGGCTCGGTATTGGGCGTATGGAGGCGGCGGTGAGATGGGAGGGACAGACACCGTGATTGCGGGGGACACCGAGATTGTCGCGGGGGAGGGCGAGCTTGCCGCGGTGGACGCCGAGATTGCCGCGGGGTGCGCCAGCGGCAAGCGACAGAACGTGCACCTGTGAACGCCTACAATAGGCACTTCAATAGTAGTAGAGATTTTAGTAGAATTTTCCAAAAGGTTTTAAATTAGAATATATTTTAACAAGAATTTTCTCACGTTACTTCTCATAAAATAAATATGTTTTCTAATGAAACACAAATAAAAAAGATCCCTAAATAAATTAAGTTATTCTTTTGTTGAACTATATATTCAAGTGGGGGCCACTTGCCAGCATCTAAAGTGTGAAGCGGGAACGGTGTGCTGACGAGAGGGGCCCGCCTGTCGGCGCTCACCTCTGGCAGGTCTGGGTCGCCGGGTGATAGGGCTGGGCATTCGGTTTTTTAGGTTTATTCGGTTCGGTCTATTCGGGTTTCAAAAAAATCGGGTTTTAGATATCAAGAACCGAAATCTTAATTTTTTTATAGGAACCGAACCCGAATAGACCATAAAAATCGGTTCGGTCTATTCGGTTCTTCGCGAACCCGAACAGAACACAGATGACAGACAATGACATGATAATTGATAAATATATACCACAGGAAATAACAGTTCACACAGTAGAAAATACCTACTACATGCAAGATTGCAAGTTCACACACCACACGAAATAACTTAACAGATTCATCATCAATCCATCACAATTCACATTTCACAAACAAGACCATGAACATAAGCACGGGTGCACGGCAGCACTCCAGCTGGTAACACACGGCAGAACTTGATGGTCCAGCAGTAACACATCACAATCCAGCAGTAACACAAATGTAATTTAAAAAACTGGACTCTAGCTGGTAACACACGGCCACACCATGAACATAAGCACGGGCGCACGGCAGCACTCCAGGTCTCCAGTAGTTGTCCACTATCCAGCAAGGCATCAACGTAAGCAAAGTGCCAAAGCAAATAAACAATTGTAAAATTGAAGACTTCACTAACTTGCATTACAATAGTAATTACATTTGTAGCTCAGTTTTTCTCACCTTAGTTTTATATCACTCAACCACAGTTGACAATCTCCTTGTCCCTAGAAGCTTTAGCAGTATTCAGACTATTCATTTCTGCAAGAAGTGCTAAAATAAAAAAACTTACATTAAATCTATAAGAACATGAAATTAAAGCTATAACTATAAGAACAGGAAATAACAAAATGCAATACCTTCTTCTAGTTTGGCTAACTCCTCGGTATCCTCTTCATTAAAATCAATTGCATAGTATGGATCAATTGCATAGTATGGATCATCTTCTGCATACCTCTCAAACACCTTCTCGTATGCTACTGCTACCTTGAGCATATTATATGTTGAGTTCCAGCGTGTGACAACATCAAGTGCCAAGAAAGCCTTGGTGTTGACCTTCTCTAGCTCCGCACACTTCTTAAATTTGGCAATCCTAGAAGGGGAGCTCTTAATGAATTTAACAGCTGCACGGACACGCTTGATAGATATGTCAAGCTCTTTCAATCCCTCTTGGACTATCAAGTTCACAATATGGGCTGCACACCTCATGTGAAGTAACTTGGATTCCAAGATGCTAGTCTTTGATTTGTTAGTGACCTTTGCCATGTACGAAACTGCGCCATTATTAGCTGAAGCATTGTCAACGGTGATGGTAAACACCTTACCTAATCCCCACTCAGCCAGACACTTCTCCATGTCTTTTCCTATGTCATCAGCTCTGTGACCTTTCACCATAAAAAACCCTATAATCCTCTTCTGTAGTACCCATGATTCATCAACAAAATGAGCTGTCACACACATGTAGCTTTGCTGATGGATAGATGTCCATGTATCTGTGGTCAAGCATACTCTTTGACAATTTTTCTTGAAGAATTCTTTTAGCTTCTCTTTCTCATTGTTGTAGGCACTAACTACATCTCTAGTTGCAGTCCTTCTAGATGGAACCCCAAAACGTGGGCAAGCCTTAGACATGAACTTCCGAAAACCTAGTCTCTCAGCAAAAGCAAATGGAAGCTCATCTGTAATTAACATTTCAGTAAAAGCCACCCTAAGCATTTCTGGATCAAACCTCCAAGCAGTGATGCTAGACCCACTACCATCTTCACTACATGCTTGCAAAACAGGTTGTTTGTCATCATTGATCTTATTAGGATTCTTTTTGCATACCTTCAAGTGTTTGCCTAATGCAGATGTACCATTGACTTTTGCCTCACACTTTATAACAATCTTGCAATAGTTGCACCTAGCTTCCTTAATAACACTAGAATTATTGTCTATGATCTTGGTGAAGCTCTGCCATACCTCTGATCTAGGTGCCATAGCTTTTCTTTTCTTCACCTCTTTCTCTGCAGCTGCTTCAGCAATCTCTTTCTCAGGCTCTTTAGCTGGGTTCTCTGGCACTCGAACATTCTCAGTCAACGCTAGTTGAGGCATTGGCTCTTCTGCTTGTGACATCTGCAAATAAGCAAAGCAAGTTTGAAACTACATACATATTTGGAAATGCGATTATTCAAACAACAAGCTTGCAGCGACATTCATATTTGCATGCAAATTGGAACGACAAGTTTGCAATAGCTTTCATATTTGCATGCAAATGAGAAGTCGGCTTACATTGCAAGATTCCTGCTGGTTGTCGTAGTGCCTTCGGTTAGCATACCTTACGTGGTGGGTCGGTCTGCAGCGAGTCGTGGGCACCATTGAGGAGCAGGACGTTGAGTCGCCGAAGTCGGAGTTGGTGCAGAACGCCGAGTCGCCAGTGGCAGAACGCCGAGGTGCGGTGGCCGGTGGTAGTACAGAGTGCGGTGGCCGGTATGGAGTGGATCGACGCTGGTGGACCGATCCAGTATGGAGTGGATGGCTGGCGCCTGGCGCTGTAGACGCGCAGAGGTGGCGGAGCGGTGGATCTACGGCGCGGCGGCGGACCAGTGCGACTCCGTGCGGCAGAGCGACGGTGGATCGACGGCGCGGCGGCGGACCAGCGTGCAGTGTGCGCCGTGTGACTTGCGAGCGGTGCGGCTAGGCTAGGGACTAGGGTTGCGGTTGGGCCTTGCGGGTGCGTCCGTGTGTGCGCCGTGCGGTGCGGAGTGCTTGCCTGAGTGGCTGAGACGCTGAGTTGGGCCGTCCGCCCGTCCGGCCGTTAGCCACTTAGCCCGTTACTTACTACTTACTGGATCGGTTCTTTGAGTCTAATCGGGTTTGACTGGCTAGAAACCGAACCCGCAACCGATACCCGAACAGAACAGATCTATGAACCGAAACCCGAACCCGAAAACCGAAAACCGACCTATTTGGTCTATTAGGGTTCAGGTTCGGTTTTCGGGTTAAAAATGCCCAGTCCTACCGGGTGAGAAGAGCCGGGCCACCGGGAAATAGGCCTGAGAGCAGGTGTCTCTCCTTTTTTTCTTTTTTTTAATTTATGTTTTCTTTCTCTTTTCTATTTTGGTATTCAAATTTCAAATCTGGATTCAAGGTTCAAGTTCATATGCACAATCATAATAAAACTCTAGCATACAAATGCAAATTTTATTTTACATATATTAATTATTCATTTAAGCAAATGCTCAAAATACACAACACATACATTATTTGCTTTTATAGTTCATTCAAACTTTAATATTCCTTTAGTGTTTTCCTCAATATAAACTACTTTCACCCCTTTTTGAATATGTATAATAATTTAATTCCTAAAATAATAATATTACCAATTAGTTAGTTTGTATTTATATAATCAGGTTTCAAATTAAATTATGGTCTTTATTAGAAAACATATTATTCTAGGAGATGCAACTTCAGTGGTAAAGAAAACCTTTGAAAGATATTCTAACTCAAATTTTGTGGAGTATTTTACGAAAAGATTATTATAGGATTTTTCGGTGTTACATGTTTCACATGAACTATGATCATGCACTGTTATTATTATCGACTTTATTATTATACATGATAAAATCATTTTGTTTAATTAAAATATGGAAAATCATCCAGGAAAATAGTGCAACCGCAAGGACTAATATGACTCTGGTCTTAGCTAATTAATTAGAGAAGCTAGAATAAGATAATTCTTACCCGAAAGGGGCAAGCGGGGAGTGAGTCGTGTAAGCATAGTGTTGGCTGTAATTACTGTGATAGAGTTACAAATCATGAAAAAGGTATATGCCCCTTCTGCCTTGTCGGCGTTTCGAGACCGGGGGGTCCCTGGGCCGACGAGTGAAATGTCGCCGCGTGCCCCAGCCCAGATGGGTCGGCGCGAGGCCGAGCGCGAAGGGGGGAAGGAAGGCAGCCGGAGACAGGCGTGAGAGAGGTGGAAATCCCGCGGCCTTCGTGTTCGTCCCGCGCCCAGGTTGGGTGCGCTTGCAGTAGGGGGTTACAAGCGTCCACGCGGGAGGGGGAGCGAGCGGCCTCACGCGAGCGCCTGTCCCGTCCTCTTCCCCGCGCGGCCAACCCTCTGTAAGAGGGCCCTGGTCCTTCCTTTTATAGGCGTAAGGAGAGGATCCAGGTGTACAATGGAGGGTGTAGCAGAGTGCTACGTGTCTAGCGGAGGAGAGCTAGCGCCCTAAGTACATGCCGTCGTGGCAGCCGGAGAGGTTTTGGCACCCGGTTCGTGTGGTGTCGTGGCCGTCGGAGGAGCGCTGGAGCCTGACGGAAGGACAGCTATCGGGGCTGTCGAGTCCTTGCTGACGTCCTCTTGCTTTCGTAAGGGGGCTGAGAGCCGCCGTCGTCACAGAGCGTGCGGGGCGCCATCATTGCCTATCCGGCGGAGCGAGCCAGATGGGACGCCGGTCTTGTTCTTCGTAGCTTGAGTCAGCTTGGGGTAGGGTAATGATGGCGCCTCCTGTCGACATGGTCGGTCCGCGCCCTAGGTTGGGCGATGTGGAGGCTCCTCCGAGGTCGAGGTCGAATCTGTCTTCCGTGGCCGTGGTCGAGTCCGAGCCCCTGGGTCGGGCGAGGCGGAGACCGTCGGCTGAGGCCAAGGCTGAGTCCGAGCCCTGGGGTCGGGCGAAGCGGAGTTCGTCGTCGTCCGGGGCTGAGCCCGAGTCCGAGCCCTGGGTCGGGCGGAGCGGAGTTCGTCGTCTTCCGGGGCTGAGCCCGAGTCCGAGCCCTGGGTCGGGCGAAGCGGAGTTCGTCGTCTTCCGGGGCTGAGCCCGAGTCCGAGCCCTGGGTCGGGCGAAGCGGAGTTCGCCGTCTTCCGGGGCTGAGCCCGAGTCCAAGCCCTGGGTCGGGCGGAGCGGAGTTCGTCATCTTCCGGGGCTGAGCCCGAGTCCGAGCCCTGGGTCGGGCGAAGCGGAGCTTCCTATGGTGCCTGAGGTCGGGCTTGACTGCCTGTCAGCCTCACTCTGTCGAGTGGCACAGCAGTCGGAGCGGCGCAGGCGACGTTGTCCTTCTGTCAGGCCGGTTAGTGGAGCGGCGAAGTGACTGCGGTCACTTCGGCTCTGTCGACTGGAGGACGCGTGTCAGGATAAAGGTGTCAGACCACCTTTGCATTAAATGCTCCTGCGATCTGGTCGGTTGGCGCGGCTGAAAGCTCTCTTGTGAGTTTTGGTGTTTGGATGACAACTCAATTAAAGGACTAACAAGTGTACTAAGTGTTGAACAGGTGCTTAAGGTAAAGCCTACAGGGTTCAACACAAGTGAACAATTGTGATGGTCCAAGAACTGAATTATGGATACATGATGGACATCACAAGTAGGATGGACATTGCATAAAGTGAGACTCGGGTGCGTAGCTAGGAGACAACTGATCAAGCCAAGGACGGAGGCAAGAAGAGCTTCGAGGTACCAAGTGCACGGGAGAAGGTCAAGGAGGCTGAGGAACCCAAAGCCAAGGGTGAAGAAGAAGGCTTGCAAAGTCAAGGGTGATCGAGTTAAGAACAGCTACGGCACATCAAGGATCACTACATAAGAACGTGACTTACAACCAATGAGGTAACAGCTACAGTTATGTGGTGTAAGTCATAAGGCTCAAGATCAAGCTCTAAGAAGGAGATCAAGGTCACTAGAAGGAGAACAAGTGTCAAAACCAGAACTGGAAGCAGCCCAAAAGAGCTAAGTTCACCTTGATCTTTAGTTTGGGTTGTTCCTATGTTTGGAGATGTTCTATGTGACCTTTGCAGGATGATGGAGCTAAGAAATGTCAATCTAGATCAAGTCAAGCCGACTTGATGATTTATGAGTCCAACATCAAAGCTCAAGCATGTGAAATGCTATGGATATAATAATTAAGAGAAGGTATGTTTCTAGACTTAGTACATTGGTTTTAGTGTACTAATATACTTGTTTAAGTGTTAGAAACAGAAAGAAGAAGAAAAGAAGAGAGGTGCAAAGGGCTTGGCTATGTACAGCCAAGGCAGCTCAGTCTGGCACACCGGACTGTCCGGTGGTGCACCGGACTGTCCGGTGGTGCACCGGACAGTGTCCGGTGCGCCAGGCTGAACTCTGGCGAACTGGCCGCTCTCGGGAATTCACCGGCGACGAACGGCTATAATTCACCGGGCTGTCCGGTGTGCACCGGACTGTCCGGTGAGCCAACGGTCGGCCGGGCCAACGGTCGGCCGCGCGATCTGCGCGGGACACGTGGCCGAGCCAACAGCTAGATGGAGGCACCGGACTGTCCGGTGTGCACCGGACATGTCCGGTGTGCCAACGGCTCCAAGACTGCCAACAGTCGGCTTCGCCATAGAAGGAAAGAAATCGGGCACCGGACAATGTCCGGTGTGCACCGGACTGTCCGGTGCGCCAGACAACAGAAAGAAAGTATTGCCTTCCAAATGGGATTCCAACGGCTCCTAGGCCCCTTGTGCCTATAAAAGGGACCCCTAGGCGCCTCAAGCAAGATACAAGCGCAGCCAACAAGTGTAGACTTCACTCGAATCAATTCTCACTCTCCCTCTTGTGTGTAACTCTATAGTTTGTGTAGAAGGCACAGCTATAAGCCTTAAGAGAGAGAGGAGAAGTGCTGCTTAGAGCTAGAGCAAGGTCTTGAGCATATCGTTACTCTGCCGGGGTGCTGCCAAGAAGTTTGTAAGCAGCCGCGGTTCTGTTGTAACCTCACTCAATAGTGAAAGGCTCTATCTGTCATACTGACAGATCTGAGCAAACGGAGGAAGGAGTTGAAATAGACTCCAAGCCCAGGTGTGGCTAACTCCAACGAGGACTAGGCAAGCATTTCAGGCTTGGCTGAACCTCGGGATAAATCCTTGTGTCTGTGTGCTCTGTTCTGTATTGTACTCTGACTCTCTGTCTTACTCGCTTATATATCTGCACTTCACTACTTACTTGTGGTACTAGCTTTCCTTGAAGTGCAGGATATTCGTAAGACAGGAACTTCAATTCCCCTGCAACCTACTCGAAGGATTCTTCACTCCACTGCGATCCTGTCTTCGAGTAGAGTAAGATTTAAGTTTTAAAGTAATAAGTTTTATTCGCCTATTCACCCCCCCCCTCTAGGCGACATCTAGATCCTGTTCCCGGGCCAAAGGGAACTTTCAATTGGTATCAGAGCTAGGCCTCTCCAGTGTGGGCTTAGCCGTCCGGAGATAACGATGTCGTCACAAGAGGTAACTGTAGAAATTCTTTTAGGCGATGGCTCTAATTACAAATCTTGGTCTGTCTCTATTTATAATGCTTTCATGAGTGTTGATTCTGATTTGAGACAGATCTTTAGTAGAAGTATTTTTCCATCTGATATTAGTAAAAATCCCTCTAATGATGAACTAAGATGTTTATCTCTCAATCACCGTGCTTGCAACATCTTAGTTGAGTCTCTTTCTAGAAGTGCCTATTTTTCCATCATGAGTAGTGATAATGATTTGTTTGTTGATGCTCATGATTTATGGAATAGAATTAAAGTAAAATATTTTGTGGCAAATTGTACTACTTCTACTCCCTATATTGCTTGTGATACTAACCATTCAAAGGGAGAAGAACAAGAACGATGGCACCCAAACGATGAATCCACCTCACCGACAGGTTTGTCTTCCACTAGTTATAAATGTCTTATTGCTAACAATGATAGTGGAGACGAAAGCGATGATGAGGAGGAATATGAGGATGATAGCGAGGATGAGTCTTCATCACCACTAGGTACATTTTCCTGTATTGCTTCCACTAATAATAATGACAGGGAAAATGAGACCGGTGATGTGGAAGAAGAGGAGATTCGCCGGTTCTACACCCATCTCAACAAAGAAGACAAAGTGCTCTTGATTAAGTTGTTGAGGAGGAACAAGGAACAAGGCGAGACGCTTCTCAGGCTAGAGGAGACTCTCATCAAAACCAACGACAGCCTGGAGAAGATGACCAAAGAACATGAGGAGCTAAAGTGCTCTCATGATAATTTGGTCCAACGGTATGAATCTATTTTATTTGAGCAAAGAAATAATCATGATGTATTATCTGATGTTGCTCAACTTAAAACTGAGAATTATATGCTTAAGAGTCAAGTAGAAATGATAAATTTAGAAAAACTTGCTCTAAGTGAAAAATATGATATGTTATCTTATTCTCATAATGAATTAGTTGATGACCATATCATGCTTAATGTTGCTCATGAGGTTGTAATTTCAAACTTAAATTCATGTGAACCTCATTCTCGCACGTGTGCGCATTTGAATTGTATATCATCATGTGCTAACCCCTGTTGCTCAAAAGAAAGCCAATCATTGATTGAGCAACAAGTTTTAGGGTCACAAAAGAAATTCTGTGGGAATAAGAAGCAACGACAACTAAGGAGAAGACGCTTAGCTCAACTCTCACAAGATATCCACGGGCGCGTGGTGAAGAAGCTTGAGAAAGGAAAAACTGCAGCAAGTGTTAAGCTCAATAAGAAGAATGTTCCCAAAGCTATAAATGAAGAAATCAACATGAACGAGGAAAAAGGTAAAAATTCAATTAGTCATGTTGTTTGTACTAATCATCTCTCCATGTCCTTCAAGCACAAAAAGGGAAGAGGAAAAAGGAGGTGTTTCAAATGCAAGGAGATAGGCCACCTCATCGCATCATGTCCGTACAAAGACAAGGATGAAGGGACAAGAAGTTGCTTTGGATGCAACAATAAGGACCACATTATCACTTCATGTCCGGTCATGAAGAATCAAGGATGTGCATCCTCCAAGATGACCCTCACCAAGGAAAATGACAAACAGCAAGCGTCATGTCAGCGACGCTTCTGCTACAAGTGTGGTGAGCAGGGTCATATATCAAAGGTATGTTATAAAGGTAAGATTCCTAAAGAAGTGAATGTGTGTCAATCTCATTCACTTAGGAGACCCAAATCATACACTTGTGCTAGATCTATAATGAGATCACCTAGAACTAGCACAAAGGCCATTTGGGTACCAAAGGCACATTTAGATGATCATTATGGACCCATCCCGAGATGGGTACCAAACTGTGCTAACTAGACCATGCAGGTGCCTTGAGATGGACTGGAGACCATGGGAGAGATTAAGACGGTTATCTAAAACTCTATGCCTAAGCTGTTAATTGTTTTGGTGTTTATTGACCCAAGGTTGAATTATTGTGAAACACTAATCCCATGTTCATCTCAAGTAAAATAAGGTGTATAGGTCCTGAATCATTATTGGTGAATCAAGTAAAGGACCTTGATGAGAATCTACAACATGCTCTCCAAAGGACGGTACCCCGTGTATTTTAAGTACATAATTACAATTTAGTATTGCTCTTAAGTTGGCTTGTTGTGCTACCTATCTTTGGAGTAGTTATGCTTTATGATTGTCTGTGTTAAATGAATCATAATGATGTTTGCTTAATCATGACTGGTGCTATATAGGATATATCTTTTGAATCATTCATGGGTAGCTATTTCATTTGTTATATCCACAACGATTAACTCTCTTGGTGTATATGGATAAACCTGTAACTTTTTGTAAGTCATGCTATGTGCAAATATGACATTTTGTTTAGTGCATGTTCACATGATTACCCTAGTTTAGTATTGTGTGAATTTCAAATCCATGTTGTGCCCTTTTGAGCTATGAGGTGTGTGAGCAAAAGGAGTCCTGAATTGGTGATAACAAGTGCTCTCATAAAGGCAAAGGTATGGAAAATGAAGCTATGCAATTTCATTAAATATTCTTGAAATTCCATTCATTGTGATCATAGCTATGTTCTTGTCTTTCAATTGGTAATATCTTGGTTTAGGTAATTTATGCCTTTAAAATGTTGTTTCTTCTGTGCATCTAAGAAACCTTCTTAATCATGACATGCTTAGATATTTCGCTTTATATACATGATTGTGTTGATCTTCAATTGGTATATGCAATGATAGTTAAATATGAAGCATGTACAGGTTGAGTAAATGTTAGACTTCCGTGAGTATTCAATTGGCTTAGGTGTCACTGAGGCGTGCATTGCTGTATTAGTCAACCTTTAATTTAGCCTTCAATTGGTGTTAAGTGGCGTTTCATTTGATATTCAAATTGGCATCTTTGGGTGATGAAAGTGGTAGAGTATGCCTTGACCAAGGTATGTTGTGATCCTCTATTTCTAAGGAAGCTAGAATGTGCAAAGTGCAAGTCATTCAAATACTTGATGCACAACTTGAGGGGGAGCACACATAACTTGTGTCTTTTGAGACTAACTGTTTCTTGAGTGATCTTGTATAGTCTCTAGGTGGAAAAGAGAAGATAAGCAAGAAATGGAGCAATATGGACTTGGGTACCTCTGTAAGTCAAGAAATTGGTATCTCAAGTTGTGAGTAAGTGCATTTCTTTAGATTGCTCATGCTCTATAATATCTAGTGATAATAGATGCTTAAATATCATGGAGCCATGATAATAAATGAACTTTGCAATTGGTATCTTTCAATTGGTAGCCGAAATAGTTCGCTTCAATTGACATCTTTTGATAATCATGAGAATAGAAGTTTCTTCTTGTGCCCAATACTATAACTTGTCCTAAGTTTGATGTCTTAGCAACAAGAAAAAGTAAGGATAAAGAATCAGGCACAAGTGTGAAGAAGCTCTCGAGAGATTAGATACTTTCAAGATGGGAAGTACACTACAACATGGTAAAGGTACAAAGGGAGTATTAATCTTTTTGCATATATGTATCTTGCCTAAATGTTGATCGGGCATATGCTCAATAAGTAAGGGGGAGTTTTGATAGTCGTTTTCCTCCTTAACACCCTGCTGTCCCTTGACATCATCATATGTTCTTGCTTGAGTATGGTTTTTGGTGTTTGATGTCAAAGGGGGAGAATTTGTGTATTAAAGCTTATCTCAACCTGAGAGGAAAGCTTATCCTAATGGGTGATGTGTTAGTTTGAGCTTTGCCAAGTGTGATATTCATATGTTTCTTGCAATGTTGCTCATATGGACTAGTGTTTCCGCTGCGATGAATTATTTGGCTTCTATAGTGTAATAGATAGCCATGTGGTTAATGGTGCTTTAAGATTGTCTTAAATTAGTGTCTTAGTTTAAATTGGTATTAGTTTAAATTGGTATCTTAATGATGAATAGTGGTAGGTTGATATTCCTGTGATATATCCACTATTTTGAATGGTGTTTAACTCTGATTATGTGCATTTGTGTGTTATAGCATCATGGTTTGAATCTTGTCTCAATGCTTCCTAAAAGGTGCTAAGGTGTAGAAATGTTTCGAACTGCCTAAGTATATGCAAATTGGTGTCTGAGGCCAAAATTAGGTTTTTGAAGTAAGCACATATTTAGGGGGAGCATTCTATAAACTTAGAATTCAAAATTTGTGCTTCAAATCTTATTCTTATGTAAGCTTTAATTGTGTTGCCATCAATCACCAAAAAGGGGGAGATTGAAAGCTCTCTTGTGAGTTTTGGTGTTTGGATGATAACTCAATTAAAGGACTAACAAGTGTACTAAGTGTTGAACAGGTGCTTAAGGTAAAGCCTACAGGGTTCAACACAAGTGAACAATTGTGATGGTCCAAGAACTGAATTATGGATACATGATGGACATCACAAGTAGGATGGACATTGCATAAAGTGAGACTCGGGTGCGTAGCTAGGAGACAACTGATCAAGCCAAGGACGGAGGCAAGAAGAGCTTCGAGGTACCAAGTGCACGGGAGAAGGTCAAGGAGGCTGAGGAACCCAAAGCCAAGGGTGAAGAAGAAGGCTTGCAAAGTCAAGGGTGATCGAGTTAAGAACAGCTACGTGTAACACCTACTTTGTAAGTGCTAGGAATAATATCAATAGAGAAAACAATTTCTCTCCTTATGAGAGTTTGATCTTTATGCACCATCATATGAGAACACCATGTCCAAGAACAATTAATAAAAGATATGCTACTAAATTGTTGCATCATGCTGGATATTTTATTTGTGTGTGCATTTGGTGACAACATAGAAATAAAATGACAATGAGAAGAGGATTTGAGGAAAAAGGAGAAAGAAAGAAAGAAATAATAGAAAGTATAAAACAAAATTTATAAATATACAAACTCAACCATACTGGTATGATTAAAATTTATCTATAATTTGAGTACAAATTCAAAGTCATATTTGGAATTCAAATTGGGAAATTGAAAAAAATAAAAAGAAAAGAAAACAGAAAACAGAAAATATAAAAAGAAAAAGATAAAAGAGCTAACTGGGCCTCGGAACCACATTTCGGCCCACTTATTCAAACCAGCTCGCGCAGCCCATTTCTTCAGCTTGCCCGCGCCGACACATGGGGCCCACTGGCAGTCACCCACTAACGCGCCCTCTCCGTCATTTCACTGGCACGTGGGTCCTGCTCTCCAACTCTCCTTTGCGCACCCGTGTGCCATCTTCCAGTCGCTGTGCGGTGGGGTCGGGCCGTCAGTAGCGTCTCCCTAACAGACTACGCCGATCTCCCGCCCGTGGATCTCGCATGCCCCTCAATCTCCTTCCCCTACTTCTCGGGCCCGCACGTCCTTCTGTTGCGTTTACGCCGTCTTCGCTGCCGCGGTGGGTGACTCGCTGGTGAGAGCACCTAGAGGGGGGGTGAATAGGTGATCCTGTAAAAACTTCAAACTTAAGCCACAAAAACTTGTTATGTGTTAGTACGATTATTGCCAAGTGGCTAAGGTGAAGTCTCAACAAAACACAATACCACAAGAGATCAAGACAGAGGTGACACAGTGGTTTATCCCGTGGTTCGGCCAAGCCAATGCTTGCCTACTTCCACGTTGTGGCGTCCCAACGGACGAGGGTTGCAATCAACCCCTCTCAAGCGGTCCAAAGACCCACTTGAATACCACGGTGTTTTGCTTTTCCTTTCACTATCCCGTTTGCAAGGAATCTCCACAAATTGGAGTCTCTTGCCCTTACAAGTGTATGATCACAAAGAAAGCACAGAGTAAGGGAGGGAAGCAACACACACAAATCCACAACAAAAGCGCACACACACGGCCAAGACTCGAGCTCGAATGACTATCTCAGAGTTCACACTAGAACAGAGCTCGAATCACTTAGAATCACAAACGAATGCGCAAAGAACTTGTGTGGATGATCAAGAATGCTTAAGAGTTGCTTGTGTATCTCCTCCATGCGCCTAGGGGCTCCTTTTATAGCCCCAAGGCAGCTAGGAGCCGTTGGGAACAAATCTGGAAGGCCATCTTTGCCTTCTGTCTCGTGGCGCACCGGACAGTCCGGTGCACACCGGACACTGTCCGGTGCCCGATTTGTTTCCTTTTCTGGCGCTTCCGACCGTTGGAAGACTGCCGGAGATCTGCGAGCCGTTGGCGCACCGGACAGTCCGGTGCACACCGGACAGTCCGGTGCCGTCTTCCGACCGTTGGCTCGGCCACGTGTCGCGCGCCGATCGCGCGGCCGACCGTTGGCCCTGGCCGACCGTTGGCTCACCGGACAGTCCGGTGCACACCGGACAGTCCGGTGAATTTTAGCCGTACGCCGTCGGCGAAGTCCCGAGAGCGGCCAGTTCGCGCCGAGTCGGCCTGGCGCACCGGACACTGTCCGGTGCACACCGGACAGTCCGGTGCTCCAGACCGAGCTGGGACTTGGCTGCACACAGCCAAGTCATTCTCTCCCCTTTTCTCTTTTTCTTCTTGCTGTTTCTAACACTTAGACAAATATGTTAGTCCACAAAACCAATGTACTAAGGCTTAGAAACATACCTTTACTTCATGATTTGCACCTTGTTCCATTTTACAAATAGGCACCTGTGTTGAGTACTAAATCACCAAAATCCTTAGAAATGGCCCAAGGGCACATTTCCCTTTCAATCTCCCCCTTTTTGGTGATTTATGCCAACACTTCATAAAGCCACTAGAACAAGTGCAGACTCAATTCAAATAACACTTAAATTTATTTTGAATCAATTTTGGCATATATGGATCATCCTTTGCCACCACTTGGTTTGTTTTTGCAAATCAAACACAAATCTCTATCTCTAAGTTAAACACACATGTTTAAGCATAAAGAGAGTCATTCAAAAAGAGATTGATCAAGGATTTCAAAAACTCCCCCTTTTTCCCATAATTACTACTTCTCCCCACAAGAAGCCAACTTTTGACAAGAGAGACAACAAAAGAGTTTTGACAAACCAAAAGCTCTATTCTACTATTTTCAAAATCTCTCAAGTGGTAGCTGATCCATTTATTGCTTTGGCCTTTATTTTCTCCCCCTTTGGCATCAAACACCAAAACGGGATCAATTTTGGCCCTTTAACCCCATTGCCTCACCAAAATCTTCAATTAAGAGCAAATGGCAGTAAGAGGTCATGAGATGAACTTGGTATAAGTTACCCCTCATTGGAGTGCAGTGGAAGTCTTTCACGGTCCAAGTCCACCATTTCCCTTTCAATTCTCCTTTGAGACTAAAACAAGCAAACTCAAGCATATGGTTAGTCTCAAAGGGTCAAGTTGTAACACATCCCCCCTAAACATGTGCATCACTTTGCAACGGACTTGTGAGGTCCAGGGAGTGTTTGTACAACTTGAGCACCATTATAAGCAACAAAATGCAGAAAGGACATGATCAAGGCATAAACACATGTATGCTACAATTCAATCCAGGTTCCGCGAATCTAAGACATTTAGCTCACTACGCAGCCTGCAAAAGGTCTTCTCATCTAAAGGCTTGGTAAAGATATCGGCTAGCTGGTTCTCGGTGCTTACATAAAACACTTCGATATCTCCCTTTTGCTGGTGGTCTCTCAAAAAGTGATGCCGGATGTCTATGTGCTTTGTGCGGCTGTGCTCAACAGGATTTTCCGCTATTCGGATAGCACTCTCATTATCACATAGGAGTGGGACTTTGCTCAGATTGTAGCCAAAGTCCCTGAGGGTTTGCCTCATCCAAAGTAGTTGCGCACAACACTGTCCTGCGGCAACGTACTCGGCCTCAGCGGTGGATAGGGCAACGGAGGTTTGTTTCTTAGAATTCCATGACACCAGGGACCTTCCTAAGAATTGGCACGTCCCCGATGTACTCTTCCTATCGACCTTACATCCAGCATAGTCGGAATCTGAGTACCCAATCAAGTCAAAGTTAGACCCCTTTGGATACCAGATCCCGAAGCAAGGCGTAGCAACTAAATATCTAAGGATTCGCTTCACAGCCACTAAGTGACACTCCTTAGGATCGGATTGAAATCTAGCACACATGCATACGCTAAGCATAATATCCGGTCTACTAGCACATAAATAAAGTAAAGACCCTATCATTGACCGGTATGCTTTTTGATCAACGGACTTACCTCCTTTGTTGAGGTCGGTGTGTCCGTCGGTCCCCATCGGAGTCTTTGCGGGCTTGGCGTCCTTCATCCCAAACCGCTTCAGCAAGTCTTGCGTGTACTTCGTTTGGGAGATGAAGATGCCGTCCTTGAGTTGCTTCACTTGGAACCCAAGGAAGTAGTTCAACTCGCCCATCATTGACATCTCGAAATTCTGCGTCATCACCCTGCTAAACTCTTCACAAGACTTTTGGTTAGTAGAACCAAATATTATGTCATCGACATAAATTTGGCACACAAACAAATCACCATCACAAGTCTTAGTGAAAAGAGTCGGATCGGCTTTCCCAACCTTGAAAGCATTAGCAATTAAGAAATCTCTAAGGCATTCATACCATGCTCTTGGGGCTTGTTTAAGTCCATAGAGCGCCTTAGAGAGCTTACACACATGGTCGGGGTACCGCTCATCCTCGAAGCCAGGGGGTTGCTCCACGTACACCTCCTCCTTTATTGGCCCGTTGAGGAACGCGCTCTTCACATCCATTTGGTACAACCTGAAAGAATGGTGAGCGGCATATGCTAGCAAGATACGAATGGACTCTAGCCTAGCCACAGGAGCAAAAGTCTCCTCAAAGTCCAAACCTGCGACTTGGGCATAACCTTTTGCCACAAGTCGAGCCTTGTTCCTTGTTACCACTCCGTGCTCGTCTTGTTTGTTGCGGAACACCCACTTGGTTCCCACAACGTTTTGCTTGGGACGAGGCACCAGCGTCCAAACTTCATTGCGCTTGAAGTTATTAAGTTCCTCCTGCATGGCCAACACCCAATCCGGATCTAGCAAGGCCTCCTCTACCCTGAAAGGCTCAATAGAGGAGACAAAAGAGTAATGCTCACAAAAATTAACTAATCGAGATCGAGTAGTTACTCCCTTGCTAATGTCACCCAGAATTTGGTCGACGGGATGATCCCTTTGAATCATCGCTCGAACATGGGTTGGAGGTGCCGGTTGTGCTTCTTCCTCCATCACGTGATCATCTTGTGCTCCCCCTTGATCACACGCCTCCTTTTGATGAACCTGTTCATCGTCTTGAGTTGGGGAATGCACCGTCGTTGAGGAAGAAGGTTGATCTCGTTCATCTTGTTCCTGTGGCCGAACGTCTCCAATCGCCATGGTTCGTATAGCGGCCGTCGGAACATCTTCTTCATCTACATCATCACAATCAACAACTTGCTCTCTTGGAGAGCCATTAGTCTCATCAAATACAACGTCGCTAGAGACTTCAACCAAACCCGATGATTTGTTGAAGACCCTATACGCCTTTGTATTTGAATCATAACCTAACAAAAACCCTTCTACAGCTTTGGGAGCAAACTTAGAATTTCTACCCTTCTTCACTAGAATGTAGCACTTGCTCCCAAATACACGGAAGTACGATACATTGGGTTTGTTACCGGTTAGCAGCTCATACGACGTCTTCTTGAGGAGGCGGTGAAGGTAGACCCTGTTGATGGCGTGGCAAGCCGTGTTCACGGCTTCCGACCAAAAGCACTCGGGGGTCTTGTATTCTCCAAGCATCGTCCTCGCCATATCGATTAGCGTCCTGTTCTTCCTCTCTACCACACCATTTTGCTGTGGTGTGTAGGGAGCGGAGAACTCATGCTTGATCCCTTCCTCCTCAAGAAACTCCTCCACTTGAAGGTTCTTGAACTCGGACCCGTTGTCGCTTCTTATCTTCTTTACCTTGAGCTCAAACTCATTTTGAGCCCTCTTGAGGAAGCGCTTGAGGGTCCCTTGGGTTTCAGACTTATCCTGCAAAAAGAACACCCAAGTGAAGCGGGAAAAATCATCAACAATAACTAAACCATACTTACTCCCTCCTATGCTTAGATAGGCGACGGGTCCGAAGAGGTCCATATGTAGCAGCTCCAGGGGTCTTGACGTGGTCATCACATTCTTGCTGTGATGCGCTCCTCCCACCTGTTTACCTGCCTGACAAGCTGCACAAGGTCTATCTTTTTCGAAATAAACATTTGTTAGACCTATCACGTGTTCTCCCTTTAGAAGCTTGTGGAGGTTCTTCATCCCCACATGTGCTAAGCGGCGATGCCACAGCCAGCCCATGCAAGTCTTAGCCATTAAGCATGCATCTAGACCGGCCTCTTCTTTTGCAAAATCAACTAAATAAAGTTTGCCGTCTAGTACACCCTTAAAAGCTAGTGAACCATCACATCTTCTAAAGACAGACACATCTACATTAGTAAAAAGGCAATTGTATCCCATTTGACATAATTGACTAACTGATAGCAAATTATATCCAAGACTCTCCACTAAGAATACATTTGAGATAGAATGCTCATTTGAAATTGCAATTTTACCTAACCCTTTTACCTTGCCTTGATTCCCGTCACCGAATATAATTGAATCTTGGGAATCCTTATTTTTGACGTAGGAGGTGAACATCTTCTTCTCCCCCGTCATATGGTTTGTGCATCCGCTGTCGATAATCCAGCTTGAACCCCCGGATGCATAAACCTGCAAGGCAAATTTAGGCTTGGGTCTTAGGTACCCAACTCATGTTGGGTCCTGCAAGGTTAGCACAAATATCTTTAGGGACCCAAATGCAAGATTTATCTCCCTTGCATCTAGCCCCTAATTTCCTAGCAACTACCTTCTTACCCTTTCTACAAATAGCAAAGGGAGCATTACAAGCATAATAAATGATAGAAGGTTCATTCACTGCTTTCCTAGGAGCATGAATAACATTCTTTTTAGGCACATGAGCAATATTTATCCTAGGCATATCCCTATCATGCTTATAAGAAGAACTAGAAGCAATCATGGCATGGGAATCATAAACATGTGAATCAAAATGATTATAAGCATGTCTCCTATCATAATACATAAAAGCATGATTCTTTTTAGCATTACTAGCCATAGGGGCCTTCCCTTTCTCCTTGACGAAGATGGGAGCCTTATGGCTTGTTAAGTTCTTGGCTTCCCTCTTGAAGCCAAGCCCATCCTTAATTGAGGGGTGTCTACCAACCGTGTAGGCATCCCTTGCAAATTTTATTTTGTCAACTTCACTCTTGCTAGTCTTAAGTTGGGCATTAAGACTAGCCACTTCATTATTTAATTTGGAAATTAGAACTAGGTGTTCACTACAAGCATTAACATCAAAATCCTTACACCTAGTACAAATTTCAACATGTTCAACACAAGAAATTGATTTACTAGCTACTTCTAGTTTAGCACTTAAATCAAGGTTAACACTTTGTAAAGTAGCAATGGTTTCATGACAAGAAGATATTTCACTAGAAAGCACTTCATTTCTTTTTACTTCTAAAGCATATGATTTTTGTGCCTCTATAAACTTATCATGTTCATCATACAATAAATCCTCTTGCTTTTCTAAAAGCCTATCCTTTTCATTCAAAGCATCAATCAATTCATTGATTTTATCTATCTTAGATCTATCTAAGCCCTTAAACAAGCATGAATAATCTATGTCATCATCATCACTAGACTCACTATCACTAGAAGAAGCATAAGTGGAGTCTTGAGTACTCACCTTCTTCTCCCTTGCCATAAGGCAAGTGAGACGCTCGTTGGGGAAGAGAGCCGATTTGTTGAAGGCAGTGGCGGCGAGTCCTTCGTTGTCGGAGTCGGAGGAGGAGCAATCCGAGTCCCACTCCTTTCCTAGATGCGCCTCGCCCTTTGCCTTCTTGTATTGCTTCTTCTTCTCTCTTTTGCTCCCCTTTTCCTGGTCACTTTCATTATCGGGACAGTTAGCGATAAAATGACCAAGCTTACCGCATTTGAAGCATGAGCGCTTCCCCTTGGTCTTGGTCTTGCTTGGCTGCCCCTTGCGGCCATTTAGTGCCGTCTTGAACCTCTTGATGATGAGAGCCATCTCTTCATCATTGAGCCCGGCCGCCTCGACTTGCGCCACCTTGCTAGGTAGCGACTCCTTGCTCCTCGTTGCTTTTAGAGCAATGGGTTGAGGCTCGTGGAGTGGTCCGTTCAACGCGTCGTCGACGTATCTTGCCTCCTTGATCATCATCCGCCCGCTCACGAATTTTCCAAGAACTTCCTCGGGCGTCATCATCGTGTACCTGGGATTCTCACGAATATTGTTCACGAGATGAGGATCAAGTACAGTAAAGGACCTGAGCATTAGGCGGACGACGTCGTGATCCGTCCATCGCGTGCTCCCGTAGCTCCTTATCTTGTTGATGAGGGTCTTGAGCCGGTTGTATGTTTGCGTCGGCTCCTCGCCCCTTATCATGGCGAACCGTCCAAGCTCGCCCTCGACCAACTCCATTTTGGTGAGTAAGGTGACGTCGTTCCCCTCATGAGAAATCTTGAGGGTGTCCCAGATTTGCTTGGCGTTATCCAAGCCGCTCACCTTATGGTATTCATCCCTGCACAAGGAAGCTAGAAGAACAGTGGTAGCTTGTGCATTCTTATGAATTTGTTCATTAATGAACATGGGACTATCCGAACTATCAAAATGCATTCCACTCTCCACAATCTCCCAAATACTAGGATGGAGAGAGAATAGGTGACTACGCATTTTGTGGCTCCAAAATCCGTAGTCCTCTCCATCAAAGTGTGGGGGCTTGCCAAGTGGAATGGAGAGCAAATGTGAATGTGAACTTTGCGGAATACGAGAGTAATCAAAAGAAAAGTTCGAGTTAACCGGTTTTCTCCTCTCGTAGTTGTTGTGGTCCTCGTCCTTTTGGGAAGAAGTAGACTCGTCGCTGTCGTAGTAGATGATCTCCTTGATGCGCCTGGTCTTCTTCTTCTTCCCTTCCTTTCGTCTTTGACCCGAGCCGGAGTCGGTAGGCTTATCGTCCTTCGGCTCGTTGACGAAGGATTCCTTCTCTTTGTCGTTGATCACTATACCCTTCCCCTTAGGATCCATCTATTCGGGCGGTTAGTCCCTTTGTGAATAGAACGCCTCTGATACCAATTGAGAGCACCTAGAGGGGGGGGTGAATAGGTGATCCTGTAAAAACTTCAAACTTAAGCCACAAAAACTTGTTATGTGTTAGTACGATTATTGCCAAGTGGCTAAGGTGAAGTCTCAACAAAACACAATACCACAAGAGATCAAGACAGAGGTGACACAGTGGTTTATCCCGTGGTTCGGCCAAGCCAATGCTTGCCTACTTCCACGTTGTGGCGTCCCAACGGACGAGGGTTGCAATCAACCCCTCTCAAGCGGTCCAAAGACCCACTTGAATACCACGGTGTTTTGCTTTTCCTTTCACTATCCCGTTTGCAAGGAATCTCCACAAATTGGAGTCTCTTGCCCTTACAAGTGTATGATCACAAAGAAAGCACAGAGTAAGGGAGGGAAGCAACACACACAAATCCACAACAAAAGCGCACACACACGGCCAAGACTCGAGCTCGAATGACTATCTCAGAGTTCACACTAGAACAGAGCTCGAATCACTTAGAATCACAAACGAATGCGCAAAGAACTTGTGTGGATGATCAAGAATGCTTAAGAGTTGCTTGTGTATCTCCTCCATGCGCCTAGGGGCTCCTTTTATAGCCCCAAGGCAGCTAGGAGCCGTTGGGAACAAATCTGGAAGGCCATCTTTGCCTTCTGTCTCGTGGCGCACCGGACAGTCCGGTGCACACCGGACACTGTCCGGTGCCCGATTTGTTTCCTTTTCTGGCGCTTCCGACCGTTGGAAGACTGCCGGAGATCTGCGAGCCGTTGGCGCACCGGACAGTCCGGTGCACACCGGACAGTCCGGTGCCGTCTTCCGACCGTTGGCTCGGCCACGTGTCGCGCGCCGATCGCGCGGCCGACCGTTGGCCCTGGCCGACCGTTGGCTCACCGGACAGTCCGGTGCACACCGGACAGTCCGGTGAATTTTAGCCGTACGCCGTCGGCGAAGTCCCGAGAGCGGCCAGTTCGCGCCGAGTCGGCCTGGCGCACCGGACACTGTCCGGTGCACACCGGACAGTCCGGTGCTCCAGACCGAGCTGGGACTTGGCTGCACACAGCCAAGTCATTCTCTCCCCTTTTCTCTTTTTCTTCTTGCTGTTTCTAACACTTAGACAAATATGTTAGTCCACAAAACCAATGTACTAAGGCTTAGAAACATACCTTTACTTCATGATTTGCACCTTGTTCCATTTTACAAATAGGCACCTGTGTTGAGTACTAAATCACCAAAATCCTTAGAAATGGCCCAAGGGCACATTTCCCTTTCAGCTGGCGCGTGGACCCGGGTGTTCCAGCTACCGCAACCAACTCACCACCCATGGTGGATGACGCCCGCGGGGATCGGGCTCAACGACTCACCTCGGCGCGGAATCGTGGGAGGGCCATAAAGGACAGGCGCGGACCTCCCCTATCTCCTAACCTCCCCATCTCTGCGCCGCATACGAGCCTAGAACACCATCGCCGCGCGCCGCGTAAGGAAATTCGGGCCGTCGTCGTTGAACCGCGCCGCCGTCGCCCCTCTGCTCCGATTGCCTCGTCCTGGGTGTTCGGGAGGTTGCACGGATCACGCGCGGGGCCGTTACCGGGGGAGCACGACATCGGCCGGCCGGGAATTTCTCACCGGAGTGCGCAAATCACCGCGGATCCGCACCGCACCGTGGCCAACGCCGACGAGTCAACAATTCGCGGTAATAAACCTACCCCTACCTTCCTTAAGCCTTCTGCATTGCGTAGCTGAATTTAATTAGAAAATGGGGGTGAGAGCGGGGGGATTTAACATCGCCGGCCATGGCGCGCCACCGTGGGGGAGCTTGCCCCGCCGCGCGTGGATGCCCTGTTGGGGCAGTGGGCGTGCACCGTCGGATGGCGCGTGGACGGCTACGATTAGAAGTTGCTTACCTGTCCGGCGTGTGCGACTGTCGTCCGTCCGATCCAGATCGGTCGTTCGCGGTGTGATCGGGGGCGTTTTAAATTGCAGATGTCCATTGGCGATCCGACGGTCGCAATGGAATACCGGTTCAATCGCGTGCGGATTTAATCCGGGTCGCCCAAAGTCGATCGGACGGCTGAGGCTACGCCATACCCCTTCGGCCGTAACTTTTGTTAAAGAACCCCCTGGAAACCAGAGAATCAACCCGCCGTCCATTTTTACTATGCGCTGAGTCTAGGATATCTTGCGCAGAGCCCCCTGCACTTCACAGAAATTGAGGCCCAGTCCAGTACGGTTTAATATTGATTATATAAATTAGAAAATAGATTTTTAATATGAAAACAATTACTATAACTTGATAAATTCATAGAAAATCCATTTTTAGTCCAAATCACTTCATTCCAGTTGCTAAAATTTTGTAATTTTATTCTCTAACACCTAGAGCCTCTGTTATGACATAAAAAACAGTAAGGAATTTATTTATCACTTAATCCTATTTAAAGCACATAAAACCTTTGAAAATGCATAACTTAAAATCTATAACTCAGAAAATTATGATTCCAGTTCCTAAGTTTTTATTTTAATATGTAGAATATCTCTGTGTATTTTGTTTACATGCTTGGTGTAATGTTAATTTTCCCTATATCTTGTGCTTGTTTGTATTGTGGCGAGTAGAAGAGCCCGTTGCTGAGGATACTGGTGAGCAGCAAGTTGAAGTAGCTGAGCAGGAGCTCATTGCAGGCAAGTTGTGCCCTTGACCACTTTTTACCCAATAATGTTCTTTAATATCACTTATCCATGCATAGGTTAATTTTGATGGGACCCAATAGGTCACCCTAGATTGTTTATCTCATTACCTTGTTTACCCCTGAATCACTTGGGTAGTTTGCTATTGCTTTATATGGTTTTGGGATAATCATTTATTACCTCTATGTTCCAATTCTTGTTGTTATTGTGTTTATGTTCATGTTGATATCATTAATGTTAATTGGAACATAGAGCTTAACTTGAGAACCACGTGCCACCACAAGGGAGGAATGGGACCCCTTGGCTGACTAATTAGGAAAGCTAGTGGAAGACTACCTTACCCGAAAGGGGCAAGGGCAGTAGGGGAGTGGTCAGTGTAGGGAGGTCCCTGGTTGATTTTGCTGGGATGGCAGTCAGCCAGGAACCCTGCATTGGAACTTCCTATAAACTGTAGCGGGTTTTCGGAAGCTAGTGGAACTTTGTAAAGGCCTCGTAGTGTTGCCCTGCCGCGCTTCCTAGGTAGAGGTGTATGGATTCATGACCCCTTGGCAGATGGGTAACATGACTTGTGGGTAAAGGGTACAACCTCTGCAGAGTGTAAAACTGGTATACTAGCCGAGCTCACGGTCATGAGCAGCTCAGGACTCTCTGATGTTTAAATTATGGAACTTAAATTCAATTTTGTCATTTGCATTGCATGGGTTTATTATTAATTTTGTTCTATTACTTTACTTATGGTTTGGTATTTACTTACACTTAGTAACTGCTAATAAAATTTTGACCAACTACTTAAAAGCAATGCTCAGCTTTAACCCCTGTCATTGATTAAGCCTTACACATCACATGAACTCACACCTTTGTGAGTTTATGTCCACTGGTTCCCCACAACTTGTTGAGCTATGATCATGTGTGAGCTCACCCTTGCTGTCTCACACCCCCCCACAGGAGATGATCAGGTGGTTCAGGAGGAGCCGCCTAACACAGAGGAGTTCGATCTGATCTAGGTGGCGTTTCCCAGTCGACATTGGCGCCGACGATCCTTAGTTTGTTTTATCTTTATTACTTTATTTTGTAATAAGTCTTCCGCTATGTAATAAATACTCTGATGTTAATGACATTTATCTCTATACACTCTGTTATTATATATGTTGTCTTCTTGGCGCATGTATGAGATGCACCCGGCTTTGTTCTTTAAAACCGGGTGTTACAGAAGTGGTATCAGAGGAAATGTTGACTGTAGGACGAGACCTAGATAGAAATGGACAAACCCTCTCCTACTTACCTTACTCTGACTCATTCTATACTCATCTCATCTTGATCTTGTCTCACCTTCCACTGTTCTACTCTGATCATTCTTATCTTTTCTACTCTAAGACAAGATGGATTTCACACCTTGGAATCCCTACCCTTATGACATTTCTAAGAGATAGGAAACCTAAGACAAAATTTGAAACTATTTTCTCTATTTAAAATGTTGTTTGATTGTGCTGATGCTAAATGCCTGATTTGCTTCTTTGATTGATTGAACTATGGACATCTTAGTATGTACCACCATAAGGTATTGAATTAGCTAGGATAGGTGAAATATTAATCTGCTTAGCTAATAAATCCCCCAAAGTAACCTGATTTGTAAATACCTGCCTTGTCTATTATCTTCTTACCATATGTATCTAACTCAGATGGTCAATACCAGGCGGGGTGGTGGAATTGACTTGCCTCCTAACCAACACACTCGAAGACAACCTCAGCCACAACCTGCTGGGATGAATCCTCCCAATCCCCCACCAGGCGGAGTTGACCCACTGGTTGCTGCTCAGATGGCGGTGATGCAGCAGATGGCAGACATCATGGCTGATATGCGTGCTCAGATGCAGCAAGAACGCCAGGAGATGCGTCAGGAAAGAGAAGATATACGCCAGGAGTTGCGCCAGGAGCGAGATGAGATACGCTAGGAAAGGAGGGCGCAACAACAACAGCTGCAACAGCAAATGCAATAACAGCAACAGCAGCAACAAGTGCCACTGCCTCCTCCACCACCACCAGTTCCACCCCGAGACAAGCATAGAGAGTTCATGAGCCATAAGCCACCCACATTTGCAAGCTCACCTGATCCACTGGACGCGGATGATTGGCTGAAAGCAATTGAGAAGATGCTCAACATTGCACAATGCACTGACCGGGAGAAGGTTTTATATGCTTCTGGACGTCTGATTGGTCCTGCTGCTGACTGGTGGGATTCTTATACTGCTGCCCACGATGCTGCTGATACTATTACCTGGGCAGAGTTCAGTACGCAGTTCAGGAACTACCATATTCCAGCTGGGATGATAAAGATCAAGAAGAAGGAATTTCTGTCGCTGAAGCAAGGAAGTATGTCAGTCAGCGAGTACCGCGACAAGTTTATCCAGTTATCCAGATATGCCCCTGAAGAAGTTGCTGAAGATGAGAGGAAGCAGGAGCATTTTATTGAAGGACTTAATGGACCATTGCAGTATGCTCTAGTGGCACACACATTTCCATCATTTCAGAGGCTGCTTGATAAGGCCCTGGCTATTGAACACAAGCGTGTTCAGCTGGGAGATTTGAAGAGGAAGGCAATATCTCAAGGACAAGGAAGCAGCAGTGTTCGTCCTCGCTACAGTTCACCACAGGGTACACCGACTCGACCAGGAGGACCACGCCCAGTTCAGCAGTCACCACTGAGGACTCCGCCTCCTCGACAGGCTACCCCTACTGGCACCCCGACGAAGTTTTCAGGACAGAGTCCGGGCACTCAATGTTTCAAGTGTGGGAAGATTGGTCATTATGCAAATGTCTGCCCACAGAGGATTGCTGCTACTCCAGTTCAGAACAAGCAACAGACCCCTGGCAAGGGATATTCTATTGCCAAGGTTAATCAAGTCAGCGTCGATGCTACTCCGGATGGAGGGGACCTCGTAATTGGTATGTTTTATGTTAATGCAATTCCTGCAACCATATTATTTGATTCTGGTGCTACACATTCATTCATGTCTGCTAGATATGCCAACACAAATGAAATACCACTGCTAAATATGAGAAAACCCCTGATAGTAATTACACCTAAAGGGCCTGTTGAGGCGAATCAAATGACACGTAGATTGACATTAACCATTATGGGTAGAGATTTTGGAGCTACTGCTATAATATTGGAGTCAAGCAGTATAGATTTGATCCTTGGTATGTCATGGCTAAGAAAGGCAAAGGCCGTTATAGCATGTGGTAGAGGTACCGTAGAACTCACTACTACTAAAGGAGAAAGGTTTCAAGTTAACATTGCAGTAACCTCCTCATCTATGCGTGCAATGTTCTTTATGCCTGAGGAGTTTGTGGGTGACAATATCCAGGTGGTTAGAGATTTTCCGGATGTCTTTCCAGAGGAGTTACCAGGAATGCCACCTGATAGAGAAGTTGAGTTTGTGATTGACCTCTTACCTGGAACCGCCCCTATTTCTAAACGGCCATATAGGATGTCCGTAGAGGAATTGAAGGAACTTAAGAAGCAGTTAACTGAGTTACAAGAGGCTGGGTACATTCGTCCGAGTTCCTCACCTTGGGGAGCACCGGTCTTGTTTGTACAGAAGAAGGATGGATCGCAGCGGATGTGTGTGGATTATAGATCTCTTAATGATGTTACAGTGAAGAACAAGTATCCGTTGCCCCGTATTGAAGATTTATTTGATCAGATGAGAGGTGCTAGAGTATTTTCGAAGATTGATCTCCGATCGGGATACCATCAGATGAGGATTAGACCATCGGATATTCCCAAGACGGCTTTCTCGACTAGATATGGATTATATGAGTTCACAGTTATGTCGTTTGGATTGACTAATGCACCAGCTTATTTTATGAACTTAATGAACAAGGTGTTTATGGAGTATTTGGACAGATTCGTCGTGGTATTCATCGACGATATTCTTATTTATTCTCAGAGTGATAGTGATCACGAGGAACATCTGAGATTGGTGCTACAGAAGCTACGAGATAATCAACTCTATGCCAAGTTCAGCAAGTGCGAGTTTTGGATTGGCGAGGTGCCATTTCTTGGTCATATTATTTCTAATGGAGGAATAGCAGTGGATCCTGCTAAGGTTAGGGAGATAATGGAGTGGAGAGTACCCACTACAGTTACTGAGATTCGGAGTTTCTTAGGACTTGCTGGATATTATCGGAGGTTTATCGAAGGATTTTCTAAGATTGCTAAGCCTATGACTTCACTTTTGGAGAAAGGAAAAGAATTTAAGTGGGACGAGAAGTGTCAAGACAGCTTTGATCTATTGAAGAAGAGGTTGATGTCGCCCCCAGTTTTGGTTATGCCAGACTTACAAAAAGGATTTGATATCTATTGTGATGCATGTGGCCAAGGCTTAGGATGTGTGCTCATGCAAGAAGGACATGTGGTCGCTTATGCATCTCGTCAGTTGCGGAGACATGAATTGAACTACCCTACTCATGACTTGGAATTGGCAGCCGTTGTGCATGCACTTAAGATTTGGAGACATTATATCATGGGGACCAAGTGCCAAGTATATACGGATCATAAGAGTTTGAAGTATATATTCACTCAGAAGGATCTCAACCTTAGGCAACGTCGTTGGTTGGAGCTTATTAAGGATTATGATTTGGAGATTCACTATCACCCGGGCAAGGCAAACTTGGTTGCAGATGCCTTGAGTCGCAAGGAGCATGTTCATTTAGCTGTTGTTGCCCAGCTACCCGATGAGATTGTTGAGGATTTCAAGAGACTTAACCTGGGGATAGTTGCTCATACTGAGGGAGTTACTATTAATGTGGAACCTACTCTGGAGCAAGAGATCCGCAAAGGACAAATTGGTGATGCTAAAATAAAAGAGATTAAAGATCTGATTACTGAAGGTCGAGTTCTGGAATTCACGGAAGATGAGCAGGGCACTGTATGGTTCAAGGACAGGATGTGTGTTCCTGATGTTAAAAGCCTTCGAGAGACTATATTGAAGGAGGCCCATGACTCGGATTATTCTATTCATCCTGGTAGTACCAGGATGTATCAGGATTTGAAACGGAAATATTGGTGGTATGGACTGAAAAGAGATGTAGCTGCACATGTGGCTATGTGTGACGTATGTCAAAGAGTTAAGGCTGAACACCAGAGGCCAGCTGGATTATTGCATCCACTGAAAATACCCGAGTGGAAATGGGAAGAGATTGGTATGGATTTCATTACTGGATTGCCTCGCACCCAGAAAGGATACGATGCTATATGGGTGATTGTGGATAGATTGACTAAAGTGGCTCACTTTATTCCTGTGAAGACTACTTATAAAGGTTCTCAGCTGGCAGAATTATATATGGCTCGGATTGTGTGTTTACATGGAGTACCAAAGAAGATCGTGTCTGATCGAGGTTCGCAGTTTACCTCAAGATTTTGGAGAAGCTTTCATGAGAATATGAGTACAAAGTTGAATTTTAGTACAGCTTATCACCCTCAGACAGATGGACAGACTGAAAGGACTAATCAAGTATTGGAAGATATGTTGAGAGCATGTGCCCTTCAGCATGGAGGAAGTTGGGATAAGAGTCTGCCTTATGCTGAATTCTCATATAATAATAGCTATCAGGCCAGTCTGAAGATGTCACCTTTTGAAGCTTTATATGGGAGGAAGTGCAGGACTCCTCTATATTGGGATCAGACTGGAGAGAGACAGTTCTTTGGGCCTGAATTGATTCAAGAAGCAGAAGAACAAGTTCGTATAATTCGAGAGAATTTGAGGGTGGCTCAAACCAGGCAAAAGAGTTATGCTGATAATAGACGGAGGCCACTGGAATTTGAAGAAGGAGATTATGTGTATCTCAAGGTGTCACCACTTCGTGGTATGAGGAGATTCAAAGTCAAGGGCAAATTGTCCCCTCGCTATATTGGACCATTCTTGATCTTTAGAAGAGTTGGGGAGATGGCATACCAACTCGAGTTACCTGCTAGTCTATCGGATGTGCATAACGTGTTCCACGTATCTCAACTAAAGAAGTGTCTCCGTGTTCCCGAGGAACAGTTACCCATGGAAGAGCTCAGTGTTCAAGGTGATTTGACTTACACGGAGTACCCGATCAAGATTTTGGATATCTTGACTCGAGTTACAAGAAATAAGGTGATAAAGATGTGCAAAGTCCAATGGAGTCACCACGGTGAAGATGAAGCAACTTGGGAAAGAGAAGAAGAGCTTCGCATAGATTTTCCCCACCTTTTCTCTAGTTCTTCTTAAATCTCGAGGACGAGATTATTTTTAAGGGGGGTAGGATTTGTAACACCTACTTTGTAAGTGCTAGGAATAATATCAATAGAGAAAACAATTTCTCTCCTTATGAGAGTTTGATCTTTATGCACCATCATATGAGAACACCATGTCCAAGAACAATTAATAAAAGATATGCTACTAAATTGTTGCATCATGCTGGATATTTTATTTGTGTGTGCATTTGGTGACAACATAGAAATAAAATGACAATGAGAAGAGGATTTGAGGAAAAAGGAGAAAGAAAGAAAGAAATAATAGAAAGTATAAAACAAAATTTATAAATATACAAACTCAACCATACTGGTATGATTAAAATTTATCTATAATTTGAGTACAAATTCAAAGTCATATTTGGAATTCAAATTGGGAAATTGAAAAAAATAAAAAGAAAAGAAAACAGAAAACAGAAAATATAAAAAGAAAAAGATAAAAGAGCTAACTGGGCCTCGGAACCACATTTCGGCCCACTTATTCAAACCAGCTCGCGCAGCCCATTTCTTCAGCTTGCCCGCGCCGACACATGGGGCCCACTGGCAGTCACCCACTAACGCGCCCTCTCCGTCATTTCACTGGCACGTGGGTCCCGCTCTCCAACTCTCCTTTGCGCACCCGTGTGCCATCTTCCAGTCGCTGTGCGGTGGGGTCGGGCCGTCAGTAGCGTCTCCCTAACAGACTACGCCGATCTCCCGCCCGTGGATCTCGCATGCCCCTCAATCTCCTTCCCCTACTTCTCGGGCCCGCACGTCCTTCTGTTGCGTTTACGCCGTCTTCGCTACCGCGGTGGGTGACTCGCTGGCGCGTGGACCCGGGTGTTCCAGCTACCGCAACCAACTCACCACCCATGGCGGATGACGCCCGCGGGGATCGGGCTCAACGACTCACCTCAGCGCGGAATCGTGGGAGGGCCATAAAGGACAGGCGCGGACCTCCCCTATCTCCTAACCTCCCCATCTCTGCGCCGCATACGAGCCTAGAACACCATCGCCGCGCGCCGCGTAAGGAAATTCGGGTCGCCGTCGTTGAACCGCGCCGCCGTCGCCCCTCTGCTCCGATTGCCTCGTCCTGGGTGTTCGGGAGGTTGCACGGATCACGCGCGGGGCCGTTACCGGGGGAGCACGACATCGGCCGGCCGGGAATTTCTCACCGGAGTGCGCAAATCACCGCGGATCCGCACCGCACCGTGGCCAACGCCGACGAGTCAACAATTCGCGGTAATAAACCTACCCCTACCTTCCTTAAGCCTTCTGCATTGCGTAGCTGAATTTAATTAGAAAATGGGGGTGAGAGCGGGGGGATTTAACATCGCCGGCCATGGCGCGCCACCGTGGGGGAGCTTGCCCCGCCGCGCGTGGATGCCCTGTTGGGGCAGTGGGCGTGCACCGTCGGATGGCGCGTGGACGGCTACGATTAGAAGTTGCTTACCTGTCCGGCGTGTGCGACTGTCGTCCGTCCGATCCAGATCGGTCGTTCGCGGTGTGATCGGGGGCGTTTTAAATCGCAGATGTCCATTGGCGATCCGACGGTCGCAATGGAATACCGGTTCAATCGCGTGCGGATTTAATCCGGGTCGCCCAAAGTCGATCGGACGGCTGAGGCTACGCCATACCCCTTCGGCCGTAACTTTTGTTAAAGAACCCCCTGGAAACCAGAGAATCAACCCGCCGTCCATTTTTACTATGCGCTGAGTCTAGGATATCTTGCGCAGAGCCCCCTGCACTTCACAGAAATTGAGGCCCAGTCCAGTACGGTTTAATATTGATTATATAAATTAGAAAATAGATTTTTAATATGAAAACAATTACTATAACTTGATAAATTCATAGAAAATCCATTTTTAGTCCAAATCACTTCATTCCAGTTGCTAAAATTTTGTAATTTTATTCTCTAACACCTAGAGCCTCTGTTATGACATAAAAAACAGTAAGGAATTTATTTATCACTTAATCCTATTTAAAGCACATAAAACCTTTGAAAATGCATAACTTAAAATCTATAACTCAGAAAATTATGATTCCAGTTCCTAAGTTTTTATTTTAATATGTAGAATATCTCTGTGTATTTTGTTTACATGCTTGGTGTAATGTTAATTTTCCCTATATCCTGTGCTTGTTTGTATTGTGGCGAGTAGAAGAGCCCGTTGCTGAGGATACTGGTGAGCAGCAAGTTGAAGTAGCTGAGCAGGAGCTCATTGCAGGCAAGTTGTGCCCTTGACCACTTTTTACCCAATAATGTTCTTTAATATCACTTATCCATGCATAGGTTAATTTTGATGGGACCCAATAGGTCACCCTAGATTGTTTATCTCATTACCTTGTTTACCCCTGAATCACTTGGGTAGTTTGCTATTGCTTTATATGGTTTTGGGATAATCATTTATTACCTCTATGTTCCAATTCTTGTTGTTATTCTGTTTATGTTCATGTTGATATCATTAATGTTAATTGGAACATAGAGCTTAACTTGAGAACCACGTGCCACCACAAGGGAGGAATGGGACCCCTTGGCTGACTAATTAGGAAAGCTAGTGGAAGACTACCTTACCCGAAAGGGGCAAGGGCAGTAGGGGAGTGGTCAGTGTAGGGAGGTCCCTGGTTGATTTTGCTGGGATGGCAGTCAGCCAGGAACCCTGCATTGGAACTTCCTATAAACTGTAGCGGGTTTTCGGAAGCTAGTGGAACTTTGTAAAGGCCTCGTAGTGTTGCCCTGCCGCGCTTCCTAGGTAGAGGTGTATGGATTCATGACCCCTTGGCAGATGGGTAACATGACTTGTGGGTAAAGGGTACAACCTCTGTAGAGTGTAAAACTGGTATACTAGCCGAGCTCACGGTCATGAGCAGCTCAGGACTCTCTGATGTTTAAATTATGGAACTTAAATTCAATTTTGTCATTTGCATTGCATGGGTTTATTATTAATTTTGTTCTATTACTTTACTTATGGTTTGGTATTTACTTACACTTAGTAACTGCTAATAAAATTTTGACCAACTACTTAAAAGCAATGCTCAGCTTTAACCCCTGTCATTGATTAAGCCTTACACATCACATGAACTCACACCTTTGTGAGTTTATGTCCACTGGTTCCCCACAACTTGTTGAGCTATGATCATGTGTGAGCTCACCCTTGCTGTCTCACACCCCCCCACAGGAGATGATCAGGTGGTTCAGGAGGAGCCGCCTAACACAGAGGAGTTCGATCTGATCTAGGTGGCGTTTCCCAGTCGACATTGGCGCCGACGATCCTTAGTTTGTTTTATCTTTATTACTTTATTTTGTAATAAGTCTTCCGCTATGTAATAAATACTCTGATGTTAATGACATTTATCTCTATACACTCTGTTATTATATATGTTGTCTTCTTGGCGCATGTATGAGATGCACCCGGCTTTGTTCTTTAAAACCGGGTGTTACACTACGGCACATCAAGGATCACTACATAAGAACGTGACTTACAGCCAATGAGGTAACAGCTACAGTTATGTGGTGTAAGTCATAAGGCTCAAGATCAAGCTCTAAGAAGGAGATCAAGGTCACTAGAAGGAGAACAAGTGTCAAAACCAGAACTGGAAGCAGCCCAAAAGAGCTAAGTTCACCTTGATCTTTAGTTTGGGTTGTTCCTATGTTTGGAGATGTTTTATGTGACCTTTGCAGGATGTTGGAGCTAAGAAATGTCAATCTAGATCAAGTCAAGCCGACTTGATGATTTATGAGTCCAACATCAAAGCTCAAGCATGTGAAATGCTATGGATATAATAATTAAGAGAAGGTATGTTTCTAGACTTAGTACATTGGTTTTAGTGTACTAATATACTTGTCTAAGTGTTAGAAACAGAAAGAAGAAGAAAAGAAGAGAGGTGCAAAGGGCTTGGCTATGTATAGCCAAGGCAGCTCAGTCTGGCACATCGGACTGTCCGGTGGTGCACCGGACAGTGTCCGGTGCGCCAGGCTGAACTCTGGCGAACTGGCCGCTCTCGGGAATTCACCGGCGACGAACGGCTATAATTCATCGGACTGTCCGGTGTGCACCGGACTGTCCGGTGAGCCAACGGTCGGCCGGGCCAACGGTCGGCCGCGCGATCTGCGCGGGACACGTGGCCGAGCCAACGGCTAGATGGAGGCACCGGACTGTCCGGTGTGCACCGGACATGTCCGGTGTGCCAACGGCTCCAAGACTGCCAACGGTCGGCTTCGCCATAGAAGGAAAGAAATCGGGCACCGGACAATGTCCGGTGTGCACCGGACTGTCCGGTGCACCAGACGACAGAAAGAAAGTATTGCCTTCCAAATGGGATTCCAACGGCTCCTAGGCCCCTTGTGCCTATAAAAGGGACCCCTAGGCGCCTCAAGCAAGATACAAGCGCAGCCAACAAGTGTAGACTTCACTCGAATCAATTCTCACTCTCCCTCTTGTGTGTAACTCTATAGTTTGTGTAGAAGGCACAGCTATAAGCCTTAAGAGAGAGAGGAGAAGTGCTGCTTAGAGCTAGAGCAAGGTCTTGAGCATATCGTTACTCTGCCGGGGTGCTGCCAAGAAGTTTGTAAGCAGCCGCGGTTCTGTTGTAACCCCACTCAATAGTGAAAGGCTCTATCTGTCATACTGACAGATCTGAGCAAACGGAGGAAGGAGTTGAAATAGACTCCAAGCCCAGGTGTGGCTAACTCCAACGAGGACTAGGCAAGCATTTCAGGCTTGGCCGAACCTCGGGATAAATCCTTGCGTCTGTGTGCTCTGTTCTGTATTGTACTCTGACTCTCTGTCTTACTCGCTTATATATCTGCACTTCACTACTTACTTGTGGTACTAGCTTTCCTTGAAGTGCAGGATATTCGTAAGACAGGAACTTCAATTCCCCTGCAACCTACTCGAAGGATTCTTCACTCCACTGCGATCCTGTCTTCGAGTAGAGTAAGATTTAAGTTTTAAAGTAATAAGTTTTATTCGCCTATTCACCCCCCCCCTCTAGGCGACATCTAGATCCTGTTCCCGGGCCAAAGGGAACTTTCAGCGGCGATTTGGTCAGGGTTGCTTCTTGGCGAAGACAGGGCCTCGGGCGAGCCGTAAGTATGTTCGTTGCTGGAGGGGGGCCTCGGGCGAGACGGAAATCCTCCGGGGTCGGCTGCCCTTGTCCGAGGCTAGGCTCGGGCGAGGCGTGATCGAGTCCCTCGAACGGACCGATCCCTGACTAAAACGCACCCATCAGGCCTTTGCAGCTTTATGCTGATGGGGGTTACCAGCTGAGAATTAGGAGACTTGAGGGTACCCCTAATTATGGTCCCCGACAGTAGCCCCCGAGCCTCGAAGGGAGTGTTAGCACTCGCTTGGAGGCTTTCGTCGCACTTTTTTTTGCAAGGGGACCAGCCTTTCTCGGTTGCGTTTTGTTCCGGTGGGTGCGCATGAGCGCACCCGCCGGGTGTAGCCCCCGAGGCCTCGAAGGAGTGGTTTGACTCCTCCGAGGTCTTAATGCGTAATGCTTCAGCTGATCTGGTCGTTCCCTCATGCGAGTTGGCCGTAGCCTGGGTGCACGGTCGGGTTCCAAGTTCTCGGGCTGGTATGTTGACGCTGTCAACGGTTTGGCTGGAGCCGGGTTTGCGAGAGCAGCCCCCGAGCCTCTGCACAGGGCGAGAGGACGATCAGGGACAGACTCAACTTTTTTACATACGCCCCTGCGTCGCCTTTCCGCAAGGAGGAGGGGGAAAGCGCCATGTTGCCCTCGGTGGGCGCTGAACATGGTGTCTCCGGTGAGCTGCTGGCGGGTAATCCGAGCGGACGTTCGTGCCCCATTTGTTAGGGGTCGGCTAGAGGCCCAGAGGCGCACCCAAAAGTACCTGCGGGTGATATGCCAGACCCAGTCCCCTGTCGACGGGGTCCGAGGGCTCGATGCCTCCCTCTGATGGGATTCCGTTACAAGATCGTTCCCGCTGGTCTCAGAAATGTCCTAGGGTACCTCAGGAGCGTAGCCCGAGCCTTGGTTATGTATCGAACGTACCCATGGTCATCCCTCGCTCTGTATCTGAGGCGGCTGTGAACCCTTCGAGGGCCAGCCTACGAACCCCTGATCAGTAGTGGGCGCGGAGCCCGAGTGGCCTGAGGCAGCCGTTGAACCCTTCCGAGGGGCCGGCCTTCGAACCTCTGACCAGTAGTGGGTGTGGAGCCCATGTGCTCTGAGGCGGCTGTTGAACCCCTCCGAGGGGCCAGCCTTCGAACCTCTGATCAGTAGGGAGGCTCGGAGCCTATTTCCTTCACGAAGAAGGGTCCTTTTCGGGGTATCCCCCTTTCCCGGTCCCTGTTGTAAGAGAGAGAAAGAGGAAAAGGAAAAGGACACGAAATCGAATGACATGGCGTACCTTTTTTGACGCGGTCATTATGGCGAAGGCGAAGCGTCACTCGCTTCCCCTACTAGAGACGCCGCCAGTCCCGCCGCGGAGTTAATGCGACGGGGCGAGTGGTTCGCGGGGCGGCCGTTGTGCGTGCGCGAGCCGTTCGAGGAATAGAACACGAGCGCGTCGTCTTCACGCCGTGAGAGAGGGCTCTCTCACTGCCCCAGGATGGGACGTGAGCTTGGCTGACGATGTGACCGCCGCTCCCGCCCGCCTGCCACCGCCATCACTGCCGGCCCGTTTTTGGCCGCATTGACCGTCGCGCCTGGCTGGCACTGCTGGGTCGTATGCAGGGTTGCCTTGAGTCGTGGTACTGGTTCCGCAGTCGAGGAGGCGTGGCAGTGGTGCGAGTGTGTAACACCCTGAATTTGGGGGTATAAAATTTCTTTGCTCATATTCACAAATTCAGGTGTTACTCCTCTTTTCACACCCTTCCCAATCTCCTCTTTCTCTTTTCTATAGAAGAAGAGTGGTTGTTTTCTTTGTGTAATTATGGTCTATTATTCTAAACTCCAAGGGAGTATGAAATGTGGCATCATGTTAAACCCTAAGTTTCACTTTTGTTTGGTGCATAATACTTGGAAGTGCTAATTTGAATTTGTGGCATATTTAGAATTGAATCAAATAGAGTAAATAAAAAGAAAAGGGAAAACAATTGTTGGAATAAAAGAAAAAGGAAAGAAGCCCATATCCTTGCCCCCCTCAGCCTTTCGGCCCAGCCGGCCCACCCCGCGCGCGCGCCTTCTCCCCCCCGCTCTCTCTGCCCTGGCGGGCCCGCCCGTTAGCGCGGCCGCTTTCCCCACATCCGCGCTCGCTCCCCCGCTCTCTCTACCCGTGGGCCCCGGCTGTCAGCTCCTTCATCCCCGCGTAACCGCCGCCCCGAGCTGCGCGTGTCGCGGTCTCCGCGCCCACGTCGCGCGTGAAGCTCGCAACCACCCCGCCCTCGGCCACTTGAGCCCGGAGCCTAGTCCACCCTCTCTCCCTCCCTCATTTGCGCACCTGCAGACCTCCTTTCCACCTCCCCCACGCTGTGCGCACGCCAAAGCGCCGCCGCCATTAACCGCCGTCGTCCCGAGCCCATTTCTCCGTCGAAGTTGGAGCCCCGCCGTGCCCTCTGCCACGGTGAGTTTCGCCTCGACGTCCGCAACCCGGGACACGCCCCAATTTCCCCTCTCCCTCCCTAATTTTCTCTGCCCGCGCTCACCCGCCGTCCTCTATGCAGTCGCCGTGGTCCGCCACCGTCGACTCGGGCCACCGCCGCGCCTTCGCCGCCACCGAGGAGTCCCCGGGGTTCGCCTTGAGGTAAGGAACCTCCCCTGCCCTCTCCCTTCCTTTCTATTGCCCCCTGCTGCGCTTAATTCCTCGCCGGAGTTGATTAGCGTCACCGCCGAGCCATTTCGCCGTGGACCGCCCCCCTCCGGTGTCCCTGTCCCGACCTAGCCCCCACCAGAAGATTCCCCACGCCTTCCCCAACCTCCCAGGCCACCCCGGTCGCCCTAAGGACCCGCAGAGCCCCCGCGCCCCTCGTCTCCGGCGAGCTCCCCCGCCGCGGGTGCGGCCGCCACCGCCTCTGCTGGCTGGAGAAGGGGACAGAAGCCAGCCGCTAGATCTTTGTCATCCATCTTAGATCGGACGGCTCTATTTTAAATAGCCCGAGCCCAACCCTAGCCGTCCGCCTGAGATCCAACGGCCTAGGGCCGCTTCCCCCACACCCCCGCCTTCCTGTCAATCGGGCCCCGCCTGTCAGCCGCCCGCGCCCGCTCTGCCCACCCGGCCCCGCCTATCAGCCGCTCGCGCCCGTTCTGCCCGCCCGGCCCCACCTGTCAGCCGCTCATGCCGCCGCGCGCTCGCGCGCCCGCCCGTGGATCTAATCTCGGGCGTTGATCTGAGATCCAACGGCCGTAGGAGCTCGATACCCCTTCGCCCGCGCAACTTCTTAAAGAGACCCCTGGTTTTCTGCAAATTAACCCGTCGTCCCTGGAACTTCGCAGTTAGGTCCTCGGACCTTTTATTTAATCCAGAATAGGTATTTAAGGAGTATTTTTAATCCCTAATCTTGTAAAATTCATAACTTGGTCATATGAACTCCAAATTAGGTGCTTCAAATTGCAAAATGCTCATAATATTTTTATCTACCTATTTAAACAATGTTTCCCTATTGTTTTTATGTTCCAATTAATAGTTGATCATTAGTGTAAAAGTAATGTTATTGGAACCCTATTTCAGATAAAGTAAGGGTAGTAGACTTTAATAAAAGTTGGAGCACCTAAGTTTATGGACTTAATACCATGTAATGATTTAACCCCCACCACTGACATAGACCTAGTTAGTGGATAATGAATCACTTTGTATAATCACCTACCCTAGACCTAGGGAACACCAGATTGCCAATCCTTTTCTATTGTGAACTTGTGATCTCTCTGTTGCATATGTTTGGTATATTGCTTTTGTTTGTTATTTCCCAAGTGCATAGAATGAATGATTACTTTGCGTAGACAACGGGCAGTCTGTGTTTCCCGAGGAAGTTGCAGAAGAAGTCCCTGAGTAGCAATTTGGTGAAGGCAAGTGTCCTCTGACCCATTATGTCCTATTCACTTATAATTCACTATCCCGCATTACTTAATTGAAACCTAAGGATTGACTAGCTTCATATTTACCTTATCCTTGATGACCTTTTGGGTTATTATGGTTAGCATTTTGCTATTGCCTTAACTTAATCAATGAACATGATGTGACTATTTATGATACGATACTGTTATCCTGATGATATTGATGATCTTGTGATGCTCTAGGGGGCTCAGGCTGTTTCCTGAGTACCTCTCCATAAGGACCTGTTCGTTGAGAGACCACCCGGGATAACAGTGCAACCATGAGGGTGAAATGGGATGCCCTTAGCTAATTAATTAGAGGAACTAGAGGTGTAGTTGCTTCGCCGTCGTGCCGTCAATGGGGTCCAGGCACAGTGCTTGCTCTGCCGAGGCTGAGTGCCGAGGTTCTTTCGTTTTCCTTTTTGTTAGTCACTCTCCTACGGGGAGGGGTACTGTGTTTATCAAACTGGAGAAACCTAACGGGCAGCTATGATCTCTAGGGAATCTTTGTAACAGCTACGTAGTGATACCCTGCCGGACCACCTAGGTAGTGGTCAATGGGGATTAGCTCTCCTCGGGTAGAAAGGGAATCATGACTCATGGGTAAAGTGTGCGACCTCTGCAGAGGGTAGTGAAACTGATATATCAGCCGTGCTCACGGTTAAGAGCAGCCTTGGGATCCTCTTTGATTAGAGATACTCCGGATGCACTTCAGATGATGACTCTAATGATGATGGTTAATGTTGCTGACTTTAATTATGTATTTTAGTATTTCCTCTCTGAGGAGGTACTTTTGGGTCTATCACTTGGGCTTAATGATAAAATCTGGCTTCTACTAACAATAAATACCTGACCAACTAAAAGCAACTGCTTGAGCCTAACCCCACATAAAGCTAGTCCACTTCAGCCAAACAGGGCATTTGCTGAGTACGTTGATGTGTACTCATCCTTGATTTACCACAAAACACCAGGTTGTCCACATTGCAACCACTGCTCAGGAGAAGACGAAGCCGTGGAAGGAGACTTCCAGGAGTTCCAAGACTACGACGAGTTCTAGGTGTGGGTTGGCGGCAAACCCCCAGTTAGCTGCCTGTGAAGGCCCTATCTTTAATACGTTTCGCTTAGCACTTTGATTTACCCGTTATTTGGATGACTATGTGGATGTCTCTGACTCTATGATGTAATAAGTTAATACTCTTTTAAGTTATTATTCGAGCACTATGCGATGATGTTCATTTATGTAATCGCTGTGTACGTGAGTTCTGATCCTGGCACGTACATGGTTCGCATTCGGTTTGCCTTCTGAAACCGGGTGTGACATAAGTGCTATGCAGGATGCAGCACGTCGTGCACTCTCCCAGTACTGTTCCTTATCCGGTGGGGTGGCCGACGGTCTTAACCTTCGGTACTACCCCCGCCGTCCTACTGGCAGCCCAGAGAGTGTGGTGGTCTCACCTGTTGATGAGGATAACCCCAGGTTGAGCAACACAGTCAACCTAGTCACGGTGCTTAACACTGAGCTAGATCACTCTCTTAACGAGCTGAGCAGGGCTCGAACGGAGATTGCTAAGTTGCGTGCTGAGCTGGCAGAGCGCCGCCACCAGGAGGGTGGTTCCCCCGCTCCTGTTGGGACTCAGCACCCTTACCGCTCGCCGCCACGTGGTCACCACACGTATGGTTCCCCTGCCTGTAGGACCAGGATAGATCTGGATCCTTAGATCGTTAGCATCGGAGTTTGTAAAAAGTTCTTAAGTCAGATGTCTCGGTCTTAGATAGTCAGTTTAGTTTGCTTATCAGTTGTTTCCATTCAGTTTAGTTTGCTTATCAGTTGCTTACATGCTTGCTATGATGAACCTGTGCTGGATTTGAATCTTTGTAATGACTGTGGTCAACATGTGGGTTTCCCCTGCAGTTTGGCTTAGCTAGTGATGTTAATGAAGTCAGTTATTTAGTTGGGAAACCATCTACTTCTACTTTCCTTTTTATCTGAGAAGCTGTATTGGATCATAATGAGGATCAATGAAGTTCTTTGTTCACTCAGTGTCATGAAGAATTCTGTATACTCTTTTCTTATGCTGGAGGATTGTAAGATCAATGCTGATGTGTGAATGTCTTCCATAGATGTCTGACAACAGGCGCCGATGTAACAGGCGTGTTCAGCAAGAGCAGCGTGCCCAGCAGCAGGAACATCTGAGGCAGCCTCCCCCGCCACCCCCGATGACAGTGGAGCAGATGTTCTTGATGCAAACTCAGGCAGTGCAGGCTATTGGGCAGACTCTGGTAGCCATGCAGCAGGCTCAACAGCAACCCCAACCCCAGTTGCAAGTGCAGATGCCTCAGATGCCACGGGACAAACGTGGCGAGTTCATGAGAGGGCACCCTCCTACATTCGCCCATTCTGCTGACCCCATGGATGCAGAAGACTGGTGCGTGCAGTGGAAAGGGAACTGTGCACCACCCAATGTGACGATAGGGAGAAGGTTCTGTATGGTCCCCGCCAGCTAAGGGGAGCAGCCCAGTCCTGGTGGGAGTCTTACCTCGCCACCCATGCTGACCCCGAAGCCATCACTTGGGAGGAATTCAGCGAGAGTTTCCGCAGGTACCATGTTCCAGAGGGTCTGATGATCGTGAAGAGGGAGGAGTTTCTGACTCTGAAGCAGGGACCCCTGTCGGTTAGTGAATATAGGGACAGGTTTCTGCAGCTATCCCGTTATGCACCTGAAGACGTCAACACTGATGCTAAAAGGCAGTATAGGTTCATGAGGGGTTTGGTGGTCCCTGCATTACCAGCTGATGAACCACACCTTCCCCACCTTCCAGCACCTGATCGATAGGGTAATCATGACCGAGAGGAAGCGCAAGGAAATGGAAGATCGGAAGCGCAAGATGAGTGGACCGCAGTCCGGGAGTAATAGCCGCCCCCGCTTCTCAGGCAGTTCATCTCAGCAAGGCAAGCATGGTCACCCACAGGGATATCGGCATCAGGGTCAGCGCCCGTATCAGCAGCAGTCTCAAAGGCAGTACCCACAGCAGCAACAGTATCGTCAGAACAGCCAGCAGGGAGGTAACCAGTATCAGAGGCAGAACAACCAGGCACCTCGCCTTCCTGCCCCAGCAGCGAATCAGAACAACCAAGCAGCCCCAGCGCAAGGAGGAGGCAGAGGATGCTTCCACTGTGGAGAACAAGGCCACTGGGCGATGCATTGCCCAAAGAAGATGGCGCAACAACAGGCAAACCCCAATGCTCTAGCAAGGCAAGATGTACCTCAACAGGCAGCAGGTAATCGTGGCCAAGCGTACAACCGTGGAAAGGTGAACCACTTGGAGGCCGAAGCGATCCAGGATGCACCAGATGTGGCAGTAGGTATGTTCTCAGTCGAATCTCATCCCGCAAAAATGCTATTTGATACTGGTGCAACTCATTCATTTGTCACTGCAACATGGGTAGAAATGCATAACATCTCAGTAGAGGCAATGATGCCGCCCATGTGGATTAATTCGGTTGGTGGCAAAGTGCAAGCAGATAAAATATGCTCAAATATAAGGGTGGAAATAAGGGGGATAGGGTTCCCCAGCGACCTAATAGTAATAGACACCCCTGGGGTAGATGTCATCCTAGGGATGATTTGGTTAATGAAGTATGAAGCGAATGTTAGCTGTGACAAGAGGACCGTAACATTGAAGTCCCCGTCCAAAGAAGAGGTAGTGGCTGAGCTAAGGATGCCTAAAACAGCGAAAGGAGATTGTCACCAGATTTCGGTTGATAGTAAGGAGGCCAACCCGCTTGAGGCTATCAGGGTTGTGTCGGACTTTCCAGATGTGTTTCCCGAGGAGCTAACGGGCATGCCACCCAAGAGAAAAGTCGAATTTGCCATAGAACTTATCCCTGGTACCGCCCCCATTTCCAAAAGAGCCTACCGAGTGTCTGGACCAGAATTGGTCGAACTCAAGAAACAGATTGATGAACTGCTAGAGAAGGGTTACATCAGACCAAGTACCTCGCCTTGGGCCGCTCTGGTATTGTTTGTAGAGAAGAAAGATGGTACCAAAAGGATGTGCATAGATTACAGAGCCCTGAATGAAGTCACTATTAAGAACAAGTACCCCCTGCCAAGAATAGAAGATCTGTTTGACCAACTCAGAGGTGCCAGAGTATTCTCGAAGATAGATCTGAGATCAGGTTATCATCAACTCAGAATCTGACCCTCGGACATACCAAAGACAGCATTCATCACCAAGTATGAGTTATATGAGTACACAGTTATGTCCTTTGGTTTGACCAATGCGCCAGCTTTCTTCATGTATCTGATGAACAGTGTGTTCATGGACTACCTAGACAAGTTTGTGGTAGTGTTCATCGACGATATTCTCATATATTCTAAAAGCGAGGAAGAACATGTGGAGCATTTGAAGATGGTATTGCAAAGGCTACGAGAGCATCAGTTGTATGCCAAGCTGAGTAAATGCGAGTTCTAGATTCACGAAGTCTTGTTTCTGGGTCACATCATAAACCAAGATGGGTTAGCTGTGGATCCAAAGAAAGTAGCAGATATCCTGAACTGGAAAGCACCAAAGGATGTTCAGGGAATCAAGAGCTTCATTGGAATGGCCGGATACTATCGGCATTTCATTGAAGGCTTTTCAAAGATTGCTAGGCCAATGACCACGTTGCTAGCGAAGAAAGTTGAGTTTAAGTGGACCCAAAAGTGCCAAGAGGCATTTGAAGAACTGAAGGATAGATTGACTACAGCACCTGTGTTAGTTCTGCCTGATGTTCACAAGCCATTCTCGGTGTATTGCGATGCTTTCTACACCGGATTGGGATGTGTGCTAATGCAAGAAGGAAGAGTTGTAGCATACTCATCTCGACAGCTGAAAATCCATGAGAAAAATTATCCCACACACGACCTGGAGTTGGCAGCAGTGGTTCATGCTTTAAAGAAATGGAGACATTACCTGTATGGGCAGAAGTGCGACATCTACACAGATCATAAAAGTCTGAAATACATATTCACCCAGTCAGAATTGAACATGAGACAGCGAAGATGGTTGGAATTGATCAAAGACTACGAAATTGGAGATACATTACCATCCAGGCAAAGCCAATGTTGTTGCAGATGCTCTGAGCAGGAAGAGTCAAGTCAACATGATGGCCACGTACCTGATGTCATATGAGCTGGCCAAGGAGTTCGACAGACGTGGCTTTCGGTCGAAGACAAGCGTGGCTTCCTTTGTACGACTGAACGAGTATGATTCAAGCATAAGCGTGGTTAAATCATATTGCGTACAAATATCTGTGAAATTGTTATGACGGAGTACTATGGAGAAGTAAAGTTTGGCATTACGAAAGTAATTTTAAACTGAAATATTGTATTACATCTTTTCCGTAATTGAAAACAAACAAAAAAATATTTTTTTATTTTTTTAAAACGAGCGCACAATGCCGAACGTATGAAAACATATAAAATAAAAAAGAAAATGAAGTTGGTTATGTTAGTTATATGGAAATGTATATTTAATGAGTAGAGGGATATATAGGGGAAAATTTAGTAGGAACGGTTGCGGAACGAGTGAATATAGGGGAGAGAATCTTGCTGACGTGACTGCATAGTAACATTTAGGGAGAAAAATTTAGGGCGAACAGTTGCGGATAGTCTTTAGGCACCATTCCGCCAAAGACCCAAAGTGGAAAACGCTCAAACCGGCAAACCCTAATCCCCATCCCCCAGCCGACAGCCGCCGAGCAAACCGGCTCCTCCGGTCGGTCATCCACTCATCCTCATCCCCTGGCCCCTGCCCATCCGATCCGATCGGTCATCCCCTACCCCTACCTGATCGGATCCCCTGCTCTTCCGCCGAGCACCACCAGGCAGCAGGCTGCAGCCGTCGAGCACCAGCAGGAGCACGGCCAGGAGGACGACGCCCGCATCCTGCCTCTTCTCTGCTGCTGGAGCTTCTGCTGCCAGGAGCACGGCCAGAAGGACGACGCCCCTGCTGCTGCCGGTGAGCGGTGATCTGCTGCGCCCCCATCCTGCCTCTTCTCCTCCCTCTCGGCCTCGCCTCGATCTGCTGCTGGTAATGTCCTTTATGAGGCACTACAAGATTAGAAAATAGAAAGGTGTCGACTGTGACTCTTGATAATTGCACCACCAATGATAGTATTATGAGTTCTATGCAAGATAAGTTGCCCCTCTTATCCCTCATGCTAGATGGTAAATTGTTACACATGCGTTGTGTGGCACACATCATTAATCTTATTGTGAAAGATGGAATGACCGTTATGGATAAAGGTATTAAAAAGGTACGCAATAGTGTTGCATTTTGGTGTGCCACGCCAAAAAGACATGAGCGTTCGCACAACTGCTCAAATGAATGTTAAATATGATAAAAGGATAGCTCTAGATTGTAAAACAAGATGGAATTCAACTTATCTTATTGTTGAATTGGGAAGAAATTTGATTAATTATGTTATTCAATTGCTGAAAATTGTTCTTTGTTATATCCGATGGATATCCAATGGATATCCGAAACCCGATGGGCATGGATATGGATATGAATTTCTAACCGCGGGTATAGTCGCGGGCAGATATTATCTATGACCATGGATATGACTGCGGGCGGATATTTTCAATATCCGATCTGAATCCGACCCGTTGCCATCCCTAGTGCGGTCCGCTCGCCGTACCCTTCTTCTGCTTGAGCAGCCTGAGGTCCTGAGCGGCGTGCGGCGCTTCTCCAAATCTCCCCTCCTCTCGACTCACGTTCCTGCGTTCGAAACCCTAATTCCGTCCGAGGCGGCAGCGGCGGACCGGCAGCTCCCCGCTCGGCTTGTATTGGGCGGCTGTCGCGCTGCAGCAGCAGGGGCATCGTCGCGCTCGCACCAACCGAAGACGGCGTCGGCCTCCACGCGGCACCGACGACCGACCCACAGTCCCAAGTCCAACGAGGAGGCCGGAGCGCTGAACAGCCGTCTACATCCTCCTCCCGAAGGTGAGCCCCCATCCCCAGTCCTAATTCACCAGGTACAGGCCGATTAGCATATTAACAGGCCCACACACAACCCATCACCGCTAAACCCTTTCTTTACAACCAACACAGCAGATGATATATCACACACACACCTATGCTTCTGACATCATCCCGTCGCCTGGAGTTTGATTGTCCCATTCAAAAGCATCAGCAAATTTGTTCTTGAGCACATCATAGTCTTCCCAGGTAACTTCATCAGCGAAATGCGACCAAACCACCTTCACTTGGACCACTGGATGGCTGCCCGGGCGCACCAATCTTGTTTCCAGTATATTCACAGGTCTCACATCAGCACCAGAGAGGTCCACTATCTGAGACAAATCTGAGTACACAGGGGTAGAAGAAGGAGTAAAAGCATTGAGTTGCGAAACATGAAACACTGAGTGGATCTGGGATGATGGTGGAAGTTCCAATTTGTAAGCCACCAGTCCAATCTTCTGAAGAATCTTGAAAGGACCAAAAATATTTCAGAGCCAGTTTAGGACATGGCCTGCTGACAACTGTAGTCTGCACATATGGCTGTAGCTTCACCAACACAAACTCACCTACTTGAAATTCCCTTTTAGTCCTGTGTTTGTCAGCCTGCAGTTTCATCCTATTTTGAGCTGAGGCCAATTTTTGCTTGAGCAATTCAGAATAGGACTGCCTTTCAGTAACCCAGTCATTAACCGACTATTCCCCATCACCAGCAACAACAGGTGCAGCAGAAAACACAGGCTCATACCCATATAAAGCCTTAAAAAGTGAACATCCCAAAGATGAGTGGTAAGAAGAGTTGTACCAAAACTCAGCCAAAGGAAGCCATTTCTTCTACAGATTGGGTGAATCAGATATTGCACACCTCAAATACATCTCTAAACACTGATTGACTGTCTCACTCTGACCATCAGACTGAGGGTGATAAACTGTGGTGAGAGCCAGTTTAGTGTTGAGTGAGGAAAATAGAGCCTTCCAAAAACAGCTAGTGAAAACTTTGTCTCTGTCAGAAACCAGTGATCTGGGTGTGCCATGCAGTTTAACCACATTATCCAAAAACACTTGGGCCACCTTTGCTGCAGAGGAAGGATGTTTGAGGGGAGGGGGGGGGGGAATGAGCATATTTAGAAAATCTGTCCACCACCACTAGAATAGTGTCAAACCCTTCTGATTTGGGCAGTCCTTCAATAAAACCCATTGTGAGATCTTGCCAGGCACCTTGAGGTATAGGTAAAGGCTGAATAATACCTGGTGGATGAACCCTCTCCACTTTAGCTTGCTGACATACTGCACACTGTTTAATAAAGCACACCACATCAGCCTTCAAACCCTTCCACCAGAATAGCCTTCTCACTCTGTGGTATGTGGCCTGGCCTCCTGAATGACCCCCACAACACTGTTATGTAGGGCATCTATAATTTTTGTTCTCAGATTAGAGTTGCTTGCCACCCAAACCTGATCACCCTTCCTGATCACTCTCTGCTGCAAGGAGAAACCCTTTTCATCTGGACTATGCACTGCTAACTGAGCCAATAGCACTTGTGCTTCTTCATCTGTAACATAAGAATTAATCATCTCTTGATTCCACATAGGCTTCACTTCAACAACTGACTGCAAAGCCATTAGGTGTCCCACTCTGGATAAAGCATCTGCAGCCTGGTTTTGTTTACCCTTCTTATACTCAATTCTGAACTGCAAATCCATCATCTTTGCCATGGCCTTCCTTTGCAGTCAGGGGCGGAGCTACCTAGAAACTAGGGGGTGCACATGCACCCGCGAAAATTTGGAAATATAGTGGTTTGGACCAAATTTTCACCATATATGCACCACCTATAAATTGTTATTATGCACCTTAAAGGTATATGCACCCTCCCCTAATTTACTCTAGCTTCGCCACTGTTTGCAGTTCTGAGTGAAGCACTTGGTTCTCTAGAAAACTCAATGCCTTGTAGTCAGTCCAGTCCTGATTATAAACTCAGCCCTCTGCATATATGTCCTCCACTTGTCCACTGTCATCAACAGAACCAAGAATTCCTTGTCATAAATTGACAGTCCCCTGTTCTTCACACTCAATGCTTTGCTTAAGTAAGCAATAGGTCTATTCTTTTGCATCAGAACAGCCCCAATGCCATCTTCACAAGCATCTGTCTCTACTACAAAGCTCTCATCAAAATTAGGTAAAGCCAACACTGGAGTGGACATCATAACCTTCTTCAACACCTGAAATGCATTCTCAGCTTGGTCTGTCCACTGAAATCCCTTATGCTGCAACAGATTGGTCAAAGGCTTTGCAATAATGCCATACCCTTTAACAAACCTTCTATAATACCCAGTCAGACCAAGAAATCCCCTCAACTCAGAAATAGAAGTAGGAGATGGCCACTTCTCCATGGCAATAGTCTTGGATGGATCAGTAGCTACACCATTTTGAGAGATCACATGCCCCAGATAAAGTTGGATTATTATTGTCTAGGTACACCTTGCGCCCCTGCCAAAAAAATTCCTAGGCTGCCACCTAATGACCAACATACAAGAGAAACAGATTTGCCATATTGAAGATACAAAAATATATTGTATGTTTGTCACATTTCAACTTTAAAACCTTTTTTTTGTTGCTTTTGTACACTGTTCTCCTGAATTCCTTATCTATGCTGGCCACTTCTTGCATGTAATGTTTATAGACTGGAGTAACCAAGTGTTGTACCTTATTCTTATTATTGCACAGGTTGCTCTTCTATGGAGACTTCCAAAGAACAGGCTTCCAAGGACTATGCTGGTTTCGAGAAGAAAGTTAAGAGGACAATATATATTGACCACCTTTCTCCTCAAGTAAAGGAATCGGCCATCAAAGCTGCTCTTGCACAATGTGCAAATGTTGTCCATGTGGAGTTCATCGTCAATTACACGATCCCATATAAAGATATTGCTTCTGCTGCATTGGTGGAATTGGATGATGACGTGCAGGCTAAGGCTGCTGTAGAATTGATGAATGATTTCCCGTTCATAATTGGGGGAATGCCAAGGCCTGTAAAAGCTATCCATGCCAAGGCTGAGATGTTTCGTGATCGCCCTCCTTGCCCTGGCCTTCGAAAAGATTTCTGCTGGGTAAAACAAGGAGATAAGGACTATGAAGCGATGCAGAAATTGAAAAACCTTGCAAAGAGGCAGGAATCTGAGAACATGGCCCTCATACAGGTAAATGTTTAGTTGTTATGCGACTGGTCCGGGAGAACTGTCTTTGTGCCTACCCTTTGTCAGTGTATAGTTGACGATGTGTTGTTTGCTCTTTGTGTTGTATTTCCCTCCATCCTGGATTATAAGACGTGTTTTCTAGACACATTGCTTTTACTGTGTACCTAGACATAGGGTGTACATATAGCTAAGTGCATAGCAAAAGCTATGTATCTATAAAAGACAAAACAGCTTATAATTTGGAATGTAGGGAGTACATTCGGTTAGCATAAAAATGTTGATTTTACTGGCTGCTATGCTGTTTCATGGCTAGACGTTTTTCATGCTGTTATCATAAGAGACAGGCTGTTTCATGGCTAGACGTGTATATATAAAAGACGTGTTTTCTAGGGCATTTTGTTGAAAGTGTGCAAAATTCATATTGGATAGCCAAGTTGTCAGGAGTGCTACTTGATTACTGGGTAATCAACTGTAATGAAGATGTAATCTGTGAGTTGGGCCTATTGTGGCCATATTTCTAGTGGGCTGTATTAGCCTAGTGTTGTACTATAAATACTGGACAAATACTAGAGAATAGACAGAAAAGAAAGATAGAAAGTATTCCACCATACCTGTTGAACGCATCTGGAAGTTGTTCTTCCTTCTGTCACAACAGCCACCGATGGTACAACAAGTATCTGTATCTCAGTTGCACAAATGGGAGAAAGGAAATGAGGTGTGGGCCTTTGTGTTGGTAGAAGCTAATGTGGACCAACAATCACACCTACAACATGCAGATGTTCAGTGTGTATTGATGGAATTTGCAGAATTGTTCACAATTCCAAATCAGCTACCTCCATCCAGAGTATATGATCACTATATTCCGCTAGTGCCAGGAGCTGTACCTGTGAACTCCAAACCTTATAGATATTCTCCTGTCCATAAAGATGAGATAGAGAGGCAGGTGAATGCTTTATTAGAAGCTGGTTTGATTACTCCAAGTGTGAGTCCCTTTGCCTCTCCAGTGCTTTTGGTTAAGAAGAAAGATGGATCTTGGAGATTTTGTGTCGACTACAGGAAACTTAATGACATGACTGTCAAAAATAGATTTCCTATGCCACTAGTTGAAGAGATTCTAGATGAGTTATCAGGCACACAATTCTTTACCAGTCTTGATCTTACAGCTGGGTATCATCAGATTCGAATGGGTGAGACAGATGAGTTCAAGACAACATTTAAAACCCATCAAGGTCATTACCAATTTAGAGTCATGCCTTTTGGTCTCACTAATGCGCCTGCAACTTTTCAGTGTGCTATGAACTCAATTTTAGCACCCTTTCTTCGTAAATTTGTCCTGGTATTCATTGATGATATATTGATCTATAGTGCATCTTGGGTTGATCATTTACAACATCTGAGACTGGTGTTTGAGAAGCTGAAGGAACACAAGTTTTTTTTAAAGAAATCGAAGTGTGTTTTTGGGCAGGTGGAGTTGTTGTATTTGGGGCATATTATTTCTCAGAAGGGAGTATCCACCGATCCTTCTAAAACTGAGGTCATGAAGAAGTGGCCTACACCTACCAGTGTGACTGAGTTGAGAGGTTTTTTGGGGTTAACAGGATATTATAGGAGATTTGTGCAGCATTATGGAATCATTGCTAAACCTCTCACCAACCTTCTCAAACATAAGGCATTTCACTGGAGTCAAGGTGCGGAAACATCTTTCCAGCAGTTGAAACAAGCTATGTGTGAGACACCAGTGCTAGCTTTGCCTAATTTTGAAGAAGTATTTGTGGTAGAAACTGATGCCTGCATGGATGGGATTGGGGCAGTTTTAATGCAAAGAAACAGACCCATTGCATTTCTTAGCAAAGCTCTAAGTGAGAAAAATCGGATGCTATCCATTTATGACAAGGAATTCTTGGCCCTTTTAATGGCAGTGCAAAGGTGGCGTCAATATCTTCAGAGAGCTGAATTTGTGATCCGAACAGATCACAAGGCATTGAGTTTTCTAAATGAACAAGTATTGCAGTCGGATTTGCAAAAGAAGGCCATGGCAAGATTAATGGGACTGCAATATAAAATTGTCTATAAGCAAGGTAAAGAGAATATTGCTGCTGATGCTTTGTCTAGAGTTGGGCATTTGATGGCACTGCAGACCTTGACTGAAGTGAAGCCTTTGTGGGTACAAGAGGTGCTTAACTCTTATGTGACTGATGATGAAGCTCAAAGATTATTAGCTGAGTTAGTCCTTCATAGTCCCAATGAACAAGGGTTTTCAGTGCAGAAAGGTGTGATTAGAAAAGGGAACCAGATTTGGGTTGCTCAGAACTCAGCTCTCAGAACAAAGATTATTGCTGCACTACATGACAGTATAGTCGGAGGCCATTCTGGCAGCTTAGCAACCTATCACAGGGTGAAGAGGTTGTTTTGGTGGAAAGGGTTGAAAACTGATGTCAAATTGTTTGTGCAACAGTGTTTAGTATGTCAACATGCTAAATCTGAAAGAGTTCTTTCACCAGGGTTGCTACAACCTTTACCTATTCCTCAGGGTGCATGGCAAGATTTGACTATGGACTTCATTGAAGGCCTTCCAAAGTCGGAAGGGTGTGATACTATTATGGTGGTGGTTGATAGATACTCTAAGTATGCACACTTCTTTGCTTTGAGACACCCTTTCTCGGCAGCAACTGTGGCACAAGTGTTTTTGGATAATGTGGTGAAACTTCATGGAACTCCTAAGTCATTGGTTTCAGACAGGGATAAGATTTTTACTAGCCATTTTTGGAAGTCTTTATTTCAAGCTTTGGACACCAAGTTGGCTCTGACCACTGCTTACCATCCTCAGTCTGATGGCCAATCAGAAAGGGTTAATCAGTGTCTGGAAATGTACTTAAGGTGTGCCATTCATGACTGTCCTGCTAAGTGGAAAAGATGGCTTCCATTAGCAGAATTCTGGTACAATTCATCCTATCACACTGCTCTTGGATGTTCTCCTTTTAAGGTGTTATATGGGTATGATCCAGTGTTTGCTGCAGCACCAGTATTGTCTGAGGCAAAGGATCAATCAGTCCAGGAATTGTTGATGGAAAGACAACAGTGTTCAGAAATATTGAAGTCTCGGTTAGCAGCAGCACAAAATCGAATGAAAATTCAAGTTGACAAGAGAAGATCTGATCGAGTGTTTCAAGAAGGGGAATTGGTCTTGCTCAAATTGCAACCTTATGTACAAAGTTCAGTGGTTAATCGTCCTTGCCCTAAACTAGCCTATAAGTACTTTGGGCCATTCAAGGTGTTGAAGAAGATTGGTTCAGTGGCATATTATTTGGAACTGCCTGAGAATTCTTTGGTACATCCGGTATTCCATGTTTCACAGTTGAAAGCTTTCGCACCAAATGCAGCTCCTGTGTTTTCGGATCTATCTCAGTTGGTGGATCTGTCTCAAGTGGAGGTCAAGCCTTTGTACATTGTGGATCGTCGTATGGTGAGGAAAGGGAGCCATGCTGTGGTTCAAATTCGCGTGGTGTGGTCTCATTTACCAGAAGATGCAGCTACTTGGGAAGACTATGAGGTGATGAAGAAGCGTTTCCCAGATGCACTTGATTGGGGACAATCAAACTCTAGCGAGGGGGGTAATGTCAGGAGTGCTACTTGATTACTGGGTAATCAACTGTAATGAAGATGTAATCTGTGAGTTGGGCCTATTGTGGCCATATTTCTAGTGGGCTGTATTAGCCTAGTGTTGTACTATAAATACTGGACAAATACTAGAGAATAGACAGAAAAGAAAGATAGAAAGTATTCCACCATACCTGTTGAACGCATCTGGAAGTTGTTCTTCCTTTTGGCAACAGCTCACGACGGTGGCTTGCGTTCCACCGTCCCTGGGTTGTGACACAAGTGCATTTATCGTAGTTTAGATTTACCAATACTGGAGGCCTGTCTCTTATGATAACTGTACACACTTGTGTCTGGCCAAGTACTGCATTTGTGCTTAAGCTATATTATCGATTGTTATGGGGGTGTTCATGTTGTTACTTTGATGTTTCACTGAGAATGTTATATCATACATGACAATGCTTATCTGGAGCTGTTTTTATTATTTTTCTGCCCAGAAAATCTTGAAAGATGAGAAGGAACTGGCGACTCGGCAGCAGGAGGTGCTTGATGGAAACTGCAAGAAGTACGACATGCTGGAAGCTCTAGTGCAGAAGGGAGACATCACTAACCTTGCTCAACAATACGGAGTGAACTTGAACGACTGATGAGTCATTCGTGTCTTTTTCCCCCTTCCCCTTGGAGCGATGGCGCAACTGGTGTGATGATGATGGAATAGGATAGCATGCCATAGTTTTGGTCCGGTATCTGGACCCTCCCTCTGGTGTAAAGACTATCCCAACTTAGGCTTGGGCTTTTCAGCCTTCTTTGGCTCTCCAAAAAATCTAAATTAGCTGGCTCTGAGCCTCTGACTTTCTGATCGATCCAAGCTAGCTGGCTAGCTACAGGTTGTGTATATGAATCTTGCAGGGGTGCTGACGACGTTGCAGGAAGGGTGTAGTGGCCCAAGGAAGAAGAGCAGCGGCAGAGGAGGAGGCCGACCACGACGACAAGGAGCATGAGTCGGTGGTGGGGTCGGTGGGATTCTTCTCCAACCTGGAAGAACTGCTGGTGTTCAACCCCAGGGCCATTCTGTCCTGCTTTGTTGTCGTCCACAAGGCCTAGCTTGAGCTGAACTAGTAGTAGTGTATGGCTACATGTAAGGATGTAATATGGTTTGAAAAATATTCGTCCGGATCCGGATTCGAAGATGATGAACAATGATTCGGATGGAATTTTTGGATATCCGAATTTTTTTGGATATTGAATCACACGAGAAATCACTTTAAGTATCCAAGTTTCAACATAAGCAATATTTTATTTTATTTATTTTATCATTTCCACGTGGAGATTTGAGGTTATATTCTTATCGAATGTTTATTAGTTTTGGTAGCTTATTTGTATTTTGATGATTTTATGCAAAATAAATTAATAATATGCATATAAGGTATCATAATTAGGGGTATCTAGATTACACCTCTGAAACACGCTTAACCCCAACACCACCATCAAAGACACGTTCCCCGAGGCATGGGACTGCAAATCATGTTTTTTGAACGAGGCCCTTCCTAGGGGTCACCATAGCTCCGCTTCGTCTGAGCCTGCCCTCGGACAAGGTGTGTTTTCGGAAGAAACCTCGTCCCGGTCGAGGTTCTCTCTGCTTAGATCCGTTGTCTCCGCCTCACCCAAGCCCGTCTCGGGCGAGGAAGACAACCTCGAGGCGGGACTCAGCCGAGGTCTATAGGAGACAAGGTCATTCATTGCGCACACCTACCCCACGCTGAGTTGCAGGTGAACAGGAACAACAAGACTGCGGTCTTGTCAAACTTCACCAACTACGATGACGCGTGCAGCCACTGTTCTCGCACGCCATGTGCCAACTCTCGATGGGACGTACAATATGACAAGAGTGTAGGTTAGCCCTTGGGGCACAAACTCTACCTTGCCTGAAGTGAACCTCAGCCTCAGAACATACAAAGCCTCGCCCGAGCCCGGCCTCAGCTACCTGCTCCCCGCGAATCCCACGGGAGGCCACTCTTTTGACTGTAACTCCCACGTCTTCGAATCCTGGAGCAAACTCGGTCGCTACCTCGGGCAGACTTCCGTCTCGCCCGAGCCCGACTTCGGCCTCGATATCATCAACGAAAAGGCATCCGGCGTCATTGTATACTGCGGAGCTGACATATTATTTAAGTGCATTTTGCCATACTTAGTATTGTGTCAACCACTACGGCATGGGCAACCTCCTTGTCAGGGGGCTCGGGTACGTGATCGAGCCCTCGGCCCTGGCCTCGGCTCTCGACAGAAATAGGGCGGGCACAAGTCAACAACAAGTACAAGCCCCATGCTCCGAGCTATACCGTCTACAGGGGCTCGGCTACGCCTCCTCACCGTACGCGGCCAACTACGGTACTCCAGGCAGTCCTCCTTGAAGCTATAAATAGGGTAGTCTACGGCTTCAAGGGGGAGGCAGACACTTCACGGTGTTCACCCTCACCATGATATTGGCACTTTCCTCAATCAACCCTAGGGACTTGGGATCCTTCCCTCTCCCGATCAGTTTGTACTCCCTACTACAAGCACTTAGGCGCAAGTAATATAAGTCTCATCCCCTCCGCTGGAAGTAGAGCCTTCTCTCGCCCGAACCCAGATACAGACTTGTGTCATCTTGCATCACCCATCTGGGCTAGGGCACACAATATTATTTCATTGGTTGGTTAGACCCTCGAGTCGAGACACCGACAACGCACATAGCCTAAAAATTCGTGAATTTTTATAAAACACGACATATGCACACATGTAATGCTAAAAACATTTGGACTCAAGGAGTGGATAAATGATTACAACCATAATAGGCCTGTTTGGTTGCCTGGGTGGCTGAGTCTGTCTTGTATCTAGTGAGCCTGGCTCTGACTGGTCTGACTAGACACATGCAACTTCTTGTGTTTGGTTGTCTGCATGCGACCAGTCTAGTCTATGAGAGATGCTGTTTGGTTGCCGGTATTGACATTTGTTGTATGAGTTAAAAATGTTATTAAATAAATGAAATTGTATTAGTAAATAATTATATGTTAAAATTATTTAATAGACGCTAACTACATGTTAATAAACGCTAATTATATACTAATCTTAATCACGTAAATTTTTTTATTTAAAATATACATAACATGTATGGTCTAGTTTCGTTCGTAAAAATATCAGAAACATAGATATGAAATCGGTTCGGTAATTAAATCTTTTAATTACAAGATATAACAAAAAAATCAACAAAATCAACATCTCGATTTGCGTGCCTGAGGAAACAGCCGCCTCACCCCAGCCTGGCCGCGCGCGTGCGACCGCACCGGACGTTCCCACCGGGCCTGGCTCGCGGCGCTTTAAGTTTCATGCTAGCATGTCTCTCGCAATACAGCGAACTAAACAAACACTAAATTTTGTATATGCAGATACAATTGCACCCATAGGGAAGGCAACCAAACACATGGAATATGCGTGGAATGCTGTCTTACACGGTATCCGACAAAAAATTCGTTACCGACGATATCTATGCGTCGGGGACCGTAATTAGGGGTACCCCCAATGCTTCTTAACCTGGCCGAAAAATATCTTCAGAACAAACCATCAACGACTGATAAGCGCGGTTCAAGTCAAGGCCTCGTCTACCAAGGGACGCGACCTCATCCGAGCCCAGCCTCGGGCAAGGACAGTAGTCCCGGACGAATTCACGCCTCGCCCGAGGGTCCCCTCGGTCAGCAGACACACCCCCGTCTCACCCAAGGCTAAGCTCAGGCAAACTTTGTCGTGCAGCGACCTCGGCCGAATCGCCTTACCAACCGACCGTATCGCATGCGCATTCAATGCGGGGATCGCCTGACACCTTATCCTGACACGCGCGCCTCAGTCGGCAAGGTCGAAGTGACCGCAGTTACTTCGCCCCTTTACTGACCGTTCTGACAAGGAAACAGCGCTATTCACCCCGTTCCGACCACTGTGCCAACCACCAGGGTAAAACTGACAACAATAAGTCGCGACCTCCCCCGAGTTCAGCCTCGGGCACAATAGGGAGCTCCGCCTCGCCCGTCCTCAGGCCTCGGCCTCGACCTCGGCCTCGGGAGAAGGTCTGCGCCTCGCCCGACCCTGGGCCTCGGCCCCAGCCTCGGCCTCGGGAGGAGTCACAACCTCGCTCGACCTCAGCCTCGGCCTCAGGGGAAGTCTCCGCCTCGCCCGACCTCGGCCTCGGACCGACTACGCTACAGGGGATACATCATTACCCTACCCCACAGGGGATACATCATTACCCTACCCCTAGCTAGCTGTCTCGGGCTATGAAGGAACAAGACCGGTGTCCCATCTAAGTTACTCCGGTAACAGGTAATGATGGCTCCCCGCGTGTGCCCATGACGTCGGTTGCTCTCAACCCCCTACGGAAGCAAGGAAACGTCAGCAGGATCCATGCCGCACCGCCAGCTATGCTTCTACAGGGCACAAGGCACTTCTTCAACGGCCACGTTGGTACATGTACAGGGCTCAAGTCACTTCTCCGCCAGCCACGTTAACACGTAGCTACACCCCCATTGTACAGCTGGACATCTCCTTGTATCTATAAAAGGGGATGTCTAGGGCCTTCCGACGGGAGGAGACGGGGAGGGGACGGGAAGAAAAGGGGGGGACACGTACAAAGAGACGGAACGTACGAACAGGCGAAGGCAGGCGAGCAAAGGCAGGCAGAGTAGGAGAGACGCGGTAGAGGCAGACTCAGACAGCTCACCTCAAGGCCGAACCCTCTCTTTCTCTCTCTCTCTCTCGCTCTCGCTCTCTCGCAACGCTTGTAACCCCTACTACGAGCACCCCGGTGCAAGATAACATAAGCCTCATTTCCCTCTTGTGTTCCATCTTGTATCAACCCATCTAGGCAGGGACACGCAGCGACGAATTCACTGGTCGGTTGACGGTCCTCGCGGGTCCGAAACACCGACAGTTGGCGCGCTAGGTAGGGGTCCTGCTGCGTGTTGACAAACACTTTCCCGTTGAGTTCCAGATGGGTAGCTTCCAGCGGCCTCTCCAGCCCGGGATGGTGCTTCGCTTTGAGAGTCTCGAGTTCATGTCCCACGATGGCAGCTACGACATGGAACTCCTCCCCTCGCAGCACAACAACAACGACGGTCATCGGCTCGTCCGGCGAGGGCGAACTCGACGATGGCTTCCTCCCGCGGCGGAAGAGGAACACCCCGGTTTGCCCCGCCACCCTCCTCGCCAGAGGAGGAGGAGACGAGGCAACCGTGGCCAGGCAGGAGGCGGCACCTCGTCGGCCGTCGGACCAGAGCGAGTCGACGACGCCGGCACCCCTGCGGGGGACATGTCGGGAGTCGTCCTCGCACCTGAGACAACGGCGGGTGTCGCTTCCCAGCAACGTGCCAACCCCAAGCGGACTGATGACGCCAGCACCCTCACGAGGGACTTGTTGGACGTTAGCCTTGTACCTAAGATAACAGTGCATTCCGTCCCTGACGCGACTTCACCGCCGTCTGCCAATCAGCAGGTACCTTCAGTTTTCCATCTCGTTCCCTTTAGATTCAGCTTCGACCCACCAAGCGACCCTGCTTCGGTGAGCGCGTTCGTGAGGGCATATCCTGACCTTTCAGGGTGCCATATGTGGTCAACTTGGGACCGACTGACGGCCGTCTCAACCTCCGGACCCGCGGGTTCCGAGGAAGAGGATGACCCCGACGTCAGTTGGGATTTCTCTAGACTCCGTGATCCCGGTGCCATGCGTGACTTCATGTCCGCATGTGACCACTGCCTCTCCGGCTGCTCTGATGATGGCCACAACCTTGACGATGAGGGTTGCGACCCAACTCGCGAGTGCTACCACATCGATCAGGAAAATCACGACGGAGAAAACCACCTTGGCATGCCAGGAAGTGACGGCGCCCTTGCACCTACGTCTCGCGTTGAGATCCCGCGGGAGCTAGCTGTGGTCCAAGTCCCTGCGGGGGGTCAGGACACACAGCTTGAGCAACTCCACGAGATGCAGCCAAGCTCGACGAAGAAGCAGGGCGGCTTGTGCAGCTCTGACAAAACATCGAGCAGGAGTGGGCAGGCCGGGCACTCGCTGGAGGAGCGCATCATCGGGGCATTCCTCGTCGGCACCACTTTGCCGAGACTTGGTGAGCAAACTAGGACGCAAGACTCCCACCAAGGCGAGCGAATTGATGGACATCGCCACCAAGTTCGCCTCTGGTCAGGAGGCGGTCGAAGCCATCTTTCGAAAGGACAAGCAGCCTCAGGGAGGGCAGAAGGAAGACGCCCCCGAGGCGACCGTCCAGCGTGGCGCGAAGAAGAAGGCCAAGAAGAAGGCACAAGCAAAATGCGACGCCGTTGACGCGAATCTCGTCGCTGCTGCCGAGCACAGGAACCCTCAGAAGCCTCCTGGAGGGGCCAACGCGTTCGACAAGATGCTCAAGGAGTCGTGCCCCTATCACAGGGGTCCCGTCAAGCACACCCTTGAGGAGTGCGACATGCTCCGGCGTTACTTCAACAAGGCTGGACCCTCGGCAGAAGGTGGCAAGGACCAAGGCAACAACAAGAAGGGGGCGACAAGGAAGAGGAGTTCCCGGAGGTCCACAACTACTTCATGATCTACGGCAGACAGGTGGCGAACGCCTCGGCTCGACACCACAAGCAGGAGCGTCGGGAGGTCTGCTCGGTGAAGGTAGCGGCGCTGGTCTACCTAGACTGGTCCGACAAGCCCATTACCTTCGACAAAGGTGACCACCCCGACTACGTGCCGAGCCCAGGAAGGTACCCGCTCGTCGTCGACCCGATCATCAGCAACGTTAGGCTCTCCAAGGTCCTCATGGACGGAGGCAGCAACCTCAACATCATCTACGCTGAGACCCTAGGGCTCCTAGGGTCGATTTGTCCATGATCCGGGCCGATGCAGCACCTTTTCACGGGATCGTCCCCGGTAAGCGCGTCCAGCCCCTTGGGCAACTTGACTTGCCCGTCTGCTTCGGAACTCCCTCCAATTTCCGAAAGGAAACCCTCACTTTCGAGGTGGTTGGGTTCTGAGGGACCTACCACGCGGTGTTGGGAAGACCGTGCTAAGCCAAGTTCATGGTCGTCCCCAACTACACGTACCTCAAGCTCAAGATGCTAGGCCCCAAAGGAACCATCACCGTCGGATCCACGTACCGCCACGCTTACGAGTGTGACGTGGAATGCGTGGAGTACGTCGAGGCCCTCGCTGAGTTCAAAGCCCTCATCGCCGACATGGATTGCCTCTCCAAGGAGGCACCCGACGCGAAGCGGCGTGTCGGCAACTTCGAACCGGCCGAGGCAGTTAAGTCTGTCCCTCTCAACCCCAGCAACGACGCCGGCAAGAAAGTCAGGATTGGCTCCGAGCTCGACCCCAAATAGGAAGCAGTGCTCGTCGACTTTGTCCGCGCAAACGCCGGAATTTTTGCGTGGAGTCCCTCGGACATGCCCGGCATACCGAGGTATGTCGCCGAGCACTCACTGGACATCCGAGCTGGTGCCCGGCCCGTGAAGCAGTCCCTGCGCCGTTTTGATGAAGAAAAGCGCAGGGCCATAGGCGAGGAGGTCCACAAGCTGATGGTTGCAGGGTTCATCAAAGAGGTATTCCATCCCTAATGGTTAGCTAACCCTGTGCTTGTAAAGAAAAAAGGTGGGAAATAGAGGATGTGCGTAGACTACACTGGTTTAAACAAAGCATGTCCAAAGGTTCCCTACCCTCTGCCTCGTATCGATCAAATTGTGGACTCCACTGCTGGGTGCGAAACCCTGTCTTTCCTCGACGTCTATTCGGGCTATCACCAAATCAAGATGAAAGAGTCCGACCAGCTCACGACTTCTTTCATCACACCCTTTGGCATGTATTGTTATACTACAATGCCATTTGGCTTGAGGAATGCAGGTGCCACCTAACAAAGGTGCATGAACCATGTGTTCGGAGAACACATCGGCAGAACGGTCGAGGCTTACGTCGATGACATCGTTGTCAAGACAAGGAAAGCCTCCGACCTCCTCTCCGACCTCTAAGCAACTTTCGGGTGCCTGCGTGCAAAGGGCGTAAAACTCAATCCCGAGAAGTGTGTCTTCGGAGTCCCCCGAGGCATGCTCCTAGGGTTCATCGTCTCCGAACGAGGCATCGAAGCCAACCCGGAGAAGATTGCGGCCATCACCAACATGGGGCCCATCAAAGATTTGAAAGGAGTACAAAGGGTCATGGGATGCCTTGCGGCTCTGAGCCGCTTCATCTCGCGCCTCAGTGAGAAAGGATTGCCCTTATACCGCCTCTTAAGGAAGGCCAAGCGCTTCACTTGGACCCCCAAGGCCGAAGAAGCCCTCGGAAACTTAAAGGCACTCCTTACTAATGCACCCATCTTGGTGCCCCCCGCTGCGGGAGAAGTCCTCTTGATTTACGTAGCCACAACCACTCAAGTGGTCAGCGCCGCGATTGTAGTCGAGAGACGAGAAGAGGGGAATGCACTGCTCATCTAGAGGCCGGTCTACTTCATCAGCAAGGTGCTATCCGAGACCAAGATCGCTTCCACAAATCCAGAAGCTACTGTACGCAGTAATTCTGACACGGCGAAAGTTGCGACACTACTTCGAGTCTCATCCGGTGACTGTGGTGTCATCCTTTCCCCTAGGAGAGATCATCCAGTGCCGAGAGGCCTCGGGTAGGATAGCAAAATGGGCAGTGGAACTCATGGGCGAAACACTTTCATTCGCTCCTCGGAACGCCATAAAATCTCAAGTCTTGGCAGACTTCCTGGCTGAATGGGTCGACACCCAATTGCCGACAGCTCCAATACAGCCCGAACTTTGGACCATGTACTTAGATGGGTCGCTTATGAAAACAGGAGCAGGTGCTGGCTTGCTCTTCATCTCACCCCTCAGGAAACATGTGCGCTACGTACTGCGCCTCCATTTTCCGGCGTCAAACAACGTGGTCGAGTACGAGGCCTTGGTTAATGGACTACGCATCGCCGTCGAGCTAGGGGTTCAGCGCCTCGACGCTCGTGGCGATTCGTAGCTTGTTATTGACCAAGTCATGAAGAACTCCCACTGCCGCGATCGGAAAATGGAGGCCTACTGCGACGAAGTTCGGTGCTTGGAAGACAAGTTCTATGGGTTGGAGCTCGACCATGTTGCTCGACGGTACAATGAGACCGCGGATGAGCTGGCGAAAATAGCCTCGGGGCAAACGACGGTTCCCCCGGACGTCTTCTCTAGGGACATATATCAACCACCCGCCAAACTCGACGACGCGCCCGAACCCGAGGAGACCTCGGCCCAGCCCGAGGAACCCTCAGTCGCCGAGGGTGAGGCCCTGCACGTTGAGGGAGAACAGAACGAGGTTGCGCCAAACCAAGACTGGCAGACCCCATACCTGGAATATCGCTTCCGAGGAGAGCTGCCCCTCGACAAGGCCGAAGCTCAGCGACTGGCTCGGCGCGCCAAGTCGTTCGTTTTACTGGGTGATGAAAAAGAGTTATACCACCACAGCCCCTCGGGCATCCTCCAACGATGCATATCCATTGCCCAAGGGCAAGAGCTGTTACAAGAAATACACTCGGGGGCTTGCGGTCACCATGCAGCGCCTCGGGCCCTCGTGGGAAACGCTTTCCGACAAGGTTTCTACTGACCAACCGCGGTGGCCGACGCCACTAGGATTGTACGCTCCTGCCGAGGGTGTCAATTCTACGCGAGACAGACGCACCTGCCCGCTCAAGCCCTGCAGACAATACCTATCACTTGGCCGTTTGCCGTGTGGGGTCTAGACCTCGTCGGTCCCTTGCAGAAGGCACCCGGGGGCTTCACGCACCTGCTGGTCGCCATCGACAAATTCCCCAAGTGGATTGAAGTCCGACCCTTAACCATCATCAGGTCCGAGCAGGCGGTGGCGTTCTTCATGAATATCATCCATCGCTTTAGGGTCCCAAACTCAATCATCACCGACAATGGCACGCAGTTCACCGGGAAGAAGTTCCTGGACTTCTGCGAGGACCACCACATCCGTGTGGACTGGGCCACCGTAGCTCACCCAATGACAAATGGGCAGGTGGAGCGCGCCAACGGTATGATTTTGTAGGGACTAAAACCGAGGATCTACAACGACCTCAACAAGTTTGGCAAGCGGTGGATAAAAGAACTACCCTTGGTGGTTTGGAGTCTGAGGACGACGCCGAGCCGGGCCACGGGCTTCTCGCCATTTTTCCTAGTCTATGGGGCCGAGGCCATCTTACCCACGGACTTGGAATACGGCTCCCCGAGGACAAAGGCTTACGATGACCAAAGCAACCAGACCAGCCAAGAGGATTCATTGGACCAGCTGGAAGAGGCTCGGGACGTGGCCTTACTACACTCGGCGCGGTATCAGCAGTCTCTGCGACGCTACCACGCCCGAAGGATTCGGCCCTGAGACTTCCAAGTGGGAGACTTGGTACTTCGGCTACGACAAGATGCCCGAGGGCGCCACAAGCTTACTCCTCCCTGGGAAGGGCCGTTCATCATCGCCAAGATTTTGAAGCCCAGGACATACAAGCTGGCCAACGATCAAGGTGAGGTCTACAACAACGCTTGGAACATCGAACAACTACGTCGCTTTTATCCTTAAAATGTTTCAAGTCGTTCATGTATCTCGCTTTCTTTACATGCATAAATAAAGTCTAACCATCAAGGAAGGATCAGCCTTGCCTCGGCAAAGCCCGACCCTCCCTCGGGGGCTAGAAGGGGGGGAAACCCCTCTGCGTCAAAATTTTCCTCGGAAAAGTTTTCTACCAAAACGTCTTTCGTGCGTTTCGACTATATCGATAGCGGAATCCCAAAAACAACGCGAGAGACCTTGAACGGAAAGGCCGATCGAGCCGAGGGACTCCTACGCCTCCGGGATATGGATACCTCACTCGTCACCTTCCACGAAAGGCGGCTCACGCTCGGATAAGTGATTCTGCTGCCGAACAAGTCCTAACGCTCGGGTAGAAAGCGACTTTCGTACCATTTCGACTATACCGGTAACAGAACCCTTAAAACGAGCGCGAGAGACCTTGAACGGCAAGGCCGACCGAGCCAAGGGACTCCTATGCCTCCGGGATACGGATACCTCACTCGTCACCTTCCACGAAGGGTAGCTCACGCTCGGATAAGTGACTCTGCTACCGAACAAGTCCTAATGCTCGAAACGAGAGGAAAGGAAACGCAACTTTAAACTCCAACAATAAAAATGTTTAGGCCTTAGCGGCTGCAAAAAACATACGTATACTTAAAACAAACTGTTCCTGTAGGCTCAGACATCGGCAGGGGGAGGAGCAGCACGCTCGGTATCATTTCCACCCTTGGCAGAATTTGGCCCGGCCTCGGACGGCGACACGGGAGGAAGGATCTCCACCTCAAAGGAGGAAGCCAGCGCCGCGCTTGGGCCCTCGACGGCCGCGTCAAGCCTCTGGACCTTGGCTAAGGCAGCCTCCTCTTCGTCGGGTAAGCAATACCCCTCGCTGACCCGCTCTAGATCCACGTCGTAGTGGGAAGCGAGCACGGCAAAGGCCCGCCTAACACCGTGGTGCAGTGCCCCGCGGAGTCTGCTGCGCACATGGTCGCCCAAGGCCCGTAGATGACTCTGGGGGAGCTACCCGAGGGGACGTCGTCGAGGCCAAAGGCCTGGCAGAAAGCCAAGATGGCCTCAGACATGGCCACACGGTCGGCCTCCTTCTGCTCAGCCACCTGGGCGAGCGCCTTGCAGTTCTTGACGGACTCGTTAAGAGCCGTCTCGAACCCTGCATATAGCAGGACAACATTCTTCAGACGCAAGGAGAAGAATGGAGACAAAAACAAAGTCACAAAGCGGGCAAAACATACCTTCGGCCCGGGCACGCTGCTGCGAGGCCTCGGCTTGGGCGGACTGGGCAGACCCGATGGCCTCGGCCAGGCTCTCGGCAAGGGTCCCGGCCCAAGCGGACGCCTCGACTAGCCGCTCCGTAGCCTCAGCCAGCTGACCCCTAAGGGCCTCAGCCTGGCTCACGGCCTCGACAGCTTGGCTCCGAGATTGGTCCCGCTCGCGGATAGCCTGGCCAAGCTCCAGCTGACACTGCCGCATCTCCTCGGCCTAGGAAGCCACCTGCTCCCGGGCCGACAAAGCCTTCGCTTGTGCCGACGCCGCCTCTGTCCGCGCCGCTGCTGCCTCCGACTTCAGCCCATCGCAGAGCAACCGAAGGTCCGCCACCTCGGCGCTCCGTTGGGCAAGGCGCTCATTGGCCTCGGCAAGCGCGGCCCGCTGGCATCGCAGCGACTCCCAAACGTCGCTTTCGCGGCGGATGAACAGCGACTTGGCGGTGCTCGCGTTCGCGAGCTCCTGAGGAAGGAAAACAAGATGTCACAAAGAATGCCCTGGTCACGCAAGGTGTACGTCTAAATCCTTACCTGGAAAACCCTGGGAACGTCCCTAGAAAGGGTTTCCATGGTCGACCGAAGCGACCTCATCGCCGCCTCGTTATACTCACGGAAACTATCCCAAGCCTTCTCCTCCAACTCATCATGGAGGAAGAGGAGGGGCTCCAAGGTGCCGCGGCCCCAGAACCAGAGTGGCTGCCCACACCACTCATTGGGATTGAGCTGCGCAGGGGTAAGGCCGCTGCTCCCCAGGACAGGCCACGGTTCTGCATGCCCGTCCACCAAGGCGTCGGGTCCCCCTGTAGCCGACGCGTCGGGTACCACCGCCATCGACATACTGGACCTCTCCTCAGCTAAGGTGGCGGGCCTCCGATCACCAACCTCGGCAACGACGGCTGCCCTCTCCTCGTGGCCGAGAACAGGGAGGTCGAGGATGACCACGGGCGGTGGCACCTCAACCATCCCGACGTCGGCAGCGATGGGCGGCTCCGCGGGCGAATCAGCGATGGCCCCGGCGGGAGTCGATGCCGGCGCCGACAACAAGTCAGGCGGGCTCAAGGCCGCGGCCGCGTCAGCAGCCTCCCTCGACATGATGGCCGCTCCAACGGGGGGGGGGGGTCAGCCGGGGAGGCTTGCCCCATGGCAACTCGTGCCGCTTGGGCCCCCCGTTGGAGGGTGCCTTGCACGGAGGCCAACCAACCGGCATGGCGCGCCACAGCACCGGCCGCCGAAGCCGGCTTCGTCTTAAGGGCCTTCGTGGGGGCCAGACCAACCAAGCCCTGCCTTCGCTTGCTGAAGGAGAGAGACATCAAGTTCAAGACACACAGTGAAAAAACCGAAACAGAGGTATCCTTAGATACTTACCCACTCCGGGGCAAGGCCAATCGTGTCTGCGGGGAGGCCCCTCGGTCCCTAGCCTCCGCAGGCGCTGCCGAGAATTGCCCCCCCACCGGCTTCGGCGCCGCTTCCGCCTTGGGCGCCCGAGGCACCAAAGGGACAGCCCTCCCAGGCATCGACACAACGGCCGGGGGAACAACCTCCTGTACAGCCGGCACAGGCGCTTGTTCTTGGGGGACAGGCGGATCGGCCTGGCTCCCCGGAGTCACCACAATTATCTCGGCCAAGGGGTCAAGTACCCCCTCGGCCTGCCTCCGCTCCTCGGACCGGGACCCTGGTGTCCCGGTCCCGGGCACTGATGGTGCCAGCCCACTTGGGGGCTGGCTCGGTGACCCCTGACCCAGCCTCGGGTCCGAGCTAAGGCCAAGTCGGGCCGCCATGTCATTGTCTTCGTCGTCGTCATCATCATCATCGTCGTTAGGCGTCTCCGGCGACGGCTCCAACGGGAGCCCATCCCTTGCCTGCCTTCGTCGACGCTTCTCCAAGGCATCCCGAGCTCGCATCCTCTCGCGAGCTCGGGCCTTTTCCGCGTCCTTCTTATCCTTCTCCTTCTCCACAGCAAGCCTCCGCGCGGCTCGATCCGCCACGTCCTCCGGGACCGGCGGCCAGGCGGGTTTGTAAATCCTCAACCCCTGGAGACGAACAAAAATCACAACAGTAAGAATCAAAGGCACAGAAAACTCGGCGCAAAACAGGAGAAGGACCGGGCGCTTACCAGGGACACATACCCACGGTCAGGACGCATCGCTTGCTGGCTAAGGGCGCCAGCATCCAGCCTCCCTACCGTACCTACTACCGCTTGAGAAGGTCGTCGGCGGAGAGAGAGGTCGAGGACATCCGCGAGCCCTCCAAAACGACCCCTGGCTTCATATCCGCAAGCTGCAACCACCGCTCTGCCAAAGGGAGCACCCTCCGACGATGGATAGCGGCGACGACCCCCGCAGCGGTAAGGCCCTCATCTCGTAACTTTTGCAAGGCCTACAGAATAGGCTGGAGCTTCTCCTGGTTCTCGCGCGTGGCCCCCCAGTGCCAGTTATTGCCGGCGGCGGTCACCACTCGTTGAGAAAACGGTGGAAGCATCCCGCCCGCCGTCGTTCCGGAGATAAAACCACCGGTTCTGCCACCCCTTGTTCAAAGACACAAGGGAGGCAGGGATGTACTGCTGCGCGCGCCCCGGCCTCAGCTGGAGGGTGCAGCCACCGGCCCGCACCGCCATATGGACCTTCTTCGCCTCCGTCCTCGCGGCGAAGAACTCTGCGGAGAAGAGATGGGTCCACAGGTCCCAGTGAGGGTCAATCCCCAAAAAACCCTCGCAAACCGCCGCGAAGATGGCCGCTTGCGCGATAGAGTTGGGGTTGAAGTTATGCAGCTCCACCCCGTAGTGGTGCAGGAGCGCTCGCATAAAGCGACTCGCTGGCACTCCAAACCCCCGCTCATGGAAGGGGTTGAAACTGACCACATACCCCGGCGGCGGAGTCGGGTCGGCCTCACTCGTGGGGGCCATCCGCTCCGGTTGTGGCCCACCGGAGAGAGGACAGAGCAAACCATCGGCAACAAGGGCCTCCAGATCCTCCACAGCAACGGTGGAGAAAGGCCACGGGTCGCGCGGTGGAACGACGGTCACCTTGTCAGCCATCGCCAAACGGAGGTGGTGGAGGCAGAGGGGATGAGGTGCGCGGTTTTTCTTCTCTGGCTATTCTCTTAGGTTGCGGAAACCAAAGCAGAAGGCAAGCACAAATGGCAGGGTAAAGAACCACCATCGGCCCCTCTTCCGGGTATATAAAGGTCTGGGCGAAATCCACCCAAAACTTCGCCCGAACCCGTCGCGAAATTTAAATTCGAAGGTGAAACGGTTTTTCTGTTCCTCGAACGACTCACGCACGCGCAACAGATGCCTCGCGAATCGCCCGTCCCATCGCATTAACTTCTTAGCAGGGCAAGCGACACCTCCGGCAGGCGAAGCGAGCACCGTTTCATCTCTGTCATGATGACCGCGTCAAAAAAGGTGTGCCACATTATTTAAATTTATATCCTTTTCCTTTTCCTCTCTCTCTTGCCACAGGGACCGGGAAAGGGGATATTTCGAAAAGGATCCTTCTCAGCGAAGGAAACGGGCCCCGAGCCCTCCTACTGATCAGGGGTTCGAAGGTTGCGCCCTCCAGGGTTCGGCAACCGCCCCAGAGCACTCGGGCTCCGAGCCCTTTACTGATCAGGGGTTCGAAGGCTGGCCCCTCGGAAGGGTTCGACAGCCGCCCCAGAGCACACAGAGTCAGGGATGACCCTAGGTATGTCCGTTACAAGGCCGAGGCTCGGGCTACGTTCCCGAGGTACCCTAGGACATTTTCGAGACCAGCGGGAACGATTTGTAATGAAATCCCACCGGAGGGAGGCACCGAGCCCTCGAACCCTATCGAATGGGTCCGGGTCCAGCAAATCACCTGCAGGTACTTTTGGAGCACGCCTATGGGCCACTAGCCGACGCTTATCGAACGGGGCTCAGGTGTCCACTCGGATCACCCGCTAGCAACTCACTGGAAACACCATGTTCGGTGCCCTCCGAGGGTAACATGGCGCTTTCCCCCCCTTCCTCCTCGCGGAGAGGTGACGAAGGGGCGTACGATAAAAGTCGAGATGCTCCTTGATCGTCCTCTCGCTCCGTGCAAAGGCTCGGGGGCTGCTCTCGCGCCAGGCTATGGCCAAATCGTCGACCACGTCGACAAACCAGCTTAAAAACTCGGAGCCTGACCGTGCACCAGGGCTGCGGCCAGGCCGCACGAGGGAACAACAAGGCTGACCAAGGCATCACAAAAAGGATTAAGACCTCAGAGGAGTCAAACCACTCCTCCAAGGCCTCGGGGGCTACACCCGGCGGGTGCGCTCACGCGCACCCGTCGGAACAAAATACAACCGAGAAGGGCCGGTCCCCTTGCAACCGGCAGAACCTCCAAGCGAGTACCTACACTCCCTTCGAGGCTCGGCGCCTACTGTCGGGGACCGTAATTAGGGGTACCCCCAATGCTCCTTAACCTGGTCGAAAAACATCTTCAGAACAAACCATCAACGACTGATAAGCGCGATTCAAGTCAAGGCCTCGTCTACCAAGGGACGCGACCTCATCCGAGCCCAGCCATAGGCAAGGACAGTAGTCCCGGACGAATTCACGCCTCGCCCGAGGGTCCCCTCGGTCAGCAGACACACCCCTGTCTCACCCAAGGCTAAGCTCGGGCGAACTTTGTCGTGCAGCGACCTCGGCCGAATCGCCTTACCAACCGACCGTATTGCATGCGCATTCAATGCGGGGATCGCCTGACACCTTATCCTGACACGCGCATCTCAGTCGGCAAGGTCGAAGTGACCGCAGTCACTTCGCCCCTTTACTGACCGTTCTGACAAGGAAACAACGCTATTCACCCCGTTCCGACTACTGTGCCAACCACTAGGGTAAAACTGACAACAATAAGTCGCGACCTCCCCCGAGTTAGCTTCGGGCGCAATAGGGAGCTCCGCCTTGCCCGACCTCAGGTCTCGGCCTCAACCTTGGCCTCAGGAGAAGGTCTCCGCCTCGCCCGACCCTAGGCCTCAGCCCCAGCCTCGGCCTTGGGAGGAGTCACAACCTCGCCCGACCTCAGCCTTGGCCTAAGGGGAAGTCTCCGCCTCGCCCGACCTCGGCCTCGGACCGACTACGCTACAGGGGATACATCATTACCCTACCCCTAGCTAGCTGTCTCGGGCTATGAAGGAACAAGACCGGTGTCCCATCTAAGTTACTCCGGTAACAGGTAATGATGGCTCCCCGCATGCACCCATGACGTCGGTTGCTCTCAACCCCCTACGGAAGCAAGGAAACGTCAGCAGGATCCATGCCGCACCGCCAGCTATGCTTCTACAGGGCACAAGGCACTTCTCCGACGGCCACGTTGGTACATGTACAGGGCTGAAGTCACTTCTCCGCCAGCCACGTTAACACGTAGCTACACCCCCATTGTACAGCTGGACATCTCCTTGTATCTATAAAAGGGGATTTCCAGGGCCTTCCGATGGGAGGAGACGGGGAGGGGACGGGAAGAAAAGGGGGGGGACACGTACAAAGAGACGGAACGTACGAACAGGCGAAGGCAGGTGAGCAAAGGCAGGCAGAGTAGGAGAGACGCGGTAGAGGCAGACTCAGACAGCTCACCTCAAGGCCGAACCCTCTCTTTCTCTCTCTCTCGCTCTCGCTCTCTCGCAACGCTTGTAACCCCTACTACGAGCACCCCGGTGCAAGATAACATAAGCCTCATTTCCCTCTTGTGTTCCATCTTGCATCAACCCATCTGGGCAGGGACACGCATCGACAAATTCACTGGTCGGTTGACGGTCCTCGTGGGTCCGAAACACCGACACTATGTCCGACTAATTCCGTATTCGACACACAACTAACCATATTTGTATTCGAGAACATTCGTATTTGTATCGTAAGCTATCCGTATTCAAATCCCAATAAAATATAAAAACAAATATGGTTTTAGTGATATCCATTCATATTTGATCTGATTAAATCCCTAGCTACATGGCATTGGAATAATGGAATTTCAGTTCATGGGGAATATATTGGAGTTTTAGGCAGCAACATCTGTTGAAAGGGAAATAGGGCTTAACCTTTTCCTAAATATAAATTTGGTGGTTGAATGCCCAACACAAATAATTGGACTAACTAGTTCGCTCTAGATTATATGTTCTACAGGTGCCAAAGGTTCAGCACAAACCAATAAAAAGATCAAAGTTAGGGTTCAAAAGAAAGGAGCAAAAGAAACCGAAGAGCACCCTGGTCTGGCACACCGGACTGTCCAGTGCACCAGTGGAGATCGACTTCAAACTCTTCACCTTCTGGTTTTTGGGACCGCACTCCGCTATAATTCACCGGACTGTCCGGTGTGCCACCGGATTGTCCGATGTGCCACCGGTGCAACGGCTAGCGAGCGCAACGGTCAACTCCAACGGTCGCCTGCAACGTGAACAGTGTGCGGACAGTTCATGCAGAGTCAGAGCAGCGCCAGAAGGCGCATCGGACAGTGAACAGTGCCTGTCCGGTGCAGCACCAGACTGTTCGATGCACCAAAAAGTCAGAGCTCCAACGGTCGAAACCGTCAGAACCCTAATGGTTGGGTGACGTGGCTGGCACACCGGACAGTGTCTGGTGGCGCACCGGACTATCCGGTGCGCCCATCGACAGACAGCCTCCCCAACGGTTGAATTGGTGGTTGGGGCTATAAATACCCCTAACCACCTCCACTCCAACCATCCAAGCATTCACTACTCATTCAATACAAGAGCAATACACAACACTCCAAGACACAAATCAAAGCCTCCGATCAAATCAAAGTCCACAATTCAACTCTAGTTTTTAGGACCTGTGAGTAGATCGACTTGTGTTCTTTTCTTGCTCTTGTTGCTTGGTTGGCTTTCTTCTTTCTCTCATTCTTACTCTCAAAGCCTTGTAAGCGAAGCAAGAGACACCAATTGTGTGGTGGTCCTTGCGGGGTCTAAGTGACCCGGGAAATCAAGGAAGAAAGCTCACTCGGTCTAGGTGACCGTTTGAGAGAGGGAAAGGGTTGAAAGAGACCCGGTCTTTGTGACCACCTCAACGGGGAGTAGGTTCTCAAGAACCAAACCTCGGTAAAACAAATCATAGTGTCATCCGCTTCATTTCCTTTTGATTTGTTTTCGCCCTCTCTTTCGGACTCGCATTTATTTCTAACGCTAACCCTGGCTTGTAGTTGTGTTTAAAGTTGTAAATTTTAGTTTCTGCCTATTCACCCCCCTCTAGGCGACTTTCAATTGGTATCAGAGCCCGGTGCTTCATTAAGAGTTTAACAACTCGAAGTGATGTCAGCAGATCGCCAAGAGGGAGATCGTGACCGGCGAGAAGCCCGCCACAAGCCATGGGAAGGCTCCATCGAAGGAGTCCGGCAATAAGCTAAAGGAGGGATCACCTCCTCACAAGTCGCATCAAAGTGGCAACAAGAAAAAGAAGATGATGAAGGTGGTCTACTACGAGACCGATTCATCGTCACCTTCTACATCCGGCTCCGACGCGCCATCCGTCACTTCTAAGCCCCATGAGCACAAGAAGTTTAGTAAGATCCCCCTACGTTATCCTCGCATTTCTAAATGCACTCCTTTACTTTCCGTCCCACTAGGCAAACCACCGGTTTTTTATGGTGAAGATTTGTCGGGGACCGTAATTAGGGGTACCCCCAAGGCTCCTAATCTCAGCTGGTAACCCCCATCAGCACAAAGCTGCAAAGGCCTGATGGGCGCAATTCCGGTTAAGGCTCCGTCCACTCAAGGGACACGATCTCGCCCCGCCCGAGCCCAGCCTCGGGCAGGAATGGAAGACCAAGGCAGATTCACGCCTCGCCCGAGGGTCTCCTCAAGCAACGGGCGCACCTTCGACTCGCCCGAGGCCCAGCTCGGGCAGGCTTCACGAAGAAGCAACCTTGGCCAAGACCGCCTCGCCAAGCCGACCGGATCGCAGGAGCATTCAATGCAAGGATCGCCTGACACCTTATCCTGATGCGCGCTTTCCAGTCGACAAGACCGAAGTGACCGCAGTCACTTCGTCCCTCCACTGACCGACCTGACAGGAAAACAGCGCCGCCTGCGCTGCTCCGACTGCTGTGCCACCCGCCAGGGTGAGGCTGACAGCAACCAAGTCCAGCCTCGGGCGCCATAGGAATCTCCGCCTCGCCCGACCCCAGGGCTCGGACTCGACCTCGCCTCGGACGACGATCTCCGCCTCGCCCGACCCCAGAGCTCGGACTCGACCTCGCCTCGGACGACGATCTCCGCCTCGCCCAACCCTAGGGCTCGGACTTGACCTCGCCTCGGACGACGATCTCCGCCTCGCCCGACCCCAGGGCTCGGACTCGACCTCGCCTCGGACGATGATCTCCGCCTCGCCCGACCCCCGGGCTCGGACTCAACCTCGACTCCAGAAGACGGTCTCCGCCTCGCCCGACCCTAGGGCTCGGACTCGACCTCGACCTCGGAGGAGTCACCACCTCGCTCGGGCCGACCACGCCACAAGGGGAGGCCATCATTACCCTACCCCTAGCTAGCTCAGGCTACGGGGAACAAGACCGGCGTCCCATCTGGCTCGCCCCGGTAAAATAAGTAATGATGGCACCCCGCGTGCTCCATGACAACGGTGGTTCTCAGCCCACTACGGAAGCAAGGATACGTCAGCAAGGATCCGACAGCCCCGACAGCTGTGCTTCTACAGGGCTCAAGCACTCCTCCGACGGCCACGACGCCACATGAACAGGGCTCCAACACCTCTCCGACAGCCACGTCGGCACGTACATAAGGTTCTAGCTCCTCTCTGCTAGACACGTTAGCACACTGCTACACCCCCCGTTGTACACCTGGACCCTCTTCTTACGTCTATAAAAGGAAGGTCCAGGGCTCTCATACAAAAAAGGTGGCCGCGCGGGAGAACGGGCAGCCTAATGCCCCCTATCTCTCTCTCTCCCTCGCGGACGCTTGTAACCCCCTACTGCAAGCGCATCCGCCCTGGGCGCATGACAACACGAGGTCGCGGGTTCCCCCTTACTGTTTTCCCCCCTTGTGTCTCCGTCTTGCGCCGACCCATCTGGGCTGGGACACGCAGCGACAGTTTACTCGTCGGTCCAGGGACCCCCCGGGGTCGAAACGCCGACAAGATTATTGTATGTGGAGTGATAAAATAAGGCATCACCTAACCTCACTCCACGCTAGCATATGAGACATTGTTGAGTTTGGAGCGCAGGTACCATCCGTGGGGGATGAAGGCTATGATTCGGACGAGGTCACCCAAATCAAGCACTTTGATTCCCAAGCAACTACTATACTCCTCGCCTCTCTATGTCGAGAGGAGTATAATAAGGTGCAAGGGTTGAAAAGTGGCAAGGAGATTTGGGACGTGCTCAAGACCACACATGAAGGAGATGAGGTGACCAAGATCACCAAACGGGAGACGATCGAGTGGGAGCTTGGTCGGTTCGTCCTCAACCAAGGAGAGGAGCCACAAACGATGTACAACCGGCTCAACACCTTGGTGAACCAAGTGTGCAACCTCAGGAGCACAAAATGGGATGACCATGAAATGGTCAAGGTTATTCTAAGATCACTTGTTTTTCGCAATCCTACACAAGTTCAATTAATACGTGGTGATCCTAGATATAAGCTAATGTCTCCCGAGGAAGTTATAGGAAAGTTTGTGAGCTTTGAATTGATGATCAAAGGCTCCAAACAAATCATCAACTTGGAGCAAGGCGGCACCTCCACACCCGAGGTGCAACCCGTCGCATTCAAGGCGATGGAAGAAGAAAAGAAGGAATCTGCACCAAGTAGGATTCCAATCGACGCCTCCAAGCTTGACAACGAGGAAATGACGCTCATCATCAAGAGCTTTCGCCAAATCCTCAAGCAAAGGAAGGGGAAAGATTACAAGCCCCGTTCCAAGAGGGTGTGCTACAAGTGTGGTAAGCCCAGTCATTTTATTGCTAAATGTCCATTATCTAGTGATAGTGACAGGGGCGACGACAAGAAGGGAAAGAGGAAGGAAAAGAAGAGATACTATAAGAGGAAGGGCAGTGATGCCCACGTGTGTCGAGAATGGGACTCCGATGAGAGCTTCGACTGCTGTGCCACCCGCCAGGGTGAGGCTGACAGCAACCAAGTCCAGCCTCGGGTGCCATAGGAATCTCCGCCTCGCCCGACCCCAGGGCTCGGACTCGACCTCGCCTCGGACGATGATCTCCGCCTCGCCCGACCCCAGAGCTCGGACTCGACCTCGCCTCGGACGACGATCTCCGCCTCGCCCGACCCTAGGGCTCGGACTCGACCTCGCCTCGGACGACGATCTCCGCCTCGCCTGACCCCTGGGCTCGGACTCAACCTCGACTCCGGAAGACGGTCTCTGCCTCGCCCAACCCTAGGGCTTGGACTCGACCTCGACCTCGGAGGAGTCACCACCTCGCTCGGGCCGACGATGCCATAAGGGGAGGCCATCATTACCCTACCCCTAGCTAGCTCAGGCTACGGGGAACAAGACCGGTGTCCCATTTGGCTCGCCCCGGTAAAACAAGTAATGATGGCACCCCACGTGCTCCATGACAACGATGGTTCTCAGCCCCCTACGGAAGCAAGGATACGTCAGTAAGGATCCGACAGCCCCAACAGCTGTGCTTCTACAGGGCTCAAGCACTCCTCCGACGGCCACGACGCCACATGAACAGGGCTCCAACACCTCTCCGATAGCCACGTCGGCACGTACATAGGGTTCTAGCTCCTCTCTGCTAGACATGTTAGCACACTGCTACACCCCCCGTTGTACACCTGTACCCTCTCCTTACGTCTATAAAAGGAAGGTCTAGGGCTCTCATACAAAAAAGGTGGCCGCGTGGGAGAACGGGTAGCCTAACGCCCCTGTCTCTCTCTCTCCCTCGCGAACGCTTATAACCCCCTACTGCAAACGCATCCGCCCTGGGCGCAGGACAACACGAGGTCGCGGGTTCCCCCTTACTGTTTTCCCCCCTTGTGTCTCCGTCTCGCGCCGACCTATCTGGGCTAGGACACGCAGCGACAATTTACTCGTCGGTCCAGGGACCCCCCGGGGTTGAAACGCCGACAGTTGGCGCGCCAGGTAGGGGCCTGCTGCGTGTTGACGAACAGCTTCCCGTCAAGCTCCAGATGGGGAGTCTCCAGCAACCTCTTCAACCCGGGACGAAGCTCCATTTCGGGAGTCTCGAGTTCATGTCCCTCGACGGTAGCTACGACATGATACTCCTTCCTCCGCCGCGCGACAACGACAATGGCGGCCGTTAGCCCGCCCGCCGGCGGCAGAATCGACGACGTCTTCCCCACGTGGCGGAAGAGCAACATCCGGGTCTGTCCTGTCACCTTCCCCGCCGATAGAGGAGGAGACAAGGCAGGCATGGCCAAGCAGGAGGCGGCACCTCGTCGGCTGTCGAGCGAGTCGACGGCACCAGCGCCCCGACGGGGGATACGTCGGGTGTTGACCTCGCGCCTGAGACAAAGACGAGCGTCGTTTCCCCACAACACGCCAACCCCAAGCATACGACGGGCGACACCAGCACGCTCGCGAAGGACTTGCTGGGCGTCAGCCTTGTACCTGAGATAACGGTGCAGTCCGTCCCCGACGCGACCCCTGTCATCGTCCGTCGATCAAGAGGTACCGTCGATTTCCCATCCAGTGCCTTTTAGATTCAGCTTCGACCCACCAAGCAACCCCGCTTCGGTGGACGCTTTCATAAGGGCATATCCAAACCTCCCAGGGTACCATATGTGGTCAACCTGGGACAGATTGACGACTGTCTCGACCTACAGGCCCCTGGGTTCCGAGGAAGACAACGAGCCCGACTCTGGTTGAGATTTCTCCGGGCTCGGTAACTCTAGTGCCATGCGGGACTTCATGACCGCATGTGACTACTGCCTCTCCGATTGCTCCGATGATAGCCACAGCCTCGGCGACGAGGACTGTGGCCCAAGTCACGAATGTTTCCACGTCGATCTGGAGGGTCTCAACGAAGGCAACCACCTTGGTATGCCGGAGGACGGCGATCCCTCTAGGCCTGCGCCTCGCGTTGACATCCTTCGGGAGCTAGCCGTGGTCCCAGTCCCTGCGGGGGGTCAGGACACATAGCTCGAGCAAATCTACGAGATGCAGGCCAGGCTCGACGAGGAAGCAGGACAACTTGTGCAGCCCCGGCAGAACATCGGGCAGGAGCGGGCAGGCCGAGCACTAGCCGGAGAAGTGTGTCATCTGGCCCTGGATGTCTAGCGCCACATCACCGACGATGCCAGGGCAAGGCTGCCCCCGGTTTCCAGTTGGGTCGGCCAGAACCTGGCTGCAGCAGCAATACTGCTCCGAGCGATGCCAGAACCATCCACCACCGAGGGGCGGCGTATCCAGGGAGAACTCAGGAATCTCCTGGAGGATGCCGCGGTCCGACGGACCGAAAGCTCTGCCTCCCAAAGGCAGGAATACCCCCCAGAGCATCGCGCCGCGACTTCTCGATTCATGCGAGAGGCCTCGGTCCACACCGGGCGCACGCGGGACACAGCGCCTGCGGCCCCGAGCCGCCTCAGCAACGAGCACCATCGCCGCGACCGTCGAGCACACCTCGACGAGAGGGTGCGCTGAGGCTACCACCCCAGGCGTGGGGGATGCTACGACAGCGGGGAGGATTGGAGCCCTTCGCCCGAACCACCCGGTCCGCAAGCTTTCAGCCGGGCCATACGACGGGCGCCGTTCCCGACCCGGTTCTGGGCCCCGACTACCATCACCAAATACTCGGGGGAAACGAGGCCTGAACTATGGCTTGCGGACTACCGGCTGGCCTGCCAGCTGGGTGGAACGGACGATGACAACCTCATCATCCGCAACCTCCCCCTGTTCCTCTCCGACGCCGCCCGAGCCTGGCTGAAGCATCTGCCTCCTGCGCAGATCTCCAACTGGGACGACCTGGTCAAAGCCTTCGCTAGCAACTTCCAGGGCACATACGTGCGCCCTGGGAACTCCTGGGATCTTCGAAGCTGCCGCCAGCAGCCGGGAGAATCCCTGCGGGACTACATCCGGCGATTTTCGAAGCAGCGCACCGAGCTGCCCAACATCATCGACTCAGATGTCATCGGCGCGTTCCTCGCCGGCACCACTTGCCGCGACCTGGTGAGCAAGCTGGGTCGCAAGACTCCCACCAGGGCGAGCGAGCTGATGGACATCACCGCCAAGTTCGCCTCCGGCCAGGAGGCGGTCGAGGCCATCTTCTGGAAGGACAAGCAGCCTCAGGGGCGCCAGCCGGATGACGCCCCCGAAGCGTCCGCTCAGCGCGACACGAGGAAGAAGGGCAAGAAGAAGTCGCAAGCGAAACGCGACGCCGCCGACACAGACCTTGTCGCCGCCGTCGAGCACAAGAACCCTCGGAAACCTCCCGGCGACGCCAACTTGTTCGACAAGATGCTCAAGGAGTCGTGCCCCTATCATCAAGGTCCCGTCAAGCACACCCTTGAGGAGTGCGTCATGCTTCGGCGCTACTTCCACAAGGCTGGGCCACCAGCGGAAGGTGGCACGGCCCCCAACAACGACAAGAGGGAAGCTCACAAGGCAGAGGAGTTCCTCGAGGTCCATGACTGCTTCATGATCTACGGTGAGCGGATGGCGAACGCCTCGGCTCGGCACCGCAAGCAAGAGCGCCGGGAGGTCTGCTCGGTAAAGGTGGTGGCGCCAGTCTATCTAGACTGGTCCGACAAGCCCATCACCTTCGACCAAGACGACCACCCCGACCGCGTGCCGAGCCCGGGGAAGTACCCGCTCGTTGTGGATCCCGTCATCGGCAACGTCAGGCTTACCAAGGTCCTCATGGACGGAGGCAGCAGCCTCAACATCATCTACGCCGACACCCTCGGGCTCTTGCAGATCGATCTATCCTCGATCCGGGCTGGCGCGGCGCCCTTTCACGGGATCATTCCCGGGAAGCGCGTCCAGCCCCTTGGTCAACTCGATCTACCCGTCTGCTTCGGGACTCCCTCCAACTTCTGAAAGGAAACCCTCACGTTCGAGGTGGTCGGGTTCTGAGGAACCTACCACGCAGTGCTGGGGAGACCATGTTACGCCAAGTTCATGACCGTCCCCAACTACACCTACCTCAAGCTCAAGATGCCGGGCCCCAACGGGGTCATCACCGTCGACCCCACGTACCGACACGCGTACGAATGCGACGTGGAGTACGCCGAGGCCCTCGCCGAATCCGAGACCCTCATCGCCGACATGGAAAACCTCTCCAAGGAGGTGCCAGATGCGAAGCGCCACGTCGGCAACTTCGAACCAGCAGAGGCGGTTAAATCCGTCCCTCTCGACCCCAACAGCGACGCCTCCAAGTAGATCCAGATCGGCTCCGAGCTCGACCCCAAATAGGAAGCAGTGCTCATCGACTTTCTCCACGCGAACGCCGAGGTTTTTGCGTGGAGTCCCTCGGACATGCCTGACATACCGAGGGAAGTCACCGAGCACTCACTGGATATCCGAGCTGGAGCCTGACCCGTGAAGCAGCCTCTGCGCCGATTCAACGAAGAAAAGCGCAGAGCCATAGGCGAGGAGATCCACAAGCTGATGGCTGCAGGGTTAATCAAAGAGGTATTCCATCCCGAATGGCCAGCCAACCCTGTGCTTGTGAAAAAGAAAGGTGGGAAATGGCGGATGTGTGTAGACTACACTAGTCTAAACAAAGCATGTCCGAAAGTTCCCTACCCTCTACCTCGCATCGATCAAATCGTGGATTCCACTGCTGGGTGCGAAACCCTGTCTTTCCTCGATGCCCACTCTGGGTATCACCAAATCAGGATGAAAGAGTCCGACCAGCTCGTGACTTCTTTCATCACACCCTTTGGCATGTACTGCTATGTTACCATGCCATTTGGTTTGAGGAATGCGGGTGCGACATACCAAAGGTGCATGAACCACGTGTTCAGACAACACATTGGTCGAACGGTCGAGGCCTACGTCGATGACATCGTAGTCAAGACGAGGAAAGCCTCCGACCTCCTCTCTGACCTTGAAACGACATTCAAGTGTCTCAAAGCGAAAGGCGTAAAACTCAATCCCGAGAAGTGTGTCTTCGGAGTCCCCTAAGGCATGCTCCTGGGTTTCATCGTCTCCGAGCGGGGCATCGAGGCCAACCCGGAGAAAATCGTGGCCATCACCAACATGGGGCCTATCAAGGACTTGAAAGGAGTACAGAGGGTCATGGGATGCCTTGTGGCTCTGAGCCGCTTCACCTCACGCCTCGGCGAAAGAGGCCTGCCCCTGTATTGCCTCTTAAGGAAGACCGAGCGCTTTACTTGGACCCTCGAGGCCGAGGAAGCCCTTAGGAACTTGAAGGCGCTCCTTACAAGCGCGCCCATCCTGGTGCCCCCCACTACCGGAGAAGCCCTCTTGATCTACGTCGTTGCCACCACTCAGGTGGTCAGCACCGCGATCAGTGGTCGAGAGACGAGAAGAAGGGCACGCACTGCCCGTCCAGAGGCCGGTTTACTTCATCAGGGAGGTACTGTCCGAGACCAATATCCGCTACCCGCAAATTCAGAAGCTACTGTACGCGGTGATTCTGACATGGCGAAAGTTGCGACACTACTTCGAGTCTCATCCGGTGACTGTGGTGTCATCCTTCCCCCTGGGGGAGATCATCCAGTGCCGAGAGGCCTCGGGTAGGGTTGCAAAGTGGGCGGTGGAGATCATAGGCGAGACAATCTCGTTCGCCCCTCAGAAGGCCATCAAGTCCCAAGTCTTGGCGTACTTCGTGGCTGAATTGGTCGACACCTAGCTTCCAATAGCTCCGATCCAACCGGAACTCTAGACCATGTTTTTCAACGGGTCGCTGATGAAAACAGGAGCGGGCGCGGGCCTGCTCTTCATCTCACCCCTCGGGAAGCACCTCCGCTACGTGCTGCGCCTCCATTTCCCGGCGTCCAACAACGTGGCCAAGTATGAGGATCTGGTTAACGGGTTGCGCATCGCCATCGAGCTAGGGGTCCGACGCCTTGACGCTCGTGGCGACTCGCAGCTTGTCATCGACCAAGTCATGAAGAACTCCCACTGCCGCGACCCGAAGATGGAAGCCTACTGCGACGAGGTTCGGCGCCTGGAGGACAAGTTCTATGGGCTCGAGCTCAACCACGTTGCTCGACGATACGACGAGACTGCGGACGAGCTGGCTAAGATAGCCTCGGGGCGAACAACGGTTCTTCCGGACGTCTTCTCCCGAGACCTACATCAACCCTCCATCAAGACCGACGACACGCCCGAGCCCGAGAAAGCCTCAGCTCTGCCCGAGGCGCCCTCGGCCCAGCCCAAGGCGCCCTCGGCCCAGCCCAAGGCACCCTCGGCCCAGCCTGAGGCAGTCTCGACCCCGCCCGAGGCACCCTCGGCCCCCGAGGGTGAGGCACTGCGCGTCGAGGAAGAGCGGAATGGGGTCACGCCTAATCAAGACTGGCAGACCCCATACCTGCAATATCTCCACCAAGGAGAGCTACCCCTCGACAAAGCTGAAGCTCGGCGACTGGCGCGGCGCGCCAAGTCGTTTGTCTTGCTGGGTGACAAAAAGGAGCTCTACCACCGCAGCCCCTCAGGCATCCTCCAACTGTGCATATCCATCGCCGAAGGTCAAGAGTTATTGCAAGAAATACACTCGGAGGCTTGCGGTCATCACGCAACACCTCTGGCCCTCGTGGGAAACGCCTTCCGACAGGGTTTCTACTGGCCGACCGCGGTGGCCGATGCCACTAGGATTGTACGCACCTGCCAAGGGTGTCAATTCTACGCAAAGCAGACCCACCTGCCCTCTTAGGCTCTGCAAACAATACCCATCACCTGGTCGTTTGCTGTATGGGGTCTGGACCTCGTCGGTCCCTTGCAGAAGGCACCCGGGGCTTCACGCACCTGCTGGTCGCCATCGACAAATTCTCCAAGTGGATTGAGGTCCGACCCCTAAACAGCATCAGGTCCGAACATGCGGTGGCGTTCTTCACCAACATCATCCATCGCTTCGGGGTCCCGAACTCCATCATCACCGACAACGACACCCGGTTCACCGGAAGAAAGTTCCTAGACTTCTGCGAGGACCACCACATCCGGGTGGACTGGGCCGCCGTAGCTCACCCCATGACGAATGGGCAGGTAGAGCGTGCCAATGGCATGATTCTACAGGGGCTCAAGCCGAGGATCTACAACGACCTCAACAAGTTCGGCAGGCGGTGGGTGAAGGAACTCCCCTCGGTGGTCTGGAGTCTGAGAAAGACGCCAAGCCGAGCCACGGGCTTCACGCCGTTTTTTTCTAGTCTATGGGGCCGAGGCTATCTTGCCCACAGACTTAGAACACGGCTCCCTGAGGACAAGGGCATACGACACCCGAAGCAACCAGACAAACCGAGAAGACTCACTTGACCAGCTGGAAGAGGCTCAGGACATGGCCTTACTACACTCGGCGTGGTATCAGCAGTCCCTGCGACGCTACCACGCCCGAGGGGTTCGGTCCCGAGATCTCCAGGTGGGCGACTTAGTGCTTCGGCTACGACAAGACGCCCGAGGGCGCCACAAGCTCATGCCTCCCTGGGAAGGGCCGTTCATCATCGCCAAGATTCTGAAGCCCGGAACATACAAGCTAGCCAACAATCAAGGCGAGGTCTACAGCAACGCTTGGAACATCCAACAGCTACATCGCTTCTACCCTTAAGATGTTTTCAAGTCGTTCATGTACCTCGTTTACATACACAAGCAAAGTCTAATCTTTAAGGAAGGGTCAGCCTTGTCTCGGCAAAGCCCGACCCTCCCTCGGGGGCTAGAAAGGGGGAACCCCCTCTGTGTCAAAATTTTCCTCGGAAAAAGTCTTTCTGCCAGAACATCTTTTGTGCTTTTCGGCTACTTCGATAGTGGAGTCCTGAAAACGACGGAGTACACGTAAGCAGGCAAGGCCGACCGAGCCGAGGGACTCCTACGCCTCCGGGATACGGATACCTCACTCATCACCTTCTGCGATAAGTAACTCACGCTCGGATAAGGGATTTCGCTGTCCGAGCAAGTCTTAATGCTCGAAAACTTCTTCTGCTGAAATGATTTTTTGTGCTGTCTCGACTATATCGATAACAGAATCCTACAGACGAGTAAGAGTACACGTAAGCAGGCAAGGCCGACCGAGCCGAGGGACTCCTATGCCTCCGGGATATGGATACCTCACTCATCAACTTCTGCGATAAGTAACTCACGCTCGGATAAACGATTATGTTATCGACGAACAAGTCCTGATACTCGAAACAAGGGGAAAAGAAACGCAGCTTTACAACACGACGACGATATGTTTTGGCCTCGACGGCCGCAAGAAACATACGCACGCTACAGACAAACTGTTCCTGCAGGTTCAGACGTCAGCAGGGGGAGCAGCAGCACCCTCGGCATCGACTCCACCCTCGGCGGAATCTGACCCGGCCTCGAACAAGCAACATGGTCGGAGGAACTCCACCTTGAAGGAAGATGTCAGCACCGCGCCTGGGCCATCACCGCTAGGGTCTCCTCCATGAACCCGGCCCAAGCAGACGGCCGGACCGGCTGCTCCGTAGCCTCAGCCAGCTGTCCCCCAAGGACGCCAGCCCGGCTCATGGCCTCGGCAGCCCGACTCCAGGGTTGGTCCCGCCAGCGGACGACCTGGCCAGGTCCCAGCCGCCACTACGATGCCTCGTCAGCCTAGGAAGCCCCCTACTCCTAGGCCGACGAAGTTTCTTCTCCAGCCAACTTCGCCTCTGTCCATGCTGACACCGCTGCCTCTGGCTTCGGCTTATCGCAGAGCAGCCGAGGGTTCCTTCACTAAGCAAGAGAAGCCTCAAACGGTAAGGCCGACCGAGCCGAGGGACTCCTACGCCTCCGGGATACGGATACCTCGCTCGTCACCTTCCGCACAAGGCAACTCACGCTTGGTTAAGCGGTCCAGCTAGCCGACAGGCGAGTTCTGGTGCGCAAAATGGAGAAGAAACACGACTTTACGCCCAAATACACAAATGTTCAGGCCCCGATAGCCGCAATGAACATACGCCAGCACTCAAGGTGCCATTACAAATGGGACTCCGGTTCCGTTCCCGCGGGTATGAACAAACTCCATACCAGGAGGCCCGCGGGACGACGAACTCCAAGCGGCTCACAGCCGCCCGCTCCGACAACAGCGACAACGACCTCCGCTCCGGGTGGCCAAACAGCAGCAGCGATGACCTCAGGGCAGACACAGCTGCGACAAGGCCCTCGCCCATGTCTCCGCTCGAGGGGCGAGGACAAGCTATCAAAGCCAAAGAGCCGGAGGCCCAGAGCGCGGATGGTGGCAGCAATCTCGTCGGTGACGAGGACTTCTCCAGCCGCCACCACCTCAGCACTGATGGCGGCAGCCGTCTACCCACCGGCAGATCCCCACTCGGGTCCTCCCGGACGGGCGAACACCAACCTCCGTGCAGGGGTGTCATACCGGAGCAAAGGCAGGACAGCCCAAGAACACGAACGCCGCCCTAGCAGTGCACGACGTCTTGGGCGGTCCCCTGGTGCACGCGGCGCGACAGCCGCCCGCACGATGGGCAGATAGCCGCACTCCGCCCAGCGGCGGAAGGTGGCACCGGAAGCTGCGCTAGAACCAGCTGAGCCAGCAAACCAGGCACGTGGGAGCTGACGACGCTTGTGGCCGCTCGGCCCCGCATTGTCGAAATCCACCCCTTCCGCTAGGACGGTGAGCGCCCTCTCCCATGAATGCTGAAGGAGAGGGTGACCCACGAATCCTACGGGAGGTAGAGCTCTGGCTCAGCTCGCCCTCCACCCCAGTAAGGATGACGAAGATCCTTGAAGCTGAGGGCGGGGCAGAGGCCGCAGCCCGGCTTGCTTCTCCCCACCATCGAACTGGTGGTCACCGTCTTGGGTGACCACCGGTGAGGGGATGCAGCCGGGCTGCCTGACGAAAATCCTTGAAGCCGAGCTATGGCTGAAAGGTACCAACCTCCACAAGGTTGCGCTCCTTCCACAACAAGACGAAAGCGACGCAAGCGCTCCCTATCCGGGGGCTCGGAAGGTGGAAGGACGCGATGCATGAAGGGAGTGCGAAGACATGGTTGCCATCCAAGGGGGTCACCCTCCTTTTAAAGGCGACTCTCCCCGCTTGCGTCCTCAAGCCGACGCGGACTAAGTCTTCACCAACACGCTTCAAGGTCCTCCCCCTACGACACGGGGGCTGGGCCCCACGCGTCAGGCGAGCTGCCCCAGGACAGAAGAAGCCAAACCGCCGTGTGCGGAGCATGTAACCGCCCAGCGGTTACAAGCATTCCTCCGTCTTCGCCCAAACCAGCGGGTGAAAGGGCGGACTGCCATGCAGGCGGTATGCAACTGCATAAAGGGGGCGCACCCTTTCGACTTCGACGCATCCAGCATGGAGGCCCAGGCCCACACGTCATGGAACTGGCGCACCGGTTACTACGTGCAAAAAACTGCAGCGCCACTTGCGCCAGCACCGCGCCTTCTCGACTACGGAACCGGTGCCGCGACTCAAGGCAACCCTGCGCATGGCCCAGCAGTGCCAACCAGGCACGTCGGTCATGGGTCAGTCAGCTGCGGGAGAAGGCGCAACGGTCAACAAGGCCAAAAGTGGGCTGGCAGTAATGGCGGTGGCAGGCGGGCGGAAGCAGCAGTCAAATCGTCTACAGGCTCACGTGCCCTCCTGGAACAGCGAGAGAGCCCTCTCCCACGGCGTGAAGACGACGCGCCCGTGTTCCGTTCCTCGAACGGCTCGCGCATGCACAACGGCTGCCCCGTGAATCACTCGTCCCGTCGCATTAACTCTGCGGCAGGACAGGCGACACCTTTGGCAGGCGAAGCGGGTGACGCTTCACCTCCGCCATAATGACCTGTAACACCCTGAATTTGGGGGTATAAAATTTCTTTGCTCATATTCACAAATTCAGGTGTTACTTCTCTTTTCACACCCTTCCCAATCTCCTCTTTCTCTTTTCTATAGAAGAAAAGGGGCTATTTTCTTTGGGTAATTAAAGTCTATTAGACCAAACTCCAAAGGAGTATGTATTGTGGCATCATGATAAACCCTAAATTTCACTTTTGCTTGGTGCATAATACTTGGAAGTGCTAATTTGAATTTGTGGCCTATTTAGATTTGAATCAAATAGAGTAAATAAAAAGAAAAGGGAAATCAAATGCCAGAATAAAAGAAAAAAGGAAAGAAGCCCACCCCCCCCCCCCGCCCCCTCGGCCTTTCGGCCCATCTGGCCCATCCCGCGCGCGCGCCTTCCTCCCCCCTCTTCTCTCTCTGCCCTGGCGGGCCCGCCCGTCAGCGTAGCCGCTTTCCCCGCGTCCGCGCCCGCTTCCCCCTCTCTCTCTGCTCGCGGGCCCGGGCTGTCAGCTCCTCCATCTCCGCGTAACCGCCGCCCCGAGCTGCGCGTGCCGTGGACTCCGCGCCCACGTCGCGCATGGAGCTCGCAACCACCTCGCCCTCGGCCACTTGAGCCCGGAGCCTAGCCCACCCTCTCTCCCTCCCTCATTTGCGCACTCCGGTTACCGCCGCGCCTTCGCCGCCACCGAGGAGTCCCCGGAGTTCGCCTTGAGGTAAGGAACCTCCCCCGCCCTCTCCCTTCCTTTTTATTGCCCCCCGCTGCGCTTAATTCCTCGCCGGAGTCCTTTAGCGCCACCGCCAAGCCACTTCGCCGTGGACCGCCCCCCTCCGGTGCCCCTGTTCCGACCTAGTCCCCACCAGAAGGTTCCCCGCGCCCTCCCCAACCTCCTCGGCCATCCAGGTCGCCCCAAGGACCCGCAGAGCCCCCGCGCCCCTCGTCTCCGGCGAGTTCTCCACCGCGGGAGCAGGCGCCGCCGCCTCTGCTAGCCGGAGGGGAAGATAGAAGCCGGCCGCCAGATCTCCGCCGTCCAGCTTAGATCGGACGACCCTGTTTCAAATAGGCCGAGCCCAATCCTAGCCGTCCGCCTGAGATCCAACGGCCCAGGGCCGTTTCCCCCCCGCACCCCGCCTTCCTACCATTTGGGCCCCGCCTGTCAGCCGTCTGCCCCCGCGCTGCCCGCCCGGCCCCGCCTGTCAGCCGTCCGCGCCCGCGCTGCCCGCCCGGCCCCACCTGTCAGCCGCTCATGCCGCCGCGCGCTCGCGCGCCTGCCCACAGATCTAATCTCGGGCGTTGATCCGAGATCCAACGGCTATAAGAGCCCGATACCCCTTCGCCCGCACAATTTCTTAAAGAGACCCCCGGCTTTCTGCAAATTAACCCGCCGTCCCTGGATCTTCGCAGTTAGGTCCTCGGACCTTTTATTTAATCCAAAATAAGCATTTAAGGCATATTTTAATCCCTAATCTTGTAAAATTCATAACTTTGTCATATGAACTCCAAATTAGGTGCTTCAAATTGCAAAATGTTCATAATATTCTTATCTATTTATTTAAACAATGTTTCCCTGCTGTTTTTATGTCCCAATTAAAAGTTGATCATTAGGGTAAAATTAATGTTATTGGAACCCTATTTGAGATAAATAAAAATTAGTAGACTTTAATAAAAGTTGGAGCACCTAAGTTTATGGACTTAACACCATGTAATGATGTAACCCCACCACTGACTTAGACCTGATTAGTGGATAATGAATCATTTTGTATAGTCATCTACCGAAGACCTAGGGGACACCAGATTGCCAATCCTTTTCTACTGTGAACTTGTGATCTCTCTGCTGCATATGTTTGGTTTATTGCTTTTGTTTGTTACTTCCCAAGTGCATAGAATGAATGATTACTTTACATAGACAACGGGCAGTCTGTGTTTCCCGAGGAAGTTGCAGAAGAAGTCCCTGATCAGCAGTTTGGTGAAGGCAAGTGTCCTCTGACCCATTATGTCCTATTCACTTATAATTCACTTTCCCGCATTACTTAATTGAAACCTAAGTATTGACTAGCTTCATACTTTACCTTATCCTTGATGACCTGTTGGGTTATTATGGTTAACATTTTGCTATTGCCTCAACCTAATCAATGAACATGATGTGACTATTTATGATACGATACTGTTATCCTGATGATATTGATGAGCTTGTGATACTCTAGGGGGCTCAGGCTGTTTCCTGAGTACCTCTCCATAAGGACCTGTTCGTTGAGAGACCACCCGGGATAACAGTGCAACCATGAGAGTGAAATGGGATGCCCTTAGCTGATTAATTAGAGGAACTTGAGGTGTAGTTGCTTCGCCGTCATGCCGTCAATGGGGTCCAGGCACAGTGCTTGCTCTGCCGAGGCTGAGTGCCGAGGTTCTTTCGTTTTGCTTTTTGTTAGTCACTCTCCTACGGGGAGGGGTACTGTGTTTATCAAACTGGAGAAACCTAACGGGCAGCTATGATCTCTAGGGAATCTTTGTAAAAGCTACCTAGTGATACCCTGCCGGACCACCTAGGTAGTGGTCAATGGGGATTAGCTCTCCCCGGGTAGAAAGGGAATCACGACTCATGGGTAAAGTGTGCGACCTCTGCAGAGGGTAGTGAAACTGATATATCAGCCGTGCTCACGGTTAAGAGCAGCCTTGGGATCCTCTTGATTAGAGATACAAATGGTTCGAGATACAATGGTTCTATTAATGTTTTTGGTTCGGTGAGGATCATGATGATTCTTCGATGAGGAAATGACTCATGGGATGGTTACATGATAAAACTTGGCTTCCACTAATAATAAATGCCTGACCAACTAAAAGCAATCTGCTTTGACCTTAACCAAACAAAAAGCTAGTCCACTTCAACCAAACGGGGCATTTGCTGAGTACGTTGATGTGTACTCATCCTTGCTTTACCACAAAACACCAGGTTGTCCACATTGCAACCACTGCTCGGGAGAAGACGAAGCTGTGGAAGGAGACTTCTAGGAGTTCCAAGACTACGACGAGTTTTAGGTGTGGGTTGGCGGCAACCCCCAGTCAGCTGCCTGTGAAGGCCTTATCTTTACTGCGTTTCGCTTAGCACTTTGATTTATCCGTTAAGTTGATGACTATGTGGATGTCTCTGACTCGGTGATGTAATAAGTTAATACTCTTTTATGTTATTATTCGAGCAATGTGCGATGATGTTCATTTATGTAATTGCTGTCTACGTGAGTTCTGATCCTGGCACGTACATAGTTCGCATTCGGTTTACCTACCAAAACCGGGTGTGACATAAGTGGTATCAAAGCCGTGCTGACTGTAGGACCGCTGACCTAGAGTAGCACTGGTCGTACTAAGGACTATTGACCTTCCCTCTCACCTTGACCTCTGATGTTACTTCAAAAGTCGGTCACCTCGACCAACCCTATGTTCTACTACATATATATACTAAATTATACCTTGTTAAAATTTTATTTTTGTTCTGTCTATGGTTTATTCACTTGTCATATTAGTTCTGTTCTTACTCTTATGCTTACGGTGTCTTTTGTAGATGGCTCGTCTTAGACACACTGCACGTAAGTCGGTGATTCCTTTCCTGCCGTCTCGCCTTGCGGAGCATCCTCTGCGCCGCACCGTGTCCGGTCAGTTCGAGTCACCTGGAGAGACTGCACCACCGCCTGCGTGAGGAGCAGGAACGCCGGCGTCAGCACAGAGAGCAGCAGGGCTCTTCCTCCCCACCTGAGCAGGAGGTGGAGTCCGTGAGGCGCCGTTCCTCTGTTCCTCAGCTGGAGGCGCCCCTTGCACCACCACGGGACGCCCCGGCTGTTGGAGGAGCTACTGGAGGGAGTCCTGGAGGAGACCCCGACGACGACGACTCAGACCACAGCATGGAGTCCTCTGAGCCTCAGGAGGCGGAAGGATGGGTCGCCCGACCCATCACCCGTGACGCCGCTCGCGGTTGTCACTTCCACGACGCACTCGACACCTTGTTGCGCCGAGCTTTCAATCGGCACACCTGGTCGATCGAGTACCGTTGTGTAGTCTACCAGCACAGTCGCGGGAGGTACCCGGAATCGCTGGGAGGCTACCTGCCTAGTTCGCCTGTCCGGAGGATGACCTCCGGGGTGCAGAGGCCGTTTCGGAACACTACTCCATCTCCGAGAGGGACACTGCAGAGGCAGCTATGCAGGACGCAGCACGGCGTGCACTATCCCAGTACTGTTCTTTGTTCGGTGGGGTGGCCGACGGTCTTAACCTTAGGTACTACCCCCGCCGTCCTACTGGTAGCACAGAGAGTGTGGTTGTCTCGCCTATTGGTGAGGATAACCCTAGGTTGAGCAGCACAGTCAACCTAGTCGTAGTGCTCAACACCGAGCTGGACCACTCTCTGGACGAGCTGAGCAGGGCTCGAACGGAGATTGCTGGGTTGCGTGCTGAGCTGGCAGAGCGCCGCCACCAGGAGGGTGGTTTTCCCGCTCCTGTTGGGACTCAGCACCCTTACCGCTCGCCGCCATGTGGTCACCACACTTACGGTTCCCCTACCTGTAAGACCAGGATAGATCTGGATCCTTAGATCGTTAGCGTCGGGGTTTGTAATAATCCTTAAGTCAGATGTCCCAGTCTTAGATAGTCAGTTTAGTTCGCTTATCAGTTGCTTCCATTTAGTTTAGTTTGCTTATCAGTTGCTCACATGCTTGTTATGATGAACCTGTGCTGGATTTGAATCTTTGTAATGACTGTAGCCAACATGTGGGTTTCCCCTGCAGTTTGGCTTAGCTAGTGATGTTAATGAAGTCAGTTATTTAGTTGGGAAACCATTTTGTCGGGGACCATAATTATGGGTATCCTCAAGACGCCTAATTCTCAGCTAGGTAACCCCCATCAGCATAAAGCTGCAGAGGCCTGATGGGTGCGATTAAGTCAGGGATCAGTCCATACGAGCGACTTGATCACGCCTCGCCCGAGCCTAGCCTCGGGCAAGGGCAGCCGACCCTGAGGTGTTTCCGTCTCGCCCGAGGCCCCCTTTTTTGCGGCAGACGCATCTCCGGCTCGCCCGAGGCCTTGCCTTCGTTAAGAAGCAACCCTGGCTAAATCGCCGCGCCGACCGACCAAGTCACAGGGGCATTTAACGCAAAGGTAGCCTGGCACCTTTATCCTGACGCGTGCCCCCTGGCAGAGCCGAAGTGACCGCCGTCACTCCGCCGCTCCACTGACCGGTCTGACAAAAGGACAGCGTCGCCTGCGCCGTCCCGACTGCGGTGCCACTTGACAGAGTGAGCCTGACAGGCAGCCAGGCCTTGCCAAAGGCGCCATAGGAAGCTCCGCCCGACCCAGGGCTCGGACTCGGGCTAAGGCCCCGGAAGACGGCGAACTCCGCTTCGCCCGACCCAGGGCTCGGACTCGGGCTAAGGCCCCGGAAGACGGCGAACTCCGCTCCGCCCGACCCAGGGCTCGGACTCGGGCTAAGGCCCCGGAAGACGGTGAACTCCGCTCCGCCCGACCCAGGGCTCGGACTCGGGCTAAGACCCCGGAAGACGGCGAACTCCGCTCCGCCCGACCCAGGGCTCGGACTCGGGCTAAGGCCCCGGAAGACGGCGAACTCCGCTTCACCCGACCCCTGGGGTCGAGCTCCGCCCTGGCTTCTGCCGAACGACCTCCGCCTCGCCCGACCCAGGAGCTCGGGCTCGGCCTCGGCCATGGAAGACAGACTCGACCTCGGCCTCGGAGGAGCCTCCACGTCGCCCGACCTAGGGCACAAGTCCGCCACGTCAACAAGAAGCGCCATCATCACCCTACCCCGAGCCGACTTGGGCCGCAGAGAACAAGACCGACGTCCCATCTGGCTAGCTCCGCCAGATAGGCAATGATGGCGCCCCGCTAGACCCATGACGACGGCGGCTCTCAGCTCCCTTACGGAAGCAGGGGGACGTCAGCAAGAGCCCAACTGTTCCGACAGCTGTCCCTCCACCAGGCTCCGTTACTCCTCCGACAGCCACGACACCACACCAGCTGGGTGCCAAGTTCTCTCCGGCTGCCACATTGGCATGTACCTAGGGCGCTAGCTCTCCCCCGCTAGACACGTAGCACTCTGCTGCACCCCCATTGTACACCTGGATCCTCTCCTTACACCTATAAAAGGAAGGACCAGGGCCTTCTTAGAGAAGGTTGGCCCCGCGGGAACGAGGGCAGGGGCAGGCGCTCTCTTGGGGCCGCTCGCTTCCCTCACCCGCGTGGACGCTTGTAACCCCCTACTGCAAGCGCACCCGACCTGGGCGCGGGACGAACACGAAGGCCGCGGGATCTCCACCTCCCTCACGACTCGGCTCCGGCCACCTCGCTTTCCCCCCTTCGCGCTCGCCCACGCGCTCGACCCATCGGGGCTGGGGCACGCGGCACACTCACTCGTCGGCTTAGGGACCCCCGGTCTCAAAACATCGACAGTTGGCGCGCCAGGTAGGGGCCTGCTGCGTGTTGACGAGCAGTTTCCCGTCAAGCTCCAGATGGGCAGTCTCCAACGACCTCTCCAACCCGGGACGGTGCTCTGTTTCGGGAGTCTCGAGTTCATGTCTTTCGACGGCAGCTACGACATGATACTCCTTCCACCGCCGCGCGACGGCGACAATGGTGGCCGACAGCCCGCCCGCCGGCGGCGGAATCGACGACGTCTTCCCCGCGTGGGGGAAGAACAACATTCGAGCTCGCCCCATCCTCTCCCTCGCCATCGGAGGAGGAGGCGGGGCAACCAGGGCCGAGCAGGGAGGCTGCGCTCCGTCGGCTGTCGAGCAAATCGACATCCCCAGCGCCCCAACGGAGGACGCGTCGGGCGTCACCCTCGTGTTTGAGGTGAAGGCGAGCGCCGTCCCCCCGCAACACGCCAACCCCGAGCAAGTGGACGACGCCAGCACGCTCACGGAGGGCCTGCAGGACGTCGCCCTCGTACCCAAGACGACGACGGCGCGATCAGTCCCCGATGTGACTTCGTCGCTCCTCGTCGACCAAAAGGTACCGACTGATTCCCATCCTTCGTCATTTCGACTCGACCTCAACCCGCCTAGCGACCTCGCTCTGGCGGGCGCTCATGTTGAGGCGAGTGCAACCTCTCTTGGGTTTCGTGTGCGGTCGCATTGGGACCGACTGACGGGCGTCTCGACCTACGGGCCCTCTGGGTCCGAGGAAGATGACGACCCCAGCATCTGCTGGGATTTCTCTGGATCTGGCAACCCCAGTGCCATGCGGGACTTCATGACCGCATGCAACTACTGCCTCTCCGACTGTTCCGACGGCAGCCGCAGCCTTGACGACAAGGACTGCAGGCCCGAGCCGCGAATGTTTCCACGTCGAGCTAGGGGATCCCTCCGGAGGCAACCGTCTCGGCATGCCGGAGGATGGTAATCTCCCTAGGCCGGTGCCTCGCACCGACATCCCGCGGGAGCTAGCTGTGGTCCCCATTCCGGCGGGAGGTCACGACCCACAGCTCGAGCAAGTCCGCGGGGTGCAGGCCGGGCTCGACGAGGGGGCAGGAGCGCTCGAGTCGATTCGCCGGGACGTCGGGCAGGTATGGGCGGGCCAGCCCCCGGCCGGAGAAATGCGTCACCTGCCCCAGGGTCTCCTAGCACCACATCGCCAACTGATGCCAGGGACAGGCCGCCACCCGCATCCAGCGGGACCGGTCAGGACCTGGCAGCCGCAGCGATGCTCCTCCGCGCGATGCCGGAGTCATCAACCACCGAGGGCCGGCGAATCCAGGGAGAGCTCAAGCATCTCCTGGAAGGCGCTGCGGCCCGTCGGGCTGAGAGCTCTGCCTCCCGAAGGCAGGGGTACCCCTCGGAACCTCATGCCGCGACTTCTCGACTCATGCGGGAAGCCTCGGCCTACACCGGGCGCACGCGCAACACCGCGCCTGCGGCCCCGGGCCACCTCGGCGACGAGCACCCTCATCGCGACCGTCGGGCCCGCCTCGACGAAAGGGTGCGCCGAGGCTATCACCCCAGGCGTGGGGGACGCTACGACAGCGGGGAGGATCGGAGTCCCTCGCCCGAACCACCCGGTCCGCAGGTCTTCAGCCGGGCCATTCGGCGGGCGCCGTTTCCGGCCCGATTCCGACCCCCGACTACTATCACAAAGTACTCGGGGGAAACAAGACTGGAATTGTGGCTCGCGGACTACCGCCTGGCCTGTCAACTGGGTGGAACGGACGACGACAACCTCATCATCCGCAATCTCCCCCTGTTCCTCTCCGACACTGCTCGCGCTTGGTTGGAGCACGTGCCTCCGGGGCAGATTTCCAACTAGGAGGATTTGGTCCAAGCTTTCGCCGGCAACTTCCAGGGCACGTACGTGCGCCCCGGGAATTCCTGGGACCTCCGAAGCTGCCGGCAACAGCCGGGAGAGTCTCTTCGGGACTACATCCGGCGGTTCTCGAAGCAGCGCAACCGAGCTGCCCAACATCACCGACTCAGATGTCATCGGCGCGTTCCTTGCCGGCACCACTTGCCGTGACCTGGTGAGCAAGTTGGGTCGCAAGACCCCCACCAGGGCGAGCGAGCTGATGGACATCGCCACCAAGTTCGCCTCTGGCCAGGAGGCGGTCGAGGCCATCTTCCGAAAGGACAAGCAGCCCCTAGGGCCGCCCGTCGGAAGATGCTCCCGAGGCGTCTACTCCGCGCGGCGCCAAGAAGAAAGGCAAGAAGAAGTCGCAAGCGAAACGCGACGCCGCCGACGCGGACCTTGTCGCCGCCGCCGAGTACAAGAACCCTCGGAAGCCCCCCGGAGGTGCCAACCTTTTCGACAAGATGCTCAAGGAGACGTGCCCCTACCATCAGGGGCCCGTCAAGCACACCCTCGAGGAGTGCGTCATGCTTCGGCGCCACTTCCACAAGGCCGGGCCACCCGCAGAGGGTGGCAGGGCCCGCGACGATGACAAAAAGGAAGATCACCAAGCAGGAGAGTTCCCCGAGGTCCGCGACTGCTTCATGATCTGCGGAGGGCATGCGGCGAATGCCTCGGCTCGGTATCGTAAGCGAGAGCGTCGGGAGGTCTACTCGGTGAAGGTGGCGGCGCCAGTCTACCTAGACTGGTCCGACAAGCCCATCACCTTCGACCAAGATGACCACCCCGACCACGTGCCGAGCCCGGGGAAGTACCCGCTCGTCGTCGATCCCATCATCGGCGACGTCAGGCTCACCAAGGTCCTGATGGATGGGGGTAGCTGCCTCAATATCATCTACTGCCGAGACCCTCAGGCTCCTGCGCGTCGATCTGTCCTCCGTCCGAGCAGGCGCTGCGCCCTTCCACGGGATCATTCCTGGGAAGCGCGTCCAGCCCCTCGGACGGCTTGACCTTCCTGTCTGCTTCGGAACACCCTCCAACTTCCGAAGGGAGACTTTGACGATTCGAGGTGGTCGGGTTCCGAGGAACCTACCACGCGGTATTGGGGAGGCCATGCTACGCGAAGTTCATGGCCATCCCCAACTACACCTACCTGAAGCTCAAGATGCCGGGCCCCAATGGGGTCATCACCGTCGGCCCCACGTACAAACACGCGTTCGAATGCGATGTGGAGTGCGTGGAGTACGCCGAGGCCCTCGCCGAGTCCGAGGCCCTCATCGCCGACCTGGAAAACCTCTCCCGAGAGGTGCCGGACGTGAAGCGACACGCCGGCAACTTCGAGCCAGCGGAGACGGTTAAGGCCGTCCCTCTCGACCCCAGTGGCGACACCTCCAAGCAGATCCGGATCGGTTCCGGGTTCGACCCCAAAAAGGAAGCAGTGCTCGTCGACCTTCTCCGCGCAAACGCCGACTGTCTTTGCGTGGAGTCCCTCGGACATGCCCGGCACACCGAGGGATGTCGCCGAGCACTCGCTGGATATTCGGGCCGGAGCCCGACCGGTCAGGCAGCCTCTGCGCCGATTCGACGAGGAAAGGCGCAGGGTGATAGGCGAGGAGATCCACAAGCTGATGGCAGCAGGGTTCATCAAAGAGGTATTCCATCCCGAATGGCTTGCCAACCCTGTGCTTGTGAGGAAGAAAGGGGGGAAATGGCGGATGTGTGTAGACTACACTGGTCTCAACAAAGCATGTCCGAAGGTTCCCTACCCTCTACCTCGCATCGATCAAATCGTGGATTCCACTGCTGGGTGCGAAACCCTGTCTTTCCTCGATGCCTACTCAGGGTATCATCAAATCAAGATGAAAGAGTCCTGACCAGCTCGCGACTTCTTTCATCACGCCCTTCGGCATGTACTGCTATGTCACCATGCCGTTCGGTTTGAGGAACGCGGGTGCAACGTACCAGCGGTGCATGAACCATGTGTTCGGCGAACACATCGGTCGCACGGTCGAGGCCTACGTCGATGACATCGTAGTCAAGACAAGGAAAGCCTCCGACCTTCTCTCCGACCTTGAAGTGACATTCCGGTGTCTCAAGGCAAAGGACGTCAAGCTCAATCCCGAGAAGTGTGTCTTCGGGGTGCCCCGAGGCATGCTCCTGCGATTCATCGTCTCCGAGCGGGGCATCGAAGCCAACCCGGAGAAGATCGCAGCCATCACCAGCATGGGGACCATCAAGGACTTAAAAGGCGTACAGAGGGTCATGGGATGTCTCGCGGCCTTGAGCCGTTTCATCTCGCGCCTCGGCGAAAGAGGCCTGCCTCTGTACCGTCTCTTAAGGAAGGCCGAGTGCTTCACTTGGACCCCCGAGGCCGAGGAAGCTCTCGGGAACCTGAAGGCGCTCCTCACCCAGGCGCCCGTCTTGGTACCCCCAGCTGATGGAGAAGCCCTCTTGGTCTACGTCGCCGCTACCACTCAGGTGGTTAGCGCCGCGATCGTGGTCGAAAGGCAAGAAGAGGGGCATGCATTGCCCATTCAGAGGCCAGTTTACTTCATCAGCGAGGTGCTGTCCGAAACCAAGATCCGCTACCCACAAGTTCAGAAGCTGCTGTATGCAGTGATCCTGACGAGGCGAAAGTTGCGACATTACTTCGAGTCTCATCCGGTAACTGTGGTGTCATCCTTCCCCCTGGGGGAGATCATCCAGTGCCGAGAGGCCTCGGGACGGATCGCAAAGTGGGCGGTGGAAATCATGGGCGAGACAATCTCGTTCGCCCCTCGGAAGGCCATCAAGTCCCAGGTACTAGCGGACTTCGTAGCCGAATGGGTCGACACACAGTTGCCGACGGCTCCGATCCAACCGGAGCTCTGGACCATGTTTTTCGACGGGTCGCTGATGAAGACGGGAGCCGGCGCGGGCCTGCTCTTCGTCTCGCCCCTCGGGAAACACCTGCGCTACGTGCTGCGCCTCCATTTCCCGGTGTCCAACAATGTGGCTGAGTACGAAGCTCTGATCAACGGATTGCGAATCGCCATCGAGCTAGGGGTCCGACGCCTCGATGCTCGCGGCGACTCGCAGCTCGTCATCGACCAGGTCATGAAGAACTCCCACTGCCGCGACCCGAAGATGGAGGCCTACTGTGATGAGGTTCGACGCCTGGAAGACAAGTTCTACGGGCTCGAGCTTAACCACATCGCCCGGCGCTACAACGAGACTGCGGACGAGCTGGCAAAGATAGCCTCGGAGCGAACGACGGTTCCCCCGGACGTCTTCTCCCGGGATCTGCACCAACCCTCCGTCAAGATCAGCGACACGCCCGAGCCCGAGGCGCCCTCGGCCCCTTCCGAGGTAACCTCGGCCCAGCCCGAGCCGTCCTCGGTTCAGCCCGAGGAACCCTTGGCTCCCGAGGGCGAGGCGCTGCGCATCGAGGAGGAGCGGAGCAGGGTCACGCCTGATCAAGATTGGCAGGCCCCGTACCTGCAATATCTCCGCCAAGGAGAGCTACCCCTCGACCAGGCCGAGGCACGGCGGGTAGCGCGACGCGCCAAGTCGTTCGTCTTGCTGGGCGATGAGCAGGAGCTCTACCACCGCAGCCCCTCGGGCATCCTCCAGCGGTGCATCTCCATCGCCGAAGGTCAGGAACTCCTGCAAGAGATACACTCGGGGGCTTGCGGCCATCATGCAGCGCCTCGAGCCCTCGTCGGGAACGCTTTCCGACAAGGCTTCTACTGGCCGACGGCGGTGGCTGACGCCACTAGAATCGTCCGCACCTGCGAAGGGTGTCAATTCTATGCGAAGCAGACCCACCTGCCCGCTCAGGCTCTGCAGACGATACCCATCACCTGGCCCTTCGCTGTGTGGGGTCTGGACCTCGTCGGCCCTCTGCAGAAGGCGCCCGGGGGCTACACGCACCTGCTGGTCGCCGTCGACAAATTCTCCAAGTGGATCGAGGTCCGACCCCTGAACACCATCAGGTCCGAGCAGGCGGTGGCGTTCTTCACCAACATCATCCATCGCTTCGGGGTCCCAAACTCCATCATCACCGACAACGGCACCCAGTTCACCGGCAGAAAATTCTTGGATTTTTGCGAGGATCACCACATCCGGGTGGACTGGGCTGCCGTAGCTCATCCCATGTCGAATGGGCAAGTAGAGCGTGCCAACGACATGATTCTACAAGGGCTCGAGCCTCGGATTTACAACGACCTCAACAAGTTCGGCAAGCGATGGATGAAGGAACTCCCCTCGGTGGTCTGGAGCCTGAGGACGACGCCGAGCCGAGCCACGGGTTTCACGCCGTTCTTCCTGGTCTACGGGGCCGAGGCCGTCTTGCCCACTGACCTGGAAATACGGCTCCCCAAGGATGAGAGCCTACGACGATCAAAGCAACCAAGCCAGCCGAGAAGACTCGCTGGACCAGCTGGAAGAGGCTCGGGACAGGGCCTTACTACACTCGGCGCGGTATCAGCAGTCCCTGCGACGCTACCACGCCCGAGGGGTCCGACCCCGAGACCTCCAGGTGGGCGACCTGGTGCTTCGGCTGCGGTAAGACGCCCGAGGGAGGCACAAGCTCACGCCCCCCTTGGAGGGGCCATTCGTCATCGCCAAAGTTCTGAAGCCCGGAACGTACAAGCTGGCCAACAGTCAAGGCGAGGTCTACGGCAACGCTTGGAACATCCAACAGCTACGTCGCTTCTACCCTTAAGATGTTTCCAAGTTGTTCATATACCTCGCACCCACGCAAAGTTTAGTCAACAAGGAAGGGTCGGCCTCGCCTCGGCAAAGCCCGACCCTCCCTCGGGGGCTAAAAGGGGGAAAACCCCCTCTGCGTCAAAATTTTCCTCGAAAAAAAATCTCTTTTACCAGAATATCTTTCGTGCTTTTTGACTATTTCGAAAAGTGGGTCCTGGAAACGACGGAGTACACGTAAGCAGTCAAGGCTGACCGAGCTGAGGGACTCCTACGCCTCCGGGATACGGATACCTCACTCATCACCTTCTGCGATAAGTAACTCGCGTTCGGATAAAGTGGCTCCGCGGATCGAACAAGTCTTTACGTTCGGAAGCCCTTCTGCCGAAGCGATCCTTCGAGCCTTCTCGACCGAGTCGGCGACAGGGCCTCACGGACGGGTGAAAGTACGCGTAAGCGGCAAGGCTGACCGAGCCGAGGGACTCCCACGCCTCCGGGATACGGATACCTCACTCATCACCTTCCGCGAGAAGCAACTCTCGCTCGCACTAACATCCCTGTTACCTGACAAAAAGTCCAGATACTCGAAACAAGAGGAAAAGAGACGCAGCTTTACAAAGCAGCGAGGGTGTGTGTGTTCTGGCCTCGACGGCCGCACAAGGCACACGCTACAAGACAATCTGATCCTGCAGGCTCGGGTCTTGACACTGGAAGGGGGCAGCAGCACCCTCGGCATCGACGGCACCTCCGGCGAGGCCCGACCTAGCCTCGGACGGCGACGCGGTCCGAGGGTCTCCGCTCCGAAGGACGACGTCATCACCACGCCCGGGCAATCACCGTCAGGGACTTCTCCGGGAATCCGGCCCGAGCAGGCGGCTCGGCCGGTTACCCCTGGGGCCTCGGCCAACCATCTTCCGAGGGCGCCAGCCCGGTCCGAGGCCTCGGCTGATCAACTCCGACGTCGATCCTGCCAACGGACAACCCGGCTAGGCTCCGGCCAACCAGGTTTCATTTCCGAGCCAACTCCGCCTCTGTTCATGCTGATATCGCTACCCCTGGCCTCGGCTCGTTGAAGAGCGGCCGAGGGGTCTCTTTAACTAAGCTAGAGGAACCTCGGACAGCAAGGCCGACCGAGCCGAGGGACTCCTACGCCTCCGGGATACGGATACCTCACTTGTCACCTTGACATGGGGTGACTCATACTTGGTGAAGCGGTTCAGATAGTCAGCAGACGAGTCTTAGCGCTCAAGAACGAGGAAAAAACACGGCTCCGTGCCGTAATTACATACATGTTCAGGCCCCTAAAGCCGTAGTGAACAAAAACCCTGGCATTCGAAGTGCCATTACAAACGGAACTCCGGTCCCCCCCCCGCAGGTACGAACAACCCCACTCGATGGGGGCGGGCCTGCGGGGCGGCGGAAGGACTTTCACCCCCCGAGGACGAGAGGCAGCCATTCAGGCCAGGAGACGGAGACCCTAGGGCTACTGACGGAGTTGGCAATCTCGTCGGTAGAGAAGCCACCTCCGTCCGCCGACGCCTCGGAGCGCGCCGGCAGGTCTTCGCCCTTGATGGGGCCGTCCAGGGCATGGGCACTGCCCTCGTGGTGCGCGGCGCAATCGTCGTCCGGACGGAGGAAGCGGCGCTGCGCCCTGACTGTGTGACGATGACCCGCCTCTTCCGGCATGGCTGGAGGAAGTCTCCGTGAAGCTGGAGGATGCCGTTCTCCCCCAGACGCCCGGGGAAGAAGAGGGCAACCGACCCACACGGAGGCAGCCCCCTGACTCGCCTCGTCCTCCATCTTGGCTTGGATGACGAAAGTCCTTGAGGCCGAGGAAGGGGCAGAGGCCGCAGCCCGGCTCGCTTTCCCCCACCATCAAGCCGGGGGTCACCATCTCGGGTGACCACCAGCAGAGGGAAGCAGCCGGGCTGCATGATGAAAATCCTTGAAGCCGAACGATGGCTGAAAGGTACCAACTCCCACGGAGTTGCGTTCCTCCAACGATGAGGCGAAAAGACGGCGGTTTCCCCCATCCGGGGGCTCGGGAGGTGGAGAGACACGGTGCATAAGGGAGAAAGAAGACGTGGTCGCCTTACGGAAGGGGTCGCCCTCCTTTTAAAGGCGACTCTCCCTGCTTGCGCCCCCAACCGTCACGGGCTGAGTCTTCTCCAACACGCCTCCAAAGCCCTCCCCTGCGGCGCGGGGCGCTGGGTCCCGCATGTCATGCAGACCGGCTCCGAGCAGAAGAAGCCAAACCGCCGCGCACGGCGCACGCAACCACCCAGCGGTTACAAGTGACCCTCCACTTTTGCCCAGGCCAACGGGCGAAAGGGGCAGGCAGCCATGCAGGCAGGCATGCAACCGCGCCAAGTGGACGCGCCTCTCCGACTCCTGACATGCCAGCACGGAGGCCCAAGCCCACGCGTCGCGCGACCGGTGCGCCGGATGCTGCATGCAAGTAACTGTACCACTTGCGCCACCATCGCACCTCCTCGATTGCGGAACCGATACCGCGACCCGAGGCGACCCAGCGCGCGACCCAGCAGCGCCAGCCTGGCGCAGCGGTCAAACGCGGTCAAAAGTGGGCCGGCAGTAATGACGGTGGCAGGCACGCGGGAGCAGCGGTCACGCCGTCAGCCAAGCTCACGTCCCATCCGGAGGCAGCGAGAGAACCCCCTCTCACGGCGTGAAGACGACGCGCCCGTGACCCGTTCCTCGAACGGCTCGCGCACGCGCAACGGCAGCCTCGCCAACTACTCGCCCCGTCGCATTAACTCCATGGCTGGACAGGCGGCGCTTCTGGCAGGAGTAGCTGGCGACGCTTCGCCTTCGCCAAAACAACCGCGCCAAAAAAGGTACGCCGCGTCGTTCAATTTTGTATCCTTTTTCCTTTTTCCTCTTTCTCTATCTCTTGCAACAGGGACCGGGAAAGGGGATACCCCTAAAGGGATCCTTCCCCGTGAAGGAACTAGGCTCCGAGCCTCCTTACTGATCAGGGGTTCGAAGGCTGGCCCCTCGAAGGGTTCAACAGCCGCCTCAGATCGCGTGGGCCCGACACCCACTACTGGTCAGAGGTTCGAAGGTCGGCCTCCCGAAAGGTTCCACGGCCGCCTCAGGCTACTTGGGCTCCGCGCCCATTACTGATCAGGGGTTCGAAGGCTGGCCCCCCGAAGGGTTCACAGTCGCCTCAGACACCGAGCGAGGGATGACCAGGGGTACGTTCGATACATAACCGAGGCTCGGGCTGCGCTCCCGAGGTACCCTAGGACATTTCCGAGACCAGCGGGAACGATCCTGTAACGGAATCCCATCGGAGGGAGGCATCGAGCCCTCGGACCCTGTCGCCAGGGGACCGGGTTCGGCAGATCACCCGCAGGTACTTTTGGGCGTGCCTCCGGGCCCCTAGCCGACCCCCAACGAACGGGGCACGAACGTCCACTCGGATTACCCGCTTGCAGCTCACCGGAGACACCATGTTCGGTGCCCATCGAGGGTAACATGGCGCTCTCCCCCCCTCCTCCTTGCGGAAAGGCGACGTAGGGGCGTATGTAAAAAAGCCGAGTCTGTCCCTGATCGCCCTCTCGCCCTGTGCGGAGGCTCGGGGGCTGCTCTCGCAAACCCGGCTCCGGCCAAACCGTTGACTAGCGTCAACATACCAGCCCGAGAACTTGGGCCCCGACAGTGCACCCGGGCTACGGCCAGTTCGCATGAGGGAACCACCAGACCAGCCGAAGCATTACGCAAGGCATTAAGACCTCGAAGGAGTGAAACCACTCCTCCGAGGCCTCGGGGGCTACACCCGGCGGGTGCGCTCGCGCGCACCCACCGGAACAAAATGCAACCGAGAAAGGCTGGTCCCCTTGCAAAAAAGTGCGACGAAAGCCTCCAAGCGAGTGCTAACACTCCCTTCGAGGCTCGGGGGCTACTGTCGGGGACCATAATTAGGGGTACCCTCAAGACGCCTAATTCTCAGCTGGTAACCCCCATCAGCATAAAGCTGCAGAGGCCTGATGGGTGCGATTAAGTCAGGGATCAGTCCATACGAGCGACTCGATCACGCCTCGCCCGAGCCTAGCCTCGGGCAAGGGCAGCCGACCCTGAGGTGTTTCCGTCTCGCCCGAGGCCCCCTTTTTTGCGGCAGACGCATCTCCGGCTCGCCCGAGGCCTTGCCTTCGTTAAGAAGCAACCCTGGCTAAATCGCCGCGCCGACCGACCAAGTCACAGGGGCATTTAACGCAAAGGTAGCCTGGCACCTTTATCCTGACGCGCGCCCCCTGGCAGAGCCGAAGTGACCGCCGTCACTCCGCCGCTCCACTGACCGGTCTGACAAAAGGACAGCGCCGCCTGCGCCATCCCGACTGCGGTGCCACTTGACAGAGTGAGACTGACAGGCAGCTAGGCCTTGCCAAAGGCGCCATAGGAAGCTCCGCCCGACCCAGGGCTCGGACTCGGGCTAAGGCCCCGGAAGACGGCGAACTCCGCTCCTGCCCGACCCAGGGCTCGGACTCGGGCTAAGGCCCCGGAAGACGGCGAACTCCGCTCCGCCCGACCTAGGGCTCGGACTCGGGCTAAGGCCCCGGAAGACGGTGAACTCCGCTCCGCCCGACCCAGGGCTCGGACTCGGGCTAAGGCCCCGGAAGACGGCGAACTCCGCTCTGCCCGACCCAGGGCTCGGACTCGGGCTAAGGCCCCGGAAGACGGCGAACTCCGCTTCGCCCGACCCCTGGGGTCGGGCTCCGCCCTGGCTTCTGCCGAACGACCTCCGCCTCGCCCGACCCAGGAGCTCGGGCTCGGCCTTGGCCATGGAAGACAGACTCGACCTCGGCCTCGGAGGAGCCTCCACGTCGCCCGACCTAGGGCACAAGTCCGCCACGTCAACAGGAAGCGCCATCATCACCCTACCCCGAGCCGACTTGGGCCGCAGAGAACAAGACCGACGTCCCATCTGGCTAGCTCCGCCAGATAGGCAATGATGGCGCCCCGCTAGACCCATGACGACGGCGGCTCTCAGCTCCCTTACGGAAGCAGGGGGACATCAGCAAGAGCCCAACTGTTCCGACAGCTGTCCCTCCACCAGGCTCCGTTACTCCTCCGACAGCCACGACACCACACCAGCTGGGTGCCAAGTTCTCTCCGGCTGCCACATTGGCATGTACCTAGGGCGCTAGCTCTCCCCCGCTAGACACGTAGCACTCTGCTGCACCCCCATTGTACACCTGGATCCTCTCCTTACACCTATAAAAGGAAGGACCAGGGCCTTCTTAGAGAAGGTTGGCCCCGCGGGAACGAGGGCAGGGGCAGGCGCTCTCTTGGGGCCGCTCGCTTCCCTCACCCGCGTGGACGCTTGTAACCCCCTACTGCAAGCGCACCCGACCTGGGCGCGGGACGAACACGAAGGCCGCGGGATCTCCACCTCCCTCAAGACTCGGTTCCAGCCACCTCGCTTTCCCCCCTTCGCGCTCGCCCACGCGCTCGACCCATCGGGGCTGGGGCACGCGGCACACTCACTCGTCGGCTTAGGGACCCCCCGGTCTCGAAACGCCGACACATTTACTTCTACTTTCCTTTTTTATCTGAGAAGCTGTATTGGATCATAATGAGGATCTGTGAAGTTCTTTGTTCACTCAGCGTCATGAAGAATTTTGTATTCCCTTTTCTTATGCTGAAGGATTGTAAGATCAATGCTGATGTGTGAATGTCTTCCACAGATGTCTGACAACAGGCGCCGATGCAACAGGCATGCTCAGCAAGAGCAGCATGCCCAGCAGGAGGAACATCAGAGACAGCCTCCTCCACCCCCCCGATGACCGTGGAGCAGATGTTCTTGATGCAGACTCAGGCAGTGCAGGCTATTGGGCAGACTCTGGCAGCCATGCAGCAGGCTCAACAGCAACCCCAACCCCGGTTGCAAGTGCAGATGCCCCAGATGCCACGGGATAAGCATGGTGAGTTCATGAGAGGGAACCCTCCTACCTTTGCCCATTCTGCTGACCCCATGGATGCAGAAGACTGGCTGCGTGCAGTGGAAAGGGAACTGCGCACCGCCCAATGTGACGACAGGGAGAAGGTTCTGTACGGTCCCCGCCAGCTAAGGGGAGCAGCCCAGTCTTGGTGGGAGTCCTACCTCGCCACCCATGCTGACCCCGAAGCCATCACCTGGGAAGAATTCAGTGAGAGTTTCCGCAGATACCATGTTCCAGAAGGACTGATGATCGTGAAGAAGGAGGAGTTTCTGGCTCTAAAGCAGGGACCCCTGTCTGTTAGTGAATATAGAGACAAGTTTCTGCAGCTATCTCGTTATGCACCTGAAGATGTCAACACTGATGCTAAAAGGCAGTACAGGTTCATGAGGGGTTTGGTGGATCCCCTGCATTACCAGCTAATGAATCACACCTTCCCCACCTTCCAGCACCTGATCGATAGGGCAGTTATGACTGAGAAAAAGCGTAAGGATATGGAAGATCGGAAGCGCAAGATGAGTGGACCACAGTCCGGAAGTATCAGCCGCCCCCGCTTCTCAGGCAGTTCATCTCAGCAAGGTAGGCCTGGTCACCCACAGGGATATCAGCATCAGAGTCAGCGTCTGCATCAGCAGCAGTTTCAGAGGCAGTACCCACAGCAGTAGTAGTATTGTCAGAACAGCCAGCAGGGAGGTAATCAGTATCAGAAGCAGAACAACCAGGCACCTCGCCTTTCTGCCCCAGCAGCAAATCAGAACAACCAAGCAGCCCCAACACAAGGAGGAGGCAGAGGATGCTTTCACTGTGGGGAACAAGGCCACTGGGCGATGCAGTGCCCAAAGAAGATGGCGCAGCAGCAGACCAACCCCAATGCTCCAGCAAGGCAAGGTGTACCGCAGCAGGCAGCACGCAATCGTGGCCAAGCGTACAACCGTGGAAAGGTGAACCACTTGGAGGCCGAAGCGATCCAGGATGCACCAGATGTGGCAGTAGGTATGTTCTCAGTCGAATCTCATCCCGCAAAAGTGTTATTTGATACTGGTGCAACTCATTCATTTGTCACTGCAACATGGGTAGAAATGCATAACATCTCAGTAGAGGCAATGATGCCGCCCATGAGGATTAATTCGGTTGGTGGCAAGGTGCAAACAGATAAAATATGCTCAAATATAAGGGTGGAAATAAGGGGGATAGGGTTCCCCAGTGACCTAATTGTAATAGACACCCCTGGGGTAGATGTCATCCTAGGGATGAATTGGTTAATGAAATATGAAGCGAATGTCAGCTATAACACCCCTGGTGTTACTATAACTAAAACTTGAGCATGACATCATAAAATTGGCATTGTATATGTTTGATACACTTAGAATGCATTCACTAGGCAAAAATTTCAAGCAAGTTGTATTGTTTTAAGTGTTGTTGCAAATAGCACCCTGGTTTAGGAACTTAACCCTAAATAGAGGTTAAAGGGGTAAAACTTCACTTAAAATGAGAAAACCTAAAGACTTTAGGGTAGAAGTCATAAAATGACCCCAAGAATAAACTTGAATCACCTTTATACCCCTGGGATACCAGAAACCCTAATTGGAACCCTGGAAAACCCTGAAACCAAACCCTAGGGGCTTATGTGCAAAATTAGTCCACTTTTGGACTAAAGTGCAAAAACCAAGCCAAATGAGTATCTTAAGTCATTTAGTTCACAAATATGTGGACTTGAAAGCTAAACCCTAAGTTTTGGACTCATTTGCAAAAAGGACCTTGATTTTGATTCCTATGCTAAGTATGAAAACAGGGTTGTAGGCCCAACTTTGAGGCTGTGTAGCTTTCAAAATAGTGAGAATTCATGTTAGGTGACCACATCAAAGTTGAAGACCAATCATTGGAGAACAACTTTGTTTAAGGATTCAAGCCATGTTCTTATGAAAAATGTGGAGAAAATCTCAACCCAAGTTGGACTGTCAGTCTGGTTCTGTCTGAATATCAGACTAACAGATTCATGCCCTGAACTTCAAGCCCAATTTCAAACCAGATTCAGTGACTTTTTGTGACAACACCATGTAGCAAAGTTGTAGCTGGTATGTAGCACTACAACTTTGATGCAGAGACTTGGACCTGTTGTCACATGAAACTGGGAGAAAATGAAGCTCCAATGTGCTCTGTCAGTCGCTCTGAATTGGTGTTCACCATGGTACAGTGTTCAACTGAAACAGATCAGGACGCCAGCAAACCCACCGCCGACGACCAATTCCGCCGTGATTCGTGCCGTTGCCGGCCCGACTTGTGCTCGGGATGGGCGGATAAGGGCACACGGTAAAAGATCTTCGCCGTCGGTGAGCTGGCGATCACTCCGGTGACCCCCGTGGCCCTCTCTCCCTCTTTGCGGCTGAGCAGATTAACTCGCCGGTGACCGCCGCTTCCCGGCTATGCGTCGCGTGTCCAAGCTTTTCCACCGCGTCGCCATGACTCCCTATACCCGTCCCATCGTCGACGGGGAGGTTGCCACGGCGGTGGACACGAATTCACCGTACCAACGTTCCTCTCCAGCTCCGGCCGCCAACACGGCTCAGCCAAATTGAGCACCACCGCCCGCGGGCTCTATAAATTGCCCGTACCCCCAGCTCCGCCATGTATCCAAGCACCTACTGCACCCACCGGCATCCCGAAACCCCCACCAGAGCACGTGAATTTGGGATTTCCCCAAAATCGTTGAAGAACACCGCGAAGAACACCTCGCCGTGGTCAGCCCGATTCAGGTCCAATCTCACCCTCGGTTTCCTTGTTTCAACATCCTTGCTTGCTCTTGATGCTCACCGACCCGTTAAATTGAATTAGACCGCCATGAATCGACGGGAACGCACTCATCGGTCCGCCTTGTCCACGGTCGCCGTGGCTAGACCAAACCTTGTGACCATTAGTGAAATTATGTTGGGGGAAATGCTCGGGGTAATGCTAATTTTGTGTCCGCTGCTCAGAGAACCCTGCCGTTGCCCTAATCGGCCGGTGTTAGTGCTCGCCGGAGCACGGCTGTGCGCGAGCGCCGTCGTGGACTTCCAATCGTGAATAGGTTGAGGTGCAGGGGCCTTTTTGTAATCGGTCAACGACCCACAAGAACAGTGAAGAAGCTCGTTTTCAGTTAGTCAAAAACTCGGGGTCTCTTCTGCAAAGATGCCAGGACGCGTGCGCGCGCGGGCGCGTTTTGCCCTGGTCCTGGGCCGTTTGGGCCAGAACCGGCCCAGCTCTGTTTAATCCTTTTCTTTTTCTTTTTCAGCAAAGCTTTAGAAATATGTAGAAAAATGTAGAAAAATGCTAAAATTGTGAAACTAATTTTCCTAGGCTTGTTATTTTCCTTAGAATTTAATAAAAATAGTTTTGTGATTTTTAGTGGAAATAAGAAATTTTAGGGTATTTAAAGTAGTTAAAAGTATTAGTTATGGATTTTTAGAAAATAATTGGTAAGTCCAATAATTCCCAAACTTTTTGTGGGAATTTAAAACAATATTTAGGAGCCTTGGGTAGAGTTTGAATTGTTTTGGACCTTGTTTGATCACCAAACCCCAAAACACCCCCCCTGCCCTATGAACTCCTTTACCGACTCCGGAAACCCTAGGTTCTCGGAGTACCGTGAAGGAAAGTTGTACTCAGGACTTAAATAATAAGTTTATACTATCTTTGCATCCTCATGAGCATCCCATGGCACTCATTCTTATGCATGTATATGGTTATGTTAGAACACGAAGAAGAAGAAGAAGAAGAAGTCACTGAAGAAGGGATACCACCATCCTCAGATCCTGAAGCAGGCAACTGCTTTTATTTCGATATTTGTGGATCCGAGCAGGACTCACCTGATAACAAAGGCAAGCCCCGGTGCATTTTCCACTTCCTTATGCTTTAAAAATCTTTTTCACTTGCTTGATGCATTAGGTGATAGGAGTTGATTGCTAAAACAAATCCTGCATTACCTTCCTTAAACTTGATTACCTTCCTTGATCACCTGTTTTACAAAAGATTTTTGATGCTTAGCATTGCTTTAGAAAAACAAAATGTTTTGTTTTTACAAAAGTTGATGTGGCAAAAGTGGGTGGGATGTTTTTGAAATTAAAACTTGATGGTGAATCCATCACGGCCGTGATGGATTCAACATCGGAAAAGATGTACCTCTGCCAGGTACCAAGTTTTTGGGTTGAAAAGATTAAGCTGAGACCGGGCGGGTGACTTGCACGAGAAAGAGAGTCTCGGTGTAGTGTCTCCGTCTGAGTCGATTAAGGACCGTCTCGATGTAGGCTTGATGATCGAGGACCCTTTAGCTGGTCACATGCCTCGTCATGGGTAAGCCTTGCCTCGGGCAAACTAAGGCCGGAATAAGATAACACGAAATGGGCGTGGAGCGGTGGCGAGAGTAGCGTGTACCCTCCGTGGCAAGAGGCTGGACGGTGGTGTATCTGTGCTCTCGGTTTGCGTGAACCTGATCCGGTCTTAAGAACCCCGGTGGCGGGTTGACATATGCAAGGGTTAAGTGCTACATATGTCGTGTGATTGGAGATCCTCAGCTGAGTATAATCGATTCGGATCACCGTACCTTCGCGGTTATGAAGACTTGGTCACTGCCCTACACGTAGCATTCCACTAAAGATGATGGGTTTTTGTTAAGAAACTGGCTAGTGCAGGACCAGTGATTGAACTAGGGTAGAAAGAACTCTAGTTGCAGGTAATTGAACCTAACTTGACAAATAAAATTGGATTTTTAAGGATCCACTTTAGTAAGCATTTCTGCAAAACAGAGTCTTTGATTATTGAAAAATGCCTTACCTTGACTCCCATATAACCAGCATACCCTTGAGAGTCTTTTCTTTAGTCGGGTAAGTCTTGCTGAGTAATTCCATACTCAGGGTTTATCCCTTCGTTGTTTTTAGGTGAGGAAGTAGCAGATTTCTGCTGCTTCTGTGCCAGGGTGGTTCCCAAGGAAGAAAAACAAGCCTGAAGTGCGGGAGGACTTGGTCCTCCACATAGGATCTTTTGCTTAATGCTTTTCGGGAGGGGTTTTTGCCTCCCTTGGTTTGTATAATATTACTACTCTGCACTCGTTTTTAGTTCTGGTCTGTAATAAAACAACTTGAGCTTGCTTTTAAAATAAATGTGAATTATGTAATCGCTTCCGCAATTCTTTATCTCCGATGTTCTGTAATGTCTGCAAGACGGGTGAATCGTTCCTGGTAAGGTAAGGAAAGATACCGAACTTATCAAGTAGTTCAGGGGCACCTACAGGGTTGTCTGAAGTCCGTTGGACAAGGACAACTGTAGGTGGGCCTAATTACTTGGGAGGTTCCGTCACATCAGGTATCGAAGCAGTGCCCTTCTTTGCAGATATTATGAGGCATCTTCAAAAGGATTTTCAAAAGTCTTATCTAAAAATTCTTTTCTCTTCTTACCTAAGTACTCTGAAGAGTCTATCTTAAAGACCAGATAGGAAGAGTGCAATGTATAGAAGGTTGAATCGACTAAGGTTGATTCTGTACTTACACATGCATCATGCTAAGAATTAAACTAATAACATTTTCCCCCTTAGAAAGATGCCGCCACGCACAAGGCTAACGACACGTAAGTCAACGGGACCAATTGGAGTACCCCGGCATCAACTAGCCCCTCGACACGAAAGCAGCAGCAGCGGAAGTAATGACCCCATAGGAGACCTTGAAGCCCAAGTGAGTCGACTTCAAGCAACGCTGCAACACAGGACCAATGCTTGGATCGCAGACGGAGATAGAATCAATGAACTAAGAAGGGATATCCGTCACCTGCAGGATCAGCTTGCTGATCGGGACTTAGCACTTGACTGGGCAGTACAGTCTCATATGTTGGCATGTGCTAAGGAAGCGAGGGCTCAGGCCCGAATTAAAGAACTTAGCTCAGCTGTCGACAACCTGCAGGTCTACTGCAATACGTTGCATGAGGAAGTCCATATACTATACTCACAATTACACCCTAGTGTGCCTGCACACTCTGCTGAGGCGGAAGTCGGACCCTCTCACGTTGCGGGACGCGCGCTGGGTGGGGAGTTAGACCTTTTTGAACCCCCTCCTTCTTTGAGGTTGGTTGACGTCTGGACTCCCACACCTGACGATGAGGCCGCCAAAAGTAACGGAAAGCAGGACTAATGGTGTAATAGAAGTAGAGTAGTGTATTGTAGAATGTACGGTTGTATAATAGGTTGAACTTTTGTATAATGGGTAATGTATCCTGTTATGTAATATCGAGTCTGTATCATTACTTTTTATAGTAATGTAAAATGGAAGGTCTCTTTGGCATATTATGTTTATTCAAATGTTTTTGCCTCAGATGCCGACCAGGACTCGCGGACAGGACGCAGCCGGAACTTCTGGGGGTCGGGATGTCACCCCAAATCCACCCCCGGTTCCACCCACGCTAGCCGAGGCGATTGCCGCCTTGGTGAATGCCACCGCCGATAATACCCGCTTCCTTAGGGAAATGGCGGGTCAACAGCAGTTCCAGCAGCAGGCAGGAAGGGGTTTTCAGCAAGGCCCCCGCGAAACTACTTACTTGGATTTCTCGGAAACTCGTCCACCTTTATTCACCAAAGCAGAAGACCCACTGGAAGCTGACGAATGGATACGGGTCATTGAACAGAAGTTTGGTCTTCTTCGTTGTTCTGAAACGCAGAAGCCATTGTTCGCGGCACAGCAACTCCGTGGCCCTGCCAGTACTTGGTGGGGAAACTTTGTGGCTATCCAACCCGACAACCATCAAATCACTTGGGAAGAATTTAAAGCAGCCTTCCATGAGCACTACATACCTGAAGGGGTGCTGCATATGAAACAAGAGGAATTCATGAAGCTGAAACAAGGAGGAGACACCATCAATCAGTATCTTAACAAGTTTAATCACCTGTCGCAGTATGCCATCGATCAGGTGAATACTGATTTGAAGAAAAAGAACTGTTTTATGAGAGGTCTAAATGACCGGTTGCAGCGAAAAATGGCCACATGTATTGATCTCACATATGGAAAGGCTGTCAGTACAGCCTTATCTGTGGAAGCAAAATACGCAAGTTCTGGGAAGAATAAGGGATTCAGTGGTGAGAGGCCTAATCAGGGCCAGGCAAAGAGGCAACGGTTCGTCATCCGGCCTTCTAGCCAAAACTGTACTTTTTCTCGTCCACCAGCATTCCCTTTCAAACAGCCCATTATTATCCGCCCCAACAATACCTCCACTTCCCCAAATCAGCCGGGTGCCCCAGGTACTCGATTCCCCGCCTTGCCCAGCTCTTCAACTGGGTGTTTCAACTGCGGCAAGTCAGGACATTTTATCAAAGACTGCCCGTACCCCAAGCAAAATCAATCCAATGCTCAGCAAGGAACTGGGAAGTCCACTCAGCCCAAGGGAAATGTTGTGGGGAGAAGTACCAAGAAAACGGGGCGTGTATACTACACTCAAGTGGCCACTACACCGGAGGGAGAGCCGGTGATGATGGGTACGTTTCCCGTGGCCAGTCACCCTGCAATTATTCTTTTTGATTCTGGTGCTTCGCATACCTTCATTAGCAAGAAATTTGTGGAGCAACATCACATTGCATGTCATGAATCAAAAGAGGGATTTAAAATTCATTCACCTGGGGGACATATTTTTACCAGAGAAGTGGCCTATGAAGTGCCAGTAACAATGGCCGGACGGAACTTTCTTGCTAACATGATTGTTCTAAGAGGCCAGGATATAGATGTAATTTTGGGTATGAATTGGTTAACCCAACACAAGGCAATTCTCAACACTGAACTCAGACCCGTCAGGTTGAGCTATAATCAAGAAGAAATTCTTTTGTCTCTCCCCGTGACCAATCCAGCCAAAGCTTCTGGTAGGATATATGAAGCTATTGTACCGGAGATCAAGAACATTCCGGTAGTATGTGAGTTTCCAGATGTATTTCCAGAAGATTTGCCTGGACTACCCCCTGAGAGAGATGTAGAATTCGTAATTGAGCTAAAGCCCGGTACGGCTCCCATCTCCCGAAGATCGTACCGTATGCCCCCTAATGAGTTGGCAGAATTGAAGATTCAATTACAAGATCTACTGAATAAGGGATTTATCCGGCCAAGCTCGTCCCCATGGGGTTGCCCCGCCATCTTTGTTAAGAAGAAGGATCAAACCTTGCGCATGTGCGTGGATTATCGGCCCCTGAATGAGGTCACCATCAAGAATAAGTACCCCCTTCCAAGGATCGATATCTTATTTGATCAACTGACTGGGGCGAGGGTATTTTCTAAAATTGATCTCAGGTCGGGCTATCATCAAAACCGTATTCGGCCCGAGGATATACCAAAGACCGCGTTTACTACGCGGTATGGATTGTTTGAATACTTGGTAATGTCTTTCGGGCTCACAAATGCTCCTGCCCACTTCACCTATTTGATGAACTCGGTGTTCATGCCCGAGTTGGACAAGTTCGTGGTGGTCTTCATCGACGATATTTTGATATACTCTAAAAATGAAGAGGAGCATGCTCAGCATCTACGGATTGTATTGACGCGCCTGAGGGAACATCAGCTGTATGCCAAGTTCAGCAAGTGCGCGTTCTGGCTGGAGGAAATTCAATTTTTGGGGCACGTGTTATCAGCTAAAGGAATTGCGGTAGATCCTAGCAAGGTCAAAGATATTCTGGAGTGGAAACCCCCAACCACTGTTCACCAAGTCCGGAGTTTTCTTGGACTAGCTGGATATTATCGCAGATTCATACCCGATTTTTCTAAGCTTGTGAAGCCAATCACAAGTTTATTGAAAAATGATATTAAGTTCAATTGGTCTTCTAAGTGTAATGAAGCCTTTTAGCAATTGAAGACATTATTAACCACTGCTCCGGTACTGGCTCAACCGGACATCACTAAGCCTTTCGATGTACATTGTGATGCATCTGGCAGTGGGTTCGGCTGTGTACTGATGCAAGAAGGCCGAGTAATTGTGTATGCTTCAAGGCAGTTGCGCCGGCATGAGGAGCATTATCCAACTCATGATCTGGAGCTAGCTGCTGTGGTTCATGCCCTGAAAATATGGCGTCATTATCTGCTGGGAAATATCTGTCACATATATACAGATCATAAAAGTTTGAAGTACATCTTCACCTAGTCAGAATTAAATATGAGGCAAAGACGATGGCTTGAGCTCATTAAGGACTATGAACTAGAGATCCATTATCACCCAGGCAAGGCCAATGTGGTGGCAGATGCATTGAGTCGTAAGACTTCCTGCCACTGTCTTATGGCGAAGACCTCCGAGAACACATTATGCCAAGAAATGGAGAAGCTAAACCTGGGGATAATCCAACAAGGGACTCTGAATCAGCTAAAACTTGAGTCAACCATTTTGCAAAGGATAATTGATGCTCAAAAGGATAATCTGGGTATGAAGCACATACGAGAGAAGATAAGGGCTGGAACAGCCAAATGTTTCAAGGAAGATGAGCAAGGTGTGATATGGTTTAATAACCGCATAGTAGTGCCAAAGAATGAAGAACTCCGCCAGCAAATCTTAGATGAAGCGCATCTTAGTCGCTATTCTATTCATCCGGGAAGCACTAAGATGTACCATGATCTAAAGCAGTACTACTGGTGGACGAAGATGAAAATTGAAATTGCACGCTATGTGGCTAAGTGTGACACTTGCAGACGTGTCAAGGCCATACACATGAAAACTGCCGGTCCATTGCAGTCATTACCAATACCAACATGGAAATGGGAAGACATAAGCATGGACTTCATTGTGGGATTGCCCAGAACCGCAAAAGGATATGACTCTATTTGGGTTATCATTGATCGACTTACCAAGATCGCCCACTTCCTCCCTGTCAAAGTAAAATATCCCGTCATTACCTATGCGGAGTTGTACATCGCCCGTATTCTCAGTTTGCATGGTGTTCCAAAGACCATAGTGTCGGATCGTGGACCACAATTTGTATCTAAATTCTGGGAAGAACTTCATAAATTCCAGGGTACTAAACTGCTCCACAGTTCGGCCTATCATCCTCAAACCAGTGGACAAACTGAGAGAGTGAATCAGATACTTGAAGATATGCTGCGGGCATGTGTCCTGGATTTCTCACAGAAATGGGATGAATGTTTACCTTTGGCGGAGTTTTCATATAATAATAGCTATCAAGACAGTATCCAGATGGCACCCTTTGAAGCTTCATATGGACGACGGTGTCGGACTCCGCTAAACTGGTCTGAACCTGGTGAGAGGTGCTTCTTTAGACCTGATCTAGTGAAAGAAACCGAGGATAAGGTTCAGAATATTATTCATAATCTAAAGAAAGCACAAGCTCGTCAGAAGAGTTATGCAGACAAACGGCGAATGCCCTTATACTTCTTAGAAGGAGACTACGTCTACTTAAAGGTTTCACCAATGAAGGGAGTATCGCGTTTCGGGGTAAAGGGAAAACTTGCACCCAGGTACATTGGTCCATTTCCTATTCTTCAAAGATATGGGCCAGTGGCGTATCAACTTCAACTTCCCGAAAAATTGTCTGCTGTACATAATGTGTTCCATGTATCTCAATTGAAAAAGTGTCTTCGGGTTCCCGATCGAACCATGGAAGTGACAGATGTTGTCCTGGAACCAGACTTAACGTACTCGGAACATCCTATTCGAGTTCTGGATCAAAAGGACAGGGTTACCCGGAGAAAGATTCTCAAATTCTACAAGGTACAATGGAACCAGCATTCTGAGGAAGAGGCTACGTGGGAAACTCAAGATTTCTTGAATAAAAATTTCCCAGGCTTTCTAGCCTCATGTAATTTGTAAAATGTATATAGTTATTGCAATAAAGGAATGAACCCCCACACCACCCTGCCTTGTACCAGAAATAAGGAAATAAAAATGTGACACATTTCCTTTTCCATTACTCACCCTAGGACTTTAAATCTCGGGACGAGATTCTTTTATGGGGGGAAGGATGTAACACCCCTGGTGTTACTATAACTAAAACTTGAGCATGACATCATAACATTGGCATTGTATATGTTTGATACACTTAGAATGCATTCACTAGGCAAAAATTTCAAGCAAGTTGTATTGTTTTAAGTGTTGTTGCAAATAGCACCCTGGTTTAGGAACTTAACCCTAAATAGAGGTTAAAGGGGTAAAACTTCACTTAAAATGAGAAAACCTAAAGACTTTAGGGTAAAAGTCATAAAATGACCCCAAGAATAAACTTGAATCACCTTTATACCCCTGGGATACCAGAAACCCTAATTGGAACCCTGGAAAACCCTGAAACCAAACCTTAGGGGCTTATGTGCAAAATTAGTCCACTTTTGGACTAAAGTGCAAAAACCAAGCCAAATGAGTATCTTAAGTCATTTAGTTCACAAATATGTGGACTTGAAAGCTAAACCCTAAGTTTTGGACTCATTTGCAAAAAGGACCTTGATTTTGATTCCTATGCTAAGTATGAAAACAGGGTTGTAGGCCCAACTTTGAGGCTGTGTAGCTTTCAAAATAGTGAGAATTCATGTTAGGTGACCACATCAAAGTTGAAGACCAATCATTGGAGAACAACTTTGTTTAAGGATTCAAGCCATGTTCTTATGAAAAATGTGGAGAAAATCTCAACCCAAGTTGGACTGTCAGTCTGGTTCTGTCTGAATATCAGACTAACAGATTCATGCCCTGAACTTCAAGCCCAATTTCAAACCAGATTCAGTGACTTTTTGTGACTAACACCATGTAGCAAAGTTGTAGCTGGTATGTAGCACTACAACTTTGATGCAGAGACTTGGACCTGTTGTCACATGAAACTGGGAGAAAATGAAGCTCCAATGTGCTCTGTCAGTCGCTCTGAATTGGTGTTCACCATGGTACAGTGTTCAACTGAAACAGATCAGGACGCCAGCAAACCCACCGCCGACGACCAATTCCGTCGTGATTCGTGCCGTTGCCGGCCCGACTTGTGCTCGGGATGGGCGGATAAGGGCACACGGTAAAAGATCTTCGCCGTCGGTGAGCTGGCGATCACTCCGGATGACCCCCGTGGCCCTCTCTCTCTCTTTGCGGCTGAGCAGATTAACTCGCCGGTGACCGCCGCTTCCCGGCTGTGCGCCGCGTGTCCAAGCTTTTCCACCGCGTCGCCATGACTCCCTATACCCGTCCCATCGTCGACGGGGAGGTTGCCACGGCGGTGGACACGAATTCACCGTACCCACGTTCCTCTCCAGCTCCGGCCGCCAACACGGCTCAGCCAAATTGAGCACCACCGCCCGCGGGCTCTATAAATTGCCCGTACCCCCAGCTCCGCCATGTATCCAAGCACCTACTGCACCCACCGGCATCCCGAAACCCCCACCAGAGCACGTGAATTTGGGATTTCTCCAAAATCGTTGAAGAACACCGCGAAGAACACCTCGCCGTGGTCAGCCCGATTCAGGTCCAATCTCACCCTCGGTTTCCTTATTTCAACATCCTTGCTTGCTCTTGATGCTCACCGACCCGTTAAATCGAATTAGACCGCCATGAATCGACGGGAACGCACTCATCGGTCCGCCTTGTCCACGGTCGCCGTGGCTAGACCAAACCTTGTGACCATTAGTGAAATTATGTTGGGGGAAATGCTCGGGGTAGTGCTAATTTTGTGTCCTGCTGCTCAGAGAACCCTGCCGTTGCCCTAATCGGCCGGTGTTAGTGCTCGCCGGAGCACGGCTGTGCGCGAGCGCCGTCGTGGACTTCCAATCGTGAATAGGTTGAGGTGCAGGGGCCTTTTTGTAATCGGTCAGCGACCCACAGGAACAGTGAAGAAGCTCGTTTTCAGTTAGTCAAAAACTCGGGGTCTCTTCTGCAAAGATGCCAGGACGCGGGCGCGCGCGGGCGCGTTTTGCCCTGGTCCTGGGCCGTTTGGGCCAGAACCGGCCCAGCTCTCTTTAATCCTTTTCTTTTTCTTTTTCAGCAAAGCTTTAGAAATATGTAGAAAAATGTAGAAAAATGCTAAAATTGTGAAACTAATTTTCCTAGGCTTGTTATTTTCCCTAGAATTTAATAAAAATAGTTTTGTGATTTTTAGTGGAAATAAGAAATTTTAGGGTATTTAAAGTAGTTAAAAGTATTAGTTATGGATTTTTAGAAAATAATTGGTAAGTCCAATAATTCCCAAACTTTTTGTGGGAATTTAAAACAATATTTAGGAGCCTTGGGTAGAGTTTGAATTGTTTTGGACCTTGTTTGATCACCAAACCCCAAAACACCCCCCTGCCCTATGAACTCCTTTACCGACTCCGGAAACCCTAGGTTCTCGGAGTACCGTGAAGGAAAGTTGTACTCAAGACTTAAATAATAAGTTTATATTATCTTTGCATCCTCATGAGCATCCCATGGCACTCATTCTTATGCATGTATATGGTTATGTTAGAACACGAAGAAGAAGAAGAAGTCACTGAAGAAGGGATACCACCATCCTCAGATCCTGAAGCAGGCAACTGCTTTTATTTCGATATTTGTGGATCCGAGCAGGACTCACCTGATAACAAAGGCAAGCCCCGGTGCATTTGCCACTTCCTTATGCTTTAAAAATCTTTTTCACTTGCTTGATGCATTAGGTGATAGGAGTTGATTGCTAAAACAAATCCTGCATTACCTTCCTTAAACTTGATTACCTTCCTTGATCACCTGTTTTACAAAAGATTTTTGATGCTTAGCATTGCTTTAGAAAAACAAAATGTTTTGTTTTTACAAAAGTTGATGTGGCAAAAGTGGGTGGGATGTTTTCGAAATTAAAACTTGATGGTGAATCCATCACGGCCGTGATGGATTCAACATCGGAAAAGATGTACCTCTGCCAGGTACCAAGTTTTTGGGTTGAAAAGATTAAGCTGAGACCGGGCGGGTGACTTGCACGAGAAAGAGAGTCTCGGTGTAGTGTCTCCGTCTGAGTCGATTAAGGACCGTCTCGATGTAGGCTTGATGATCGAGGACCCTTTAGCTGGTCACATGCCTCGTCATGGGTAAGCCTTGCCTCGGGCAAACTAAGGCCGGAATAAGATAACACGAAATGGGCGTGGAGCGGTGGCGAGAGTAGCGTGTACCCTCCGTGGCAAGAGGCTGGACGGTGGTGTATCTGTGCTCTCGGTTTGCGTGAACCTGATCCGGTCTTAAGAACCCCGGTGGCGGGTTGACATATGCAAGGGTTAAGTGCTACATATGTCGTGTGATTGGAGATCCTCAGCTGAGTATAATCGATTCGGATCAGCCGTACCTTCGCGGTTATGAAGACTTGGTCACTGCCCTACACGTAGCATTCCACTAAAGATGATGGGTTTTTGTTAAGAAACTGGCTAGTGCAGGACCAGTGATTGAACTAGGGTAGAAAGAACTCTAGTTGCAGGTAATTGAACCTAACTTGACAAATAAAATTGGATTTTTAAGGATCCACTTTAGTAAGCATTTCTGCAAAACAGAGTCTTTGATTATTGAAAAAGCCTTACCTTGACTCCCATATAACCAGCATACCCTTGAGAGTCTTTTCTTTAGTCGGGTAAGTCTTGCTGAGTAATTCCATACTCAGGGTTTATCCCTTCGTTGTTTTTAGGTGAGGAAGTAGCAGATTTCTGCTGCTTCTGTGCCAGGGTGGTTCCCAAGGAAGAAAAACAAGCCTGAAGTGCGGGAGGACTTGGTCCTCCACATAGGATCTTTTGCTTAATGCTTTTCGGGAGGGGTTTTTGCCTCCCTTGGTTTGTATAATATTACTACTCTGCACTCGTTTTTAGTTCTGGTCTGTAATAAAACAACTTGAGCTTGCTTTTAAAATAAATGTGAATTATGTAATCGCTTCCGCAATTCTTTATCTCCGATGTTCTGTAATGTCTGCAAGACGAGTGAATCGTTCCTGGTAAGGTAAGGAAAGATACCGAACTTATCAAGTAGTTCAGGGGCACCTATAGGGTTGTCTGAAGTCCGTTGGACAAGGACAACTGTAGGTGGGCCTAATTACTTGGGAGGTTCCGTCACATCAGCTGTGACAAGAGGACCGTAACATTGAAGTCCCCGTCCGGAGAGGAGGTAGTGGCTGAGCTAAAGATGCCTAAATCAGCGGAGGGAGTTTGTCACCAGATTTCAGTTGATAGTAAGGAGACCAACCCGCTCGAGGCTATCAAGGTTGTGTCGGACTTTCCGGATGTGTTTCCCGAGGAGCTAACGGGCATGCCACCCGAGAGAAAAGTCGAATTTGTCCATAGAGCTTATCCCTGGTACCGCCCCCATTTCCAAAAGAGCTTATCGAGTGTCTGGACCAGAATTGGTGGAACTCAAGAAGCAGATAGATGAGATGTTAGAGAAGGGTTACATCAGACCAAGCACCTCGCCTTGGGCCGCTCCAGTGTTGTTTGTAGAGAAGAAAGAGGGTACCAAAAGGATGTGCATAGATTACAGAGCCCTGAATGAAGTCACCGTTAAGAACAAGTACCCCCTGCCAAGAATAGAAGATCTGTTTGACCAGCTCAGAGGTGCCAGCGTATTCTCGAAGATAGATCTGAGATCAGGTTACCATCAACTTAGAATCCGACCCTCGGACATACCGAAGACAGCATTCATCACCAAGTATGGGTTATATGAGTTCACAGTTATGTCCTTTGGTTTGACAAATGCGCCAGCCTTCTTTATGTATCTGATGAACAGCGTGTTCATGGACTATCTAGACAAGTTTGTTGTAGTGTTCATCGATGATATTCTTATATATTCTCAAAGTGAGGAAGATCATGTGGAGCATTTGAAGATGGTATTGCAAAGGCTACGAGAGCATCAGCTGTATGCCAAGCTGAGCAAATGCGAGTTCTGGATTCATGAAGTCTTGTTTCTGGGTCACATCATAAACCAAGATGGATTAGCAGTGGATCCAAAGAAAGTAGCAGATATCCTGAACTGGAAAGCACCGAAGGATGTTCGTGGGATCAAGAGCTTCATTGGAATGGCCGGATACTATAGGCGTTTCATTGAAGGCTTTTCAAAGATTGCTAGACCAATGACAGTATTGCTAGCAAAGAAAGTTGAGTTTAAGTGGACCCAAAAGTGCCAAGAGGCATTTGAAGAACTGAAGAATAGATTGACTACAACACCTGTGTTAGTTTTGCCTGATGTTCACAAGCCATTCTCGGTGTATTGCGATGCTTCTTACACCGGATTGGGATGTGTGCTAATGCAAGAAGGAAGAGTCGTAGCATACTCATCTCGACAGCTGAAGATCCATGAGAAAAATTACCCCACACATGACCTGGAGTTTGCAGCAGTGGTTCATGCATTAAAGACATGGAGACATTACCTGTATGGGCAGAAGTGCGACATCTACACAGATCATAAAAGTCTGAAGTACATATTCACCCAGTCAGAGTTAAACATGAGGCAGCGAAGATGGTTGGAATTGATCAAAGACTATGAGTTGGAGATACATTACCATCCGGGCAAAGCCAATGTTGTTGCAGATGCTCTAAGCAGGAAGAGTCAAGTTAATATGATGGCCACGTACCCAATGCCATATGAGTTAGCCAAGGAGTTCGACAGACTGAGTCTTGGTTTTCTGAACAGTACGCAAGGAGTAACAGTGGAATTAGAGCCCACCCTAGAGCGGGAGATCAAAGAAGGGCAGAAGGATGATGAAAACATCAACAAGATCCGGCAACTGATCTTAGAAGGAAGAGGCAAAGACTTTCAAGAGGATGATGAGGGAGTAATATGGTTCAAGGACCGATTGTGTGTTCCCGACATCAAACCTATTCGGGAGCTGATCCTCAAGGAAGCTCATGAGACAGCCTACTCCATACACCCTGGAAGTGAGAAGATGTATCAGGATCTAAAAAGGAGGTTTTGGTGGTATGGCATGAAAAGAGAGATCGCAGAATATGTCGCCATCTGTGATAGCTGTCGAAGAACCAAAGCAGAGCATCAGAGGCCCGCCGGATTGTTGCAGCCATTGCGGATTCCTCAGTGGAAGTGGGATGAGATCGGGATGGATTTTATAGTTGGCCTACCTCGTACCCGGGCCGGCTATGATTCCATCTGGGTGGTTGTGGACCGCTTAACAAAGGTGGCCCATTTCATACCCGTGAAGACAACATACACCGGAGCAACGTTAGCTGAGTTATACATGTCACGGATAGTCTGCCTTCATGGTGTGCCAAAGAAGATAGTGTCAGATCGAGGAACACAGTTCACCTCTCATTTTTGGCAGCAGCTACAAGAAGCTTTGGGCACACATTTGAATTTCAGCTCGACTTATCACCCACAGACGGACGGTCAGACTGAGAGAACCAATCAGATCCTAGAAGATATGTTGAGAGCCTGTGCGTTGCAAGACAAGTCAGGATGGGACAAAAGGTTACCTTATGCAGAATTCTCCTATAACAATAGTTACCAGGCCAGCTTGAAGATGTCACCGTTTCAGGCGCTCTATGGACGGAGTTGTAGGACTCCGCTGCATTGGGATCAGCCTGGAGAGAGACAGGTGTTTGGCCCCGACATCTTGCTTGAAGCCGAAGAGAATATCAAAATGGTTCGAGAGAACCTGAAGATAGCACAATCAAGACAGCGAAGCTATGCTGACAGAAGGAGAAGAGAACTGAGTTTTGAAGTGGGAGATTACGTCTATCTGAAGGTGTCGCCTATCAGAGGAGTCAGAAGGTTCGGAGTCAAGGGCAAGCTAGCACCCCGGTACGTTGGACCATATCAGATTCAAGCAAAGCGTGGAGAAGTGGCCTACCAGCTCAACTTACCAGAAAGTCTGTCAGCAGTGCACAATGTGTTCCACGTGTCGCAATTGAAGAAGTGTCTGCGAGTACCAGAAGAACAGTTTCCAGTGGAGGACTTGGAAGTCCAAGAGGATCTGACCTACATAGAGAAGCCAACGCAGATTCTGGAGTTTGCAGACAGAGTCACCCGGAGGAACACCATCAGAATGTGCAAAGTCAGATGGGGCCACCACTCTGAGGAAGAAGCAACCTGGGAACGAGAAGATGATCTGAAGGCCAAATACCCTGAACTCTTTGCTGACCAACCTTGAATCTCGGGGCGAGATTCTTTTAAGGGGGATAGGTTTGTAACACCCTGAATTTGGGGGTATAAAATTTCTTTGCTCATATTCACAAATTCAGGTGTTACTTCTCTTTTCACACCCTTCCCAATCTCCTCTTTCTCTTTTCTATAGAAGAAAAGGGGCTATTTTCTTTGGGTAATTAAAGTCTATTAGACCAAACTCCAAAGGAGTATGTATTGTGGCATCATGATAAACCCTAAATTTCACTTTTGCTTGGTGCATAATACTTGGAAGTGCTAATTTGAATTTGTGGCCTATTTAGATTTGAATCAAATAGAGTAAATAAAAAGAAAAGGGAAATCAAATGCTAGAATAAAAGAAAAAAGGAAAGAAGCCCACACCCCCCGCCCCCTCGGCCTTTCGGCCCATCTGGCCCATCCCCCCCGCGCGCCTTCCTCCCCCCCTCTTCTCTCTCTGCCCTGGCGGGCCCGCCCGTCAACGCAGCCGCTTTCCCCGCGTCCGCGCCCGCTTCCCCCTCTCTCTTTGCTCGCGGGCCCGGGCTGTCAGCTCCTCCGTCTCCGCGTAACCGCCGCCCCGAGCTGCGCGTGCCGCGGACTCCACGCCCACGTCGCGCGTGGAGCTCGCAACCACCTCGCCCTCGACCACTTGAGCCCGGAGCCTAGCCCACCCTCTCTCCCTCCCTCATTTGCGCACCTGCAGACCTCCCTTCCACCTCCCCCACGCTGCTCGCACGCCAAAACGCCGCCACCATTAATCGCCGCCGTCCTGAGCCCGTCCCTCCATCGACGTTGGAGCCCCGCCGTGCCCACTGCCACGGTGAGCTCCGCCTCGACGTCCGCAACCCGGGACACGCCCCAATTTCCCCTCTCCCTCCCCAATTTCCTCTGCCCGCGCTCACCCGCCGTTCTCTGCGCAGTCGCCGAGATCCGCCACCATCGACTCGGGTTACCGCCGCGCCTTCGCCGCCACCGAGGAGTCCCCGGAGTTCGCCTTGAGGTAAGGAACCTCCCCCGCCCTCTCCCTTCCTTTTTATTGCCCCCCGCTGCGCTTAATTCCTCGCCGGAGTCCTTTAGCGCCACCGCCGAGCCACTTCGCCGTGGACCGCCCCCCTCCGGTGCCCCTATTCCGACCTAGTCCCCACTAGAAGGTTCCCCGCGCCCTCCCCAACCTCCCCAGCCATCCAGGTCGCCCCAAGGACCCATAGAGCCCCCGCGCCCCTCGTCTCCGGCGAGTTCTCCGCCGCGGGAGCAGGCACCGCCGCCTCTGCTAGCCGGAGGGGAAGATAGAAGCCGGCCGCCAGATCTCTGCCGTCTAGCTTAGATCGGACGGCCCTGTTTCAAATAGGCCGAGCCCAATCCTAGCCGTCCGCCTGAGATCCAACGGCCCAGGGCCGTTTCCCCCCCCCCCCCCACACCCCAGCCTTCCTGCCATTTGGGCCCCGCCAGTCAGCCGTCCGCCCCCGCGCTGCTCCGCCCGGCCCCGCTTGTCAGCCGTTCGCGCCCGCGCTACCCGCCCGGACCCCACCTGTCAGCCGCTCATGCCGCCGCGCGCTCGCGCGCCCGCCCGCGGATCTAATCTCGGGCGTTGATCCGAGATCCAACGGCCTATAAGAGCCCGATACCCCTTCGCCCGCGCAATTTCTTAAAGAGACCCCCGGCTTTCTGCAAATTAACCCGCCGTCCCTGGATCTTCGCAGTTAGGTCCTCGGACCTTTTATTTAATCCAAAATAAGCATTTAAGGCATATTTTAATCCCTAATCTTGTAAAATTCATAACTTTGTCATATGAACTCCAAATTAGGTGCTTCAAATTGCAAAATGTTCATAATATTCTTATCTATCTATTTAAACAATGTTTCCCTGCTGTTTTTATGTCCCAATTAATAGTTGATCATTAGGGTAAAATTAATGTTATTGGAACCCTATTTGAGATAAATAAAAATTAGTAGACTTTAATAAAAGTTGGAGCACCTAAGTTTATGGACTTAACACCATGTAATGATTTAACCCCACCACTGACTTAGACCTGATTAGTGGATAATGAATCATTTTGTATAGTCATCTACCCTAGACCTAGGGGACACCAGATTGCCAATCCTTTTCTACTGTGAACTTGTGATCTCTCTGCTGCATATGTTTGGTTTATTGCTTTTGTTTGTTACTTCCTAAGTGCATAGAATGAATGATTACTTTACGTAGACAACGGGCAGTCTGTGTTTCCCGAGGAAGTTGCAGAAGAAGTCCCTGATCAGCAGTTTGGTGAAGGCAAGTGTCCTCTGACCCATTATGTCCTATTCACTTATAATTCACTTTCCCGCATTACTTAATTGAAACCTAAGGATTGACTAGCTTCATACTTTACCTTATCCTTGATGACCTGTTGGGTTATTATGGTTAACATTTTGCTATTGCCTCAACCTAATCAATGAACATGATGTGACTATTTATGATACGATACTGTTATCCTGATGATATTGATGAGCTTGTGATACTCTAGGGGGCTCAGGCTGTTTCCTGAGTACCTCTCCGTAAGGACCTGTTCGTTGAGAGACCACCCGGGATAACAGTGCAACCATGAGGGTGAAATGGGATGCCCTTAGCTGATTAATTAGAGGAACTTGAGGTGTAGTTGCTTCGTCGTCGTGCCGTCAATGGGGTCCAGGCACAGTGCTTGCTCTGCCGAGGCTGAGTGCCGAGGTTCTTTCGTTTTGCTTTTTGTTAGTCACTCTCCTGCGGGGAGGGGTACTGTGTTTATCAAACTAGAGAAACCTAATGGGCAGCTATGATCTCTAGGGAATCTTTGTAAAAGCTACCTAGTGATACCCTGCCGGACCACCTAGGTAGTGGTCAATGGGGATTAGCTCTCCCCGGGTAGAAAGGGAATCACGACTCATGGGTAAAGTGTGCGACCTCTGCAGAGGGTAGTGAAACTGATATATCAGCCGTGCTCACGGTTAAGAGCAGCCTTGGGATCCTCTTGATTAGAGATACAGATGGTTCGAGATACAATGGTTCTATTAATGTTTTTGGTTCGGTGAGGATCATGATGTTTCTTCGATGAGGAAATGACTCATGGGATGGTTACATGATAAAACTTGGCTTCCACTAATAATAAATGCCTGACCAACTAAAAGCAATCTGCTTTGACCTTAACCCCACATAAAGCTAGTCCACTTCAACCAAACGGGGCATTTGCTGAGTACGTTGATGTTTACTCATCCTTGCTTTACCACAAAACACCAGGTTGTCCACATTGCAACCACTGCTCGGGAGAAGATGAAGCTGTGGAAGGAGACTTCCAGGAGTTCCAAGACTACGACGAGTTTTAGGTGTGGGTTGGCGGCAACCCCCAGTCAGCTGCCTGTGAAGGCCTTATCTTTACTGCGTTTTGCTTAGCACTTTGATTTATCCGTTAAGTTGATGACTATGTGGATGTCTCTGACTCGGTGATGTAATAAGTTAATACTCTTTTATGTTATTATTCGAGCAATGTGCGATGATGTTCATTTATGTAATTGCTGTGTACGTGAGTTCTGATCCTGGCACGTACATAGTTCGCATTCGGTTTACCTTCCAAAACCGGGTGTGACATGACCGCGTCAAAAAAGGTGCGCCACGTCGTTCAATTTCGTATCCTTTTCCTCTTCCCCTTTCTCTCTCTTGCTACAGGGACTCTCTCTTGCTACACAGATCATAAAAGTCTGAAATACATATTCACCCAGTCAGAATTGAACATGAGACAGTGAAGATGGTTGGAATTGATCAAAGACTACGAATTGGAGATACATTACCATCCAGGCAAAGCCAATGTTGTTGCAGATGCTCTGAGCAGGAAGAGTCAAGTCAACATGATGGCCACGTACCTGATGTCATATGAGCTGGCCAAGGAGTTCGACAGACTGAGTCTCGGTTTTCTGAACAGTACACAAGGAGTAACAGTGGAATTAGAGCCCACCCTAGAGCGGGAGATCAAAGAAGGGCAGAAGGATGATGAAAACATCAACAAGATATGGCAGCTAATCTTAGAAGGAAGAGGCAAAGACTTTCGAGAGGATGAAGAGGGAGTAATATGGTTCAAGGACCGACTGTGTGTTCCCGACATCAAACCTATTCGGGAGCTGATCCTAAAGGAAGCTCATGAGACAGCCTACTCCATACACCCTAGAAGTGAAAAGATGTATCAGGATCTAAAAAGGAGGTTTTGGTGGTATGGCATGAAAAGAGAAATCGCAAAATATGTCGCCATCTGTGATAGCTGTCAAAGAACTAAAGCAGAGCATCAGAGACCCGCCGGACTGTTGCAGCCATTGCAAATTCCTCAGTGGAAGTGGGATGAGATCGGGATGGATTTTATAGTTGGCCTACCTCGTACCCAGGCCGGCTATGATTCCATCTGGGTGGTTGTGGACCGCTTAACAAAGGTGGCCCATTTCATACCTGTGAAGACAACGTACACCGGAGCAACATTAGCTAAATTATACATGTCCCGGATAGTCTGCCTACATGGTGTGCCAAAGAAGATAGTGTCAAATCGAGGAACACAGTTTACCTCTCATTTTTTGCAGCAGCTACAAGAAGCTTTGGGCACGCATTTGAACTTCAGCTCGGCTTATCACCCGCAGACAGACGGTCAGACTGAAAGAACTAATCAGATCCTAGAAGATATGTTGAGAGCCTGTGCAGCTGCAAGACAAGTCAGGATGGGACAAAAGGTTACCTTATGCAGAATTCTCCTACAACAATAGTTACCAGGCCAGCTTGAAGATGTCACCGTTTTAGGCGCTCTATGGACGGAGTTGTAGGACTCCGCTGCATTGGGACCAGCCTGGAGAGAGACAGGTGTTTGGCCCCGACATCTTGCTTGAAGCCGAAGAGAATATCAAAATGGTTCGGGAGAATTTGAAGATAGCACAATCAAGGCAGCGAAGCTATGCTGACAGGAGGAGAAGAAAACTGAGTTTTGAAGTGGGAGATTACGTCTATCTGAAGGTGTCGCCCATCAGATGAGTCAGAAGGTTCGGAGTCAAGGGCAAGTTAGCACCCCGGTACGTTGGACCTTATCAGATTCAAGCAAAGCGTGGAGAAGTAGCCTACCAGCTCAACCTACCAGAAAGTTTGTCGGCAGTGCACAACGTGTTCCACGTGTCACAATTGAAGAAGTGTCTGCGAGTACCAAAAGAACAGTTGCCAGTGGAGGGCTTGGAAGTCCAAGAGGATCTGACCTACGTAGAGAAGCCAACGCAGGTTCTAGAGTTTGCAGTTAGAGTCACCCGGAGGAACACCATCAGAATGTGCAAAGTCAGATGGGGCCACCACTCTGAGGAAGAAGCAACCTGGGAACGAGAAGATGATCTGAAAGACAAATACCCTGAACTCTTTGCTGACCAACCTTGAATCTCGGGGCGAGATTCTTTTAAGGGGATAGGTTTGTAACACCCTGAATTTGGGGGTATAAAATTTCTTTGCTCATATTCACAAATTCAGGTGTTACTCCTCTTTTCACACCCTTCCCAATCTCCTCTTTCTCTTTTCTATAGAAGAAGAGTGGCTGTTTTCTTTGTGTAATTATGGTCTATTATTCTAAACTCCAAGGGAGTATGAAATGTGGCATCATGTTAAACCCTAAGTTTCACTTTTGTTTGGTGCATAATACTTGGAAGTGCTAATTTGAATTTGTGGCATATTTAGAATTGAATCAAATAGAGTAAATAAAAAGAAAAGGGAAAACAATTGCTGGAATAAAAGAAAAAGGAAAGAAGCCCATATCCCTGCCCCCCCTCAGCCTTTCGGCCCAGCCAGCCCACCCCACGCGCGCGCCTTCTCCCCCCCCCCCCCCGCTCTCTCTGCCCTGGCGGGCCCACCCGTCAGCGCGGCCTCTTTCCCCACATCCGCGCTCGCTCCCCCGCTCTCTCTGCCCGTGGGCCCCGGCTGTCAGCTCCTTCATCCCTGCGTAACCGCCGCCCCGAGCTGCGCGTGCCGCGGTCTCCACGCCCACGTCGCGCGTGAAGCTCGCAACCACCCCGCCCTCGGCAACTTGAGCCCGGAGCCTAGTCCACCCTCTCTCCCTCCCTCATTTGTGCACCTGCAGACCTCCTTTCCACCTCCCCCACGCTTGCGCAGCACGCCAAAGCGCCGCCGCCATTAACCGTCGCCGTCCCGAGCCCGTTTCTCCGTCGACGTTGGAGCCCCGCCGTGCCCTCTGCCACGATGAGTTTCGCCTCAACGTCCGCAACCCGGGACACGCCCCAATTTCCCCTCTCCCTCCCTAATTTTCTCTGCCCGCGCTCACCCGCCGTCCTCTATGCAGTCGCCGTGGTCCGCCACCGTCGACTCGGGCCACCGCCGCGCCTTCGCCGCCACCGAGGAGTCCCCGGGGTTCGCCTTGAGGTAAGGAACCTCCCCTGCCCTCTCCCTTCCTTTCTATTGCCCCCTGCTGCGCTTAATTCCTCGACGGAGTTGATTAGCGCCGCCGCCGAGCCATTTCGCCGTGGACCGCCCCCCTCCGGTGTCCCTGTCCTGACCTAGCCCCCACCAGAAGATTCCTCGCGCCTTCCCCAACCTCCCAGGCCACCCCGGTCGCCCTAAGGACCCGCAGAGCCCCCGCGCCCCTCGTCTCCGGCGAGCTCCCACGCCGCGGGTGCGGCCGCCGCCGCCTCTGCTGGCTGGAGAAGGGGACAGAAGCCAGCCGCCAGATCTCCGCCGTCCATCTTAGATCGGACGGCTCTATTTTAAATAGCCCGAGCCCAACCCTAGCCGTCCGCCTGAGATCCAACGGCCCAGGGCCGCTTCCCCCACACCCCCGCCTTCCTGTCAACCGGGCCTCGCCTGTCAGCCGCCCGCGCCCGCTCTGCCCGCCCGGCCCCGCCTGTCAGCCGCCCGCGCCCGTTCTGCCCGCCCGGCCCCGCCTGTCAGCCGCTCATGCCGCCACGCGCTCGCGCGCCCGCCCGCGGATCTAATCTCGGGCGTTGATCTGAGATCCAACGGCCGTAGGAGCCCGATACCCCTTCGCCCGCGCAACTTCTTAAAGAGACCCCCGGTTTTCTGCAAATTAACCCGCCGTCCCTGGAACTTCGCAGTTAGGTCCTCGGACCTTTTATTTAATCCAGAATAGGTATTTAAGGAGTATTTTTAATCCCTAATCTTGTAAAATTCATAACTTGGTCATATGAACTCCAAATTAGGTGCTTCAAATTGCAAAATGCTCATAATATTTTTATCTACCTATTTAAACAATGTTTCCCTGCTGTTTTTATGTTCCAATTAATAGTTGATCATTAGTGTAAAAGTAATGTTATTGGAACCCTATTTCAGATAAAGTAAGGGTAGTAGACTTTAATAAAAGTTGGAGCACCTAAGTTTATGGACTTAATACCATGTAATGATTTAACCCCCACCACTGACATAGACCTAGTTAGTGGATAATGAATCACTTTGTATAATCACCTACCCTAGACCTAGGGAACACCAGATTGCCAATCCTTTTCTATTGTGAACTTGTGATCTCTCTGCTGCATATGTTTGGTATATTGCTTTTGTTTGTTATTTCCCAAGTGCATAGAATGAATGATTACTTTGCGTAGACAATGGGCAGTCTGTGTTTCCTGAGGAAGTTGCAGAAGAAGTCCCTAAGCAGCAATTTGGTGAAGGCAAGTGTCCTCTAACCCATTATGTCCTATTCACTTATAATTCACTATCCCGCATTACTTAATTGAAACCTAAGGATTGACTAGCTTCATATTTACCTTATCCTTGATGACCTTTTGGGTTATTATGGTTAGCATTTTGCTATTGCCTTAACTTAATCAATGAACATGATGTGACTATTTATGATACGATACTGTTATCCTGATGATATTGATGATCTATGTGATGCTCTAGGGGGCTCAGGCTGTTTCCTGAGTACCTCTCCGTAAGGACCTGTTCGTTGAGATACCACCCGGGATAACAGTGCAACCATGAGGGTGAAATGGGATGCCCTTAGCTAATTAATTAGAGGAACTAGAGGTGTAGTTGCTTCGCCGTCGTGCCGTCAATGGGGTCCAGGCACAGTGCTTGCTCTGCCGAGGCTGAGTGCCGAGGTTCTTTCGTTTTCCTTTTTGTTAGTCACTCTCCTGCGGGGAGGGGTACTGTGTTTATCAAACTGGAGAAACCTAACGGGCAGCTATGATCTCTAGGGAATCTTTGTAACAGCTACGTAGTGATACCCTACCGGACCACCTAGGTAGTGGTCAATGGGGATTAGCTCTCCCCGGGTAGAAAGGGAATCATGACTCATGGGTAAAGTGTGCGACCTCTGCAGAGGGTAGTGAAACTGATATATCAGCCAGTGCTCACGGTTAAGAGCAGCCTTGGGATCCTCTTTGATTAGAGATACTCCGGATGCACTTCAGATGATGACTCTAATGATGATGGTTAATGTTGCTGACTTTAATTATGTATTTTAGTATTTCCTCTCTGAGGAGGTACTTTTGGGTCTATCACTTGGGCTTAATGATAAAATCTGGCTTCTACTCACAATAAATACCTGACCAACTAAAAGCAACTGCTTGAGCCTAACCCCACATAAAGCTAGTCCACTTCAGCCAAACGGGGCATTTGCTGAGTACGTTGATGTGTACTCATCCTTGCTTTACCACAAAACACCAGGTTGTCCACATTACAACCACTGCTCAGGAGAAGACGAAGCCGTAGAAGGAGACTTCCAGGAGTTCCAAGACTACGACGAGTTCTAGGTGTGGGTTGGCGGCAAACCCCTAGTCAGCTGCCTGTGAAGGCCCTATCTTTACTACGTTTCGCTTAGCACTTTGATTTACCCGTTATTTGGATGACTATGTGGATGTCTCTGACTCTATGATGTAATAAGTTAATACTCTTTTAAGTTATTATTCGAGCACTATGCGATGATGTTCATTTATGTAATCGCTGTGTACGTGAGTTCTGATCCTGGCACGTACATGGTTCGCATTCGGTTTGCCTTCTGAAACCGGGTGTGACAGAGTGGCGGTGCGGTTGCTTGCACGTAGAGACCGGCACGCCGGTTGCATGACGCGTGGGCGTGGGCTTCCATGCTGGGCGCGTTGGAAGTCGGAGAGGTGCGCCCACTTGGCGCGGTTGCACGCCGCCTGCATGGCTGCCCGCCCTTTCGCCCGCTGGTCTAGGCAAAAGTGGAGAACTGCTTGTAACCGATGGGCGGTTGCATGCACCACGCGCGGCGGTTTGGCTTCTTCTGCCCTGGGACAGCTTGCATGACGTGTGGGACACAGCCCCCGCGCCATAGGGGGAGGACCTTGGAGCGTGTTGGAGAAGACTCAGCCACGACGGCTGGGGACGCAAGTAGGTTGAGTCGCCTTTAAAAGGAGGGTGACCCCCTTGAAAGGCGACCATGTCTTCGCGCTCCCTTATGCATCGTGTCTTTCCACCTTCCGAGCCCCCGGATGGGGGATGCCCGCAGTCCTTTCGCCTTGTCGTTGGAGGAACGCAACTCTGTGGGAGTCGGTACCTTTCAGCCATCGTTCGGCTTCAAGGATTTTCATCATGCAGCCCGGCTGCACCCCTCCGCCGGTGGTCACCCAAGACGGTGACCACCAGCCCCTGGATGGGGAGAAGCAAGCCGGGCTGTGATCTCGGCCCCGCCCTCAGCTTCAAGGATGTTCATCATCCTTGCTGGGGCGAAGAGCGAGGCGAGCCGGGGCTCTACCTCCCGCGTGGGTCGGCTGGCCACCTCCTCTTCCAGCTTCTGGTGGTGGAAACCATCCTCCAGCTCTGTGGAGGAGGCATCCTCCAGCCATGCCAAGGGAAGGCGAACTGTTGCTGCCCAGCTAGGGTGCAACATTTTGCCCTCTTCCTCGCTTTCGTGGCGAGGACGGGAGCGAGGACCTGCCGGTGCGCTTGGGAGCGGCCCACTCTTTGGCTTTGATGGCTGGTTCGCGTCCCTTGAGCGGGAATGCGAACGAGAGCCTTCCAGTGGTCGCGTCCATCCTGGGACCATGGCTGCTGTTGCAGAGGTCGCTGGCGAGTCGCCCGGAACTCGTCGCCCCGCAGGCTCCCCGGTGTGGAGGTTGTTCATACCTGCGGGGACGGAACCGAAGTTCCGTTTGTAATGGCACCTTGAATGCCAGTGTTTTTTGTTCATTGTGGCTGTCGAGGCCTGAACATGTATGTATTTTTGGCACGGAGCCGTGTTTTTTCCTCATTTTCGAGCACTAAGACTCGCCTGTTGGTTGTCTGAACCGCTTCATCAAGCGTGAGTCGCCCCGTGCAGAGGTGACGAGTGAGGTATCCATATCCCGGAGGCGTAGGAGTCCCTCGGCTCGGTTGGCCTTGCTGTCCGAGGCTTCTCTTGCTTAGTTAAAGGAACCCCTCGGCCGCTCTTCGATGAGCCGAAGCCAGGGGTAGCGGTGTCAGCACGGACAGAGGCAGAGTTGGCTCGAAAAGAAGACTTGGTCGGCCGGAGCCTGGCCGGGTCATCCGTTAGCGGGACTGACGCCGGAGTTGATCTGCCGAGGCCTCGGGCCAGGCTGATGTTTTCGGGGACAGCTGGCCGAGGCCTTGGGGTGACCAAGCCGAGCCGCCTGCTCGAGCCGGATTCTTGGACGAGGACCCGGGCGGCGATGGCCCGGGCGTGATGATGAAGTCATCCTTCAGAGTGGAGACCCTCGGACCGTGTCGGCGTCGGAGGCTAGGTCGGACCTCGCCGAAGGTGTAGTTGACGCCGAGGGTGCTGCTGCTCCCTTCAACCGTCAAGATCTGAGCCTGCAGGATCGGATTATCTTGTAGCGTGTGTTTTCTGCAGCCGCCGAGGCCCAAACACACCCTCGCCGTGTTGTAAAGATGCGTTTCTTTTCCTCTTGTTTCGAGTATCTGGACTTTTTCGTCGGTAACAGAATTGTCTGTGCGAGCGAGAGTTGCTTCTCACAGAAGGTGATGAGTGAGGTATCCGTATCCCGGAGGCGTAGGAATCCCTCGGCTCGGTCGGCCTTGCCGCTTACGCGCACTCTTACCCATCCATAGGGTTCTGTCATCGACGCAGTCGAGAAGGCTCGAAGAATCGCTTCGGCAGAGGAGCTTTCGAACGTGAAGACTTGTTCGGTCCGTGGAATCACTTATCCGAACGTGAGTTACTTATCGCAGAAGGTGATGAGTGAGGTATCCGTATCCCGGAGGCGTAGGAGTCCCTCGGCTCGGTCAGCCTTGGCTGCTTACGTGTACTCCATCGTTTTCAGGATCCACTTTCGAAGTAGTCGAAAAGCACGAAAGACATTCTGGCAGAAAGGATCTTTTTTCGAGGAAAATTTCGACGCAGAGGGGGTTCCCCCCTTTTAGCCCCCGAGGGAGGGTCAGGCTTTGCCGAGGCAAGGCTGACCCTTCCTTGATGACTAAACTTTGCGTGGAAGCGAGGTATATGAACAACTTGAAAACATCTTAAGGGTAGAAGCGACGTAGATGTTGGATGTTCCAAGCGTTGCTATAGACCTTGCCTTGACTGTTGGCCAGCTTGTACGTTCCGGGCTTCAGAACTTTGGCGATGACGAACGGCCCTTCCTAGGGAGGCGTGAGCTTGTGCCGCCCTCGGGTGTCCTGTCGTAGCCGAAGCACCAGGTCGCCCACCTGGAGGTCTCGGGACCGGACCCCTCGGGCATGGTAGCGTCGCAGGGACTGCTGGTACCGCGCCGAGTGTAGTAAGGCCTTGTCCCGAGCCTCTTCCAGCTGGTCCAGCGAGTCTTCTCGATTAGCTTGGTTGCTTTGGTCAGCGTAGGCCCTCGTCCTCGGGGAACCGTATTCTAAGTCTGTGGGCAAGATGGCCTCGGCCCCATAGACTAGAAAGAACGGCGTGAAGCCCGTGGCTCGGCTCGGCGTCGTCCTCAGACTCCAGACCATCGAGGGGAGTTCCTTCATCCATCGCTTGCCGAACTTGTTGAGGTTGTTGTAGATCCGAGGCTTGAGTCCTTGTAGAATCATGCTGTTGGCGCGCTCTACTTGCCCATTCGTCATGGGGTGAGCCACGGCGGCCCAGTACACCCAGATGTGGTGATCCTCGCAGAAGTCCAGGAACTTCCTGCCGGTGAACTGGGTGCCGTTGTCGGTGATGATGGAGTTCGGGACCCCGAAGCGATGGATGATGTTGGTGAAGAACGCCACCGCCTGCTTGGACCTGATGCTGTTTAGGGGTCGGACCTCGATCCACTTGGATAATTTGTCGATGGCGACCAACAGGTGCGTGTAGCCCCCAGGTGCCTTCTGCAAGGGGCCGACGAGGTCCAGACCCCACACAGCAAAAGGCCAGGTGATGGGTATGGTCTGCAGAGCCTGAGCAGGCAGGTGGGTCTGCCTTGCGTAGAATTGACACCCTTTCGTAGGTGCGGACAATTCTAGTGGCGTCGGCCACCGCCGTCGGCCAGTAGAAACCTTGCTGGAAAGCATTTCCGACAAGGGCTCGAGGTGCTGCGTGGTGGCCGCAAGCCCCCGAGTGTATTTCTCGTAGGAGTTCCTGACCTTCGGCGATGGAAATGCATCGTTGGAGGATGCCCGAGGGGCTGCGGTGGTAGAGCTCCTTCCCATCTCCCAGCAAGACGAACGACTTGGCGCGTCGCGCCAACCGCCGAGCCTCGGCTCGGTCGAGGGGTAGCTCTCCTCGGTGGAGATATTTCAGGTACGGGGTCTGCCAGTTTTGATTAGGCGTGACCCCGCTTCGCTCCTCCTCGACGCGCAGTGCCTCGCCCTCGGGGGCCGAGGGTACCTCAGGCTGAACCGAGGATGCCTCGGGCCGAGCCGAGGGTGTCTCGGACTTGAGCCAAGGGTACCTCCGGCTGGGCCGAGGGTGCCTCGGGCGTGTCGTCGATCTTGACGGAGGGTTGATGCAGGTCTCGAGAGAAGACGTCTGGGGGAACCGTTGTTCGCCCCGAGGCTATTTTAGCCAGCTCGTCGGCAGTCTCGTTGTAGCGCGGGGCGATGTGGTTGAGCTCGAGCCCGTAGAACTTGTCTTCTAGGCGGCGAACCTCATCGCAGTAGGCCTCCATCTTCGGGTCGCGGCAGTGGGAGTTCTTCATGACTTGGTCGATGACGAGCTGCGAGTCACCACGAGCGTCGAGGCGTCGGACCCCTAACTCGATGGCAATGCGCAACCCGTTGACCAGGGCCTCATACTCAGCCACATTGTTGGACGCCGGGAAGTGGAGGCGTAGCACGTAGCGTAGATGCTTTCCGAGGGGCGAGATGAAGAGCAGGCCTGCGCCCGCTCCTGTCTTCATCAGTGACCCATCGAAGAACATGGTCCAGAGTTTCGGCTGGATCGGATCTGTTGGGAGCTGGGTGTCGACCCATTCAGCCACGAAGTCCATCAAGACCTGGGACTTGATGGCCTTCCGAGGGGCGAACGAGATTGTTTCGCCCATAATTTCCACCGCCCACTTTGCGATCCTACCCGAGGCCTCTCGGCACTGGATGATCTCCCCTAGGGGGAAGGATGACACCACAGTTACCGGATGAGACTCGAAGTAGTGTCGCAACTTCCATCGCGTCAGGATCACCGCGTACAGCAGCTTCTGAACTTGTGGGCAGCGGATCTTGGTTTCGGACAGTACCTCGCTGATGAAGTAGACTGGCCTCTAAACGGGCAATGCATGCCCCTCTTCTCGTCTCTCGACCATAATCGCGGCGCTAACCACCTGAGTGGTCGCGGCGACGTAGATCAAGAGGGCTTCTCCGGCAGCGGGGAGCACCAAGATGGGCGCGTTCGTGAGGAGCGCCTTCAGGTTCCCGAGGGCTTCCTCGGCCTCAGGGGTCCAAGTGAAGCACTCGGCCTTCCTTAAGAGGCGGTACAGAGGCAGGCCTCTTTCGCCGAGGCGCGAGATGAAGCGGCTCAGAGCCGCAAGACATCCCATGACTCTCTATACGCCTTTCAAGTCCTTGATGGGCCCCATGCTGGTGATTGCTGCGATCTTCTCCGGGTTGGCTTCGATGCCTCGCTCGGAGACGATGAACCCTAAGAGCATGCCTCGGGGCACCCCGAAGACACACTTTTCGAGATTGAGCTTCACGCCTTTCGCCTTGAGACACTGGAATGTCACTTCAAGGTCGAAAAGGAGGTCAGGAGGCTTTCCTCGTCTTGACTACGATGTCATCGACAGTAGGCCTCGACCGTCCAGCCAATGTGTTCGCCGAACACAGTGGTTCATGCACCGCTGGTACGCCGCGCCCGCATTCCTCAAGCCGAACGGCATGGTGACATAGCAGTACATGCCGAAGGGTGTGATGAAAGAAGTCGCGAGCTGGTCGGACTCTTTCATCCTGATTTGGTGGTACCCTCTTTGATGAACCCTGCCACCATTAGCTTATGGATCTCCTCGCCTATGGCTCTGCGCTTTTCTTCGTCGAATCGATGCAGAGCCTGCTTGACGGGTCGGGCTCTGGCTCGGATATCCAGCGAGTGCTCGGCGACATCCCTAGGTATGCCGGGCATGTCCGAGGGACTCCACGCGAAAACGTCGGCGTTTCGCGGAGAAAGTCGACGAGCACTGCTTCCTATTTGGGATCGAGCTCGGAGCCGATCTGGATCTGCTTGGAGGCATCGATGCTGGGGTCGAGGGGGACTAGACTTAACCGTCTCCGCTGGCTCGAAGTTGCCGGCGTGACGCTTCACGTCTGGCACCTCCTTAGAGAGGCTTTCTAGGTCGGCGATGAGGGCCTCAGGACTCGGCGAGGGCCTCGGCGTACTCCACGCACTCCACGTCGCATTCGAACGCGTGTTTGTACGTGGGGCCGACGGTGATGACCCTGTTGGGGCCCTGCATCTTGAGCTTGAGGTAGGTGTAGTTGGGGACGGCCATGAACTTCGCATAGCATGGCCTCCCCAGTACCGTGTGGTAGGTTCCTCGAAACCCGACCACCTCGAACATAAGGGTCTCCCTTCGGAAGTTGGAGGGCGTTCTGAAGCAGACGGGAAGGTCGAGTTGTCCGAGGGGCTGGACGCGCTTCCCGGGGATGATCCCGTGGAAAGGCGCAGCACCTGCCCGGACCGAGGACAGATCGACACGCAGGAGCCCGAGGGTCTCGGCGTAGATGATGTTGAGGCTGCTGCCTCCGTCCATGAGGACCTTGGTGAGCTTGACGTCGCCAATGACGGGGTTGACAACGAGCGGGTATTTCCCCGGGCTCGGCACGTGATCGGGGTGGTCGGCTTGGTCGAAGGTGATGGGCTTGTCGGACCAGTCTAGGTAGACTAGCGCTGCCACCTTCACCGAATAGACCTCCCGACGCTCTTGCTTGCGGTGCCGAGCCGAGGCGTTCGCCGCTTGCCCACCGTATATCATGAAGCAGTCGCGGACCTCGGGGAACTCTCCTGCCTAGTGATCTTCCTTCTTGTCGTCGTCGCGAGCCCTACCCCCCTCCATGGGTGGCCCGGCCCTGTGGAAGTGGCGCCGAAGCATAGCGCACTCCTCAAGGGTGTGCTTGACGGGCCCCTGATGATAGGGGCACGGCTCCTTGAGCATCTTGTCGAAGAGGTTGGCACCTCCGGGGGGTTTTCGAGGGTTCTTGTACTCGGCGGCGACGACAAGGTCCGCGTCGGCGGCGTCGCATTTCGCTTGCGACTTCTTCTTGCCCTTCTTCTTGGCGCCGCGCTGAGTTGACGCCTCGGGGGCATCTTCCGGTGGGCGGCCCTGGGGTTGCTTGTCCTTCCGGAAGATAGCCTCAACCGCCTCCTGGTCAGAGGCAAACTTGGTGGCGATGTCCATCAGCTCGCTCGCCCTGGTGGGGGTCTTGCGACCCAGTTTGGTCACCAGGTCACGACAGGTGGTGCCGGCGAGGAACGCGTCGATGACATCTAAATTGGTGATGTTGGGCAGCTCGGTGCAGCTGCTTCGAGAATCGCCGGATGTAGTCCTGGAGAGACTCTCCCGGCTGCTGTCGGCAGCTTCGGAGGTCCCAAGAGTTTCCAGGGCGTACGTACGTGCCCTGGAAATTGCCGGCGAAGGCTTGGACCAGGTCGTCCCAGTTAGAGATCTGCCCCGGAGGCAGGTGCTCCAACCAGGCGCGAGCGGTGTCGGAGAGGAACAGGGGGAGGTTGCGGATGATGAGGTTGTCGTTGTCCGTTCCACCCAGTTGGCAGGCCAGCCGGTAGTCCGCGAGCCACAGTTCCGGTCTCGTCTCCCCCAAGTACTTTGTGATAGTAGTCGGGGGTCGGAACCGGGTCGGGAACGGCGCCCGTCGTATGGCACGGCCGAAGGCCTGCGGACCGGGTGGTTCGGGCGAGGGACTCTGATCCTCCCCGCTGTCGTAGCGTCCTCCACGCCTAGGATGGTAGCCTCGGCGCACCCTCTCGTCGAGGTGGGCCCGACGGTCGTGGTGATGGTGCTCGTTGCCGAGGTGACTCGGGGCCGCAGGCGCTGTGTTGCGCGTGCGCCCGGTGTGGACCGAGGCTTCTCGCATGAATCGGGATGTCGCGGCACGATGTTCTGAGCGGTACCCCTACCTCCGGGAGGTGGAGCTCTCAGCCCGTCGGACCGCGGCGCCCTCCAGGAGATTCTTGAGCTCTCCCTGGATTCGCCGCCCCTCGGTGGTTGATGGCTCTGGCATCGCGCGGAGAAGCATTGCCGCTGCAGCTAGGTTCTGGCCGACCCCACTGGAAGCGGGCGGCGGCCTTGCCCTGACATCGTCAGCGATGCGGTGCTGGATACCCTGGGGTAGATGACGCATTTCTTCGGCCGGAGGTTCGCCCGCCCATTCTTGCCCGACGTCCCGGCGGATCAGCTCAAGTGCTCCTACTCCCTCGTCGAGCCTGGCCTGCACCCCGTGGATTTGCTCGAGCTGTGGGTCATGACCCCCCGCCGGAACGGGGACCACAGCTAGCTCCCGTAGGATGTCAACGCGTGGCACAGGCCTAGGGAGATCACCGTTCTCCGGCATACCGAGATGGTTGCCTCCGGAGGGACCCCCTAGATCGACGTGGAAACATTCACGACTTGGGCCGCAGTCCTCGTCGCCGAGGCTACGGCTACCATCGGAACAGTCGGAAAGGCAGTAGTCGCATGCGGTCATGAAGTCCCGCATGGCACTGGGTTTGCCACGTCCAGAGAAATCCCAACAGAAGTCGGGCTCGTCATCTTCCTCGGACCCCGAGGGCCCGTAGGTCGATACGTCCGTCAGCCGGTCCTAGGGTGACTGCATACGATACCCCAGAGGGTTTGGACTCGCCTCTACGAGAGCGTCCGCCAAAGCAAAGCTGCTTGGCGGGTCGAGCCTGAATCCAAGGGGCGTGAGATGGGAATCGGTCGGTACCTCTTGGTCGACGGGCGGTGACGGAGTCACGTCAAGGACTGACTGCACCGTCGTCTCAGGTATGAGGGTGACGCCCAGCAAGCCTTTCGCGAGCGTGCTGGCGTCGTCCGTTTGCTCGGAATTGGCGTGTCGCGGGGAGACGGCGCTCGTCTTCGTCTCAAACGCGAGGTCGATGCCCGACGCGCCCCCTGTTGGGGCGCCGGCGCCGTCGACTTACTCGACAGCCGACGGGGGGCCGCCTCCTGCTTGGCCTTGGTTGCCCTCGCCTCCTCCTCCGTCGGTGGGGGAGAGGGCGGGGTGAGCTTGAATGTTGTACTTCCACCACGTGGGGAAGACGTCGTTGATTCCGCCGCCGGCGGGAGGGCTGTCGGCCGCCATTGTCGCTGTCGCACGGCGGAGGAAGGAGTATCATGTCGTAGCTGCCGTCGAGGGACATGAACTCAAGACTCCCGAAACGGAGCACCGTCCCGGGCTGGAAAGGTTGCTGGAGACTGCCCATCTGGAGCTTGATGGGAAGCTGTTCGTCAACACGCAGCAGGTCCCCTACCTGGCGCGCCAACTGTCGGCGTTTCGAGACCGGGGGGTCCCTGGGCCGACGAGTGAAATGTCGCCGCGTGCCCCAGCCCAGATGGGTCGGCGCGAGGCCGAGCGCGAAGGGGGGAAGGAAGGCAGCCGGAGACGGGCGTGGGAGAAGTGGAAATCCCGCGGCCTTAGTGTTCGTCCCGCGCCCAGGTCGGGTGCGCTTGCAGTAGGGGGTTACAAGCGTCCACGCGGGAGGGGGAGCGAGCGGCCTCACGCGAGCGCCTGTCTCGTCCTCTTCCCCGCGCGGCCAACCCTCTGTAAGAGGGCCCTGGTCCTTCCTTTTATAGGCGTAAGGAGAGGATCCAGGTGTACAATGGGGGTGTAGCAGAGTGCTACGTGTCTAGCGGAGGAGAGCTAGCGCCCTAAGTACATGCCGTCGTGGCAGCCGGAGAGGTTTTGGCACCCGGTTCGTGTAGTGTCGTGGCCATCAGAGGAGCGCTGGAGCCTGGCGGAAGGATAGCTGTCGGGGCTGTCGAGTCCTTGCTGACGTCCTCTTGCTTCTGTAAGGGGGCTGAGAGCCGCCGTCGTCACAGAGCGTGCGGGGCGCCATCATTGCCTATCTGGCGGAGCGAGCCAGATGGGACGCCGGTCTTGTTCCCCGTAGCCTGAGTCAGCTTGGGGTAGTGTAATGATGACGCCTCCTGTCGACGTGGTCGGTCCGCGCCCTAGGTTGGGCGATGTGGAGGCTCCTCCGAGGTCGAGGTCGAATCTGTCTTCCGTGGCCGTGGTCGAGTCCGAGCCCCTGGGTCGGGCGAGGCTGAGACCGTCGGCTGAGGCCAGGGCTGAGTCCGAGCCCTGGGGTCGGGCGAAGCGGAGTTCGTCGTCGTCCGGGGCTAAGCCCGAGTCCGAGCCCTGGGTCGGGCGGAGCGGAGTTCGTCGTCTTCCGGGGCTGAGCCCGAGTCCGAGCCCTGGGTCAGGCGAAGCGGAGTTCGTCGTCTTCCGGGGCTGAGCCCGAGTCCGAGCCCTGGGTCGGGCGAAGCGGAGTTCGCCGTCTTCCGGGGCTGAGCCCGAGTCCGAGCCCTGGGTCGGGCGGAGCAGAGTTCGTCGTCTTCCGGGGCTGAGCCCGAGTCCGAGCCCTGGGTCGGGCGAAGCGGAGCTTCCTATGGTGCCTGAGGTCAGGCCTGACTGCCTGTCAGCCTCACTCTGTCGAGTGGCACAGCAGTCGGAGCGGCACAGGCGGCGCTGTCCTTCTGTCAGGCCGGTCAGTGGAGCGGCAAAGTGACTGCGGTCACTTCGGCTCTGTCGACTGGAGGACGCGTGTCAGCATAAAGGTGTCAGGCCACCTTTGCATTAAATGCTCCTGCGATCTGGTCGGTTGGCGCGACGATTTGGTTAGGGTTGCTTCTTGGCGAAGACAGGGCCTCGGGCGAGCCGTAAGTATGTTCGTCGCTGGAGGGGGGCCTCGGGCGAGACGGAAATCCTCCGGGGTCGGCTGCCCTTGTCCGAGGCTAGGCTCGGGCGAGGCGTGATCGAGTCCCTCGAACGGACCGATCCCTAACTAAATCGCACCCATCAGGCCTTTGCAGCTTTATGCTGATGGGGGTTACCAGCTGAGAATTAGGAGACTTGAGGGTACCCCTAATTATGGTCCCCGACAGCCTGATTCTGTAACAGATTCTCTCATGCTAGTGGAACTTTGTAAAGGTCTCGTAGCGTTCCTATGCAATCACACATCGGTAGTGTGATATTGTGCTTGGCCGTCACATGAATGGTTGGGTGCAAAAGTTCTCCAAACTTTTAGGCGACTTATGGGTAAAGTGTGCCACCTCTGCAGAGTGTAAAACTGATATATCTGTCATGGTCACGATTATAAGCGACTCGTACACTCACATGATTAAATGACAGAACCAACTTATTTGACATTCATTGAATTATGTGAATTTCATTATGATCTATTATTTAATTGGGTTGATATTTACTTATATTTAGTAATTGCTAATAAAATTTTGACCAATACAATTAAAAACAATGTTCAACCTCAACCACATTCCTAGGTAAACTTTACACTATATTTTTTTCACACTTGCTGAATGGTGACCGTATGAGAGTTCATACTTGTTATAGTCACACTAGGGGTGTGTTTGGTTTGACTTTTGGCTTTGGCTTTTGCCCCCCTAAAAGTCAAAAGCCAACCAAAGGGCTGGATCCAGGAAGCAGCTTTTCCTAAAAGCCGACTTTCTCGTAGTACAAATCTGAAAGCACCCCTGGACCTGCTTTTAGTGGCTTTTCGGAGGGAACTATAAAAATACACATCGAAGAATTTTTAACGATTTTTAGTGGTTTCCACCAAACGGTTTTTAGCTTTTTAATAGCTTACAGCCTACAACAGCTTTTTCCATAGCTCACAGCCCACAACAACTTTTTTCACAGCCACAGCCCAACCAAACAGACTCTAGATCAAGATCAGGTAGTCACGCTAGATCAAAATCAGGTACCATCGAAAGAGGACTTCTATGATGAGATCTAGACCGTCAATCAACCGCACATGTAGAGATAGTTATCTTAGTTCAGATTTATTTTATTCGAGTTATTTTGTAAGACATTATTGTTATATAATAAAAATTTATTATGACATTGGTTTCGTATATATGAAAATTGATGCTGACACATATATAAAATTTATCTGGATTTGTCCTTAATGCGACAGCTACTCCATCAGCTATTTGTTCGAGAATGATGGTATGGCTTCCAATTTCATCGTGGTATGCGCAGGGACGACGCGATCTCCTGCTCTAGGCTGTACCGACGCGTCCCATCCTGAGCAGTCACCGGAACCACGCCGTAGCGCCTAGCGCGTCGCCCTGTTTCACCGGGAGGACGGAACTCGCCGTCCGCTCTCGGTCCCGAAGCATAAGCACGTGCCTTGGCCTTGAGGAGCTGCAGCCTCACCTCCACGTCTTTCATGGTTGGCCTCGCCTCTCGCCTCAGATCCAGACACTCCAGCGCCAGGCGAGCAAAGCACACGACCGCTTCCTTGCTCGCTTCCTCCCAGACCTGACCGTCCACTATCTCCTCGAGAGGTTTCTCATTGGCCTCCCACAGGTAGTTGGACAGGTTCTCCTTCTCGCCGTTCCCCTTCTCGATGATCGGCTTGTTCCTCGTCAGGAGCTCAGCGAGTATCACTCCGAAGCTGTAGACGTCGCTCTTGTCAGTCAGCTGCCCCGTATGGTAATACTCCGGGTCCAGGTAGCCGAAGGTGCCCTGCACGGCGGTGACGAGGTGCGTCTGGTCAATCGGGATCAGCCTCGACGCGCCGAAGTCCGACACCTTGGCAGTGTAGCTGTCGTTCAGGAGCACGTTCATGGACTTGACGTCTCTGTGGAGCACCGACATGGAAGCAGCCGAGTGGAGATACGTGAGCGCGCCGGCTACCTCGCTGGCGATCCGCAGACGTTCCTCCCACGGCAGCGGCGACGACAACAAGCCGCCGCCGTCTCGCCGGCGGCCGCTGTGCAGGAGGTCGTACAGGGTGCCGTTGGAGATGAACTCGTAGACGAGCAGGGGGACCTCGGACTCGAGGCAGCACCCGTGGAGCTTCACCACGTTCCTGTGGTTGATCCGCGAGAGGATGGCGACCTCGTTGATGAACTCCTCTATCTCGACGCTGGCCACCTGCTTCGACCTCTTGATGGCGACCACGCGCTGGTCCGTCAGGATTCCCTTGTAGACCGTGCCGTGGCCGCCGCGGCCAACGACGCGGGCCTGGTCGAAATTGTTTGTTGCCTTCTCTAGCTAGGCCAGGGAGAATATCTTCGTGCCGTCGCTCGCGTTCTGGTCAGAGGAGATGAGCTGCTCGAGGAGGATGCCCTTGTTCTTGCGGAAGTACCGCCTCCGGAGCTGCTTTTGGACTCCTCTCTTCCATCTCCGGTTGAGAAGGACAGCGATCGCTGCAAGGAATAGAAGGCCGCCACCAGAACTGATTCCGACGGTGATACCTGCATTATATTGGTTGCGGATCTGTGAACATGCAAAGTTTACGGTAAAAAAAATTATACAACCAACTAATATAATTGAAAAATTCACAAATTCTTTTCGTAGTTAAACAATGACAAAAATACCTGAATTTGCTCACGACGGCTTACCTAAAATAGTGCTGGACGTCTTACACTTCCTTGTAGCGGTGTCAAACTCTGTTCCGTGCGGACACTCGGTGCAAGAAAAACTTCCAAGGCTATTCCGGCAGATGCCATGGCAAATGTATTTATCTGGCTGCAAGCACTCGTCAATATCTGCAGATTGCACGAGGTACCATGAGACGGAGGAAGTAGATAACTTTCGATCCAAGTATTCGTTTCGGATTAAGCTGTTTGATTTGTTGCCTTACTTGTCATAATTTACCAGGTCTAAGTTTAGACAAGTTTGACTAAATTTAGGCATATGTTTTGTTTGGAGCCACGGTTGTGGTACGATTTTTCTCCTACTATGTATGATCTACTTGTCGATTGTAAAAGTGTGTTAATGTTTCTTTAACCGTGGTAAACTATGGCGCAGAATTTGTGCGTCTACCCTTAGACACCTTATACAAGTGTGACATAAAAAGTGTGGCAATTTTTTGCAACAAAAGTATAGAACCAAACATGGCATAACCAGCCGGCTTCTGTTATTTCTACGGTGTTTTGTCTCTATAAATTATAGTTACAACAGTCCAAATAACTATCTTTAATCTAAAGCAGCTCCATGGAAGTGAGCAAGTGATTAAAGCGGCTCGATGGAAGTGAGCAAGTGACAATGGAGCAGTCGTGATAAAACTTACCTGTGCACCCGTCTTCGAGGTAAGGGTTCCCTTGGAAGCCAGAGGAGCATCTACATCTGTATCCGACATGGCCGCTCGTTCTGTTGTCCGTGACTTCTAGGCAGTCGCTATGAGTGCTGACGCACATGTACTGGTGCTTGTTCGCCATTGCATCTCTGCAAGTCGAATTATCCACAGCCCACTTGGCCACACCGGACTCTCCAGAGAGGACGTAGAACGCGCTGTCCCCGCCATCCAGGAAGCCGCCTGGGTCAGAGAGCCTCTGGATTCTCAAGATGCCTTGGTCGATGGAAATGTCAGTGACCGCCGAATGCTCAGTCATCTGGAGGATGGGAGGAGTTGGCCCCGGGTTGCATGCCAGGTAGAGATGGATCCTTGCAAAGCAGCCCAGCTCCATGCCGAAGGGGAACGGGATGTCCACGTTCCCGCACGTCGTCGGACAATCCGCCTTGGGCTGTCTTGAACCGTAGAGTACTGTTGGAGGCGCGGAAGCAATGTTAGACGACCACGCTCAAGGCTCAACGCCAATCGGGAAGACATTCGAGTGGCGAGGAGGGTTACCTTGGTTTGGCACGCAGCCACCGACGACGTAGGCGTTGCCGACGAAACCCGGGGAGCAGTGGCAGACGTAGCCACCAATCGACGAGTTCTGGCACTCGCTGTTGTTGCTGACACAGGCATAGCTAGCCCCGTCCGCCGCAGCCAGCGCGCAGTCCGCGGGGTCAGGGATGGCCCAGTCCAGCAGAGCTGGGGCGGCCTCGCCTGCAACAATGCCTTGCTCCAGGTCGCTCGCCCGGAACGTGTACCCGTCTGGGCCGGTCACCAGGAACGTCACCCTGTCTCTGGTGACACCCTCGCCCGTGCGCGAGAGGTTGAGGACGAACGCCCTGAGGGGCACGCGCACGTCGATGCGGCAGCACCCCACACCGCCGCACAGCCCGTCCGGCAGCCTCTCCATGACGACCTCCTCCCCGGCGCAGATCACGGAGCAATTCCCGACAACAGCTCCGGTGCCGCCGTCCAGCAGCGCGGCCAAGACGCCACAGCCGACGACGAACAGCGACATGTTCGACGAGCCGGAGATGGCGAACGGCCTGCCGGGGCCCTCCCACGAGACAGAGTAGGCTGTGGCGGCGGCGGGCATGTTCACGGACCGCACCACGTGGGCGGCGAGCGCGGTAATGGAGCCGCTCGCAGACACCGTCATGTCCACGCTCACGTTGGGGCTGCCGAGCCAGAGCTGGTCGTTGTACGTGTTGGACTTACAGGTGAGGTTGAACCCCGGCAGGGAGCACGCCGGGCCAACGCCAAAAGGGTACGAGATGTCGATCATGCCGCAACTCGCCGGGCACAAGCCGCCCGCCGCGGTCGCGGCCACGGCCAGAAACAGCACCACAAGCGGCAGGAGGGACGCCATAGTCGAGCGAGCTTGTCCCGTGCCGGGCTCTTCTATTGTGTCTTCGTTTGGTATCGTTCCGAGAACGCAAATTGGACTGCGGCAGGTACCCCATCATCATGTGATTGATGACTGAAAATCAAAGACACATCGTTTTCGGTTTGGACTTCACCGGAGTAGCGCTACAAGTTTGACTGAGCCAGTCTCGTTGGGACTTGGGAGAACACAAGTTGGACCGTCTCGCTTTTGTTTTCCAACACGCCAATTTTATCAGATCCACAAAAAATCATAAAGTTGAACCAGATAACATGATATTATAGAGGCAACGATCTAAACATTAAAATACCAATTACTGTATCATGATTAGGGTGGCAGTAAATCACGATCTAAATAAAGAGTTTCTTTAATGATTCATTTGAACTCTTAATTAATTTGAGTTTAAAAATAAATAAAAATTAAGCTCGATTTCAATAGGATTCGATTAAATTTTATAGTGTAAAATTTAGAGCATATTACTACTCTTAATCATGATATGGTTGGCGACTAAAAATATACATAAAATCATAAGACATCGATTTCGGCTTCTGGACTTCACTGGTACCGGCGTAGCGCTACAATTTTGACTGATCCGGTCAATGCATCATCAGGATATAGCGCTAAATATTTTTTTCCCTTAGGCTAGTTTGAAAACTCAAATGACCTTCAGAATTGAAAAGGAGATACGGATTTCCAAACTAGTCCTCAATATCATTTGTGCACAAAATTCGTTGAAGAGCTGTACAACTTTCCCACGGCTTCACATTCGCCACTAGCTGACTGAAACACGCACTGAGGCAATGATTTTGGGGGCTATGCAGGAGTCAGAACGCTTCTATTCATTCAGTATGGCAAAAGTGCACATGATCAATTAGGAGCAGCAATATAAATGCCATATGATGCGAAGTACTTCCTTGTTTCTCATAGTAAATGAGCTTAAAACTTCATAGAGCTCTGCCCCAGCCTCCGCCACTTACCAGGAAATGTAACGAGAAAACAACACGGATCCACCTGAACGATTACTGCAACTAAGATTTGAACGTACAAAGTATTGATGTTTTGGATAACTGCAACCAAGAGCCCATTACTGAACGCCGCTCCACCGAGCCCAATCCACGAACTGCATTCCACCGTAGATATTGTTGGCAAAACGAACCCCAACCGTAAAAGCCATAGCAACAGGGGGAACACGTCTTGCGACAGGCGATGCCTCCACTACCCGCTCCAGGCCATTGATGATCTGGTAGCGTGTGTTAGATGATACAGCGAGGAACACACCTACATGTCAACATAATTTGTCAATTCTCAGTTAACTGGAAGAACCCAACAAGAGAAACTATACCTTATATGAGCACATAATGACACAAATCACAAAGCTCACGGCATAAAATTGCATAAGCTTAGCATGAGCAAAAATGGGAATTTTTTACGTGAACTTTCGTTATCTGAGACTATCTGGTCCAAGATAATTATGTAAATATTGAAGAAAACATAGTTAAAATTAAAAAAAATAGACAACTGAAAGCCATCCATCGATGAGATATGTTTTGCTGTACATTATCTTCAGGATGCCATTTTAGTAGACAACAAACCATACTTGCTATTTGCAATAGCCAAAAATGATTCTCAGACCAAGTAAAAGTGATAAGAAAGGGAAAACAAATAATAGGCTTACCCCATAGAGCTGCACTTTTAACAAGTGGTGGAACAGGAATATCTTCATCTGATTTTTTGACACTCCTGAACAAGGAACAAACATCAGTATACAAGTCAAGATAGCAGGGAAAAAATAAAGATTAATCAGCATTACTGAGCATGGGTGAAACAGACACAATATTAATAGGAAACCTATAAATCTATGTGCCAAAGAATACAATAGTGTGATCGGATCAACAAAACACCAAAATGGGAAGTAATCGACTATGAACTTAGTCATTTAATTAATAGCAGATAGAGATTTTGATGTGCAGAAGCACGAATAATGGCACACTATTACCTTTTGGCAGTCATTATCATATTAGCAATTCCTTGACCAATTATGCCACAGACAAATCCAACTGAACCATACAAGACACCCTGCAGTTCAAACAGTTATGCCAGTATAATTTGTACACACAACATGGCAATGCTCCTGTAGTTTGAACTAACAATCATACATGGCTCAAAGTTGAGAGTATCTTTGCCACGTAAGGTTCATTACCTTGTAAAAGTATGTTCCGATTCTTTGCTGGGCTGTAAATCTGCAGCCTGGTCTTTCAGCTTCAAAAACACTGCAGTTTTAAAAATCTTAGTGCCATACAGAATTAGATTTTTTTAAGTCAAAGCTCCATAGCTAGTTTAGCAAAATCTCCATTCTCATTCAATTTCATAGATGGCAAAACGGACATGGGAGTGGTATACAGGTTAAGTTCAATTCTTATGCATGGTGCAGTAAAAAGCTCCACAGACAACAACTGGAAACGAAATTTCACCTGCTTGGCAAAGATCCAGCCATCCTGCTGAATCTTCCAAAGAGACCCGTTGAAGCAGATGGCTTCCCAATTCTCACATATGGAGCCAGCAGCCCCACGAGTGCAATATCAACTGCTACACCAACAAGAAGATCAGCAGCGTACAGTTCAAACTCTGCCCAAAAATCCTTTCCCCTCTTCTGCACCTCTGCAAATGTCGCGCAGCAAGAGTCGATCACAATCTGCATTGAGCCCAGAACGCATTTGTTAGCAATAGCCGAACTGCTATCTTCTGACCACTTGAAAATAATAACTGACCAATCGCATCCACCTCGGTGCCAACTTTGAAGAGGAATGACGGGTCGGCGAGCATCCGGTTGCGGAGCATAGAGAAGGCGCGGATCAACACGCCTAGTGGCCACGGCGCGGCCTACGCAGATCAAAATCAAAGGAATGAGAAAAAACGGCCACGTTTGAATCTTCCAGACAAATTCCCTGAAATTCGAGGACCTGCAGATCGAAGTAGCGGAGCAAGAGGACTTCCCGGATGCCGGCGTCCTTGGCCGCCTCCAGCATGTCGCCCGGGAGCGCAACGCCGCGCGCCGCGGCGAGGTGCAGCACCTCGTGGAAGCCGAGCAGCGGACCGAAGTCCGCATCGTCACAGTCGTCTTCATCCTCGCCACCCCCGCCGCCGCCTCCATCCTTGCCTCCATTCCCGACGCCCGATCCGTCCCCAGCGGCGGCGCGGGGGATGTGCGGCGCGGAGCAGGAGAGCGCATGCGGTTTGGGGAGGGGTAAGACGGGCTTGAGCGAGAGGTGGAGAGGCCTCGGCTCGTGCAAAGGGTTGGAAGAAGGCGTGGGGGCGGCGGCGGTGGACGACGAGGAGGAAGCGAGTGCGGAGAGGGAAGGGGAGGCGGCGAAGGCCATAGTGGACAGACGGCAGTGCGCGGAAGTTTGACAGATTTTCTTGGCCTCGTGTCACTCACATGAGCTGCGTAACGTAATTACGTTTAGCATTGCAAGCGGGCCGCTCCGGCCGCTGTCTGCGAAGCGTCGTCGGCGATTGTGGGCTTTACGGCAGGTCCGCAAAGAATCACTGTTACTTTATGGGCTTTACGACAGCTCCGCAAAGAACCACTTATTTTATGGGCTTTGCGGCAAGCCCAACTCATAAATGGTCTTACAGAGAAAAAAAAGATGCAACGGAGCACGAGCAGCAAATAGATGTCCTATAAACTTCTCTATATATATATATATATCTCTACTATTCCTTAAGAGGCTACCTGTAGGCATCCACACCCTAGCTGGTGCACGGTTCTGCCCCGCGCGTCCGCGCACTTCCGCCTCAGCCCCCGAAATGTCGCATCGATGGAAGGTTGTGCGTTGCGCCGCCTCCCCCGCCCCTTCCATACTCCTCCCGCGCCCCTTCCATCCCCACCGTGCTCCATGCCCCGACCTCCACCATCCCCGCCCCACGAGTCGTCCCCGTCCTCGGAAATCTCGCCACCCCCCGGAGTTCTCGCCTCGCCACCGCCCCAAAATCTCCCCTACCTCCCACCTAGAGAAGATCCCATCCACTACCGCCGGGTCGCCGTCCTCCCTTCCGTCACGCCCCTCCTGTTCCACCCGCTCCGCTCGCTCGGTCGCTTCCATTTGGGCGGCCCCGTCCCGTGCTTAGATCCGGGCACGGGCCTCCTTCCTCCTCGCTCGCGGTGCCTCCGCCTATGCCTGTTGCGGCAGGCAACAAGGCAGGCAGGCAGCAGAACGCCTTGGTGATCTACGAAGAGGATGGATTCCAGGATCTCCCTCCTCTGCGCCCTCGTCCTCGCCTCCTCCCTCCTGCACTACGCCAGATCCGACGGTAAGCTTCTTCATCTCCCTTCTCCTGACTGGGTTCCTGCGGATCTGGTGTGCCGCACTGTGTTCTCGCCTTCTCGTGGCCAACCTCCGTAGAGTCGCTCCTGGGCGTCGCCTGGGCGGCCGACCCGGACACCGCGCTCCGCCTCGTGGCCAACCTCCACGGCGTGTGCGGGAGCGACAAGTCCGACCACGAGGGCTTCTACGCCTCTGCACTCTGGCTCCACGCGTGGCACCCGCACACGCTGGCCCTCAAAGCTGCCCCCCTCGCCAACTTTGGCTACCTCAAGGACCTCCCCGAGCTGCTCCACTGAATCGTGCACGGCGGGGTGTCCACCAGGACCCCAGGCGAGAAGGCACGCCTAACCACCAAGTGCAGCCGGGGCCGGGGCCACGTCTGCTTCGGCAACCGTACGCGTCGCAGCCGCACGGAACGGGCCACGCGCGTCGGCTCAACGGAGGAGCGCGTCGCGGCCAGCCTGGAGTGCGACCGGGGACTCAGCAACGACCCATGGCGCGGACCGCGTGGTCACCTTCAGCTGGCGGCCAGAGCTCCACAGGATCCCCGACAAGACCCTCTCCGAGAAGACAAGGTTCATCCAAAGCATGGCCTGGGGCACGAACACCGACTTCCCGACACAAAAAATTCCCAGTAGTCAACTACTCTGGATTCTGTGCAAATTGATAAGGTTCCAAAAATCTTGGTACTTATGCTTGCACAACTTTGTGTCTACATTGAACATACAACAGTTCCTGAAGTTACAGAGTTATGTTGTGTCGTTGCCAATCACTTGTCCACTATCCAATGTGAAACTTCATAATGAAACAATTATGGCTTTTGTTACCTCTTTTAGGCGGAGGTGGTGCTCGTAGCTACGAATATGGACCACCTTTTATACCTGGAGAGATATGTCGGCTATATCGTTCATCAAGAGAGAAATTCTTGCACCATGTAGGAAGCATTCTTTATCTTCTGTTTTTTTCATTCTATTTTTTTCATTGTTACTGGCCTTTATGTAGAGGTTTTATTTCACTGTCTCGTATGGTGGTTTATTTTCTTTGCTTCTCATCAACTGCAGTATGGAATTAAATCTCTACTACTAATTATGTGACTAATGTAGGCGTCCACACCGCCTTTGGTGCACGTTCTGCCTCGCGCACCCCGCATCCCGCCCGCGGCCGCACCCTGCCCCGCATCCCACCGACAGTCCCGCCGATCCGCCGATCCGCCTCCCCCTTCCCCTAATCACGCGCCCCCTGCCCAGCCGATCCGCGGTTGCTGCCCCCTGTCCCACTGATCCGCCGCTGCCGCCTCCTCCTTCCTCTAATCACGCCGCCCTGTCCCGCCGATCCGCAGCTGTCGCCTCCCCCAACCCCTAATCACGCGCGTCTCGCTCCCAGCCGATCCGCGGATCGGCTCTGCTCCGCCCTTCCATAATCAAGCACGAATCTACTCCCTCGTCCTCGTCTCTCTCACAACTGCTTAGCTCCTTCCCGTTCTTGCTCGTCGCCTCTTGAAAGCCAGGAGGACCCTCGCCTCCCCCTCCGCGCGCGTGGCAGCTATGGCGATGGACGACCTTGCGGGCGCCTCCTCCTCCTCCTCGTACGGCTGGTAGGCGGTGCCAGTCCAAATCTGCCGCGGATCTCCTCTCCCCATTACTGGGAGGGCCGCCATCCACGGCGTGATCCTATTTGACCACCATGCGCGCCGCGAGGACCACCACTAGGTGGTGCGCGTCTCTGTGGTCTTCTTCACCGACTAGGAGGCTGTTGAGACCCTAGGCGGGCTCAACCTGGACGTCATCACAGTGCTCCCCACCGTCAGGTACCATCATCGGTCGAGGTCCGTGGCTGAGTGTGACGTGTACCTGGGCGAGTTCGCGCACAGGGAGCGGCTCAAGGAGTTGTCTCTCTTCTAGATCCCCCACCTCCTCTTTGTTCCCTCGGCTTAGCCACCACCTTGGCCCGGGCTCCTTGCACGTAGGGATAGAAAGATGCAGATTACTTATTTATAATTCATGTTTTCAGATTTACCTTCCAATTTTCTTAGTAATAATAATAATGTATAGGTAGTGCACCATGTTTTGATTCTAATCTATCTTAGGTCACCTGTTTTATACCGAGGTAACACATGTTTTATACCGAGATAATTAGTATGTATTCTGGAGCACTACTGCTGCTGTAAGGCTTCAATCATTATTCTTTATGGTGAGCAATGTCTCCAGTAAATTCATTTTGTAAATTTTAGGTTACAGAATGTCTCTCGAGTGTGTTAGAGATGCTTTGCTGCAAAAGACCATGGACAACAAAGAAAATACAGGTGAATTATTTTCCCGGTCTCATGGTTAGAAGCATATTTTTTCAGTATTCATAAGTGAAAGTCGCCTAGAGGGGGGGTGAATAGGGCGAAACTAAAATTTACAAAGTTAATCGCAACTACAAGCCAGGTTAGCGTTAGAAATATAATCGAGTCCGAGAGAGAGGGTGGAAAACAAATCGCAAGCGAATAAAGAGTGTGACACGCGGATTTGTTTTACCGAGGTTCGGTTCTTGCAAACCTACTCCCCGTTGAGGTGGTCACAAAGACCGGGTCTCTTTCAACCCTTTCCCTCTCTCAAACGGTCCCTCGGACCGAGTGAGCTTCTTCTTCTCAAACAATTGGAACACAAAGTTCCCGCAAGGACCACCACACAATTGGTGTCCCTTGCCTCAATTACAAGTGAGTTTGATCTCAAGAAAGATTGAGAAAGAAAAGAAGCAATCTAAGCGCAAGAGCTCAAAAGAACACAACAAATCTCTCTCACTAGTCACTAAGGCTTTGTGTGGAATTGGGAGAGGATTTGATCACTTGAGTTTGTCTAGAATTGAATGCTAGAGCTCTTGTAAGTAGTTGGAAGGTGGAAAACTTGGATGACTTGAATGTGGGGTGGTTGGGGGTATTTATAACCTCAACCACCAAACTAGCCGTTTGGTGGAGGCTGCTGTCGCATGGTGCACCGGACAGTGTCCGGTGCGCCAGCCACGTCACCAGGCCGTTGGGTTCCGACCGTTGGAGCTCTGACGTGTGGGCCCGCCTGGCTGTCCGGTGGCGCACCGGACAAGTCCTGTAGACTGTCCGGTGTGCCACCCGCGCGTGCTCTGCTCCTCTGCGTGTGCTGGCGCGCATTTAATACGTTGCAGTCGACTGTTGGCGCGAAGTAGCCGTTGCTCCGCTAGGCTCACCGGACAGTCCGGTGTGCACCGGACATGTCCGGTGAATTATAGCGGAGCGGAAATCCGAAGCTGGCGAGTTCAGAGTCGCTCTCCCCTGAGGCACCAAACACTGTCCGGTGTTGCACCGGACAGTCCGGTGAATTATAGCGGAGCCCCCTGAAAATTCTCGAAGGTGAAGAGTTGGGCGTCGAGTTCCCTGGTGCATCGGACACTGTCCGGTGGCACACCGGACAGTCCAGTGCGCCAGACCAGGGCAGCCTTCGGTTATCCCTTGCTCTTTTTGTTGAACCCATTTCTTGGTCTTTTTATTGGCTAAGTGTGAACCTTTGGCACCTGTATAACTTATAGACTAGAGCAAACTGGTTAGTCCAATTATTTGTGTTGGGCAATTCAACCACCAAAATTAATTAGGAAATAGGTGTAAGCCTAATTCCCTTTCAATAAGACGCTGCTTATTCTTTTCCTGGGCAACCGGGCGCTCCCTCGCTACGCTGCAGGCTGAGGTCACCACCACCTCCTCCATGCTATCCCCTTATCCGGCTTCGAGAGGATCTCCGGCGAAGTCTCTCTGAAGGCCACGGGCTGTCCGAGGATTTGATCGAGGCAACCGCCGGCTCAGAGGTTGATTTGGCGTCCGCTTCCTCTCGGCCTTCTCCCTGGCAACGTTTGCTCGAGAGTGGGCCAATGTCATTGACGGGTTCACATTTGTTGTCACGATCGCCTTGGTCATTTTGGGAGGCTAGACGGTCTCTGCAACAATGTGTTCATGTCCATCTCTCTCGTCAGCATGTACGACAGGTGTGGCGAGATGGGCAAGGCTAGACTACAACCGCAGTGATGTCGATCAGGTTGTGTTTCCTTATAGTTCTTGTGCTGCTGCCTGTGCAGTGTTACGATTACTAAGGATGATATTAAGATCTTTGTCACAGTGCCGTTGAAATCTATCACTGAGTTTCCTAATGCTGCCTGGTGGTACGAGACCGTCTCTGCGGCTGTAGCCTCAATATTTGATTTATTTCACTGATTCCAAATTTGTAGGTGTAGTTGGTTGATTTATTTAACTGTTTGCAAATTTATAAGTGTCGTAGATTAACACATGTCGCTTGTTGCAGATTCCCTGGTAATGTTGTTGGCGTAAATATGCCAGCGTCATAAGCTCCTACGGCAGTTACTCTTGATGCTGAGGTTTGTTCTCTCTATCCTAAGCCATACGCCCTCATCTCTTTTTATTTGTTTGTATCAATCTGTCATATAGGTCAAGCAATGGGGCAATGCTATTTTGTTTGATTTAGCGTGGTACATTTTTCATTGATTGGTTAAGAAAAATTCCAGTTGATCTATGTTTATGATTTCTAAATTGCATTAAGTATCAATATCTTCGTAATTGTGTGATTAATTGAATGCCAAGGATGCTCTATATTTAATGCTTCTTTTTTCAATCACTGTCTTCTGCTGATGTAATCTTTTGACAGGACACAAGAAAGATGACCAAGATCGCTGCTGCTATCATGAGTCTTTTGACCATGCATATAGCAACTAATTTGCCACTAAGAGTATATGACACTGCATTAGCCCATTATAGACATCCAAACTCTTCTGGTGTTTCCCTTCTCAACTTCAAGGCTGATTTAATTCATTTAGTTGATTTATGGATTTGTTGTTTAAGGTAGTGGAGCATGGTTGTAGCATCCCAAAAATTCAAATCCTGAAATTTTCTCAAACTCCCTCTAAATTCAAAATGAATTTCAAATTTCATTTCAAAATGTTTGTTTGCGAGTTGATATCAACAAATAAAATATAGTGGTCTATATTCTCTCCAAAAATCCTTCTCAAAATATCCTACAAATATTTCCCCTGTGATCACCCTCAAACTCTTCCAGAAATATTGCCCAAATATTCCACCAATATATCTCCAAGTATTTTCTTCCTAAGAAATACCTTCATAATCATTTTTCAAGTTCCTACAAATATTTTCTTCATAACTTTTCTCATGCTCATACGTATACGTATGCCTCCAGTGTCATACGGTGAGCTCTACAAGCTAATTACACTCATATAAGACAAATCCATGCTAATCTCCCACTAATCCTCTCATCCTCCCACTAATCCTCTCATCCCTCCCCCTAATCCCCCCACCATGGCTACAAATAGAGGGGCAAGGGCCTCCTCTCATCCCACCCCAAGCCATTTCATGGCAACTCTCTCCCCCCCACACACCCACACGCCCACTCCCACTCCCACTCCCACTCCACCTCCCACACAAGCACACACTAGCACAAGGATCGTTCGGTCGTTCTTCGATCGTTCGTCCCCCTGTTCTTAGTTGTTCGTTCGTTCGTCCGATCGTTCGATCGTTCGTCCGATCGTTCATGGTTCGTTCGTCCGTTCGTTCGATCGTTCGTCGTCCGTTCGTTCGTCCAAATAATCTTTTTCCTGCCGTTATGCTGCCAAAATTCCGATCATTCTTTTGTCCGATCATTTGATCGTTCGTCCGATCGTTCATGGTTCGTTCGTCCGTTCGTCCGATCGTTCGATCGTTCGTCCATTCGTTCGTCCAAATAATCCTTTTCCTGCCATTATGCTGCCAAAATTCTGATCGTCCGTTCGTTCGATCATTCGATCGTTCATCGTTCGTTCAGAGTTCCTATTCATCGTTCATCGTTCGTTCATACGAACTATTCACCATCACTATTTTACCGTTACTATTTATCGTTACTTTTTACCGTTACTTTTTACCGTTACTATTTACCGTTACTTTTTACCGTTACTATTTACTGTTACTATTTTACCGTCACTATTTACCGTTACTATTTACCGTTACTATTTACCGTCACTATTTTACCGTTACTATTTACCGTCACTATTTTACCGTTACTATTTAACGTCACTATTTACCGTTACTATTCACCGTTACTATTCATCGATCATCCGATCACCCCAAATTTCAACTACTCATCCATCATGCTGTCCAGTCCACCTAAGACCAGCCAGACCCATATTCCAGTTATACAAACTCCGGTGACTGTGATTTTCCTTCCAGTAGGAACTTCCCATCTGGTCACCCATCCTAGGTTTCTCCAAGTTGAGCACGCTTAACTTGAGATTCCTTCGAACCAGGCTTCCAAACTCAGATTCCAATAATTCTCGTTTCTAAATTCTTATCAAACTATTCCCTATCCAACCATGTCATCCCTTAAGCATGGTTCATATTCCAGAAAACTCCCAAAATACTCTCGTCTCATATTCTGCATATAACTCTCCTGTTCATACTAAGTCAGACGATTCATTCGTCACTATTCTCACCAACAGTGAACTTCACTGTGCTACACCACATACACCTAGCTATAAATACACCCAGCTACCCTCTCCCTCTCCACACACACTCAACACCCTCAGCCAAGGAAGACACCCCACCCACTCAGTTACTCCGCTCTGCCGGCTACACGCATAGTGTCGCTTCGCCTCTAGTCCACCCTCCTGTTATCGGAGCGTTCGTGTCGTCTCGTGGAGGCCAGATCTACAAGTCTACGCCAGGCAGTGGAGCCAGAAGCCAGTTCCTCGAGCTCTCCTTCCCCCTTCGCCGAATAAGCACGGACAAGCTCACTGGATCCCTTTGATGCATAAATTACCTATGTTTTTCAACCACAACCCTCAGCCTGTTATTTTATGCATGATATGATTTTGAGACAAGTTATTATGGCCACCCAGCCGCTTGCCGCTATCAATCCCTGATATATTTGTTATAAATGATTTGAGAAAAGGTGTGAGTTTTCAAAAGAAAATGCTTTTCAAAATGTGTATGATGAAGGGTTTTCACCCTTATCACCTTGTGAGTGGGATAATCAGGGACTCCCTGGTTTAGGGGAGGGCCTAAGGTGATGGCTCAGCTGGTTTAGGCGTGAGCAGAAGGATTGTCCCCTCATATAAGGACCGGTTTGTCATCTTTCACTACCTGTACTCATGATAAGTACAACCACTCGAGACTGTGTGGGCAGTCACTCAATCTGAACTCGTACGGTCCAACCCTAGGGTTATGAAGGCTGGGGAGCACCGGGAGGATAAGGAGGGGGAATGTTTTGTCCGGTTTGGACATGGTGGTGGCCTGACTCCTTCCGGTATAACCGTTAAGGTTAGGACATGCGAGGAAAGAAAGAGATTCGGCATTCGGGTCTCACGACGGTGAGATCGCAGAAACCGGACTAGTGGGTAAAGTGTACACCTCTGCGCAGAGTTTGAAAACCTATTCGAATAGTCCGTGTCCACAGGAATGGACGAGTCTGGTATGGTATGGCAATTAATGTTTTGTTTTCAAAAAGGGTGCGTTTGAGAAAAATGGTTTTTAAAAGGTCCGGCGGTTGAGCCGTGAGCTATGGTGGACGGGAAGTCCAGTAGCTGTTTTTGAAAAGGAAAACCAGTGGGAAACTGCTGAGATACCTAGATGGTTTATTTCCAGGGGATTTTGTTATAATACTGAAAAACTTCCTGCTCCTTTGGGAGAGGATGCGCTTTGAAAAATACAAAATGTTTTACAAAACAACCCTGCATAAAATATTGCTGTTTCTGCAAAATATCCTGAGCTCCAGATATTCCATGCATTATATCTGATTTCCCCATTCCGCGGGTGAAGGTGGGCTGCTGAGTACGTTTGTACTCCACCCTTGCTTATTTGTTGTTTTTCAGAAAAAGGAGATCGGGTAAGAGTTACGATTGTTCCCAACCTTGCATGTGGCTGTTGGACCGCTGATTTGCTTCGCTGTGTATATCGGGCTACTTCAGCCCCACTCTGATGATATGTCCCGAGTTGTGGACCAACTCTTAAAGTTGTTCGCCACCTTTATAGGTTTGTCGTTTAAGCAGATCTGTAATCATCTGATGTATAAATGTGTTTACTAGCCTCCTGGGACTAGTAATTGTAGCACATTTGAGTCCCAGAGGATTGGGGACGCTTCAGGTGGTATCAGAGCTGTTAGGTTGGCCGCAGGACGTAACCCTTAGCCTGATCAAAAGTTTTTGAGTCAAAACTATTTTCTTAAAAAAAATCTTACTCTCATCCCTTCATTTCAAAAATGCTTTCCCCCTTTCCTTCTCTCAGAAGTCAGATGGAGGTTCAGTGCCAAACCAGCTTTTGCCAGAATGAAGAGGGTTTCCCCAAGTTACTGAGAGCATGCATAGTTCGCCTCGGAATCAGGAGTCTGCCAGAGTATGATGGTCGTGAATTCGTTGAGCATGCACAGAGAAGTGTGTCGTGACTGTATACTTTGGATCCAGTCCGCACCATGTGGAATGGAGTGTCACTGCTGCTGGGCACAGATTCAGAGACACCTGCCAAGTCGTCGCCCACAAGGCATTGAGGACCCTGTGTCAGATCTATGAAGAAGAAGTGGCCGACACCCCACTCAGATTCTTTCCGCCCTTTTAGAGAGACTATCCCGCTTGGATGGCCAGGATGCGTGCATTGGAAGGTCAGCAACTGCTTGAGGACTGACCCCTCAGTCGTGTACCTCACTGCATATCTGCTCACCCTGGATGCACAGTATGATTTCTTGGCTCGGCACCACCATCAGATGATTGCCCGAGCAGAAGATGCAGAGAAGCTCAACCATAAGCTCCATGTGGATCTCACCTCAGCTCAAGCCTGTGTAGATGCCTTGGAAAGTCGTGAAGTCATTGCTGTTGAAGCCCTGAAGCAAGCCAAGGATGAGCATGTCCAGAAGTTGATGGAGGCCTACTTGGTAACCCATAACCAACGTAGAGCCCTGCGGATCCAAGAGCCCGCTCCATCCAACCCAGTTCAACCAAGGAGAGCTGAAGACCCCCAAATTCTTGAAGGTCACCCGGTCTCTATCAGAGGAGAGAAGAAGGCTTGGGAACTACCGGAAGGAGCCATAGTCTTGGAAGGAATTCCAGTCTTCCCTCAGGCTATGGATAAACAAGAGCACCCCGAGTCCTCCCAAGATCCCCCGCCAGAGTTTTTTGAGCCCCTCACCATGAAGAAGATTCCAGCACCGTCCCGTGAGATCAAAGAAGAATCTGCAAGCACCCCGCCAGCACCAGCCGCCCTCTGAGGAGCTACAAGAGCCAGTCCCGCTTGAAGAAGAGTTCGACCCCAGTGTTGCCATCTCAGTCGCTGCCAGAAGAAGTCATCAACATCAGCTCCCTCTTGACCCATCCAGGAGATGTCTCAGATTGAAGTTGTGTGTCAGGCTCACCAGAAGAGAAGATGCCAGATCTGAGTTAGTTATGCCCAGTCCTCTGCATGCATTGGGTAGTGAAGTTTTTCTTCACTTTGGCTAGAGCCCTGCATGTATGAGAGGTAATCATGTAGACTCGTATTTTGCAAAACTCTATTTGTGTGGCCCCCTAGGGCATTTCAAAATGAATTTCGCTTGATGTTTTCTTCCTCTTTTGAGTGCATATGTGATGCTTTAACGTTAGTGCTCATAAGTTGCATTTAGCATAGTTCTTAATTCAGGAGCCAAGCAATAGTAGGTATGCTTAGCCCCCGAATCCAAGTAGTCCGTGCTTTGGAAAACTCTATTCTTCCCTTATTCAAAACATTTGATTTGTTTGTGCTTATCATTGCTGAGCTTGTGTGTTTTCTTTTTTTAAGAAAGGTTTTCTCTAAAAAGCATAGATCACAAATTAGATCTAATCCTCACCTTATGCTTCCATTCTCATCTTAACCCATCTTAAGAGAAAAGTGCCTTACCCAAGAAGATATCGGGAAGCTTACCCTTGAAGCCTGGAATAAGCTACAGAAGCAACCAGCCCAGCCGCTCAGTCAAAAGGACCGACCGTGAGAATCAAAGCACTGCCCCTGAGTCAAAGTAAACAGGAAAAGAGGACAGAAGGAGTTATTACCATACAAAGAGGCAAATATTCTTGGAACCAGAGACCACAAACATCAGGGTCGTTGACCCCACCACTCACCCGTGCTCCCCGCACGCGTGCCCTGCCTCCATGCGCACTACCACCGCCCCATGCCCTTTTTGCAGCGCACCCACCGCCGCCATCACCACTAGCAACACCGTCCCCCTTCCCTTGTTGTGTTTGCTGCCGCGTGGCACCTGCTCCATCACCGCCACTCCGCACCCGAGCACCACCTCGCATACTGCTCGCCTATAAAACCCCCACACCAGCTCCCTCAACTCCCAACTCGCTCAAAGCAAAGCACACACCTGATAAAATCCCCTCTGCCAAATATCAAGCAACCCCATTTTCCACTCCCTCGCCCCTAAGATCACAATGCTTGGTGATTCTTGGGTTGAAGACTGTTGTACATGGTTCATAGTCTTTGGCTTCCTCCTCTGTATGATGGTAATACTCTTTGATAGAATCCTCTAGTGGGAAGAGCAAAGAGAAAGAAAGGGTCAGTGAAAAGAAGATAGTGAAGAGAAGATAAGAAGAAGGTTCTCCCTGGAATCAACCCTATGTCAGTCATCTCTCCGCAGCCTGGTCAAGCAGCAACAGCAGAAGAAGGCCCCATAACACCCTTGTTATGAGGTACTTCAAGGAGTTCAAATCTCCAAGATTTAAGAGTTCTACCCTCATTCTTTTTAAGTGGGGTAGTGTTCTAGCAAAGTTCCTGCTTTGGAGAAAAAGAAGAAGGCCTGTAGCAAGCTTGTGGAGGACCAGATCATCAAAGCATATAAGTTTCTGGATGAGAAGTGGTCACCCAAGTTTTGTTGATGAAGCACCAGAAGACCAATCAAGGAAGGAATCCATGTGGGAGTTCGCGAGAGAAAGGTTACATGTTGGCATCGTTGCTTCTTCAATAAGCTAGCTGCCAAGCGAAAGCTAGAAGCCTGAAGATGATCTTTGATTAGCCAGAATCAGCGTTTGCAACCAGCAACCGGATGCTCCTGAAAGGCCAGATTTTGTTGAAGTTCCATCTCCTCGAAGAGTTGCAAAGTGAAGATATGTAGCTGAAGTAAAGCTATACCCATAACCCTTCTAAGCCGAATCTCGAGGACGAGATTCCTTTTAAGTGGGGTAGATTTGTAGCATCCCAAAAATTCAATTCCTGAAATTTTCTCAAACTCCCTCTAAATTCAAAATGAATTTCAAATTTCATTTCAAAATGTTTGTTTGCGAGTTGATATCAACAAATAAAATATAGTGGTCTATATTCTCTCCAAAAATCCTCCTCAAAATATCCTACAAATATTTCCCCTGTGATCACCCTCAAACTCTTCCAGAAATATTGCCCAAATATTCCACCAATATATCTCCAAGTATTTTCTTCCTAAGAAATACCTTCATAATCATTTTTCAAGTCCCTACAAATATTTTCTTCATAACTTTTCTCATGCTCATACGTATACGTATGCCTCCAGTGTCATACGGTGAGCTCTACAAGCTAATTACACTCATATAAGACAAATCCATGCTAATCTCCCACTAATCCTCTCATCCTCCCACTAATCCTCTCATCCCTCCCCCTAATCCCCCACCATGGCTATAAATAGAGGGGCAAGGGCCTCCTCTCATCCCACCCCAAGCCATTTCATGGCAACTCTCTCCCCCCCACACACCCACACGCCCACTCCCACTCCCACTCCCACTCCACCTCCCACACAAGCACACACTAGCACAAGGATCGTTCGGTCGTTCTTCGATCGTTCGTCCCCCTGTTCTTAGTTGTTCGTTCGTTCGTCCGATCGTTCGATCGTTTGTCCGATCGTTCATGGTTCGTTCGTCCGTTCGTCCGATCGTTCGATCGTTCGTCCGTTCGTTCGTCCAAATAATCTTTTTCCTGCCGTTATGCTGCCAAAATTCCGATCGTTCGTTCGTCCGATCGTTTGATCGTTCGTCCGATCGTTCATGGTTCGTTCGTCCGTTCGTCTGATCGTTCGATCGTTCGTCCGTTCGTTCGTCCAAATAATTCCTTTTCCTGCCGTTATGCTGCCAAAATTCTGATCTTCCTGTTCGTTCGATCATTCGATCGTTCATCGTTCGTTCAGAGTTCCTATTCATCGTTCATCGTTCGTTCATACGAACTATTCACCATCACTATTTTACCGTTACTATTTATCGTTACTTTTTACCGTTACTATTTACCGTTACTTTTTACCGTACTTTTTACCGTTACTATTTACTGTTACTATTTTACCGTCACTATTTACCGTTACTATTTACCATACTATTTACTGTTACTATTTACCGTCACTATTTACCGTTACTATTTACCGTCACTATTTTACCGTTACTATTTACCGTCACTATTTAACGTTACTATTCACCGTTACTATTCATCGATCATCCGATCACCCCAAATTTCAACTACTCATCCATCATGCTGTCCAGTCCACCTAAGACCAGCCAGACCCATATTCCAGTTATACAAACTCTGGTGACTGTGATTTTCCTTCCAGTAGGAATTTCCCATCTGGTCACCCATCCTAGGTTTCTCCAAGTTGAGCATGCTTAACTTGAGATTCCTTCGAACCAGGCTTCCAAACTCAGATTCCAATAATTCTCGTTTCTAAATTCTTATCAAACTATTCCCTATCCAACCATGTCATCCCTTAAGCATGGTTCATATTCCAGAAAACTCCCAAAATACTCTCGTCTCATATTCTGCATATAACTCTCCTGTTCATACTAAGTCAGACGATTCATTCGTCACTATTCTCACCAACAGTGAACTTCACTGTGCTACACCACATACACCTAGCTATAAATACACCCAGCTACCCTCTCCCTCTCCACACACACTCAACACCCTCAGCCAAGGAAGACACCCCACCCACTCAGTTACTCCGCTCTGCCGGCTACACGCATAGTGTCGCTTCGCCTCTAGTCCACCCTCCTAGTTATCGGAGCGTTCGTGTCGTCTCGTGGAGGCCAGATCTACAAGTCTACGCCAGGCAGTGGAGCCAGAAGCCAGTTCCTCGAGCTCTCCTTCCCCCTTCACCGAATAAGCACGACAAGCTCACTGGATCCCTTTGATGCATAAATTACCTATGTTTTTCAACCACAACCCTCAGCCTGTTATTTTATGCATGATATGATTTTGAGACAAGTTATTATGGCCACCCAGCCGCTTGCCGCTATCAATCCCTGATATATTTGTTATAAATGATTTGAGAAAAGGTGTGAGTTTTCAAAAGAAAATGCTTTTCAAAATGTGTATGATGAAGGGTTTTCACCCTTATCACCTTGTGAGTGGGATAATCAGGGACTCCCTGGTTTAGGGGAGGTCCTAAGGTGATGGCTCAGCTGGTTTAGGCGTGAGCAGAAGGATTGTCCCCTCATATAAGGACCGGTTTGTCATCTTTCACTACCTGTACTCATGATAAGTACAACCACTCAAGACTGTGTGGGCAGTCACTCAATCTGAACTCGTACGGTCCAACCCTAGGGTTATGAAGGCTGGGGAGCACCGGGAGGATAAGGAGGGGGAATGTTTTGTCTGGTTTGGACATGGCGGTGGCCTGACTCCTTCCGGTATAACCGTTAAGGTTAGGACGTGCGAGGAAAGAAAGAGATTCGGCATTTGGGTCTCACGACGGTGAGATCGCAGAAACCGGACTAGTGGGTAAAGTGTACACCTCTGCGCAGAGTTTGAAAATCTATTCGAATAGTCCGTGTCCACAGGAATGGACGAGTCTGGTATGGTATGGCAATTAATGTTTTGTTTTCAAAAAGGGTGCGTTTGAGAAAAATGGTTTTTAAAAGGTCCGGTGGTTGAGCCAGTGAGCTATGGTGGACGGGAAGTCCAGTAGCTGTTTTTTAAAAGGAAAACCAGTGGGAAACTGCTGAGATACCTGGATGGTTTAGTCCAGGGGATTTTGTTATAATACTGAAAAACTTCCTGCTCCTTTGGGAGAGGATGCGCTTTGAAAAATACAAAATGTTTTACAAAACAACCCTGCATAAAATATTGTTGTTTCTGCAAAATATCCTGAGCTCCAGATATTCCATGCATTATATCTGATTTTCCCATTCCGCGGGTGAAGGTGGGCTGCTGAGTACGTTTGTACTCACCCTTGCTTATTTGTTGTTTTTCAGAAAAAGGAGATCAGGTAAGAGTTACGACTGTTCCCAACCTTGCCTGTGGCTGTTGGACCGCTGATTTGCTTCGCTGCGTATATCGGGCTGCTTCAGCCCCACTCTGATGATATGTCCCGAGTTGTGGACCAACTCTTAAAGTTGTTCGCCACCTTTATAGGTTTGTCGTTTAAGCAGATCTGTAATCATCTGATGTATAAATGTATTTACTAGCCTCCTGGGACTAGTAATTGTATCACATTTGAGTCCCAGAGGATTGAGGATGCTTCAATGGTCTTGGACATTTGCCATTTATAGAAAAGCAGGTTATTACCCCAACAGGTATTTTGCAAGTGGCACCTTATATCTTGTAGCTGCTTAGTTGTGCACCTTATGAGTATTTTCCCCTATTTTGTTCCATCCAGAATGTTTGACTTGCAGGTTTAGGTTCCGAGGAATATCTTCTGTAACTGTCTAGAATAAGTTAATACTTTGTGCCATCTTGTTGCTGAGAAACTTAGCCACCTCAACAGTAATGAATATTGTGCCACACTGTTATGTAGCAAGCTAGCTTTCATTCTTGTTTCCTGATAACATCAGTACCGCATTGAAATGGCAAACTTCTTAGTTCTGTTATGTTTCAATATTCATGGTTACAAAATGTATTGGGGTTCTATATTTTTGACATGATGATTTGTTCACTTTGCTTTCATCAAGGTAGCCAACCTGGAAACTAGATTCCATTCATTAATTCTGCTAATCCAGTCATGTCACTGGTGGGTTATTGTACACTATATTCAAATTTGATACTGAAATGTCTTAAAGCATTTACAATTGTAATTGTAATTATCTTCACTATTCATTTATATGGCTGTCCGTGACACACATACGTTTTCCATGCCTGAATGTTTTTTAATCTAAGCCTTTTCTATCTCAATCAAAATAATATTTACCATTTACATGTTGCCAACCATATGGGGTTGCTAATTCATTTCCTATGTTGTATTACTTTAGAAATTGGCGCAATTTGGGACTAGACAGCTTATCGCAGTTCTTTTAATTGATCAAAAGCTGTTAAAACAATCATTCTGGGTGGAAAGTTGTATGTCTATACCACTTTTAGCTATTAATTAGATGTCTGAACTCACAAATATCTTGCTAGGACACTGGTGGTATTATTATAATTCCAGTGATAATTCTAAATCCATGTGTGTACATTTATTGGGGGAATATGTAGTGGATAACCATATTTCAGTGTGAATAGGATAAATGTGTTTCTGCTTGTAAGTGCTAGGGTCTGTGAGGCAGGTTCCCTGCCTTGTTCTGGCGTGCGCTTTAGAATTGTGTTTGTGTGTGTTTTATTTTTTATTTGTGTACGTTTGCCCTTTGTGGGTGTTTTTTCTTCTCTAATATATAATGATGTGCAATCCTCCTGCACATTCGAGAAAAAAATATGTTACTTTTATAACTGGAATGCAATAACTCCTTTTTTATTTAGTGGTGCCAGATTCGTTTTGTTTTTTGGGGGCCTCACTCATATTTCTAAAGCTATTTGTTAACATGGTATTTTCCATTCTGTTAAGGATGAATGCAGAAGGCATTGATGCTATGGGCCATGGTACTCATCTCAACTATGGTAAGTGCTTTATCAGTTAGATTTTTTCTATTCCTAACAGATAACAGAAGTTTAGCCACGCAAAGCAGAATGTTCTTTGCCTCACCTTTACAGTTTACAGGCACTTGATTTATTGTTTGTCTTCTCCTAGATGTTTGTATAATCTGTTAGTGACTTGTCAACGAGAATGGATTGCTTCATTGCTTGCATTGTATATTTTTTTAGAGTTTTAATAGGGCCAGGACCCCAGTTGTATCATTAAGAAGACCTCGTTGCTTGCCCTATATGGGCCTGTTTGTTAGGGATCCGCTGTTGCTCTATGAACGAGCCTTACCAAATGGTTTAGCAGAAAAAAAAGTTTGCATATCACGGTGATGTTTGTCATTTCGTATCCATATTCAGTCCTTTTCTTTTTTCCTGATTGCAGTGATTACCAGAGGATGGATGAGCATGATCAGTATGAATCAGTTGGTTTAGATGATTCACTAGAGGATGAGAGGAATCTTGATGAAACCATGGCTGATTGAAGGGTCGCGGAAGTAGAGCCTAATGCAAGGGATGTGAGGACTGGTGCAGCAGATGACAAGAAGTTGCCACGGATGCTCCATGACCAGGGTAATGGCTTCAAGACATGTTTTAGTTACTATAGGATATTAGAGAAATTATCATATTTATATTCTATATTAATGATCTTGATTGAACTACCAAATGAGTATTTGGTATGTGAACTTATGTTGCATCTTTTGGCTCTCGTGAATTATTGCTTAGGGCACTGTGCTGGTTCTTGGGCTACCCACATGTTAGCTTCTGTCTGATTCCACGTACACCAGCCAAGAAGATCTCTAAGGAATATACAATTGGTTATTTTTTATGTTCTATAGAAGGTGGGCACTATGGTACTTATGCTGCATTTGCACCACCTTAATGTATTTAGGTTTACCCATTGATCTCAAGTTTTTCAAATTATTGTCCATGGTTATGTTTACTCCTTGTTCTGCTTTTTATGTCAATGATTTTTTCTTTATTGTCCCAAAGAAAAAAGGGTGAAGGGTGATCCACTCTTATCTTTTTGTGATGACATTGAAAATGGAACTGATGAAGATGATTTTGAGAAACATATATGGTTCTTCTTACCTATCTGTGGTCTCACTTTTTTTTGTTTTTTGTACCACATTTATGTGTATTCCTCAAGCATATCTGTTCATTTTGGCATGTGTTGCATACATCTCTGTATATTGCATTGACTTTTTTCTCTTCCATATTCCCCACTTGTGTGGGCTGGTTATAGCTTGTGATTGCACATTTCATTTGTTAGCGGCCAAGATGTAGTTCTGTTAGTTTATGACTACCACTTAGGAAAGTTGATTGATTCTCCATTCCAATCTTTGTTAGACCTGCAAGTTGTTTGCTAACAGTGATCCTTCAGAGAAAGGGGGACATGGGAACAAACAGAACGAGAATGACTAAAGAAACAATGGTTGCTTGAGGAGGAATTTACGCTTCCAATTATGTAATCGTTGTGTGCAAATAAAGAAAATTGTGTGCATCTGATCGTGCACGAGTTCTGTCTCGGGCGAATGTGAACCAAAACAACGTAAATGAGTACAAATTTTAGAGAAACGGTACATAAATTTCTTGAAAATAAAGAAACGGTACACCAGCAATTCCACACTTAATGTGCATAAACTAGCATAGCTAAAGACTTAATGTGCATAAACAACTTTCTCGTTCTGTTTGTTCCACATAAACTAGCATAGCTAAAGACTTAATGTGCTTCCAATCAACTGGTTGTGAGCGCAAAAAAACCTTATACATGTCTAGCAGAAAGATTTCCCATTTTCCATTTTTTTCATGATGCTGAAATTCACTTACTATCAAATGGCTACCATCATGTACTAAAAATTTACATACGTCTTGTTCGCTCTGAATAATGGGCAAGGTTTCTAAGTCACACAAGATCACTTTAATCAGTGAATTTTGTGTGATTACACCATCTTCAGAACACAAAAATCTCATTAGTTTTAGACTAGCATAGTTTGTAGTTTATATAAACTAATCAGCATTATAAGTTTAGGACTACAACTGCTCATATCATATATCCACTAGTTCGAATTTGACATCTATCACCTATGATGCTCAAGTTCGTACAGCAACGGCATGTTTCAGTACAGAATATAGAAACATACATGTTCACCCTTTAGATGAGCGAGCTCCCCTTTCATCTCCTCTAGAGCAGCTCTAAGCCGGGCAACTTCACCTATTGATGTTGCTTCAATTTCAGCTATTTCTGATCTTTCTCCATTAATACCACCTGCAAAAGTATAATTATATACAAATATGGAAGATAATATGATTGTTTACTCTAACTCACCATTTTTCGCCAGCGTACTGAGATCAGTCTTGTTCAGCTACTCACGAGTCACTACTTTCCTTAGTAAAACACAACAAAAAATGGTATAATGATTAAAATCATTCACCTAATAGACTAGAACAACTAAATACTACATGGAAATTATGGTTTTATGATAATACAATGATGCTAAACGCTGGAGTTACCTATAGAGACTGTATGGTTTCAGATGCCTTCGCCCTTTATGCAGAAACTTCAGCTAGCTGCGCCAGTAAAGCTTTCTATTTGCAGAGGACAAAAGGAAATAAAGTTGGATCACCTTAATGCTCCCCAAATTTCACTCCTATATTTTTCTCCTACCTTCTGATGCTTAGCAGTGAATTCTGAAATTATTGACATCCCTCTATCTTCAACCACCAAAATTAGTTATACGAAATGGTTCACCCAATTTCCCTTACAATATTTTTACAAATAGCCTCTTCTATTGTTTTAAAAGGTAATCGAATACGAACTATGTACGTGCCAGGATCATAAATTCATGCACACAACGCTTACATAATTGGACACCCTCACACACTGCTCAAAATAATATCAGAAATAAGTATTTTATTACATCACTGATGTCTGAAACATCCACAAAGTCATTAACTTAAGCTATCATCAAAGTGTTGAACGAAACGCAGTACGATAAGGCCTTCACATGCAGATGACTCGGGATTTGCCACTAATCTATTCTATAACTCGTCGAAGTCCTAAAACTCCTGAAAGTCCTCCATGTTGCCTTCATCTTCTCCTGAGCACTGGTTTCAATGGGGACAACCTGGGGTTTGGTGTTTTTAAGCAAGGGTGAGTACACATCAACGTACTCAACAAATGTCCCCTTTGGCTAAAGTAGACTAACTGTATGTAGGGTGAAACTTAAAGCAAATGCTTTTATTTGGTCAGGTATTTATTACTAGTAAAGAGTCAAATTTTAGCAATAATCCCAAGTTATTAACCCAAGAGTACTCCCTCTAAGAGGAAATACCAGAATCCATAATTATAATCGTCATCATTAAGCATCATCATAAAAATATCCTAGAGTAACTCTAATCAAAGGAGCTCCCAAGGCTGCTCATAACCATGAGCACGACTGATATACCAATTTCTAATCCTCTGCAGAGGTTGCACGCTTTACCCACGAGTTGTGATCCCTTCCCAACCTGGGTTTGCAAGACCCGATCTTCACTACCGAGGTGAATGGCTAGGGATTCACTACATGGACTTTACAAAGATTCCCCTAGAGGTCATAGCCGTCTATTAGGTTTCTCCAATTTGATAAACAAAGTATCTCTCCCTACAGGAAGCGTGACTAACAAAAGCAACATGGAAGAACCTCGGCACCTAGCCTCAGTAGAGAAAGTACTTGTCACACCCGGTTTTGGAAGGTAAACCGAATGTGAACCATGTACGTGCCAGGATCAGAAATTCACGTACACATCGATTACATAAATGTCTCATCATAGCACAATGCTTCGAATAACAATAAAGTGTAAGTAATAATATTACACACTAGAGCCATTTACATAATACAAATCAAAGTACACAGAATCAAAACATAGCCAACGTAAACAAACCCACCACATGCAGCTTACTGGGGGAGGTCGCTAGCCTAATCCTCGAACTCGTCAACGTCCTGGAACTCATGGAGATCCGCCTCAACGCCTTCTTTACCTGAGTATAGATTGCACCAAAGGCAACCTGGTGTTTTGTGAAAGCAAGGGTGGGTACACATCAACGTACTCAGCAAATATCACGTTTGGCTGTAGTGGACTAGCTTTATGTGGGGTTAAGGTCAAGCAGTTGCTTTTAGTTGATCAAGTAATTATTACTAGTAGAGAGCCATGTTTTAACATTTACCCAAGTTGTTAACCCAAAAGTACTCTTTCCAAACGGAAAGAATACCAGAAACCATAATCATAATCATAATCACAATAGAAACCAACATTATCCTCATCATCATCTGTAAACAAAGTATCTCTGGTCAATGCGTCTCTAATCAATGGAGCTCCCTTGTCCGCTCATAACCGCGAGCACGACTGATATATCAGTTTCATAACACTCTGCAGAGGTTGCAGCACTTTACCCACAAGCCGTGATTCCCTCTCTAGCCCGGGCTTGCAAGACCCTTGTTCACTCCCGAGATGAATGGCTTGGGATTCACTACGAAGCCTTCACAAAGATTCCCTAAGGCTGTAGTCGCCCGTTAGGTTTCCTAAATCTATCGCACTCCTCCTTAAGGGGCAATCCACCCTCTGCAGAGCGAGCCGCATACACCGAGCCCCATTAACGGCACGACGGCAAAGCGAACTACACCTTAGTTCATCTAATTAATCACCTAAGGGCGTCCCATACCACCCTCATGGTTGCACTGTTTTCTCGGGTGGTCATCCAACGAACAGGTCCTTACGAAGAGGCACTTGAGAAACCGCTCGAGTCTCCTAAATGCCACAGGTATATCATCATATACAGAATAAAAATCATAGTATCATCATTGTATCTCATCATGCTCATTGATTAAAGTAAAGCGCTAACATAGAACTAATCATGATAATCAATTCCCAAAGGGTAAACAAGGACATGAAAACATAATACTAGTCAATTCTTAGGTTGATCATGGTATGCGGGTTGATGAATTATAAAGTAAATGAGACATAATAAGTCAGAGGATACTTGCCTTCACCAAACAGATGCTCAGAATCTTCAGCCTCGTAGAACTCGAAGAATTTGATCTCTTGGTCACCGAAGCTTGACCGTCGATTTCTCGAAGCTCGAAAATGGATCGCGGTCTATTCGCGATGCTGCAACGAATACAGACATGCACAAGCAAACATATACTTGCATAAGAATATTACACCATACAAGATAAACTATTATAAAAGCGAGCAATATAAAATAGAGAGCACTTCTACAGTAATGCGAGGAAAAGAACCGCGATAGTCAAAGCTGCGGTCGAGGGGTTAGCGACTTTACACTAAGCAAATATTAATTAGAATATTTAATCCGACATTTCTCAAATATAAATAATATCTACTACTTAGTTTTGGCTAACTTGCTGTTTTAATTGTGGATGATTAAATAAATAACGAATTAACTCACACGAGTAATTATAAGTGAATGATTTAATCTCACTGTGCGGACAACGGGCGATACGCGTGAACGGCGCGCGAACGGCGCGCGACAACACGTGCGATCAACACGTGCGACACTCGCGAACGACACGCGACGACTGCACGCGAAACAGCACCGCGGCACGCGCACGGTACGCGCGGACCGACAATGCGAAACTAATAAATAAATGACAACATGATTACACTAAATAATTATTAATAAGTAATATTTCAGTTTTGGTTAATCATGTTGGTGACTAATTATAAATGCGCAAATCGAATTCCTAAATTAGATTTTAAAATTGAATTATCGTTTCGGATAGCCATTGGTTAAACAAACGTTTAAATAAATTAAATAAAATGTGCAACAGTGGGTATAAATATTTCTAAATTAAGATAAATTTAATACAAATCTAACGCAACTTGAATAGATCGAATCGGGTTTAAAACAAAAAAGTTATAACTGTTTTAAACTAGACTGTAATTCGCACGTACTAAATTACAGAACTGCCATCTTCTTCCTCACCTCATGTTCTTCCTCTCATCCATGGAAGAGAGGGGAGAGAAGAGTAGGGGGCTGCGCAGGGGGAGGATGTAACACTCAAAAACTGTATACAAGGAATATATATAGTGAATTCCTTATTTTATGTGCCATATTGCATCATAAAAAAAGCACACGTATAATTGAAAGTGATTAATTAAAACCAATGTTACCAAAGTAAAAGAAAATAGCATCATGTGGAGTTTATATGTTTGTGCATTAAATAAAATAATAAGGATAAAAATAATAAGATAATAATTACTAGAAGTAGGATTAAACCCTAAATGGAAATTAGGGTTTGAAAATAAGAAAAATGAGAGAAGAGAAAGAAAAAGAGAAAATGACATAGAAATATAAATAACATATATACCTAAAAATACCCCAAAATTGGTATCTATGATTTCACAATATAAGTTGAGGAAAAACTGGACACATGATTTGAATTAAAACTCTAGGTTTGAAAATAAAAAGGAAAATGAATAGAAAAGAAATGAATAAAACAAAACCTAACCCTAACTGGGCCCTGCTCTCGATTTCAGCCCACTTCTCCACCTTCGCCGATCGGCCCACTTGAATTCGCTCCTGCGTGGCCCGACCAACCACACCCTTGTGCGGCTGCCTCGTGGGACCTACCTGTCATTCCGCGTGTCCCAGGTGCCCACCCTGCCGTTTCCAGCTGAGATATGGGCCGCATGCCAGGGTCCCTCTCAGTTGAAGTGCGCGCGCGGGTTTTCTCGCTGACATCTGGGGCCCACTGTCAGGCCCATCTTCAACACCGTAAGCCTCAGAACGAACTCGTGCGCGCGGACTCCGTCCGTCCTCCCCGTCAACCACATCCCGAGCATGGCGGGCCACGTCCTAGGATCTTCTCCACGCGCGATTACCCGATCATAAAGCGCGTGCACCCAAACCCTAACCCGCCTCCCAGCCTGTGCCGCGACCCAACTAATCACCAGGCGCCACCAGAGTGAGTCGGACCGAGTGCACCGCCGCTAGCTTGGAGCTTACGGGGGCAACGAATCGACCGTCGCAAGGCACTGGGGCGATCTCGGGCGACTGCCGAAGCTAGCCTTGGCCTTCTTGGGCGAAGCAAGTCACCTGGTCGTCACGAATTGCTCACCGGAGCGCTTCACCGCCGCCAAGCCGCCCTTTGCCGTGGCCAGGGTCTTCCACGCCTCGAATCACGGTAATAGCTCTCCCCTACTGTTTGTATCACCTTGCACTTCGTGTGGCATGATTTAGATTTAGTCTTAGGCGCCGGAATGGCCGATGGGCACTGCTCCAGCGAGGCACCGCTGTGCGGGTCGCGCGCTCCGCCGTTGGCTGCCGGCGGGGGTTGAAGACGGGTTCATAACCGTTGATCTCGGTGGCAACGGTCACGATTAGACCTAGGTAACGATTCGCGTTAGGGTAATCTGAGGCGTAGATTCGGGATCGGACGGATCTGTGTCGATCCCTGGGATTACGTGATCTCAACCGTTAATGTTAGATCGGTCGGGTCTGGGTGAATCCAGGGAGTAATTAAATCCATACCGTTGACTGGAGATCCAAGGGATCTCGTTGTATACCTGTTCGTCGCGGATGGGGTTTAATCCGCGCCATCCACGCAAGATCTGACGACCAGAAACCTTTCATACCCCTCCGCGGGTCGGTTTTGCGCATGAGTCCTTCTATTATTTAAGAATAAACCCGCCGTCCTTGACCGCTATTCACTGAGTCTTGGTAAGCTTACTCCAGAACCCCTGAGCTTACCAGAAATCGAGGCCCAGTCTAGTGTGGATTAAAAATAGAGAAATAATATTAGAAATTCGTTTTTAATAAAAAAACAAATCTAGAAACTTGTAAAATGCATAGAAAATTCATTTTAGTTCCAAATTGAACCATTCCAATTCCTATAATTTTGTAATATTAATGTCTATCATTTAGTGTCTCTGTTTTGACATGAAAACAGTAAGAAAATTTATTTCTCACTTAATCCCATTTCAAGCACATTAAACCTTAGGAAATTCATAACTTGAAATCTATAACTCCAAATTTAATCATTCCAGTTCCTATGATCTTATTTTAATGTGTAGATTTTTATTGTATATTTTATTTATTTGTTTGATGTTATGTTAATTTATGCTATACTATGTATGTATTGTGTTGACGCGAGTAGACAAGCAAGCTACTGTGGATTCTGAGGTTCAGCAAGTAGAAGTAGCTGAGCAGGAGCTCATTGAAGGCAAGTTGTGCCCTTGATCACTTACTTTTTCCCAGCCATGTTCTTATTAATTATAATGATCTGCATAGGTTAATTTTGATGGGATCCAATAGGTTACCCCAGTTTTGGTTATCTTTATACCTTGTTTACCACTGAAACATTTTTGGGTAGTACCTGCTATTGCTTTATGTGGACTTGGGTATGGAGATACACTATTCATTACTACACTTTTATTACTCTTTTTATTATTACTGCTCATGTTAAGATCATTATGTTAATGGGAACATGGAGCGACCATCCGGGAAAACAGTGCTACCACAAGGGTATAATGGGACGCCCTTGGCTGATTAACTAGGAAAGCTAGTGGATGTCTTCCTTACCCAAAAGGGGCAAGGGCAGTAGGGGAGTGGTCAGTGTAGGGAGGTCCTTGGGTTGATTTTGATGCGATGGCGGTCAGGCGAGGGATTCCTGCACTGGAGCTTCCTATAAACTGTAGCGGAATTCTAAAGCTAGTGGAACTTTGTAAAGGCCTCGTAGTGTTACCCTGCCTCGCCTCCTCGGTAGAGGTGTATGGGATTGGCCATCTCTTGGCAGATGGGTAACATGACTTGTGGGTAAAGATGTGCAACCTCTGCAGAGTGTAAAACTGGTATACTAGCCGTGCTCACGGTCATGAGCAGCTCGGACCCTCACATGATTAATTTATGGAACTTAAATTTAATTGGACATTTGCATCGCATTTGGGATTATTTTACTATCACTTTCTTTATTATTATTAAGGTTTGGTATTTACTTACACTTAGTAATTGCTAATAAAATTTTGACCAACTTATAAAAGCAATGCTCAGCCTCAGCCTCTATTTTGTTGATCAGCCTTACACTTCACATGAACTCCCACCTTTGGTGAGTTCATGCATATTATTCCCCACGACTTGTTGAGCTATGAACGTATGTGAGCTCACTCATACTGTCTCACACACCCCCACAGGAGAAGAACAGGTGGTCGAAGAGGAGCCGCCTAACTCTGAGGCTTTCGACTTGATCTAGGTGGCGTCTCCCAGTTAGCTTTTTGGCGCCAAGGATAGATTTTAGATCCTGCGATATTTATCTCTTATTTTGTAAGACTTCCGCTATGTAATAAAGTACTCTTATTATATTGTGACATTTATCTCTATACACTCTGTTATTGTATATGTTGTCTTCTTTGGCGCATGTATGAGATGCACCCGACTTTGTTCCTTAAAACCGGGTGTGACAGAGAACGAGGTCGGACGCAGCCGCACAGGGCGCGCAGGGCGCTGACCAGCGCCACCTGAGGAGGGTCACGCGCGGGCGCTGGCCGGGGTAGCGCGATCGCCGCCGTGCAGGGAGAAAGGGGCGCCTCTGGGAGGGGAAACAGAGGGGGGAGGGTGCGGCCGCCGGGGAAGGTGAGGGGAGGGTGAGGGAGACCCTGCACGGACGGGAAAACGAAGAAACCCTAGGTGCAACAATGGAGGATTCTCACCGGAAAAGAAGACCCTCGCCGGAGGCGAGGAGAAATCCGTCGATTGCCGGAGATTCGGGGTCCGATCGATGAACCAAACGCGCCCCGATGAAGCCCTCGACGATACGAACGCAGCGGTACCCTTGGATTCCGTAGACAATGCACGGATTGGGAGTGATTGCTCGCCGGAGTTGTCACCGGAGTTGGAACCGCTTCGAACTTTGGCGAGCAATACCGGGAGCTAGGGATCGAATTTGAAGAAACCGTTTCGCGTTCTGGAACGAGCTCAGCGAGATGAAGCCGTACATGTATATATATATCTAGGTTTCGGACGGAGATAGAAATTCAGTTAAAATTTGGATTTTACCTTTTAAAAAATTCGGAAAAAACCTAGAAATCCATATTTTGGGCTCAAAATATTATAGATAATTTCAAAAATTCTAGAAAAATATCCGATAAATGTTTTGGCACCTAATGAACTCAAAAAACATAATTAGATTTTCAAAAAAACATATTTAAGTTCCTCAAATAAATAGATTTTGGTTTCCAGAAAATAGAAAAATGTTACGGAAAATGTGAAAATTTACCGAGCGCTTCTATAAGATATGTTAACATGTTTCAAACACATTTTGCACATAGAAACACCATGCAACGGCATGAATGCAACAACCAAAGTGCCTCTAGGGCTCATTCCACTAGGTTTACACAAATATAAAACAAAATAATTCTCCATTATCAGGAAAAAAGAAAAAGAAGACAAAGAAATGAGAGAGTAACACATGAATTTGTTGGATATTAGGAAAGAAATTTTATACCCCCAAATTTAGGGTGTTACAGTACTGTGCCCAGACCCCATTGACGGCATGACGGCGAAGCCGACTACACCTCAAATGTCTCTAATTAATCAGCTAAGGGTGTACCATACCACCCTCATGGTTGTACTGTTTTTTGGGTGGTAATCCAACGAACAGGTCCTTACGGAGAGGTACTCAGGAAACAGCCCGAAACCCTAAAGTAAAACAAGTTCATCATCATATCCAGAATAACATCATCACATCATAAATATTCTCATCATGTTCATTTATTAAAGTAAAACAACAGCATAATACTAACCATAGTAACCAATTCCCAAAGGATAACTAAGGATAGGAAAAACAGAACACTAGTCAATCCTTAGGTTGATCATAGTATGCAGGACAATGAATTATAAAGTAAGTAGGACATAATGGGTCAGAGGACACTCGCCTTCACCAGGTTGCTGCTTAGGGAAATCTCCTGCAACACACTTGGGAACCACAGACTCCTCGTTGTCTACGCAAAGCAATCACACATTGAACACACTTAGGGAATAACAAAAGAACAGTACACCAAACATATGCAACAGAGTGAACACAAGTTCAATAGAAAGGTAAAGACATACACGTGCATCTAAGTTTGGGGTAGGTCACCATGACAAGTGGTCTATTATTCTCTAATTAAGCCTATCTTAGAAAATTACTTTCTTAAATAAAGTTATTCCAGGGATGGGGTCATACATTAAATGGGGTTAGGTCTACAGAGTTAGGCACTTGAATATTCCTTAGGTATTTTACCTTTATTTTATTTCTAATAAAGTTTCTAAAGTCTTACCCTAGCATAGAGACCAACTATAAAATTGAGACTTGGAAACAGTGAATGAACATAATTTAAATAGATAAAGAATATCATAGTGAACAATTTACAATTTGAACCATCCAATTTGGAGTTCATATGACAAAGTTATGAAATTTTGAGGTTTTAGAATTCACACCCTAATTTATACCCATTTATGTGATTAAAATAAGTCCAGCGGTCTGTTTGCAAGAAACCAGAGGCTCATGCGAAAGAAAACGAGACGACAGGTTTATTTCTAAGAAACTAGGGGACTCTTTCACAAAATGACCAGGCGAAGGGGTATCGGGTGTTCTCGGTCCTGAGATCTCAGATCAACGGCCGATAACAGACCACGTGGGCGTGTGCGCGGTCGTGGGCGCGTGTGTAGCACTTCAAAAATTCAAATCTTGAAATTTTCTCAAACTCGCTCTAAATTCAAAATAAATTTTAAATTTCGTTTCAAAAAGTTTGTTTGTGAGTTGATCTCAACAAATAAAATATAGTGGTCTATATCCTCCTCAAAATATCCTATAAATATTTCCCCAGTGATACCCCTCAAATTCATTCCAGAAATACTGCCCAAATATTCCACCGATAATTCTTCAAATATTTTTCTCCTGAGAAATACCTTCAGAATCATTTTTAAAGTCTCTGCAAATATTTTCTTCATAATTTTCCTCATGCTCATATGTATACATACACCTCCGGTGTCATACAGTGAGCTCTACAAGCTAATTTCACTTATACATGACTAATACATGCTTATCTCCCACTAATCCTCGCATCATCCCACTAATCCTCGCCTCCTCCCCCTAATCCCCCCACCTTGCCTATAAATAGAGGGGCAAGGGCCTCACCTCAAGCCACCCAAGCCATTTCATGGCAACTCACTTCCACCACTCTCACTCCCACACAAGCACAACACAAGCACAAGGATCGTTCGGACCATTCATTCGATCGTTCATCCACCTGTTCATAGTTTGTTCGTTTGTTCGTCCGATCGTTCGTCTGATCGTTCATGGTTTGTTCGTCCGTTCATTCGTCCAAATAATCTTTGTTCAGTCGTTATGTTGTCGAAATTCTGATTGTTCGTTCATCCGATCATTCGATCGTTGGTCCGTTCATTCATAATCCATATTCATCGTTTGTTCATAGTCACTATTCATCGTTCATCGTTCGTTCATACGAACTGTTCATCGTTCGTTCATAGTCACTATTCATCATTCGTCGGATCGTTCATAGTCACTATTCATCGAATCGTTCATAGTCACTTTTTATCGTTCATTCATACGAACTATTCATCGTTCAGTCGTTCGTTCATACAGACTATTCATCGTTCATCGGATCGTTCATCCTACTATTCATCGATCATCCGATCACCCAAATATTCAACTGCTCATCCATCATACTGTCTAGCTCACCTAAGACCCGCCCGACCAATATTTCAGTTATACGGACTCCGGTGACTGATTTTCCTTCCAGTAAGAACTTCCCATCTAGTCTCCCATCCCATATTTCTCCAAGTTGAGCACGCTTAACTTTGAGAATCTTTCAAACCAGGCTTCCAAAAAGAAAGGCGAACCATGTTTGTATGGATACGTCGTCAATCCTATAAAACCTGGCCTAAGATACCATAGCCCACCCCGACCAGAATATCAAAGTATTCCAGCTATTTGGGTCTCGCCTTATTGTTGTCTCATGTGACACAATAGGTAGAAAACAGTTGCCACCAACATAAACCTGTGCCCAAGAATGCCCCATAAATAATTCCTGACACTCCGCTCAAAAATACATTTGATTTTCCAAATATCTCTAAATATTCAAATTCTGAAATATTCCAGAAATATTCCTTTTCCCTTTTCTTTTTATTCCTATGATTATAAAATCCAAAACTCCTCCATCCAAACTCAGATTCCAATAATTCGTGTTTTAAATTCTTATCAAATTATTCCCTATGCAACTATGTCATCCCTTAAGCATGGTTCATATTCTAGAAAACTCCCAAAATACTCTTGTCCCATATTCTGCCTATAATTTCCCTGTTCAGACTAAGTCAGATGATTCATTCGCCATTATTCTCACCAACAGTGAACTCTACCATACTAAACCATAGGTACCCAGCTATAAATACACCCAGCTACCCTCTCGCTCTCCACACACTCAACACCTTCAGCCAAGGCAAATCCCACCCACTCAGTTACCCCTGCTCTATCGGCTACACGCATAGTGTCACTTCGCCTCCAATCCACCCTCCTGGTAAGCACCTCCACTCCACCACGAGTAATATCACAACACCACATGACACAGATTCTGCTTAAGACTCTACCCAACCATATATCGCCATTCTTACCACTATACTAAATATTTGTTGATATACTTGTTGATTTGTATGTTTGCTTATTCATGTTGCATAGTTATTGGAGCGTTTGTGCCGTCTCGTGAAGGCCAGTTCTGCAAGTCTACGCCAGACGGTAGGAGCGAGAAGCCAGTTCTGTGAGCTCTCACCCTTTCACTGGTTAAAGCACGACAAGCTCACTGGATCCCTTTGATGCATAAATTACATATGCTTTTCAACCACAACCCTCAGCCTGTTATTTTATGCATGATACTATTTTCCTGCTAAGAGACATGTTAATATGGCCACCCAGCCTTAGAACTTTGCTGCAATTCATATTTATACTCCTCAACATTTTTGTTACAATATGATTTGGGAAAAGGTGTGAGTTTTCAAAAGAAAATGATTTTGAAATGGGTTTGATGAAGGGTTGTCACATTTATCACCTATGAGTGGGATGATCAGGGGCCTTAAGGTGATGGCTCAGCGGGGTTACCTATGAGCATGAAGGATTGTCCCTCTCCCCTAAGGACTGGTTTGTCATCACTCCTTACCTATACTCTTATCAAGTACAACCACTCGAGACTGTATGGGCAGTCGCTTGATCTGAACTTGCAAGGTCTAGTGCCCTAGGGTTATGACGGCTGGGGAGCACCGAGAGGACAAGGAGGGGGAATGTTTTGTCATGGTTTGGGCATGGAGGTGGCCTTGTTCCTTTCGATATAACTGCCAAGGTAAAGTCATGCAAGGGAAGAGTGAGAGCACCTAGAGGGGGGTGAATAGGTGATCCTGTAAAATTAAACACTAAATAGCCACAAAACTTAGTTATAGAGGTGTTAGTGCGACTAAGTAGTTTTGAGGCGAGTTCTTGTGGACAAAACAATCATAGAAAAAGCAATCACAAGAGACACACGATTTTATCCCATGGTTTGGCCAAGTAACACTTGCCTACTTCCACGTTGTGGCGTCCCAATGGACGAGGGTTGCACTCAACCCCTTTCAAGTGATCCGATGATCAACTTGAATACCACGGTCTTTTCCTTTAGTGTATTTTCCCGTTTGCAAGGAATCTCCATAACTTGGAGTCTCTCGCCCTTACAATAGAGATCACAAAGAAAGCACAGAGTAAGGTTGGGAGAGCAACACACACAAGACACAAATCCACAGCACACACACGCACACAAGCCAAGACTTGAGCTCGAAACGTAGCACAGAGAGTTCACAACTCGAACGGAGCTCAAATCACTAACACAATCGATCAAATGCGCGGAGGTGGAGTGTGGGAGTCTTAGAATGCTTAGATGAATGCTTGAGTGTCTCCTTGTAACACCTGGTTTTAAAGGACAAAGCCGGGTGCATCTCATACATGCGCCAAGAAGACAACATATATAATAACAGAGTGTATAGAGATAAATGTCATAAAACATTAGAGTACTTATTACATAGCAGAAGACTTATTACAAAGTAAAAGAATAAATATAACACGAACTAAGGATCGTCGGCGCCAATGTCGACTGGGAAACGCCACCTAGATCAGATCGAACTCCTCAGTGTTAGGCGGCTTCTCCTGAACCACCTGTTCTTCTCCTGTGGGGGGGGGTGTGAGACAGCAAGAGTGAGCTCACATACGTTCATAGCTCAACAAGTCGTGGGGAATAATGTGGCATGAACTCACCAAAGGTGGGAGTTCATGAAGTGTAAGGCTAATCAATGAAGTAAAGGCTGAGGCTGAGCATTGCTTTTATAAGTTGGTCAAAATTTTATTTGCAATTACTAAGTGTAAGTAAATACCAAACCTTAATAATAATAAAGAACAGTAATAGTAAAATAATCCCAAATGCGATGCAAATGTCAAATTGAATTTAAGTTCCATAATTAACCATGTGAGGGTCCGAGCCGCTCATGACCGTGAGCACGGCTAGTATACTAGTTTTACACTCTGCAGAGGTTGCGCATCTTTACCCACAAGCTGTGTTACCCATCTGCCAAGGGGTCATGAATCCCATACACCTCTACCAAGGAAGCGAGGCAGGATAACACTACGAGGCCTTTACAAAGTTCCACTAGCTTCAGAAATCCCGCTACAGTTTATAGGAAGCTCCAATGCAGGGTTCTTGCCTGACCGCCATCGCAGCAAAGTCAACCCAAGGACCTCCCTACACTGACCACTCCCTTACTGCCCTTGCCCCTTTCGGGTAAGGAAGACCTCCACTAGCTTTCCTAGTTAATCAGCCAAGGGCGTCCAATTAAACCCTTGTGGTAGCACTGTTTTCCCGGGTGGTCGCTCCATGTTCCAATTAATATAATGATCTTATCATGAACATAAATAACATAACAAAATAATTGGAACATGGATGTAATGAAATATTAATCCCAAAACCATATAGAGCAATAGCATAACTACCCAAGTGAATCAGGGGTAAACAAGGTAAAAGGATAAACAGACTAGGGTGACCTATTGGGTCCCATCAAAGTTAAATCTATGCATTGAATAGTGATAACAAAGAACATTATTGGGTAACAAAAGTGGATCAAGGGCACAACTTGCCTTCAATGAGCTCCTGCTCAGCTACTTCTACTTGTTGAACCTCAGTTTCCACAGTGGCTTGCTCGTCTATTCGCATCAACACAATACATACATAGTATAGCCAAAATCAACATCACACCAAACAGATGAATAAAATATACAGTAAAAATCTACACATTAAAATGAGATCATAGGAACTGGAATCACTGAATTTGGAGTTATAGATTTCAAGTTATGAATTTCCTAAGATTTAATGTGCTTGAAATAGGATTAAATGATAAATAAATTTTCTAACAGAGTTCATGTCAAAACAGAGATACTAAATGATAGAGAATATTATTGCAAAATTTTAGAAATTGGAATGGATTAATTCGGGGTTCATATGAATTTTCTATGGATTATACAAGTTCTAGGGTTTATTTTCAAATTAAAAATCTATTTCTAATTCATTATTCCATTTACAGTCAGCTCTGGACTGGGCGCAAGATTACCAGAGACAGTAGGGGGCTCGGCGCAAGAATACTCTAGACTCAGAAAACTCCCCACTGGACGGCGGGTTCTAATTCGACTAAATGCAGGGGCTCTTATGCAAGGTTCCAGGGCCGAAGGGGTATCTGGCGATCTAGACCGTCAGATCACCATCTTGCGGCCCAGATTAGATCTAGGTTTAAATGAAGCGGTAAACAACGCTGACCCTCAGATCAGATATCAACGGTAACTTCTTCTCTCTAACTGAGATTGTCCTTCGCCCATCGGATTCGCGATCTACGGTTATGGTTAGACGCGGCTGAATCGGTATGAGACCCTAATCCGAGCCGTCCAACACGCATCCAACGGCGCGCATCAGGTCTTCCTCCCCCTACCTAGCTGAGCGACGGTGACGAATTCTTCCCCACGGCGGAGTAACTCCGGCGAGCCCCCGTGGGCCGCCCACTGCCCCACAAGCCTAACCGAGACATGCTATGCGTAGTGCGGGTCGATACAAACGGCAGAGATGAGTAATTACCGGCCTCGAGCGAGAGTTGTAGTCGGTCCCCGACGCGCAGCGGCTTTGCGACTGTAGGGAAGTCCGGCGAGCGATTCCCAGACCCACTGTCAACCAAACTCCGATTACTCCCTTCCACAGCTTGGTTAGGGACCAAACTACCACCGTATGGCCAAATCACGACCCGCCCTCTTCTGCAGACGTGAATCCGCCGCGGCGGGTGTACTCGACGCCGTACGCAGCACTCTCCCTCTCTCTGCTTCTCGGTTGGATGCAATTGGACGAACAGGGGAGAAGGTAAGGCGGCGGCACAGCGATTTTATGGTCCGTAGACCAGGTGCCAGCCGGGTGGATTCCGGGAGCCGTTGTGCGCGCGGTTGCGGTCAGCGCGGAGAGCTCGGACTCCGATTTTCTCGCGAGGGGGACGACTGGGTGAAGGGGCCCGCGTGCCAGTGTAGGGGTGAGATCGAGTCCAGGCAGAGGCCGACCAAGGTGGCCCACCCGTCGGCACCGGTGCACGCACAGAGGCACGAAAACGGGCCGCGCAAAGGAATTAGGTAGTGGGCCGAATAGGCGTTTGCGGCCCAGTTGCCATGTTTTTTTCCTTTTTCTTTTTTGGATTTTATTTTTCTGTTTTCTTTTATCCTTAATTCCTTTAAATCCAATTTGAATTCAAGCCTATTTGGGAATTTGAACCCATTTTAATTGTGTAGTTTGGTCAAACCATAATGGCAAGGTTTCATTTATCCCATATTTTGTTTTATTTTGTATAGTAGTTTTCCTTTACTTCTCCAATTTCTAGAATTGTAAATTAAGTCTCAATTCACAACATTAACATAATTATATTTTATTGATTTTACCATTTGCATATTTCTTTTATCATTATCTTTATGAGTGAATGCACAAACAAAGAAATCACAACATGATGCACAAATTACTTTAAGTGTCACTAATTAATTAATGACTTTTGAGGTGTTGGTTCACATGTTACAATAAACATAGGCAAAGACCATGTAGGTATCTCAACTATGCTTTCATCTTTCATTTTTGGGTATTACAAAGCCTACCCCCTTAAAAATAATCTCGTCCTCGAGATTTAGGAAGATCTAGGGAAAAGGTGGGGAAAATCTATACGAAGCTCTTCTTCTCTTTTCCAAGTTGCTTCATCTTCACCGTGGTGGCTCCATTGCACTTTGCACATCTTTATAACCTTATTCCTCGTAACTCGAGTCAAAGTATCCAAAATCTTGATGGGGTACTCAGCATAAGTCAGGTCATCTTGAACATTAAGGTCTTCCATTGGTAATTGTTCTTCAGGCACCCTGAGACATTTCTTTAGCTGAGATACATGAAAGACATCGTGAACATCCGCGAGATGATCCGATAACTCCAATTGATATGCAACCTCTCCCACTCGCTTTAAGATTAAGAAGGGTCCAATAAAGCGAGGGGAAAAACTTTCCTTTGACTTTAAATCTTCTCATACCCCGGAGTGGTGACACCTTCAAATAGACATAATCTCCCTCCTTAAACTCAAGCAGTCTCCTCCGGGTGTCAGCATAGCTTTTCTGCCTGGACTGTGCAGTTCTCAAATTCTCCCTTATTTGTTGAACTTGTTCCTCTGCTTCTTGTATAATCTCAGGCCCAAACAACTGCCTTTCACCAGTTTGATCCCAATATAGTGGAGTCCTGCATTTTCTGCCATACAAAGCCTCAAACGGTGACATCTTCAAACTGGCCTGGTAGCTATTATTATATGAGAACTCCGCATACGGTAGACTCTTATCCCAACTACCACCATGCTTAAGGGCACAAGCTCTTAACATATCTTCTAGTACTTGGTTAGTCCTTTCTGTCTGCCCATCAGTCTGGGGGTGGTAAGCCGAACTAAAATTCAATCTCGTATCCAATGACTCATGTAACTTCTTCCAATATCGAGAGGTAAACTGTGATCCCCGGTCCGACACAATCTTCTTTGGCACACCATGTAGACATACAATCCGTGCCATGTACAACTCTGCTAACTTGGCTCCTGAATATGTGGTCTTCACTGGAATAAAGTGGGCTACTTTAGTTAGCCTATCCACAATCACCCATATAGAATCATATCCAGCAGACGTGCGGGGTAATCCAACAATGAAGTCCATGCCAATCTCTTCCCATTTCCACTCAGGTATCTTCAGTGGATGCAGTAGTCCGGCTGGCCTCTGGTGTTCAGCTTTAACTCTTTGGCATACATCGCACATAGCCACCTGTGCAGCCACATCTCTCTTCAATCCATACCACCAATATTTTTGCTTCAAATCCTGATACATCTTAGTGCTCCCAGGGTGAATAGAATAAACTGAGTCATGTGCCTCCTTCAATATGGTTTCCCGAAGACTATCAATGTCGGGAACACAGATCCGATTCTTGAACCATATCGTGCCTTGCTCATCCTCTGTGAACTCCGGGCCTCTACCCTCTGTTATCAGATCCTTGATCTCCTGAATCTTAGCATCACCAATCTGACCTTTACGAATTTCTTGTTCCAAGGTAGGTTCCAATTCTATGGTAACTCCTTCCGTATGTGTAACAATTCCCAGGTTGAGTCTCTCAAAATCCTTTGCTAATTCATCAGGTAGCTGGACAACGAAAGCGGAGTGAACATGCTCCTTCCGGCTCAAGGCATCTGCAACCAAATTTGCCTTGCCTGGGTGGTAATGAATCTCCAAATCATAATCCTTAATGAGCTCCAACCAACGGCGTTGCCTAAGGTTGAGATCCTTCTGAGTGAATATATACTTCAAACTCTTGTGATCCGTGTATACTTGGCACTTAGTTCCCATGATGTAGTGTCTCCAAATCTTAAGTGCATGCACAACGGCAGCCAATTCCAAGTCATGAGTGGGGTAGTTCAATTCATGCTTCCGCAACTGACGAGATGCATAGGCAATCACATGTCCTTCTTGCATGAGCACACATCCAAGTCCTTGGCCACATGCATCACAATAAATATCAAATCCTTTCTGTAAGTCTGGCATAATCAATACTGGCGGAGACATCAATCTCTCCTTCAATTGATCAAAACTCTCTTGGCATTTCTCATCCCACTTGAATTCTTTCCCTTTCTCCAAAAGCGAGGTCATAGGCTTGGCAATCTTAGATAATCCTTCAATAAATCTCCGATAATAGCCCGCTAATCCCAAGAAACTCCGAATCTCAGTAACTGTAGTGGGCACTCTCCACTCCATTATCTCCTTCACTTTAGCAGGATCCACTGCTATTCCTCCATTAGAAATAATATGACCAAGGAATGGCACCTTGTCAATCCAAAACTCGCACTTGCTGAACTTAGCATAGAGTTGATTATCTCGCAAGCTTTTGTAGCACCAACCTTAAATGTTGTTCATGATCACTTTCATTCCTAGAATAGATAAGAATATCGTCGATAAACACCACGATGAATCTGTCCAAATACTCCATAAACACCTTATTCATCAAATTCATAAAATACGCCGGTGCATTGGTTAATCCAAATGACATAACAGTAAACTCATATAATCCATATCGGGTCGAGAATGCTGTCTTGGGAATATCCGATGGTCTAATCCTCATCTGATGGTAACCCGATCGGAGATCAATCTTCGAGAATACTCTAGCACCTCTCATCTGATCAAATAAATCCTCAATACGGGGTAACGGATACTTGTTCTTCACCGTGACATCATTGAGTGATCTATAGTCCACACACATCCGTTGCGATCCATCCTTCTTCTGTACAAATAACACCGGTGCTCCCCAAGGTGAGGAACTCGGACGAATATATCCCACTTCTTGTAACTCAGTTAACTGCTTCTTCAGTTCCTTCAACTCCTCTATGGACATCCTATATGGCCGTTTAGAAATAGGGGCGGTTCCAGGTAAGAGATCAATAACAAACTCAACTTCTCTATCAGGTGGCATCCCTGGTAACTCCTCTGGAAAGACATCTGGAAAATCTCTAACCACCCGGATGTTGTCACCAACAAACTCCTCAGGCATAAAGAACATTGCACACATGGATGAGGAGGTTACTGCAATATTAACTTGAAATCTTTCTCCTTTAGTGGTAGTGAGTTCTACGGTACCTCTACCACATGCTATAACGGCCTTTGCCTTTCTTAGCCATGACATACCAAGAATCAGATCTATACTGCTTGACTCTAATATTATAGCAGTAGCTCCAAATTCTCTACCCATAATGGTCAATGTCAATCTACGTGTCATTTGATTCGCCTCAACAGGCCCTTTAGGTGTAATTACTATCATGGGTTTTCTCATATTTAGCAGTGGTATTTCATTTGTGTTGGCATATCTAGCAGACATGAATGAGTGTGTAGCACCAGAATCAAATAATATGGTTGCAGGAATTGCATTAACATAAAACATACCAATTACGAGGTCCCCACCATCAGGAGTATCATCAACGCTGACTTGATTCACCCTGGCAATAGAATATCCCTTGCCAGGGGTCTGTTGCTTGTTCTGAGCTGGAGTAGTAGCAATCCTCTGTGGGCAGACATTTGCATAATGACCAGTCTTCCCACACTTGAAACACGTAGTGCCTGGACTCTGTCCTGCAAACTTCGTCGGGGTGCCAGTGGGGGTAGCCTGTCGAGGAGGTGGAGTCCTCAGTGGTGATTGCTGAACTGGGCGCGGTCCTCCTGGTCGAGTAGGTGTACCCTGTGGTGAACTGTAGCGAGGACGAACATTGCTGCTACCCTGTCCTTGTGAGATAGCCTTCCTCTTCAAATCACCCAGTTGAACACGCTTGTGTTCAATAGCAAGAGCCTTATCAAGTAGCCTCTGAAATGATGGAAATGTATGCGCCACTAGAGCATACTGCAGTGGTCCATTAAGTCCTTCAATAAAATGCTCCTGCTTCCTCTCATCCTCAGTAACTTCCTCCGGAGCATATCTCGACAGCTGAATGAATTTGTCTCTGTACTCGCTGACCGACATGTTGCCTTGCTTCAATGACAGAAACTCCTTCTTCTTGATCTTTATCATACCAGCTGGAATATGGTAGTTCCTGAATTGTGTACTGAACTCTGCCCAGGTAATAGTATCAGCAGCATCGTGGGCAGCAGTATATGAATCCCACCAGTCAGCAGTAGGACCAGTCAGACGTCCAGAAGCATATAAAACCTTCTCCCGGTCAGTGCATTGTGCAATATTCAGCATCTTCTCAATTGACTTCAACCAATCGTCTGCATCAAGTGGATCTGGCGAACTGGCGAAGGTCGGTGGCTTATGACTCATAAACTCCCGGTGCTTATCACGAGGTGGAACTGGTGGTGGTGGTGGAGGCAATGGCACTTGCTGCTGTTGTTGCTGCTGTTGTTGTGCCCTCCTTTCTTGGCGTATCTCATCTCTCTCCTGGCGCAACTCCTGGCATATATCTTCTCTTTCCTGACGCATTTCCTGGCGTTCTTGCTGCATCTGGGCACGCATATCAGCCATAGTGTCCGCCATTTGCTGCATCACCGCCATCTGAGCAGCAACCAGTGGGTCAACTCCGCCTGGTGGAGGATTAGGAGGATTCATCTCTGCAGGCTGTGGCTGAGGTTGTCTATATATCCTTCGAGTGTGTTGATTAGGAGGCAAATCAATTCCACCACCCCTCCTGGAGTTAAATACATATGGTAAGAAAGAGCAGTAGACAAGGAAGTAATTACAATCATGTTACTTTGGGGGACTTATTAGCTAAGCAGTTTAATGTTTTACCTACCATAGCTAATTTATTACCTTATGCTGGCACATACTAAGATGTCCATATATAGTATTTCAATCAAACAAAGAAGCAAATCAGACATTGATCATCAGAACAATCAACCAATATTTTTAATAGAGAAAATAATTTTAATTTTGTCTTAGGCTTCCTATCTCTTAAAAATGTCATAGGGGTAGGGATTCCAAGGTTTGAAATCCATCTTGTCTTAGAATAGAGAAGATAAGAATGATCAGAGTAGAACAGTAGAAGGTGAGACAGGATCGAGGTAAGTATAGAATGAGTCAGGGTAAGGAAAGTAGGTAAGGGTTTTGTCCATTTCTATCTAGGTTTCGTCCTACAGTCAACATTTCCTCTGATACCACTTCTGTAACACTCGGTTTTAAAGGACAAAGCCGGGTGCATCTCATACATGCGCCAAGAAGACAACGTATATAATAACAGAGTGTATAGAGATAAATGCCATAAAACATCAGAGTACTTATTACATAGCAGAAGACTTATTACAAAGTAAAAGAATAAATATAACACGAACTAAGGATCGTCGGCGCCAATGTCGACTGGGAAACGCCACCTAGATCAGATCGAACTCCTCAGTGTTAGGCGGCTCCTCCTGAACCACCTGTTCTTCTCCTGTGGGGGGGGGGTTGTGAGACAGCAAGAGTGAGCTCACATACGTTCATAGCTCAACAAGTCATGGGGAATAATGTGGCATGAACTCACCAAAGGTGGGAGTTCATGAAGTGTAAGGCTAATCAATGAAGTAAAGGCTGAGGCTGAGCATTGCTTTTATAAGTTGGTCAAAATTTTATTTGCAATTACTAAGTGTAAGTAAATACCAAACCTTAATAATAATAAAGAACAATAATAGTAAAATAATCCCAAATGCGATGCAAATGTCAAATTGAATTTAAGTTCCATAATTAACCATGTGAGGGTCCGAGCCACTCATGACCGTGAGCACGGCTAGTATACTAGTTTTACACTCTGCAGAGGTTGCACATCTTTACCCACAAGCCGTGTTACCCATCTGCCAAGGGGTCATGAATCCCATACACCTCTACCAAGGAAGCGAGGCAGGGTAACACTACGAGGCCTTTACAAAGTTCCACTAGCTTCAGAAATCCCGCTACAGTTTATAGGAAGCTCCAATGCAGGGTTCTTGCCTGACCGCCATCGCAGCAAAGTCAACCCAAGGACCTCCCTACACTGACCACTCCCTTACTGCCCTTGCCCCTTTCGGGTAAGGAAGACCTCCACTAGCTTTCCTAGTTAATCAGCCAAGGGCGTCCCATTAAACCCTTGTGGTAGCACTGTTTTCCCGGGTGGTCGCTCCATGTTCCAATTAATATAATGATCTTATCATGAACATAAATAACATAACAGAATAATTGGAACATGGATGTAATGAAATATTAATCCCAAAACTATATAGAGCAATAGCATAACTACCCAAGTGAATCAGGGGTAAACAAGGTAAAAGGATAAACAGACTAGGGTGACCTATTGGGTCCCATCAAAGTTAAACCTATGCATTGAATAGTGATAACAAAGAACATTATTGGGTAACAAAAGTGGATCAAGGGCACAACTTGCCTTCAATGAGCTCCTGCTCAGCTACTTCTACTTGTTGAACCTCAGTTTCCACAGTGCTTGCTCGTCTATTCGCATCAACACAATACATACATAGTATAGCCAAAATCAACATCACACCAAACAGATGAATAAAATATACAGTAAAAATCTACACATTAAAATGAGATCATAGGAACTGGAATCACTGAATTTGGAGTTATAGATTTCAAGTTATGAATTTCCTAAGATTTAATGTGCTTGAAATAGGATTAAATGATAAATAAATTTTCTAACAGAGTTCATGTCAAAACAGAGATACTAAATGATAGAGAATATTATTACAAAATTTTAGAAATTGGAATGGATTAATTCGGGGTTCATATGAATTTTCTATGGATTATACAAGTTCTAGGGTTTATTTTCATATTAAAAATCTATTTCTAATTCATTATTCCATTTACAGTCGGCTCTAGACTGGGCGCAAGATTACCAGAGACAGCAGGGGGCTCGGCGCAAGAATACTCTAGACTCAGAAAACTCCCCACTGGACGGCGGGTTCTAATTCGACTAAATGCAGGGGCTCTTATGCAAGGTTCCAGGGCCGAAGGGGTATCTGGCGATCTAGACCGTCGGATCACCAGCTTGCGGCCCAGATTAGATCTAGGTTTAAATGAAGCGGTAAACAACGCTGACCCTCAGATCAGATATCAACGGTAACTTCTTCTCTCTAACTGAGATTGTCCTTCGCCCATCGGATTCGCGATCTACGATTATGGTTAGACGCGGCTGAATCGGTATGAGACCCTAATCCGAGCCGTCCAACACGCATCCAACGGCGCGCATCAGGTCTTCCTCCCCCTACCTGGCTGAGCGACGGTGACGAATTCTTCCCCACAGCGGAGTAACTCCGACGAGCCCCCGTGGGCCGCCCACTGCCCCACAAGCCTAACCGAGACATGCTATGCATAGTGCGGGTCGATACAAACGGCAGAGATGAGTAATTACCGGCCTCGAGCGAGAGTTGTAGTCGGTCCCCGACGCGCAGCGGCTTTGCGACTGTATGGAAGTTCGGCGAGCGATTCCTAGACCCACTGTCAACCGAACTCCGATTACTCCCTTCCACAGCTTGGTTAGGGACCAAACTACCACCGTATGGCCAAATCACGACCCGCCCTCTTCTGCAGACGTGAATCCGCCGCGGCGGGTGTACTCGACGCCGTACGTAGCACTCTCCCTCTCTCTGCTTCTCGGTTGGATGCAATTGGACGAACAGGGGAGAAGGTAAGGCGGCGGCACAGCGATTTTATGGTCCGTAGACCAGGTGCCAGCCGGGTGGATTCCGGGAGCCGTTGTGCGCGCGGTTGCGGTCAGCGCGGAGAGCTCGGACTCCGATTTTCTCGCGAGGGGGACAACTGGGTGAAGGGGCCCGCGTGCCAGTGTAGGGGTGAGATCGAGTCCAGGCAGAGGCCGACCAAGGTGGCCCACCCGTCGGCACCGGTGCACGCACAGAGGCGCGAAAACGGGCCGCGCAAAGGAATTAGGTAGTGGGCCGAATAGGCGTTTGCGGCCCAGTTGCCATGTTTTTTTCCTTTTTCTTTTTTGGATTTTATTTTTCTGTTTTCTTTTATCCTTAATTCCTTTAAATCCAATTTGAATTCAAGCCTATTTGGGAATTTGAACCCATTTTAATTGTGTAGTTTGGTCAAACCATAATGGCAAGGTTTCATTTATCCCATATTTTGTTTTATTTTGTATAGTAGTTTTCCTTTACTTCTCCAATTTCTAGAATTGTAAATTAAGTCTCAATTCACAACATTAACATAATTATATTTTATTGATTTTACCATTTGCATATTTCTTTTATCATTATCTTTATGAGTGAATGCACAAACAAAGAAATCACAGCATGATGCACAAATTACTTTAAGTGTCACTAATTAATTAATGACTTTTGAGGTGTTGGTTCACATGTTACAATAAACATAGGCAAAGACCATGTAGGTATCTCAACTATGCTTTCATCTTACATTTTTGGGTATTACAAAGCCTACCCCCTTAAAAATAATCTCGTCCTCGAGATTTAGGAAGATCTAGGGAAAAGGTGGGGAAAATCTATACGAAGCTCTTCTTCTCTTTCCCAAGTTGCTTCATCTTCACCGTGGTGGCTCCATTGCACTTTGCACATCTTTATAACCTTATTCCTCGTAACTCGAGTCAAAGTATCCAAAATCTTGATGGGGTACTCAGCATAAGTCAGGTCATCTTGAACATTAAGGTCTTCCATTGGTAATTGTTCTTCAGGCACCCTGAGACATTTCTTTAGCTGAGATACATGAAAGACATCGTGAACATCCGCGAGATGATCCGATAACTCCAATTGATATGCAACCTCTCCCACTCGCTTTAAGATTAAGAAGGGTCCAATAAAGCAAGGGGAAAAACTTTCCTTTGACTTTAAATCTTCTCATACCCCGGAGTGGTGACACCTTCAAATAGACATAATCTCCCTCCTTAAACTCAAGCAGTCTCCTCCGGGTGTCAGCATAGCTTTTTTGCCTGGACTGTGCAGTTCTCAAATTCTCCCTTATTTGTTGAACTTGTTCCTCTGCTTCTTGTATAATCTCAGGCCCAAACAACTGCCTTTCACCAGTTTGATCCCAATATAGTGGAGTCCTGCATTTTCTGCCATACAAAGCCTCAAACGGTGACATCTTCAAACTGGCCTGGTAGCTATTATTATATGAGAACTCCGCATACGGTAGACTCTTATCCCAACTACCACCATGCTTAAGGGCACAAGCTCTTAACATATCTTCTAGTACTTGGTTAGTCCTTTCTGTCTGCCCATCAGTCTGGGGGTGGTAAGCCGAACTAAAATTCAATCTCGTATCCAATGACTCATGTAACTTCTTCCAATACCGAGAGGTAAACTGTGATCCCCGGTCCGACACAATCTTCTTTAGCACACCATGTAGACATACAATCCGTGCCATGTACAACTCTGCTAACTTGGCTCCTGAATATGTGGTCTTCACTGGAATAAAGTGGGCTACTTTAGTTAGCCTATCCACAATCACCCATATAGAATCATATCCAGCAGACGTGCGGGGTAATCCAACAATGAAGTCCATGCCAATCTCTTCCCATTTCCACTCAGGTATCTTTAGTGGATGCAGTAGTCCGGCTGGCCTCTGGTGTTCAGCTTTAACTCTTTGGCATACATCGCACATAGCCACCTGTGCAGCCACATCTCTCTTCAATCCATACCACCAATATTTTTGCTTCAAATCCTGATACATCTTAGTGCTCCCAGGGTGAATAGAATAAACTGAGTCATGTGCCTCCTTCAATATGGTTTCCCGAAGACTATCAATGTCGGGAACACAGATCCGATTCTTGAACCATATCGTGCCTTGCTCATCCTCTGTGAACTCCGGGCCTCTACCCTCTGTTATCAGATCCTTGATCTCCTGAATCTTAGCATCACCAATCTGACCTTTACGAATTTCTTGTTCCAAGGTAGGTTCCAATTCTATGGTAACTCCTTCCGTATGTGTAACAATTCCCAGGTTGAGTCTCTCAAAATCCTTTGCTAATTCATCAGGTAGCTGGACAACGAAAGCGGAGTGAACATGCTCCTTCCGGCTCAAGGCATCTGCAACCAAATTTGCCTTGCCTGGGTGGTAATGAATCTCCAAATCATAATCCTTAATGAGCTCCAACCAACGGCGTTGCCTAAGGTTGAGATCCTTCTGAGTGAATATATACTTCAAACTCTTGTGATCCGTGTATACTTGGCACTTAGTTCCCATGATGTAGTGTCTCCAAATCTTAAGTGCATGCACAACGGCAGCCAATTCCAAGTCATGAGTGGGGTAGTTCAATTCATGCTTCCGCAACTGACGAGATGCATAGGCAATCACATGTCCTTCTTGCATGAGCACACATCCAAGTCCTTGGCCACATGCATCACAATAAATATCAAATCCTTTCTGTAAGTCTGGCATAATCAATACTGGCGGAGACATCAATCTCTCCTTCAATTGATCAAAACTCTCTTGGCATTTCTCATCCCACTTGAATTCTTTCCCTTTCTCCAAAAGCGAGGTCATAGGCTTGGCAATCTTAGATAATCCTTCAATAAATCTCCGATAATAGCCTGCTAATCCCAAGAAACTCTGAATCTCAGTAACTGTAGTGGGCACTCTCCACTCCATTATCTCCTTCACTTTAGCAGGATCCACTGCTATTCCTCCATTAGAAATAATATGACCAAGGAATGGCACCTTGTCAATCCAAAACTTGCACTTGCTGAACTTAGCGTAGAGTTGATTATCTCGCAGCTTTTGTAGCACAAACCTTAAATGTTGTTCATGATCACTTTCATTCCTAGAATAGATAAGAATATCGTCGATAAACACCACGACGAATCTGTCCAAATACTCCATAAACACCTTATTCATCAAATTCATAAAATACGCCGGTGCATTGGTTAATCCAAATGACATAACAGTAAACTCATTTAATCCATATCGGGTCGAGAATGCTGTCTTGGGAATATCCGATGGTCTAATCCTCATCTGATGGTAACCCGATCGGAGATCAATCTTCGAGAATACTCTAGCACCTCTCATCTGATCAAATAAATCCTCAATACGGGGTAACGGATACTTGTTCTTCACCGTGACATCATTGAGTGATCTATAGTCCACACACATCCGTTGCGATCCATCCTTCTTCTGTACAAATAACACCGGTGCTCCCCAAGGTGAGGAACTTGGACGAATATATCCCGCTTCTTGTAACTCAGTTAACTGCTTCTTCAGTTCCTTCAACTCCTCTACGGACATCCTATATGGCCGTTTAGAAATAGGGGCGGTTCCAGGTAAGAGATCAATAACAAACTCAACTTCTCTATCAGGTGGCATCCCTGGTAACTCCTCTGGAAAGACATCCGGAAAATCTCTAACCACCCGGATGTTGTCACCAACAAACTCCTCAGGCATAAAGAACATTGCACGCATGGATGAGGAGGTTACTGCAATATTAACTTGAAATCTTTCTCCTTTAGTGGTAGTGAGTTCTACGGTACCTCTACCACATGCTATAACGGCCTTTGCCTTTCTTAGCCATGACATACCAAGAATCAGATCTATACTGCTTGACTCTAATATTATAGCAGTAGCTCCAAATTCTCTACCCATAATGGTCAATGTCAATCTACGTGTCATTTGATTCGCCTCAACAGGCCCTTTAGGTGTAATTACTATCATGGGTTTTCTCATATTTAGCAGTGGTATTTCATTTGTGTTGGCATATCTAGCAGACATGAATGAGTGTGTAGCACCAGAATCAAATAATATGGTTGTAGGAATTGCATTAACATAAAACATACCAATTACGAGGTCCCCACCATCAGGAGTATCATCAACGCTGACTTGATTCACCCTGGCAATAGAATATCCCTTGCCAGGGGTCTGTTGCTTGTTCTGAGCTGGAGTAGTAGCAATCCTCTGTGGGCAGACATTTGCATAATGACCAGTCTTCCCACACTTGAAACACGTAGTGCCTGGACTCTGTCCTGCAAACTTCGTCGGGGTGCCAGTGGGGGTAGCCTGTCGAGGAGGTGGAGTCCTCAGTGGTGATTGCTGAACTGGGCGCGGTCCTCCTGGTCGAGTAGGTGTACCCAGTGGTGAACTGTAGCGAGGACGAACATTGCTGCTACCCTGTCCTTGTGAGATAGCCTTCCTCTTCAAATCACCCAGTTGAACACGCTTGTGTTCAATAACAAGAGCCTTATCAAGTAGCCTCTGAAATGATGGAAATGTATGCGCCACTAGAGCATACTGCAGTGGTCCATTAAGTCCTTCAATAAAATGCTCCTGCTTCCTCTCATCCTCAGCAACTTCCTCCGGAGCATATCTCGACAGCTGAATGAATTTGTCTCTGTACTCGCTGACCGACATGTTGCCTTGCTTCAATGACAGAAACTCCTTCTTCTTGATCTTTATCATACCAGCTGGAATATGGTAGTTCCTGAATTGTGTACTGAACTCTGCCCAGGTAATAGTATCAGCAGCATCGTGGGCAGCAGTATATGAATCCCACCAGTCAGCAGCAGGACCAGTCAGACGTCCAGAAGCATATAAAACCTTCTCCCGGTCAGTGCATTGTGCAATATTCAGCATCTTCTCAATTGACTTCAACCAATCGTCTGCATCAAGTGGATCTGGCGAACTGGCGAAGGTCGGTGGCTTATGACTCATAAACTCCCGGTGCTTATCACGAGGTGGAACTGGTGGTGGTGGTGGAGGCAATGGCACTTGCTGCTGTTGTTGCTGCTGTTGTTGTGCCCTCCTTTCTTGGCGTATCTCATCTCTCTCCTGGCGCAACTCCTGGCGTATATCTTCTCTTTCCTGACGCATTTCCTGGCGTTCTTGCTGCATCTGGGCACGCATATCAGCCATAGTGTCCGCCATTTGCTGCATCACCGCCATCTGAGTAGCAACCAGTGGGTCAACTCTGCCTGGTGGAGGATTAGGAGGATTCATCTCTGCAGGCTGTGGCTGAGGTTGTCTATATATCCTTCGAGTGTGTTGATTAGGAGGCAAATCAATTCCACCACCCCTCCTGGTATTGACCATCTGAGTTAGATACATATGGTAAGAAAGAGCAGTAGACAAGGCAGTAATTACAATCATGTTACTTTGGTGGACTTATTAGCTAAGCAGTTTAATGTTTTACCTACCATAGCTAATTTATTACCTTATGCTGGCACATACTAAGATGTCCATATATAGTATTTCAATCAAACAAAGAAGCAAATCAGACATTGATCATCAGAACAATCAACCAATATTTTTAATAGAGAAAATAATTTTAATTTTGTTTTAGGCTTCCTATCTCTTAAAAATGTCATAGGGGTAGGGATTCCAAGGTTTGAAATCCATCTTGTCTTAGAATAGAGAATATAAGAATGATCAGAGTAGAACAATAGAAGGTGAGACAGGATCGAGGTAAGTATAGAATGAGTCAGGGTAAGGAAAGTAGGTAAGGGTTTTGTCCATTTCTATCTAGGTTTCGTCCTACAGTCAACATTTCCTCTGATACCACTTCTGTAACACCCGGTTTTAAAGGACAAAGCTGGGTGCATCTCATACATGTGCCAAGAAGACAACGTATATAATAACAGAGTGTATAGAGATAAATGTCATAAAACATCAGAGTACTTATTACATAGCAGAAGACTTATTACAAAGTAAAAGAATAAATATAACACGAACTAAGGATCGTCGGCGCCAATGTCGACTGGGAAACGCCACCTAGATCAGATCGAACTCCTTAGTGTTAGGCGGCTCCTCCTGAACCACATGTTCTTCTCCTGTGGGGGGGGGTGTGAGACAGCAAGAGTGAGCTCACATACATTCATAGCTCAACAAGTCGTGGGGAATAATGTGGCATGAACTCACCAAAGGTGGGAGTTCATGAAGTGTAAGGCTAATCAATGAAGTAAAGGCTGAGGCTGAGCATTGCTTTTATAAGTTGGTCAAAATTTTATTTGCAATTACTAAGTGTAAGTAAATACCAAACCTTAATAATAATAAAGAACAGTAATAGTAAAAGAATCCCAAATGCGATGCAAATGTCAAATTGAATTTAAGTTCCATAATTAACCATGTGAGGGTCCGAGCCACTCATGACCGTGAGCACGGCTAGTATACTAGTTTTACACTCTGCAGAGGTTGCGCATCTTTACCCACAAGCCGTGTTACCCATCTGCCAAGGGGTCATGAATCCCATACACCTCTACCAAGGAAGCGAGGCAGGGTAACACTATGAGGCCTTTACAAAGTTCCACTAGCTTCAGAAATCCCGCTACAGTTTATAGGAAGCTCCAATGCAGGGTTCTTGCCTGACCGCCATCGCAGCAAAGTCAACCCAAGGACCTCCCTACACTGACCACTCCCTTACTGCCCTTGCCCCTTTCGGGTAAGGAAGACCTCCACTAGCTTTCCTAGTTAATCAGCCAAAGGCGTCCCATTAAACCCTTGTGGTAGCACTGTTTTCCTGGGTGGTCGCTCCATGTTCCAATTAATATAATGATCTTATCATGAACATAAATAACATAACAAAATAATTGGAACATGGATGTAATGAAATATTAATCCCAAAACCATATAGAGCAATAGCATAACTACCCAAGTGAATCAGGGGTAAACAAGGTAAAAGGATAAACAGACTAGGGTGACCTATTGGGTCCCATCAAAGTTAAACCTATGCATTGAATAGTGATAACAAAGAACATTATTGGGTAACAAAAGTGGATCAAGGGCACAACTTGCCTTCAATGAGCTCCTGCTCAGCTACTTCTACTTGTTGAACCTCAGTTTCCACAGTGGCTTGCTCGTCTATTCGCATCAACACAATACATACATAGTATAGCCAAAATCAACATCACACTAAACAGATGAATAAAATATACAGTAAAAATCTACACATTAAAATGAGATCATAGGAACTGGAATCACTGAATTTGGAGTTATAGATTTCAAGTTATGAATTTCCTAAGATTTAATGTGCTTGAAATAGGATTAAATGATAAATAAATTTTCTAACAGAGTTCATGTCAAAACAGAGATACTAAATGATAGAGAATATTATTACAAAATTTTAGAAATTGGAATGGATTAATTCGGGGTTCATATGAATTTTCTATGGATTATACAAGTTCTAGGGTTTATTTTCATATTAAAAATCTATTTCTAATTCATTATTCCATTTACAGTCGGCTCTGGACTGGGCGCAAGATTACCAGAGACAGCAGGGGGCTCAGCGCAAGAATACTCTAGACTCAGAAAACTCCCCACTGGACGGCGGGTTCTAATTCGACTAAATGCAGGGGCTCTTATGCAAGGTTCCAGGGCCGAAGGGGTATCTGGCGATCTAGACCGTCGGATCACCAGCTTGCGGCCCAGATTAGATCTAGGTTTAAATGAAGCGGTAAACAACGCTGACCCTCAGATCAGATATCAACGGTAACTTCTTCTCTCTAACTGAGATTGTCCTTCGCCCATCGGATTCGCGATCTACGGTTATGGTTAGACGCGGCTGAATCGGTATGAGACCCTAATCCGAGCCGTCCAACACGCATCCAACGGCGCGCATCAGGTCTTCCTCCCCCTACCTGGCTGAGCGATGGTGACGAATTCTTCCCCACGGCGGAGTAACTCCGACGAGCCCCCGTGGGCCGCCCACTGCCCCACAAGCCTAACCGAGACATGCTATGCATAGTGCGGGTCGATACAAACGGCAGAGATGAGTAATTACCGGCCTCGAGCGAGAGTTGTAGTCGGTCCCCGACGCGCAGCGGCTTTGCGACTGTATGGAAGTCCGGCGAGCGATTCCCAGACCCACTGTCAACCGAACTCCGATTACTCCCTTCCACAGCTTGGTTAGGGACCAAACTACCACCGTATGGCCAAATCACGACCCGCCCTCTTCTGCAGACGTGAATCCGCCGCGGCGGGTGTACTCGACGCCGTACGTAGCACTCTCCCTCTCTCTGCTTCTCGGTTGGATGCAATTGGACGAACAGGGGAGAAGGTAAGGCGGCGGCACAACGATTTTATGGTCCGTAGACCAGGTGCCAGCCGGGTGGATTCCGGGAGCCGTTGTGCGCGCGGTTGCGGTCAGCGCGGAGAGCTCGGACTCCGATTTTCTCGCGAGGGGGACGACTGGGTGAAGGGGCCCACGTGCCAGTGTAGGGGTGAGATCGAGTGCAGGCAGAGGCCGACCAAGGTGGCCCACCCGTCGGCACCGGTGCACGCACAGAGGCGCGAAAACGGGCCGCGCAAAGGAATTAGGTAGTGGGCCGAATAGGCGTTTGCGGCCCAGTTGCCATGTTTTTTTCCTTTTTCTTTTTTGGATTTTATTTTTCTGTTTTCTTTTATCCTTAATTCCTTTAAATCCAATTTGAATTCAAGCCTATTTGGGAATTTGAACCCATTTTAATTGTGTAGTTTGGTCAAACCATAATGGCAAGGTTTCATTTATCCCATATTTTGTTTTATTTTGTATAGTAGTTTTCCTTTACTTCTCCAATTTCTAGAATTGTAAATTAAGTCTCAATTCACAACATTAACATAATTATATTTTATTGATTTTACCATTTGCATATTTCTTTTATCATTATCTTTATGAGTGAATGCACAAACAAAGAAATCACAGCATGATGCACAAATTACTTTAAGTGTCACTAATTAATTAATGACTTTTGAGGTGTTGGTTCACATGTTACAATAAACATAGGCAAAGACCATGTAGGTATCTCAACTATGCTTTCATCTTACATTTTTGGGTATTACACTCCTCCATGCGCCTAGGGGTCCCTTTTATAGCCCCAAGGCAGCTAGGAGCCGTTGGAGACAAACTTGGAAGGCCATCCTTGCCTTCTATCGAGTGGCGCACCGGACAGTCCGGTGCGCCACCGGACAGCTACTGTAGCCTGTCCGGTGCGCGATTGCCTTCCAAATCGGGCACAGATGACCGTTGTAGCTCCGGGCATGTTGGCGCACCGGACACTGTCTGGTGCACATCGGACAGTCCGGTGCCCCCCGCCGACCGTTGGAGCTGCCACGCGTCACCCGCAGATTTCACGGCCGACCGTTGGCTCACCAAACAGTCCGGTGCACCACCAGATAGTTCGGTAAATTTTAGCCACGTCGCCTTTCTTCATTCCCGAGAGCAACGAGTTCGCCGAGGATGACCCACCGGACAGTCCGGTGCACCACCGGACAGTCCGGTGAATTATAGCCGTACGCCGCCGTCGAATCCCGAGAGCGGCGAGTTCACAGCGGACCAGCCTGGCGCACCGTACACTGTCCGGTGCACCACCGGACAGTCCGGTGTGTCAGACCGAGCTGAAGTTTGGCTGCACAGAGCTAAGTCCTTTCCCTTTTCTTCTCTTCTTCTTTAGTCACTGTTTCTAGCACTTGGATAACCATGTTAGTACATAAAACAATTCACCAAGTCTAGAAACACACCTTTTGCCTTGATTTGCACTTCTCATTTTATTTAGCACATAAGAACTTAATTTAAACGTGTTGGGCACTTATTCACCAAAACATTATAGAAATTGCCCAAGGGCATATTTCCCTTTCAATCTCCCCCTTTTTGGTGATTTATGCCAACACATCAAAAAGCAACCAAAATAAGTGCAACATCAATGCAGCTTAAGACCAAATCATTTTTGCGCAAGATTTGACATATTTGGATCTTTCTTTGCCACCACTTGGTTTGTTTTTGCAAATCAAATTCTTTTTCCTATCTCTAAGTCAAACACACTTGTTTGGGCAAATCGAGAGATATTCCAAGAGAAGGATTGATCAAGTACCAAAAACTCCCCCTTTTCCCATAATCAAAAATTCTTCCCCATAAGAGACCAAATTTTGTAATTAGAGTATTTTGACAAAATCAAATTCTAACTCTACTATTTTCAAAATTCTCAAGTGGTTGGCTGATCCAGTTGCTTTGGCCTTAATTTCTCCCCCTTTGGCATTAAGCACCAAAACGGGATCATTTTTGGCCCTCTAACCCCATTGCCTCACCAAAATGTCAATTAAGAGCAAAAAGGCAAATAGAGCAGTAAGAATGAACTTGGAATTAAATACACTAATACCAGAGTGCAGTGGAAGTCTTTGCAACGTCCAAGTCCATTTTCCCTTTTCAATGCACCTTTGAGACTACATCAAGAGTACTCAAACACACAGGTTAGTCTCAAAGGGTCAAGTTGTAGCACATCTCCCCCTTAATATGTGCATCATTCGCATATGGACTTGTGAGGTACGAGGAGGTCTTGTACAACTTGAGCACCACAAATATACAGCGAATAATGTAAATGCTTCAAAGTAACATGATCAAAGGCATAGAACACATGTATGCTATAGATCAATCCAAGTTACGAGAATCTAAGACATTTAGCTCACTACGCAACCTGCAAAATGTTTTCTCATCCAACGGCTTGGTGAAGATATCGGCTAGCTGATTCTCGGTGCTAGTATGAAAAATATCGATATCTCCCTTTTGCTGGTGATCCCTCAGGAAGTGATGCCGGATGTCTATGTGCTTAGTGCAGCTGTGTTCAACAGGATTATCCGCCAAGCGGATTGCACTCTCATTGTCACATAGGAGTGGGACTTTGCTCAGATTGTAGCCAAAGTCCCAGAGGGTTTGCCTCATCCAAAGTAGTTGCGTGCAACACAGTCCTGCGGCAACATACTCGGCCTCAGCGGTGGATAGGGCAATGGATGTCTGTTTCTTGGAACTCTAGGACACTAGGGACCTTCCTAGAAATTGGCATGTCCCTGATGTACTCTTCCTATCTACCTTGCACCCGACATAATCGGAGTCTGCGTATCCAATTAAGTCAAAGGTAGACCCCTTTGGATACTAGATCCCGAAGCACGGCGTAGCAACTAAATATCGAAGGATTCGCTTAACGGCCACAAGGTGACATTCCCTGGGGTCGGATTGATATCTAGCACACATGCATACACTTAGCATAATGTTCGGTCTACTAGCACATAAATAAAGTAATGACCCTATCATAGATCGGTATGCCTTTTGATCAACGGGCTTACCTCCTTTGTTGAGGTCGACATGCCCGTCGGTTTCCATCGGTGTCTTCGCAGGCTTAGCGTCCTTCATCCCAAACCTCTTGAGAAGATCTCGAGTGTACTTCGTTTGGGAGATGAAGGTACCGTCCTTGAGTTGCTTCACTTGGAACCCAAGGAAGTATGTTAACTCGCCCATCATCGACATTTCGAATTTCTGCATCATCACCCTGCTAAACTCCTCACAAGACTTTTGATTAGTAGAACCAAATATTATGTCATCGACATAAATTTGGCACACAAAAAGATCACCATCACAAGTCTTTTGTAAAAAGAGTGGGATCGGCTTTCCCAACCTTGAAAGCATTAGCAATTAAGAAATCTCTAAGGCATTCATACCATGCTCTTGGGGCTTGCTTAAGTCCATAGAGCGCCTTAGAGAGCTTGAACACATGGTCGGGGTACCTGTCATCCTCAAAGCCAGGGGGTTGTTCCACGTATACCTCCTCCTTTATTGGCCCATTGAGGAAAGCGCTCTTCACATCCATTTGAAATAGCCTGAAAGAGTGGTGAGCGGCATAGGCTAATAAAATTCGAATAGACTCTAGCCTAGCCACAGGAGCAAAAGTCTCCTCGAAATCCAAACCTGCGACTTGGGCATAACCTTTTGCCACAAGTCGAGCCTTGTTTCTTGTCACCACCCCGTGCTCGTCTTGCTTGTTGCGGAACACCCACTTGGTTCCCACAATATTTTGCTTTGGACATGGCACCAGGGCTCCAAACTTCATTTCTTTTGAAGTTGTTGAGCTCTTCCTGCATGGCCAACACCCAATCCGGATCCTGCAAGGCCTCTTCTACCCTGAAAGGCTCAATAGAAGAGACAAACTGAGTAATGCTCACAAAAGTTAGCTAATCTTGAGTGAGTAGTTACTCCCTTGCTGATGTCACCCAGAATCTGGTCGACGGGGTGATGTCGTCGGATCGTTGCTCGGACTTGAGTTGGAGGGGCTCGTGGTGCTTCTTCCTCCATCACTTGTTCTTCCTGTGCTCCCCCTTGATCCTGTCCCTCTCCTTGAGGTATCTGTTCACCGTCTTGAGTTGGAGGATGCACCATTGTGGAGGAAGATGGTTGATCTTGCTCCTGTTGTTCCTATGGTCGCACATCACCAATCGCCATCGTGTGCATTGCGGCCGTTGGAACATCATCTTCATCTATGTCATCAAGATCAACTTGCTCTCTTGGAGAGCCATTAGTTTCATCAAATACAACATCGCTAGAGACTTTCAACCAAACCCGATGATTTGTTGAAGACTCTATACGCCTTTGTATTTGAGTCATACCCTAGTAAAAACCCTTCTACTGCCTTGGGAGCAAATTTAGAATGTCTACCTTTCTTCACCAGCATGTAACATTTGCTCCCAAATACACGAAAGTAAGAGATGTTGGGTTTGTTACCAGTAAGGAGTTCGTAGGAGGTCTTCTTGAGAAGGCGATGAAGGTAGAGTCGGTTTATGGCGTGGCAGGCTGTATTCATAGCTTCCGACCAAAACTGCTCGGGTGTCTTGAACTCGCCAAGCATCGTTCTTGCCATGTCGATTAGCATCATGTTCTTCCTCTCTACTACACCGTTTTGCTGTGGCGTGTAGGGAGCGGAGAACTCGTGCTTGACGCCTTCCTCCTCAAGATACTCCTCAACTTGCAGATTCTTGAACTTGGACCCGTTGTCGCTCTTTATCTTTTTCACCTTTAGCTCAAATTCGTTTTGAGCCCTCCTTAGAAAGCACTTTAGGGTCCCTTGGGTTTCTGATTTATCCTGCAAAAAGAACACCCAAGTGAAGCGGGAAAAATCATCAACAATTACAAGACCATACTTACTTCCCCCGATGCTAAGGTAGGCAACCGGGTCCGAAGAGGTCCATGTGAAGAAGCTCCAGTGGTCTTGATGTTGTCATCACATTCTTGTTGTGATGAGTGCTTCCCACCTGTTTCCCTGCGTGACATGCTGCACATGGATTATCTTTCTCGAAACAAACATTGGTTAGTCCTAACACATGATCTCCCTTTAGAAGCTTATGAATGTTCTTCATCCCAACATGTGCTAGACGGCGATGCCAAAGCCAGCCCATATTAGTCTTAGCTATTAAGCATGCATCTAGATCGGCCTCCTCTTTCGAGAAATCAACTAAGTAGAGTTTGTCGTCTAATACACCCTTAAAAGCTAATGAACCATCACTCCTTCTAAAGACAGATACATCAACGTTTGTAAAAAGACAATTGTAACCCTGTGACACAATTGACTTACAGACAGAAGGTTGTAACCAAGCGACTCTACTAGAAATACATTCGATATGGAGTGCTCGTTAGTGATGGCTATCTTGCCCAAGCCTTTGACCTTGCCTTGGTTCCCATCTCCAAAGATGATCGTATCCTGAGAGTCCTTGTTCTTGACGTAGGAGGTGAACATCTTCTTCTCCCCCGTCATGTGGTTTGTGCATCCGTTGTCGATAATCCACCTTGATCCCCCGGATGCATAAACCTGCAAGGTAGTTTAATCTTGGGTTTTAGGTACCCAACTCTTGTTGGGTCCTACAAGGTTAGTCACAATAGCTTTTGGAACCCAAATACAAGTCTTGTCTTCCTTGCATTTGGATCCCAACTTCCTAGCAACTACTTTTGCATTCTTACATGAAAGAACAAAAGAAGTGTTGCAAGCATGAAAAACAGTAATAGGTTCATTGCACATTTTCCTAGGCACATGTGACACAATATGATTTCTCCTAGGCCTTCTTCTACCATGCATAAAAGTAGAGCTAGATGCAAACATAGCATTGGAATCATTACAAGTAGTATGAACATAACTCTTATTGTAATGAGAATGACTAGCAATTTTCCTATCATAAATAAAGGCATGGTTCCTTTGAGGACTACTAGCCATAGGGGCCTTCCCTTTCTCCTTGTTGAGAACGGGAGCCTTTTGGCTTGTTAAGTTCTTGGTTTCCTTTCGAAAACCAAGTCCATCCTTAATTGAGGGGTGTCTACCAATAGTGTAGGCATCCCTAGCAAATTTTAATTTATCAAAATCACTTTTGCAAGTCTTAAGTTGAGCATTAAGACTTACCACCTCATCTTTCAATTTAGTAATAGAAATAAGATGTTCATTACATGTATCAACATTAAAGTCTTTACATCTATTACAAATACTTACATGCTCTACACATGAACTTATTTTACTAACTTCCTCTATCTTAGCATTTAAATCATCATTTAAACTCTTTAAACTAGAGATAGATTCATGGCAAGCAGATAACTCAGAAGATATCATTTCATTTCTCTTAGTTTCTAAAGCAAGAGACTTTTGTACACTAACAAATTTGTCATGTTCCTCATACAAAAAGTCCTCCTGCTTTTCTAGCAGTCTATCTTTTTCATTTAGAGCATCAATTAATTCATTAATTTTCTCTACTTTGGCTCTATCTAAACCTTTAAATAAACTAGAGTAATCTACTTCATCATCGGAGGATTCCTCATCACTAGATGAAGAGTAGTTAGGGGAATCTCGAATATGTACCTTCTTCTCTTTAGCCATGAGGCAAGTGTGGCGTTCGTTGGGGAAGAGCGAAGATTTGTCGAAGGCCGAGGCAGCCAATCCTTCATTGTCGGAGTCGGATGAAGAGCAGTCAAAATTCCATTCCTTTCCAAGATGCGCCTCGCCCTTTGCCTTCCTGTAATTCTTCTTCTTCTCTTTCTTCCCATACTTTTCTTGTTCCTGGTCGTTATCATTATCAGGGCATTAAGCTATGAAATGACTAGTCTTACCGCATTTGAAGCAGGAGCGCTTTCCCCTTGTTTTATTCTTGTTGGGATACTCCTTGCAGTCCTTTTAGTGCGATCTTGAAATGCTTGATGATGAGTGTCATCTCATCTTCATTGAGCCCGACAGCTTCCACTTGTGCCACCTTGCTAGGTAGTGCCTCCCTGCTGCTAGTTGCTTTGAGAGCAACGTGATGTGGCTCGTAGATGGGTAGTGGACCATTAAGCGCATCGTCTATGTATCGCGCCTCCTTCACCATCATGCGCCCGCTCATGAATTTTCCAAGAATCTCCTTGGGCGTCATCTTGGTGTACCTGGGATTTTCATGAATAAGGTTGACAAGATGGGGGTCAATTACTGTAAATGACCTTAGCATGAGTCGGACAACGTCATGATCTGTCCATCTTGTGCTTTCGTAGCTTCGGATCTCGTTGACCAGGGTCTTGAGCCTGTTGTAGGTTTGAGTTGGCTCCTCTCCTCTGATCATTGCAAATCTCCCCAGTTCGCCTTCCACCAGCTTCATTTTGGTAATCATGGTGGCGTCGTTTCCCTCATGAGATATCTTGAGGGTGTCCCTAGATTTGCTTGGCATTGTCTAAGCCGCTCACCTTATTATATTCATCCCTGCAGAGTGAAGCTAGCAAGACAGTAGTAGCTTGTGCATTTTTATGAATTTGCTTCATTTATGAAAACGGGATTGTTCAGTACTATCAAAATGCATTCCGTTTTCAACAATCTCCCAGATACTAGGATGAAGAGAAAATAAATGACTACGCATTTTATGACTCTAGAAAGAGTAGTCTTCTCCATCAAAGTGTGGAGGTTTCCCAAGTGGAATTGATAGCAAATGAGCATTTGAATTAAATGGAATATAGGAATAATCAAATGAATAGTTTTGATTAACCATTTTCTTCTTTGAAGAGTCGTCGTCGTGTGGTGAAGAAGATGAGGCATCGCTGTCGTAGTAGATGATCTTCTTGATGTGCCTCTTCTTCTTCACGTCTCTCTTCTTTTGACTCGAGCCTGAGTCAGTAGGCTTGTCGTCTCTTGGCTCGTTGAAGACGGACTCCTTTTCCTTGTCGTTGACCACCATCCCCTTTCCCTTAGGATCCATCTCTTCGGGCGGTTAGTCCCTTGGATGAAGAGTACGACTCTGATACCAATTGAGAGCACCTAGAGGGGGGTGAATAGGTGATCATGTAAAATTAAACACTAAATAGCCACAAAACTTAGTTATAGAGGTGTTAGTGCGACTAAGTAGTTTTGAGGCGAGTTCTTGTGGACAAAACAATCACAGAAAAAGCAATCACAAGAGACACACGATTTTATCCCGTGGTTCGGCCAAGTAACACTTGCCTACTTCCACGTTGTGGCGTCCCAATGGACTGAGGGTTGCACTCAACCCCTTTCAAGTGATCTGATGATCAACTTGAATACCATGATCTTTTCCTTTAGTGTATTTTCCCGTTTGCGAGGAATCTCCACAACTTGGAGTCTCTCGCCCTTACAATAGAGATCACAAATAAAGCGCAAAGTAAGGATTGGGAGAGCAACACACACAAGACACAAATCCGCAGCACACACATGCACAAAAGCCAAGACTTGAGCTCGAAACGTAGCACAGAGAGTTCACAACTCGAACGGAGCTCAAATCACTAACACAATCGATCAAATGCGCGGAGGTGGAGTGTGGGAGTCTTAGAATGGTTAGAGAATGCTTAGATGAATGCTTGAGTGTCTCCTTCCATGCGCCTAGGGGTCCCTTTTATAGCCCCAAGGCAGCTAGGAGCCGTTGGAGACAAACTTGGAAGGCCATCCTTGCCTTCTGTCGAGTGGCACACCAGACAGTCTGATGCGCCACCGGACAGCTACTGTAGCCTGTCCGGTGCGCGATTGCCTTCCAAATCGGGCACAGATGATCATTGCAGCTCCGGGCCTATTGGCGCACCGGACACTGTCCGGTGCACACCGGACAGTCTGGTGCCCCCCACCGACCGTTAGAGCTGCCACGCGTCGCCCGCAGATTTCGCGGCCGACCGTTGGCTCACCGGACAGTCTGGTGCACCACCGGACAGTCCGGTGAATTTTAGCCACAGTCGCCTTTCTTCATTCCCGAGAGCAACGAGTTCGCCGCGGATGACCCACCGGACAGTCCGGTGAATTATAGCCGTACGCCGCCGTCGAATCCCGAGAGCGGATGAGTTCACAGCGGACCAGCCTGGCGCACCGGACACTATCCGGTGCACCACCGGACAGTCCGGTGTGCCAGACCGAGCTGAAGTTTGGCTGCACAGAGCCAAGTCTTTCCCTTTTCCTCTCTTCTTCTTTAGTCACTATTTCTAGCACTTGGATAACCATGTTAGTACATAAAACAATTCACCAAGTCTAGAAACACACCTTTTGCCTTGATTTGCACTTCTCATTTTATTTGGCACATAATAACTTAATTTAAATGTGTTGGGCACTTAATCACCAAAACATTATAGAAATTGCTCAAGGGCAAATTTCCCTTTCAAAGAGAGAGAGTTTCGGCATTCGGATCTCACGATGGTGAGATTGCAGAAACCGGACTAGTGGGTAAAGTGTACACCTCTGCAGAGTTTAAAAACCTATTCAAATAGTCTGCGTCCATGGATATGGACGAGTCATGGCATGGATTTGACAATTAGTGTTTTTTTTCCAAAAATGCTTTTGAAAAGTGGTTTTAAAAGGTCTAGTGGTTGAACCGTGAGCTATGGTGGACAGGAAGTCTAGTAGCTATTTTTGAAAAGGAAAACCAGTGGGAAACTGCTGAGATACCTGGATGGTTTAGTCCACGGGATTTTGTTCTATATTGAAAAACTTCCTGCTCCTTTAGGAGAGGAAGTGCTTTGAAAATATAAAATGTTTTACAAAATAACCCTGCATCAAATATTGCTCTTTCTCCAAAATATCCTCAGCTCCACATACTCCATGCATTATATCTAATTTCCCCATTCCATGGGTGAAGGTGGGCTGCTGGGTACATAAGTACTCACTCTTGTTTATTTGTTATTTTTAGAGAAGGAGATCGCTGATCGGGTAAGAGTTATGCCTGTTTCCAACCATGTCAATGGTTGTTGGACCTGCTGATTTGCTTCGCTGCGTATATCAGGGCTGCTTCATCCCCACTCTGATGATATGTCCCGAGTTGTGGACCCAACTCTTAAAGTTGATCGCCACCTTTATAGGTTTGTCTCGTTTAAGCAGATCTGGAACCATCTGATGTATAAATGTGTTTACTAGCCTCCTGGGACTAGTAATTGTATCACATTTGAGTCCAAGAGGATTGGGATGCTTCAGCGCGCGCATTGACAGGTGGGCCAGGACAGTCAGCGGCCTAGGGCTAGAGGGCGGGGACTGACCGTCGGGGCCTAGTGGTAGGGGCACGGGGTAAGGGAAAATCGGTCCGGTTGGATCTCAATCAAGCGATCGGGATTGGGTTCAATCTACTTAAATCAGGGCCATCCGATTCGATACGGACACCTGGGATCAGACGGTCACCGCTCTTGCCCATGGCGGAGACCCACCGGAGACGATGGCGTGGGCGTGCTTGGGGCTCCACGATGCCGAGAAGGGCTCAGGGAGGTCGGAGGGAGTGTGACGACCATGAGAGTGGACACAACATCGACGCAGAGGCACCGGGGGTAGCAGTCCATGGCGAGGTGGCTCGGTGGTGGCGCGATCTCACTCCTGTGAGCAATCGCACGCAATCGAGAGCGAGGAAGGGCAAAATAAAGGGTGGGGAGGTTGGTTACCTCGAGGGTAGTCTCTAGGGCCCTTGAACAGCGGCAGAGACACGGCGAGGGGTCAGGTCGGCGGCGGCGCGAAGGAGAAATGGTGAGCGCGGGCAGAGAGAACTAGAGGGGGAGGGAGTGAATTGAAGTGTGTCCTAAGTCGCAAACGTCGAGGCGAAACTCATCGAGGCAACGAACACAGCGAGGACTCAACAACAACGGTGGAACGGGTATGTGACCATGACGGGTGGTGGTGGCGCCTCTCTGGTGTGCGCATGGTGCGAGGCGATGGTGGGAGCTCTGCGGGTGTGCGAATGAGTGAGGGGGAGAGTGAGTGGGCTGTGGGGAGCTAGAAATGGCCAGGGTGGGGCGGTCGCGGCCTCGGCGTGCGATGTGGGCGTGGAGTCCACAGCGTGCGCACCGGTCATGCGCACGGACAGTTGGGGAGGACGGGGCTGACAGGTAGGGCCCACGGATCAGCGAAAGGGGGCACGCGAGCGACTAGGGCGGCACCGACAGGCGAGGGCGGGCTGGCAGCGGGAAATGGGGCAACGAGAACGCGCGAGGGTGGGGTGGTGCCGACAGGCGGGCCCACTACGTAGAGAGAGAACGCGGGCGCGCGGGGCAGGTTGGGCCTAATGGGCTGAAAGGCCTAGCTGAGGATTTTATTTTTATTCTAAATTTCTAATCCCTTTCCTTTTTATTTTCTCTATTGAATTCAAATCCAACCAAACCACCAACTCAAATTTAAATATTTCAAACATATGCATCAAACAAAAGGCAAAGTTTAAGCTCAGCATGATGCAACATTTCATGTCCCCTTAGGGTTTGATCTACTAATGTATTAATACATCTCCAAATAAATAATCAAAACTCTACTAATAGGAAGAGAAAAGAAAAACTATAGAGAGGAGAAAAGTGGTAACACATGAATTTGGTAGATATTAGAGAAGAAATTTTATACCCCAAATTCAGAGTATTACATATATATAGCTCCTCTTGGTACAACTACAATGACATACGTGTCAAGAGATACAATGATGTGTGCAAGCACCAAGGTTTTGGAGGTGTCTATCCACACTTATAAAACTAAGGGTTAACCTAGAGGACGCGCTATAACATCGATCTAACTGGCCTACACTTTTCAAAGCAAGTATGCTAATCACCAGTGGTTCTCTGACCACTTAGTTACCTAGAGCTACAAGAATGGAGTCTCAACTCTTCAACAATCTTTCTCACCTTCCCACACCTCTTAAATAATCGGTTGGGTTTATATATAGCCCCACGTGTCCAAACTAGTCGTTGGAACTGTATAGACTTTTTGCGAGGGCATCCGAATAATCCAATTTATGCACAAGACATGTCTTGTTAGTGTTCTACGTGTACTAGCTGTTAGACTAGTCGTTGCCAACCATTAAGGTCGAGGTATCTGACGCAGTATCAATTGTTACATCAGAGATGCTGGTATCTTCTAACCCGCTCAGGTTGCTTCACAACCTCTCTGAGTACCTACGTCCTATTGTGGTGTCCAGTGGCACACCGGATATGTTCGATGTGTTGTAAACCTCCGCAAACATGGTGTAAACCTTTGCGGGTGTCTTATTCAGTGTTAAGTCTTGTGGTTTGTCCGGTGCACACCAACATGTTCGATGTACCCTCATTTTCAACTCTTCCTTGGGTACAGACACCTGTCTGGTGCTTCATCCGGTGCTACACCAAACACGTTTGGTACTCCTCTGCAACTTGTTTTCTTCATTTATTTGTGTCTCTTCTTTCAGGCTTCTTCTATATTATGTCTTGAACTCTTGCATGATCTTGATATGTCTTCAATGAGTAACCTAATGTTCTCCTTTAAGGTGTTGATATTCATGATCACCATGTTACATTCGCGTAAGCCCACGCTACATTCTTTAAACTATAACTATAAACACTAGCCAACATCAATAGTCTAAATAATTCTGTTGATTATTAAATACCAAAATTTATTAATCAAATAGATCTTGATCCGCTTTCCTTACATAGCAGAAGAGCCTAGCGAATTTTCGAAGACTCAGAAAATCTGTCCGTAGTTCGCATGCACCTCCAGGTGTATAGACTATATGCATAAACTGAGTCATTTTGCCTACGTTCCAAGGAAAAGAAGTTTCGTAACAGCATTGGTTGATGTGTCAGCAAGCAGGTGCCATGAGTGGCCGAGCCGCCTTAAATCGTGACGTTGCATTGTTTCATATCTTAACTTGAATCAACATCAACGTATGTATGGACTGTCGTAAATGACTATACCCATTCATTTGTATATACTAGTCAAGTGCCCGTATGTTGCAACAGTATATAAAATATCAGTGCACAATGATTACATAAAACAAATAACACATAATATTATCGATCTCAATCTTATAAACTCTCTAGCAACAACCAATGAAGAATTAAACTAATACAAAAATCAATTTACAATACAATATGAAAACCACAAAAACAAAGTCCTAAGAAGTGAGTACAATGCCCGTACATTGCAACGACACACCAATTATATTTAATGGTACATTGTAACGTCTATACGACACACAAGGGCTCGGATATGATGGACCGTCCAAAAAAATCAAAATTAAAGTTGACCCTCCTCATAAAAAATAAAGTTAATGTGGATATATGGTCCACATATTAGATATTAAAATACAGATACTACACTTTATCTTAGCAAAACATGGAAAGGGTATGAGTTGAAAAGGAAACCTGCCCCTTTTTTGTAGCTCACTCGAACGCTTGAACCTTTTTCGGCTAGCAAGGTGATACTGTACGAGAGCACTCCGCTGTGTACGGCTTCATGTCATGTTAGACTTCATATCATGTTAGGCTTCATGTCATGTTTGGGAGTTAATGGTCCATATCAATTGACGACGCATGATGACGATAGAACCGTAAAACCAAAGAAACTCATACTTTATATAAGAGTATATGGAGTCAAAGAACAATGAGCTAAATTTTAAATTCAGTAGTACAATTGTTTTTTCAACTCAACATTAAATAATTCACCAAGCCACCAATTAGAGCATTTTTGTTAGCGTCAATAACTTGGCATGGAAGCAATCTATGGGCAACTTGACACAAATTTGTAGAAACGACACTTCAGGCCACACCTCTTCAGCTACAAATTTAGGCCCACGTGATCCTATCCAGAAGATGAGGACTTCCTAGATTTGATCATTGAACCACCTAGCATCATAAGTGAACTGGTAAATATGAAGGGGATTACCCTCTATATTTGTGGTGTACCATTTGCAAAAGGTTCAGAGAAAAGTGATTTGCCATTCCGTAGTATGTACAATAGATTACTGCTGCTTAGGTTAGAAGCCTGTAACTCATGTTTACCTCAAGAGCAACATGTTCTTGAGACCGTAGTAGCGTGTGGCATGTAACCTTGAAATATTTTGATACATCTTCAAGTCTGCAAACAGAAACCATACAACATGTTGTAGACGGTAGCATGAATGAGCATCCAAAAATATAGTGAAAAAAGAGTATTAGCAATCACTTCTTATGTATTTGCTCTGCTTGTTAGCTCATAGCAGCGAATGATTTCCCATGAATAAACAGGGGTTAGTCAATCACATAAACCTGCCTAAAAACTATAAGAAGGGTGAATTACAAATTTTAAAGATGAGGTGAATCACCTTTGCATCGAACCCTAATCAGCCAATGTACCTCCTTGACATCATGGATCTAATAACAAGTAGTTGGGGTCCAGGTTAAAATAGCTGAAGAAATTCTCTGTTGGAAATTTCTATGCGATCAAATTGTCCCATAGATACTTGTAACACATCAGTTGAATACTGTCATAATCAGATATTCATCTACCGTGCAAACTTCATAGATGTTGTCGGAGAGGAAAATCTCCAGCCGGGTGGCAGGAACACACCCGCCCTAAATCCTAAGATGAGGAGGGGCCTAAGCGGTTTGCCTGTCTGTTGGAAGGTGGAAGAACACACGAGGACACGAGGATTTAGAGTGGTTCAGGCCGCCGGAGCAGTAGTACCCTACTTCACTGTGTGTAAGTGTATTGAGAGTCTGAGTACTTGAGAGCTTGTGTCAACTTGTCCTCTAACGTTGTGTACCTTCCCTTTTATAGTTTAAGGGAGGCACATACAAGGATGCTGAGCCCCGACATGTGGGCCCGGGGACAGAGAAAGCATTATGTGCACAATTAATACTAATAACACCTGAGTAATCACTGGGCGCCATGATGTCCGCAATCCATGCTGCATTGATGGGCAGTTACCGTACGAGTAATGGGGAGTAATGGTGAGTAACTGCGCGGCCCACGTATCGTGGACTGAGCACACCGCCTATCCGTGGAATGAACAGGCGCATGTGTTATCTGTAATGAATGCAGTAGCGTGCGTAGCCCAGAGGCGTCACGCCGGGTTCCGCCCGTTGGCTTATGCCACACGTAGTATGCCACGTGGCAGCATCAGGGTTTCCGTCCTGAGCGGGGAGCAGGAGTGTATGCGGATAGGTCTAGAGCACACCAGAGTAGGTCTGGACACGTGTCAGCTCCAGACCCCCGCCTGGGCCTTAAGTAAGGTCTTGGGACCCCACTGTGGGTGGTCCGGACCCCATACGGAGGGGTTCGGAATCCCATTCTAGGGGTTCGATCCATACACGTGGGGGTCCTTGACCATCTCGGTGGTCCGAACTGGATATCCAGGGGTCCGGCACTTTCCCATGGGGTCCGGACTCACTGTTGACGCCTTGGAGTATATCACTTTCTCTGGCTACGTGGTGGCCCCGGAGCCAGCCCACGTGGTGGGGTCAGATGTTGTTGCTGGCAGAGTAGTCAACCGAAGCTAGGGCGAGTCACGCCCTGGCCCCACGCATAGCTCCTTTACCACGCGACTAAAGATAGCCGCGTGGGTACTGCGTCTTCATACAATAGTAAGAGGTACCCTAGTTTCAGGGTACCGACAGATGCCATCATTCTCTCATGTTCTTCAAGAGCATTCTACCATCTTATTGCTAAGAGACAAAAAATTAAAACATGAAGATAGCTACAAATGACATTAATCATATGGGTTTTGTTTCTGAACAGTAGCAGTCACCAATGGCCTAGCCACATTAATATGATACAACTTTTTAATGGCACAATATGAAGGGGCAAAATGTGTGCATTCTATTGTAACAAAACACATTTGCACGGTACCACCAAATTTAAGCAGTGTTCCGCATTCATATAGCTGAATGATTGACCTAAACATTATTGCTTAAAACAAAACTAACTAAAACAGTGGTCCCAGGCGAGAACAGTAGTCCCAGGCGAATTCACGCCTCGCCCGAGGGCCTCCTCAGCAACGGGCGCACCCTCGACTCACCCAAAGCCCAGCTCGGGCAGGCTTCATTGTGAAGCAACCTTGGCCAAATCACCTCACCAACCGACCGTATCGCAGGCGCATTCAATGCAAGGATCGCCTGGCGCCTTATCCTGACACGCGTGCCTCAGTCTGCAAGGTCGAAGTGACCGCAGTCACTTCGCCCTCCCACTGACTGACCTGACAGGAAAACAGTGCCGCTCGCCCCTCTCCGACTGTTGTGCCACCCTGCTAGGGTGAGGCTGACAACAGCTAAAGTCCAGCCTCAGGCGCAACAGGAAGCTCCGCCTCGCCCGACCTTGGGCCTCGGCCTCAGGAGGAGTCTCCGCCTCGCACGACCTTGGGCTCAGACCGACCACGCCACAAGGGGGCACATCATTACCCTATCCCTAGCTAGCTCAGGCTACGGGGGAACAAGACCGGCGTCCCATCCAGGCTCGCCCCGATAACAAGTCATGATGGCTTCCTCAGCGTGCGTCCATGATGATGGTGATTCTCAGCCCCCTATGGAAGCAAAGAGACGTCAGCAAGGTCCCAGCAGCCCCGATAGCTGTGCTTCTACAGGGCTCAAGCGCTCCTCCGACTGGCCACGACACCGCGTGTACAGGGCTTTAGCACCTCTCCGACAGCCATGTTGGCATGTACATAGGGCTGTGGCTCCTCTCTGCCGAACACGTTAGCATATTGCTACACCCCCCATTGTACACCTGGACCCTCTCCTTGCATCTATAAAAGGAAGGGCCAGGGCCCTCATACGAGAGGGTGGTCGCGCGGGACTCCCTCTCTCCCTCGTGAACGCTTGTAATCCCTACTACAAGCGCACCCACTCTGGCGCAGGATAACACGAGCTGCGGTTTTCCCCCCTTTGTGTTCCATCTCGCGCCAACCCATCTGGGCTGGGGCACGCAACGACAATTTTACTCGTCGGTCCAGGGACACCCCAGGGTCGAAACAGCCGACAGTTGGCTGCGCCAGGTAGGGGCCTAGCTGCGTGTTGACGAACAACTTCCCGTTGAGTTCCAAATGGGTAGTCTCCAGCAACCTCTTCAGCCTGGGACGCTGCTCCGTTTCGGGAGTCTCGAGTTCATGTCCCTCGACGGCAGCTACGACATGGTACTCCTTCCTCCGTAGCGTGGCAGCGACAACGACGGCCGTCAGCCCGCCCGGCTGCGGCGGACTCGGCGACGTCTTCCCCCCGTGGCGGAAGAGCAGCATCCGGCTTTGTCCCGTCACCTTCCTCGCCGTAGGAGGAGGAGGCGGGGCAACCGTGGCCAAGCAGGAGGCAGCACCTCGTAGGCTGTCGAGCGAGTCGACAACGCCGGCACCCCAGCGAAGGACATGTCGGGCGTTGACCTCGCGCCTGAGACGACGACGAAGCGTCGTTTCCCCGCGAACACTGCCAACCCCAAGCGGATAGATGACGCCAGCACTGCTCGCGAAGGGCTTGCTAGGGCGTTAGCCTCGTACCAGAGATAACGGTGCAGTCTGTCCCCGACGCGACTTCGTCACCATCCATCGATCGAGAGGTACCGTCCATTTTCCACCCTGTGCCTTTTAGATTCAGCTTCAATCCACCAAGCGATCCCGCTTCGGTGAGCGCTTTCATAAAGGCATATCCTAACCTTCCGGGGTACCATATGTGGTCAACCTGGGACCGACTGACGACCGTCTCGACCTACGGCCCCCCGGGCTCCAAGGAAGATGACGAGCCCGACTCTGGTTGGGATTTCTCTGGGCTCGGTAATCCTAGTGTCATGCGAGACTTCATGACCGCATGCGACTACTGCCTCTCCGATTGCTCCGATGATGGCCACAGCCTTGACGACGAAGGTTGTGGCCCAAGTCGCGAATGTTTCCACGTCAATCTAGGGGGTCACGACGAAGGCAACCACCTTGGTATGCCGGAAGACGATGATCCCCCTGGGCCTACGCCTCGCGTTGACATCCTGCAGGGAGCTAGCTGTTGTAGAATCCCAAAAATTCAAATCTTGGAATTTTCTCAAACTCGCTCTAAATTCAAAATGAATTTCAAATTTCATTTCAAAATGTTTGTTTGCGATTTGATATCAACAAATAAAGTATAGTGGTCTATATTCTCTCTAAAATCCTCCTCAAAATATCCTACAAATATTTCCCCAGTGATCCCCCTCAAATTGTTTCAAGAAATACTGCCCAGATATTTCCCTAGTGATCCCCTTCAAGTTCTTTCTAGAAATATTGCCCAAATATTCCACCAATATATCTCCAAGTATTTTCCTCTTGAGAAATACCTTCAGAATCATTTTTCAAGTCCCTATAAATATTTTCTTCATAACTTTCCTCATGCTCATACGTATACAGTATGCCTCGAGTGTCATACGGTGAGCTCTACAAGCTAATCTCACTTATACAAGACAAATACATGCTAATCTCCCACTAATCCTCTCATCCTCCCACTAATCCTCTCATCCCTTCCCCTAATCCCCCACCATCGGCTATAAATAGAGGGGCAAGGGCCTCCTCTCATCCCACCCCAAGCCATTTCATGGCAACTCTCTTCCCCCCCCCACACACACCCACTCCATGTTCCACACAAGCACACACTAGCACAAGGATCGTTCGGTCGTTCTTCGATCGTTCGTCCCCCTGTTCTTAGTGTGTTCGTTCGTTCGTCCGATCGTTCGATCGTTCGTCCGATCATTCATGGTTCGTTCGTCTGTTCGTCCGATTCGTTCGATCGTTCGTCCGTTCGTTCGTCCAAATAATCTTTTTCCTGCCGTTATGCTGCCGAAATTCCGATCGTTCGTTCGTCCGATCATTCGATCGTTCAGTCTGTTCGTTCATAGTTCCTATTCATCGTTCGTTCATCATCACTATTCATCATTCATCGTTCATACATACGGACTATCCACCATTACTATTCGTCGTTACTATTCACTGTTACTATTCACTGTTACTATTCATCATTGTTACTATTTATCGATGATATCTGTAATAGCTTTTCGTTGTTACTATTCATCAGTTACTATTCATCGATCATCCGATCGCTCCAAAATTTCAACTACTCATCCATCATGCTGTCCAGTCCACCGTCCCAGTCCCTGTGGGGGGTCAGGACACACAGCTCGAGCAAATCCGTGAGATGCAGGCCAAGCTCGACGAGGAAGCAGGACAACTTGTGCAGCTCTGGCAAAACATCGAGCAGGAGTGGGCAGGCCGAGCACTAGCCGGAGAAGCGCGTCATCAGGCCCAGGACGTCCAGTGCCGTATCACTGACGATGCCAGGGCAAGGCCGCCCCCGGCTTCCAGTGGGGTCGGCCAGAACCTGGCTGCAGCGGCAATACTACTCCGAGCGATGCCAGGAGCCATCCACCATCGAGGGGCGGCGTATCCAGGGAGAACTCAAGAATCTCCTAGAGGATGTCCGCGGTCCGACGGGCCAAGAGCTCTGCCTCTCGAAGGCAAGGGTACCCCCTGAGCATCACGCCGCGACTTCCCGATTCATGCGGGAAGCCTCGGTCCACACCGGGCGCACGCGAGACGTGACGCCTGCGGCCCTCGGGTCGCCTCGGCAACGAGCACCGCCGCCACGACCGTCGAGCCCGCCTCGACGAAAAGGTGCACCGAGGCTACCAACCCAGGCTGTGGGGGATGCTACGATAGTGGGGAGGATCAGAGCCCCTCGCCCGAACCACCTGGTCCGCAAGCCTTCAGCCGGGCCATACGACGGGCGCCGTTCCCGACCCGGTTCCGAGCCCCGACTACCATCACCAAGTACTCGGGGGAAACAAGGCCGGAACTGTGGCTTGTGGACTACCGAGTGGCCTGCCAGCTAGGTGGAACGCACGATGACAACCTCATCATCCGCAACCTCCCCTCTGTTCCTCTCCGACGCCGCCCGAGCCTGGCTGGAGCATCTGCCTCCTGCGTAGATCTCCAACTGGGACGATCTGGTCAAAGCCTTCGCTGGAAACATCCAGGGCACATACGTGCGCCTTGGGAACTCCTAGGATCTCCGAAGCTGCCGCCAGCAGCCGGGGAATCCCTGCGGGAGTATATCCGGCGATTTTCGAAGCAGCGCACCGAGCTTCCCAACATTACCGACTCGGATGTCATCGGCGCGTTCCTCGCCGGCACCACTTGTCCGCGACCTGGTGAGCAAACTGGGTCGCAAGACTCCCACCAGGGCGAGCGAGTTGATGGACATCGCCACCAAGTTCGCCTCTGGTCAGGAGGCGGTCGAGGCCATCTTCCGGAAGGACAAGCAGCCTTAGGGACGCCAGCAGGAAGACGTCCCCGAGGCGTTCCGCCCAGCGCGGCACGAAGAAGAAGGGCAAGAAGAAGTCGCAAGCGAAACGCGACGCCGCCGACGCAGATCTTGTCGCTGCCGCTGAGCATAGGAACCTTGGAAGCCTCCCAGGAGGGGCCAACATGTTCGACAAGATGCTCAAGGAGTCGTGCTCCTATCATCAGGGTCCCGTTCAAGCACACCCTTGAGGAATGCGTCATGCTTCGGCGCTACTTCCATAAGGTCGGGCCCCCGGTGGAAGGTGGCAAAGGCCATGACAATGACAAGAAGGAGGACAACAAGGCAGAGGAGTTCCCCGAGGTCCACGACTGTTTCTTGATCTACGGTGGGTAAGTGGCGAACACCTCGGCTCGGCACCACAAGCAGGAGCGCCGGGAGGTCTGCTCGGTGAAGGTGGCGGCGCCAGTCTACCTAGACTGGTCCGACAAGCCCATCACCTTCGACCAAGGCGACCACCCCGACCGCGTGCCGAGCCTAGGAAAGTACCCGCTCGTTGTCAACCCCGTCATCGGCAACGTCAGGCTCACCAAGGTCCTCATGGACGGAGGCAGCAGCCTCAACATCATCTACGCCGAGACCCTCGGGCTCTTGCAGATCGATCCTGTCCACGATCCGGGCCAAGTGCGGCGCCCTTTCATGGGATCATCCTCAGGAAGCGCGTCCAGCCCCTTGGACAACTCGATCTGCCCGTCTGCTTCGGGACTCCCTACAACTTCCGAAAGGAAACCCTCACGTTCGAAGGTGGTCGGGTTCCGAGGAACCTACCACGCGGTGCTGGGGAGACCGTGCTACGCCTAGTTCATGGCCGTCCCCAACTACACCTACCTCAAGCTCAAGATGTTGGGCCCCAACGGGGTCATCACCGTCGGATCCATGTACCGACACGCGTACGAATGTGACGTGGAGTGCGTGGAGTACGCTGAGGCCCTCGCCGAGTCCGAGGCCCTCATCGCCGACCTGGAGTGCCTCTCCAAGGAGGTGCCAGATGCGAAGCGCCATGCTGGCAACTTCAAGCCAGCAGAGGCGGTTAAGTCCTGTCCCTCTCGACCCCAGCAACGATGCCTCCAAGCAAGTTCGGATCGGCTCCGAGCTCGACCCCAAATAGGAAGCAGTGCTCAGTTGACTTTCTCCAGTGCGAACTGCCGAGGTTTTTGCGTGAAGTCCCTCGAACATGCCTGGCATACCGAGGGATGTCGCCGAGCACTCGCTGGATATCCGAGCTGGAGCCCGACCCGTGAAGCAGCCTCTGCGCCGTTTCGACGAAGAAAAGCACAGAGCCATAGGCGAGGAGATCCACAAGCTGATGGCTACGGTGTTCATCAAAGAGGTATTCCATCCCGAATGGTTAGCCAACCCTGTGCTTGTGAAAAAGAAAGGTGGGAAATGGAGGATGTGTGTAGACTACACTGGTCTAAACAAAGCATGTCCGAAGGTTCCCTACCCTCTGCCTCGCATCGATCAAATCGTGGATTCCACTGCTAGGTGCGAAACCCTGTCATTCCTCGATGCCTACTCAGGGTATCACCAAATCAAGATGAAAGAGTCCGACCAGCTCGCGACTTCTTTCATCACACCTTTTGGCATGTACTGCTATATTACTATGCCATTTGGTTTGAGGAATGCAGGTGCGACATACCAAAGGTGCATGAACCACGTGTTCGGAGAGCACATCTGCCGAGCGATCGAGGCTTACAGTCGATGACATCATAGTCATGACGAGGAAAGCCTCTGACCTTCTCTCTGACCTTGAAACGACATTCAAGTGTCTGAGGGCGAAGGGCGTGAAACTCAACCCCGAGAAATGTGTCTTCGGAGTCCCCCGAGGCATGCTCCTTGGGGTTCATCGTCTCCGAGCGGGGCATCGAGGTCAACCCAGAGAAAATCGCGGCCATCACCAACATGGGGCCTATAAAAGACTTGAAAGGAGTATAAAGGGTCATGGGATGCCTTGCGGCTCTGAGCCGCTTCATCTCACGCCTCGGCGAAAAAGGCCTACCCTTGTACCGGCCTCTTAAGGAAGACCGAGCGCTTCACTTGGACCCCCGAGGTCGAGGAAGCCCTCAGGAAACTTAAAGGCGCTCCTTTCAAACGCGCCCATCTTGGTGCCCCCCGCTGCAGGAGAAGCCCTCTTGATCTACGTAGCCGCAACCACTCAGGTGGTCAGTGCCGCGATCGTAGTCGAGAGACGAGAAGAAGGGCATGCACTGCTCGTCCAGAGGCCGGTCTACTTCATCAGCGAAGTGCTATCCGAGACCAAGATCCTGCTACCCGCAAATTCAGAAGCTACTGTACGCAGTAATTCTGACGCGGCGAAAGTTGCGACACTACTTCAAGTCTCATCCAGTGACTGTGGTATCATCCTTCCCCCTGGGGGAGATCATCCAGTGCTGAGAGGCCTCGGGTAGGATAGCAAAGTGGGCGGTGGAGATCATGGGCGAGACAATCTCGTTTGCTCCCCGGAAGGCCATCAAGTCCCAAGTCTTGGCGGACTTCAGTGGCTGAATAGGTCGACACGCAGCTACCAACAGCTCCTGATCCAACCGGAACTCTGGACCATGTACTTCGATGGGTCGCTGATGAAAATAGGAGCAGGTGCGAGCCTGCTCTTCATCTCACCCCTCGGAGAAGCACCTCTGCTACATGCTGTGCCTCCATTTCCCGGCGTCAAACAACGTGGCCGAGTACGAGGCTCTGGTAAACGGGTTGCGCATCAGCCATCGAGCTAGGGGTTCGGCGCCTCGACGCTCATGGCGACTCGCAGCTTGTCATCGACCAAGTCATGAAGAACTCCCACTGCCAGTGACCAGAAGATGGAGGCCTACTGCGACGAGGTTCGGCGCCTGGAAGACAAGTTCTACAGACTCGAGCTCAACCACGTCGCCCGACGGTACAACGAGACTGCAGGATGAGCTGGCTAAGATAGCCTCGGGGCGGACAACGGTTCCCCCTGATGTCTTCTCCAGAGACATACATCAACCCTCCATCAAGACCGATGACACGCCTGAGCCCGGGGAAGCCTCGGCCCAGCCCGAGGAGGCCTCGGCCCAGCCCGAGGCACCCTCAGCCGCCGAGGGTGAGGCACTGCGTGTCGAGGGAGAGCGGAATGGGGTCACGCCTAATCAAAACTGGCAGACCCCATACCTGCAATATCTCCACTGAGGAGAGCTACCCCTCGACAAAGCCGAAGCTCGGCGACTGGCGCGGCGCGCCAAGTCGTTTCGTCTTACTGGGTGATGAAAAGGAGCTCTACCACCGCAGCCCCTCAGGCATTCTCCAAAGATGCATATCCATCGCTGAAGGACAGGAGCTATTGCAAGAGATACACTCGGGGGCTTGCGGTCACCACGTAGCACCTCGAGCCCTCGTCGGGAATGCCTTCCGACAAGGCTTCTACTAGGCCAACCGCGGTGGCCGACGCCACTAGGATTGTACGCTCCTGCCAGGGGTGTCAATTCTACGCAAGGCAGACGCACCTGCTCGCTCAGGCCAATGCAGACAATACCCATCACCTGGCCGTTTGCTGTATGGGGTCTGGACCTTGTCGGTCCCTTGCAGAAGGCACCCGGGGGCTTCTCGCACCTACTAGGTCGCCATCGACAAATTCTCCAAGTGGATCGAGGTCCGACCCCTAACAAGCATCAGGTCCGAGCAGGCGGTGGCTTTCTTCACCAACAGCATCCATCGCTTCGGGGTCCCGAACTCCATCATCACCGACAATGGCACCCAGTTCACTGGCAAGAAGTTCCTTGGACTTCTGCGAGGACCACCACATCCGGGTGGACTGGGCCACCGTGGCTCACCCCATGACAAATGGGCAGGTGGAGCGTGCCAACAACATGATTCTGTAGGGACTTAAACCGAGGAATCTACAACGACCTCAACAAGTTTAGGCAAGCGGTGGATGAAGGAACTACCCTCGGTGGTCTGGAGTCTGAGGACGACAGCCAAGCCGGGCCATGGGTTTCTCGCCGTTCTTTCTAGTCTATGGGACCGAGGCTATCTTGCCCATAGACTTAGAATACTGGTTCCCCAAGGACAAGGGCGTACGACGACCAAAGCAACCAGACCAGCCGAGAAGACTCGCTGGACGAGCTAGAAGAAGCTCGGGACGTGGCCTTGCTACACTCAGCGCGATATTAGCAGTCTCTGCGATGCTACCACGCCGGAGGGGTTCGGCCCCGAGACCTCCAAGTGGGAGACTTGGTGCTTCGGCTGCGGCAAGACGCTCGAGGGAGCAACATGCTTACTCCTCCCTGGGAGGGGCCATTCATCATCGCCAAGATTTTGAAGCCCGGAACATACAAGCTGGCCAACAATCAAGGCGAGGTCTACAGCAATGCTTGGAACATCCGACAGCTACGTCGCTTTTACCCTTAAGATGTTTTCAAGTCGTTCATATGCCTCATTTTCTTTACATACACAAATAAAGTCTAACCGTCAAGGAAGGGTCAGCCTTACCTCGGCAAAGCCCGACCCTCCCTCGGGGGCTAGAAGGGGGGAACCCCCTCTGCGTCAAAATTTTCCTCGGAAAAAGTCTTTCTGCCAGAACATCTTTCGCAGCTTTTCGACTGCTTCGATAGCGGGATTCCTGAAAACGACTGGAGTACACGTAAGCGGCAAGGCCGACCGAGCCGAGGGACTCTTACGCCTCCGGGATACGGATACCTCACTCATCACCTTCTAGTGATAAGTAACTCACGCTTGGATAAGCGATTCTGCTGACCGAACAAGTCTTAATGCTCGAAAACTTTTCTGCCAGAATGATTTTTGTGCCTTCTCGACTATATCGATAACAGAATCCTACGAACGAGTAAGAGTGCACGTAAGCGGCGAGGCCGACCGAGCCGAGGGACTCCTACGCCTCTGGGATACAGATACCTCACTCATCACCTTCCATGAAAAGTAACTCTCGCTCGGATAAACGATTCATGCTATCGACGAACAAGTCCTGATACTCGAAACAAGAGGAAAGGAAACACAGCTTTACAACACTGACAATAATATGTTTGGGCCTCAGCGGCCGCGAAAAACATACGCACACTACAGACAAACTCTCCCTACAGGTTCAGACATCAATAGAGGGAGCAGCAGCACGCCCGGCGTCGTCTCCACCTTCGGCGGAATCTGGACCGGCCTCAGACGACGACGCGGGCGGAAGAATCTCCACCTCGAAGGAGGACCCCAGCACCAAGCTCGAGCCATCATAGCCAAGGTCTCCGCAAGGGTCCCGGCCCGGGCAGATACCTCGACCGGTCGCTCCATAGCCTCAGCCAGCTGTCCCCCGAGGACATCAGCCCGGCTCACGGCCTCGGCAGCATGACTCCGGGGTTGGTCCCGCTAGCGGACGACCTAGCCAAGCTCCAGCCGCCGCTGCTGCACCTCCTCGGCCAGGGAGGCCACATGCTCTCAGACAGACGAAGCTTCTCCTTGAGCCGACTCCGCCTCTGTCCACGCTGAACACCGCTGCCTCCGGCTCTGGCTCATCGCAGAGCAGGCCGAAGGTTCTATAACTGAGCAAGAGAAGCCTTGGGTGGCAAGGCCGACCGAGCCGAGGGACTCCTACGCCTCTGGGAATACGGATACCTCACTCGTCACCTTCTGCACAGGACAACTCACACTCGGTTAAGCGGTTCAGCTAGCCGACAGGCGAGTCCTAGTGCTCGAAATGAGGAAGAAACACGGTATTACACTTAAATACCCAGGATGTTCAGGCCTCGACAGCCATAATGAACAAACACTGGCACTCAAGGTGCCGTTACAAACGGAACTACGGTTCCACTGCCGCGGGTATGAACAACCTCCACATCGGAGGGCCTACGGGATGACAAACTCCGGGTGGCTCGCCGCCGACCACTGCAGCAGCGTCAACGACCTCCGTCTCGGACGGCGAGACAGCTGCAGCGACAGACTCAGGGCAAACGCTGCCGCTGGAGGTCCCTCGCCCACGTCCCAACACAAGGGGCGAGGACAAGCCGCCAAGGTCGAAGAGCCGGAGGTCCGACCGTAGGTGGCGCCGACGATCTCGTCGGTGGAGAAACCTTCTCTAGGCTACCACCACCTTAGCACCGACGACGACAGCCACCTGCCCAACAACACCGCACCAGCGAGCACCGGCCGCCCCAAAGTGCACCGGCAGGTCCTCACTCCCATCCTCGCCGCAAGAACGATAACGGGACCGTCTCAGAACACGAGTACCGCCCTTGCGGCGTACGACGTGTTGTGCGACCCCCCGGTGCAGCCAGCCACATTCGCCCAGACGGAGGACGGAATGCTGCGTCCTGGCCAGGCAGCAGCAGGTTCGCCTTCCCCCGCTATGGCTGGAGGACGCCTCCTCTGCAGAGCTGGAGGATGGTTTCCACCCCTAGATGCCGAAGGAAGAAGCGGGCCGCCAGCCCACGCGAAGGCAGGCCCCGGCTCGCCTCGCCCTCCTCCCCAGCAAGGATGATGAATATCCTTGAAGCTGAGGGCGGGGCAGAGGCCGCAGCCCGGCTTGCTTCTCCCCACCATCGAATTGGTGGTCACCATCCTGGGTGACCATCGGTGAGGGAATGCAGCCGGGCTGCCTGATGAAAATCCTTGAAGCCGAGCGACGGCTGAAGGATGCCAACCTCCGTGAAGTTGCAGCTCCTCCAACAACAAGACGAAGGCAACGCGGGAGCTCCCCATCCAGGGGGCTCGGAAGGTGGAAGGACGCGATGCATGAGGGGAGTGCGAAGGCATGGCTACCACCCGGGGGGTCGATCCCTTTTTAACGATGGCTCTCCCCACTCGCGTCTTCAGGCGTCACGGACTAAGTCTTCACCGACGTGCTCCAGGGTCCTCCCCCTACGACACGGGGCTGGGTCCCACACGTCATGCAAGCTGGCCCGGAACAGAAGAAGCCAAACCGTCAAGCGCGGAACGTGTAACCGCCCCGCGGTTACAAGCATTCCTCCATCCTCGCCGAAACCAACGGTTGAAAGGGCGCACCGCCATGCAGGTGGCATGCAACCGCACCATGGAGACGCACCCCTTCGACTTCGACGCATCCAGCATGGAGGCCCAGGCCCACACGTCATGTAACCGGTGCGCCGGTTACTACGTGCGAAAAAACTGCACCACCACTTGCGCCAATGCCACAGCCTTCTCGACTAGCGGAACCGGTGTCGCGACTCGAGGCAACCCTGTGCATGTCCCAACAGTGCCAACCAAGCACATCGGTCACGGGTCAGTCAGCCGCGGGAGGAGGCGCGACGGTCGATGTGGCCAAAAGTGGGCCAGGCAGTAATGGCGGCAGCAGGCAAGCGAAAGCAGCAGTCAAGTCAGTCTGCAGGCTCACGTCCCCTCCTGGAGCAGCAGGGGAGCCCTCTCCCACGGCAGTGAAGACAACGCGCCCGTGTTCCATCCCTCGAACGGCTCGCGCAACGACCGCCCCGCGAACCACCCGTCCCAGTCGCATTAACTCCGCGGCAGGGCAAGCGACACCTTTGGCAAGCGAAGCAGGCGTTGTTTCACCTCCGCCATGACGACCGCGTCAGAGAAGGTGCACCACATCGTTTAAATTCGTATCCTTTTCCTCTTCCCCTTTCTCTCTCTTGCCACAGGGACCGAGAAAGGGGATATTTCGAAAGGGATCCTTCTCCGCGAAGGAAGCAGGCCTCGAGCCCTCCTACTGATCAGGGGTTCGAAGGCTAGCCCCTCGGAAGGGTTCGACAACCGCCCCAGAGCATTCAGGCTTCAGGCTCATTACTGATCAGAGGTTCGAAGGCTGGCCCCTCGGAAGGGTTCGACAGCCGCCTCAGAGCACTCGGGCTCCGTGCCCACTACTGATCAAGGGTTCGAAGGCTGGCCCCTCGGAAGGGTTCGACAGTCGCCCTAGAGCACGCAGAGCGAGGGATGACTCTGAGTACGTCCGATACATGGCCGAGGCTCGGGCTACGCTCCCGAGGTACCCTAGGACATTTCGGAGACCAGCAGGAGCGATTTTGTAACGAAATCTCATCAGAGGGAGGCATCGAGCCCTCGGACCCTATCGAACGGGACCTGGTCCGGCAAATCACCTGTAGGTACTTTTGGAGCGCGCCTCTGGGCCACTAGCCGACCCTTATCGAACGGGGCACGGGCGTCCACTCGGATCACCCATTAGCAACTCACTGGAGACACCATGTTCGGTGCCCCCCGAGGGCAAAATGGCGCTTCCCCCCCCCCTTCCTCCTTGCGGAAAGGCAACGAAGGGGCGTATCAAAAGTCGAGTCAGTCCTTGGTCGTCCTCTCGCTCCGTGCAGAGGCTCGGGGGCTGCTCTCGCAAACCCGACTACGGCCAAACCGTTGACAGCGTCAACAAACCAGCCTGAAAACTCGGAACCTGACCACGCACCCGGGCTACAATCAGATCGCATGAGGGAACAACCAGACCGGCCAAGGCATCACGAAAGGCATTAAGACCTCAGAGGAGTCAAACCACTCCTCCAAAGCTACGGGGGCTACACCCGGTGGGTGCGCTCGCGCGCACCCACCGGAACAAAATATTATCGAGAAAGGCCAGGTCCCCTTGCAAAAAAGTGCGACAAAGCCTCCAAGCGAGTACCAACACTCCCTTTGAGGCTCGGGGGCTACTGTCGGGTACCATAATTAGGGGTACCCCCAACACTCCTAAACTCGGCTGGTAATCACCATCAGCACAAACTGCCGAGACTGATGGGCGCAATTCAGGTCAAGGCTTCGTCTACTCAAGGGACGCAATCTCGCCTCGCCCGAGCCCAGCCTCGGGCGAGAACAGCAGTCCCAGGCGAATTCACGCCTCGCCCGAGGGCCTCCTCAGCAACGGGCGCACCCTCGACTCGCCCGAAGCCCAGCTCGGGCAGGCTTCGTTGTGAAGCAACCTTGGCCAAATCACCTCACCAACCGACCGTATCGCAGGCACATTCAATGCAAGGATCGCCTGGCGCCTTATCCTGACACGTGTGCCTCAGTCTGCAAGGTCGAAGTGACCGCAGTCACTTCGCCCTCCCACTAACTGACCTGATAGGAAAACAGCGCCGCGCGCCCCTCTCCGACTGTTGTTCCACCCGCCAGGGTGAGGCTGACAACAACTTAGTCCAGCCTCAGGCGCAACAGGAGTCTCCGCCTCGCCCGACCTTGGGCTCGGACCGACCACACCACAGGGGGCACATCATTACCCTATCCCTAGCTAGCTCAGGCTACAGGGGAACAAGATCGGCGTCCCATCCAGGCTCGTCCCGGTAACAAGTCATGATGGCTCCCCGCGTGCATCCATGACGACGGCGATTCTCAGCCCCCTACGGAAGCAAGGAGACGTCAGCAAGGTCCCAGCAGCCCCGACAGCTGTGCTTCTACAGGGCTCAAGCGCTCCTCCGACAGCCACGACACCGCGTGTACTTGGCTTTAGCACCTCTCTGACAGCCACGTTGGCATGTACATAGGGCTCTGGCTCCTCTCTGCCGGACACGTTAGCATATTGCTACACCCCCCATTGTACACCTGGACCCTCTCCTTGCATCTATAAAAGGAAGGGCCAGGGCCCTCATACGAGAGGGTGGTCGCGCGGGACTCCCTCTCTCCCTCGCGAACCCACTCTGGCGCAGGATAACACGAGCCACGGTTTTCCCCCCTTTGTGTTCCATCTCGTGTCAACCCATCTGGCCTGGGGCACGCAGCGACAATTTTACTCGTCGGTCCAGGGACCCCCCAGGGGTCGAAACGCCGACAAATAGTTGGCAACAATAGGAACTTGTAGTAAAGCGAGCGATCACATGATTGGTAGAGAATCCAGTTGAGAGGCTACACACCTAGACTTTCGATCCCTGGTGTCCACAAGACATATCAAGGAAAAAGAACATTTGAATGCTCTGCACCATGAATCAGGGATCGTTTTGGAAGAGCGTGATTTAAATCTTGAGGCAGTAGAACACTAACTGATTTTATGCTGACTACTCGACTGCCAATTATGCACTATCGAAATACATGATGAAGTTATTTAACGATTCTCAGTGTCAACAAGTTTCCTTTTGAAAGCATGCATTTGGTCTAATGGTCTACCTAATGGTCCTAAACCACACATGAGCAACTAATTGGAACTATTTTCAGTTAGGCCTCGTTTGTTTCGTTGGAATTGAATTCCATTTTAATAACTATAATTTAGACAAAACTAATTAAGTTCATATATTTATATATGTAATATATTTATATATTATCTTAAATCATATAATAGATATAGTTATATACTATATTTATGTTCTAACGAAGCAAGTAGAAGAGTGTGCTATAAGTTGTACATCGGAAAAATAACATGTAAATCTATAGAATCAATTTCCATCTCTCACCCCATGAATTTGAGATAGGCTTATATGATAACTTTGGAAAGTGGTGGAATGTCACATTCTAAAAAATAGCCTATTATAATAGTAAGATTCCAATTCCTCAAAATGAAAGGAAACAAACGGGGCCATAGAGTTTTCAAGGAGAGACCAAACAAATAAAACATAGAGAAAACCCCATGAAAAATGGAGAAGGCATGTTAACTCAAATTTATGCCACGACAACTCGTAGAAAGAAGCCCAGCTGGAGCAGCTCCGAACCGAGAGGCACCCGCACCAAGCGTCGGTCTGAGAAGGGCGAGAGAATGCAAGTGCCTTTCCAGCCCTGGACCCACCGAGGTGACACAACACCACCACCAACTTCGTAGCATATGCCGACTTCTGCTGCGCTATGGGCCTTGGTCGTCCAATATCTCAGACCTGGACTCCTCATCGCCAAGATAACCTAAGCGTGGCAGGCGCCATCGTGTCCTCCTCGGCGGCATGCACAAAGAAAGGCCAGGAGCAAGACCGATTCGCCCCGTACCCGCATCGAAGAGCATTGGTCGGCTCACGGCTGCGACCGTGGGCGGGGGCAGTAGGTTGGGGAGGAAGAATAGGGTGAAGGCTGGGAAGACGAACGGGACGTCCGATGACGGCGAAAACGATGGTGCGCGCATACTGTGAAACGTCCTCGTGGACGTGCAATAGCCACTACGCGGGTCGGTGTCAGGGATGGGGTTGGACGAATACGGGGGGAGACGCCTGCTCCCACACCCTCTGCCGAGAATGGGGTGGCACGGAGGCGGAGGCATGAGGAGAGAGAGAAAAGAAGCAGGATGATGAACGAGGTGGCGGCAACTGAAGCAAGGACCATCATTATCGTGCGGAGGTATAGATGACCAAATGGGTCGTGTATGACGGTCCGACCCGAGGCACGACCCATTTAATAATGTCTGGGCTAGCCCAGCACGAGTAGTCGTGCCGTGCTTGGGCTGTAGCCTCGGCCCGTAGTACTGGCCCGATCCGACACGATTATATTTTTTATTTTACAAAAAACGTATATAAATATGAACAATTTATGTTCAATATAAAAAACATTTGATCATGATGTTCTACTAGTTAGACGATTTCACCAGTGTCTCTTGCTCTTCTTCCATCAGGGCGTGGGTTCAAACCCCACCTACTGCACCGTTTTTTAATATTTCACGCTGATTTAACCAAATGGTCTGACGGACTAATGGGCTGGCCCAGCACAGTCGGCAGGTCGACGTGCCTGGGCGAGAGCTGTGGTCTGGGCCGGCCCAGCACAGTCGGTAGGTCGACGTGCCTAGGCCAGAGCTGTGGTCCGCGGACCGTCGAGCCTGTGTCGGGCATCATTTGGCCATCTATATGCGGAGGTGTGTTTTGGGATGTGGATGTTGGTTGCGCGGAGCGGACGGACGTGCAGCGGATTAATTTAAAATAGATGTGAGGGGTTATTTGTAAAAATTTGATGCGGGACGACCGTTGAAACTGGTGCTTTAAGTATAGAGATTGGAGGTCGGAATGATATTGCTCTTGATTAAAAAATATCTAAATTGGTGGACCTTAGTTGACCTTAACCATAATGGATTTGTATGTTGTTTTCGATCTGATGTACTTTTATTTCACATCTTGAGCAAATAGAAGAGATTAACAAAACAATTGATTTTAAACTAAAATCAAAGCGATAATTAATCTGCAACCATGCTTGACCAAGATGAGCCGAGTGCAGAGATCAGTACGCACGGAGTCGGGACGGACAGTCAATCAATTAACAGTATAAACACTAACCAAAGCCATCGGAAGTCACTATACCATCATTTCCATTCAGCAGCAGATCTTGCTAGATACTCCCTGGGGCCCAACGTGCCACAAGTTATGTTCCAGTTCCAAATGGCCTCCTCAACCTTCTCAACCCAGGCAACACAAGTATATATAGCCCCCTCTCCAAAACTAGTCGTTATGGGCGAATTGTCCCTTTTCTACGCACTCGCGGATGGTTTGCGATCCAAGCCCGAACCGTCCATGCAGGAATCACAACGACAATAAATGGCTATAATTTCAGGGCATTCAAAAATGACTTTTGGACTGGTCTACCCCTCAGGCCCGAACGGTCCGTGATACATAAAACCAAGCCAAATCAAAGTTCTGTTGACATAGCACGTTTGCTGAAATTTGTACTACGGACGGTCCGCACCTAGACCCCGGACGGTCAGCTATACAAAATATTTGTACTGAGGACATTTCACACTCAAGCATCGGATGGTTCGTAGTTCAAAGATGAACACCAGAACAGAACTTCCCGAGTTCTGTCCAAACACCAGACCTTCACCTACGAACGGTCCGCCATCTAGGTCCAGATGGTCTGCAGTACAAAAACTTCAAGAAACACAAAAAACACCAAGTTTCTACACACCACTTCAAGTTAGAACTGGGGATGGTCCACTTTACCTCAATTCAGCCCACATTCAAAAAATTGCTTTTGAATACATTTTTCTTTCACAAACGGAAACAATGTTAGCCCTCATGCACATGCATCAACTACATATTCAATGAGGCACTAAGAATCTTTTCAAGAAGACATTGTTGACCCCTCTTGATAGTACGTCTATCTAGCCTACTAATCCAGTCAATATTCTTCTCTAAACACTTCTTGACCGGCAAAAGCAAAAACATATCTTTTACCTTTGCCTTGAGCATTCAATTCCATCTCCTCAAATGATAAACAATGGTCGTCCAAGAGTGTATCCAACCATGCTACCTTTTACAATTTGTTCATAGCATGAAGTTTCTCCATCATCATCATCAAGCCACTTGATCAATAGCCTAGATCAACACTTAGCTTGATATCTCTATAATGATATGATCCACTCCATGTCATCACATGGCCTTCTTGGTTCATCAATCTCAACATAGCTTGCTCTTCACCATTGCATCAGATCATGTATATCGATGCAAGGTCCTTACTCTTGCTTCACTGCCACGCGGTCCCTCACACATGATGCAACGGTCCATCGAAGCCAAGCCATGTTTCTTGATCTTCTCCATATATCCACATACCATGTCATGTCTTCATATGCAATGAGTTCCTTTATCATACTAGTTGAGCATAGCAATATGAAGCGCCCCAATCCTCTTGGACTCAAATGTGATGCCATTACTAGTCCCAGGAGGCTAGTAAACACATTCCTTACTTCAAATAGTACAGAGCTTTGAATAAAAGTTATTACAATACCAAAGTACAAGCTCTAGCGAGCCTAGAATACAAAGCACAGTGGAAGATCATTTATCTCAAGCCACAGGCAGACTGGGTGCAGACACAGCCCTCTTCTAGTCGAACATAGCGGAAAAGAAGTCTTCAGCTACTGAAAAACATGAATAAATATTGGTGAATACACTAGGTATTCCGCAAGCCCATCCCGCCCGCAAAGAGAGAGGGACCTATACAATACATGCTTGGTATGGTGGAGTTGAAGTCACTCTTCTTTTTCAGACAAAGGCAATACTTTGATGGTTTAGCCTAGAGAGAGAAGTAGCACATTTTCACACTCAACTACCACTGAGCTTCCCGCTCCCGTGGCATTGTTTTCATTTCCAAAAACACCCACACACACTTCCCGGTTTACGGAGATCAAAAACACTAATTGCCATACCACACTAGACTCGTCCATTCCAGTAGACACGGACTATTCGAATATGTTTCAAACTCTGTGCAGAGGGGTACACTTTACCCACTAGTCCGGCTCTGCGGTCTCATGGCCAATGAGACCCGAATCCGAATCTCTTTCCTTCCTTGCATGTCCTCACCTTAACGGTTATACCGAAAGGAGTCAGGCCACCGCCATGACCAAACCAGACAAAACATTCCCCCTCCTTATCCTCCCGGTGCTCCCCAGCCATCATAACCCTAGGGTTTGGACCGTACAAGTTCAGATTGAGCGACTGCCCATACAGGTCTCGAGTGGTTGTACTTGACATGAGTACAGGTAGTGAAGGATGACAAACCGATCCTTATATGAGGGGACAATCCTTCTGCTCACACCTAACCTTGGCTGAGCCAACACCTGAGGCCCTCTCCTAAACCAGGGAGTCCCTGACTATCCCACTTAAAAGGTGATAAGGGTGAATACCCTTCATCATACACTTTTGAAAACATTTTCCTTTTTAGAAAAACCACCATTTTCCTCAACCCACATTTTGTACTCAAAAGATATTCTTTAATGCGGGCCATCTCTCGACTCATAATGCAAGGGACCCAACCCTTATCCCTGGCTTAGGCAGTGGTAGAAAGAATAGGTAATTCATGCATCAAGGGAAGAATGGACTTGCCTTCATCGAAGTTCTCTTAGCATGAAAGGTCTATTTCTAAGAGGTCGGGCTCCTGCCTTCTTCCGGAGCTACGCTTTCCTGAAGGGTCGGATCCCCCTTCGTCTTGCAAAAACACGCAATAAACACTACATCAACCATGGTGGCTTAGTGAAGTGTGCCAAGTTTTAAATATTTTTATTTTGTGACCTAGAGAATATTTGGACTATTTTTGGTGCATAAATTAAAATATCAACATATATACATATATATGAAAAATAAGAAAAGAGAAAGGAAAAAGGATTCCTGGTTAGCTAGGCTTGGGGGGGGGGATTTCGGCCCAGCGTGAGCGCGGGCGCGCGGCGCTGTGGGCAAATGGGCCCAGCCGGCCGACAAGGAGGGGAGACGGCGCGTGAAAGGGAAATAGGGTCAAACCTTTTCCTAAATGATTTTGGTGGTTGAATCGCCCAACACAAATAATTGGACTAACTAGTTTGCTCTAGATTATAAGTTTTACATGTGCCAAATGTTCAACACAAACCAATAAAAAGTCCAAGAAAGGGTTCAAATAAAAAGGAGCAAAAGACAACCGAAGGCTGCCCTGGTCTGGCGCACCAGACTGCACCGGACAATGTCCGGTGCACCACCGGACAGTGTCCGGTGCACCAGGGAGAATCACTCTGAACTCCTCAGCTTCGGGTTTCTGGAAAATGTTCTCCGCTATAATTCACTGGACTGTCCGGTGTGACACCGGACTGTCCGGTGTGCCAGCGGAGTAACGGCTAACAGCACCAACGGTCGTTTGCAAAAGTGAACAGTTCAGTGAACAGTGCGGACTACGCGCGCAGAAGTCAGAGCAGGCTCCAGAAGGCACACCAAACAGTGAACAGTGACTGTCCGGTGCACCACCGGACTGTCTGGTGGACCCACATGTCAGAGCTCCAACGGTCGAACCCTAACGGTTGAGTGACGTGGTTGGCGCACCGGACAGTGTCCGGTGGCGCACCGGACTGTCCGGTGCACCCATCGACAACAGCCTTCCCCAATGACCACTTTGGTGGTTGGGGCTATAAATACCCCCAACCACCACACTTCAAGGCATCCAAGTTTTTTAGCCAACACATTCAATACAAGAGCTAGTGCATTCAATACAAGACACAATTAGAGTGAATCAAAATCTCTCCAAGTCCCAATTCCACTCAAAGCAATAGTGACTAGAAGAGAGAGTTTTGTCGTGTTCTTTTAAGCTCTTGCGCTTGGATCGCATTTCTTCTTCCCCATTTCTTGTTCCCAAGTCATTTGTAATCAAAGCAAGAGACACCAATTGTGTGGTGGTCTTTTGGGGACTAAGTGTCCCAATTGATTGAGAAGAGAAGCTCACTCGGTCTAAGTGACCGTTTGAGAGAGGGAAAGGGTTGAAAGAGACCCGGTCTTTGTGACCACCTCAACAGGGAGTAGGTTTGCAAGAACCGAACCTCGGTAAAACAAATCATCGTGTCACTCTCACTATTTTCTTGTGATTTGTTTTTCACCCTCTCTTTCGGACTCGATTATATTTCTAACGCTAACCCCGGCTTGTAGTTGTGCTTAAACTTTATAAATTTCAGATTTGCCTATTCACCTCCCCCTCTAGGCAACTTTCAGCGTGGGCCCACACGTTAGAGAGAGGGAGTGCCGACGGAGTTAGGGGGCAAACCGGCCGGGGTCAGAAAATCGGCCGCCGACGAGGTTTCGCGACGGTTCTCCGGTGTGGTTCCGGTTCCGAGTGGTTGGGGAGGTGGCAGAGCATGGGTAGGGGTAGGGGACCATGGTGGAGGGGCCAATTTGACCGATAAGCACTTGGGATGGCCAGGTCCACTGGCGAGGTGGTGGGCTCCCGCGGCGATGAGGTCGCCGTTGAGACCACACAGCGTGACGGGAGGCAAAAGTGGTGTCTCGTGATCGTGGAGAGGTGGCGAAGTTCATGAGCTAACTTAATTGAACCTTAGGCTACTAGAGAGGGGAGAGGGAACTCACCGGAGCGGAGGGAGAACGCGGCGGCGCTGGCTCGATTGAGCTCGGGGGAGGGGTGAGGGATGGCCGAGGCTGGTGTGAGGAGCTGAGGGGCTCAGGGCGGTCCTTTTATAGGCGGCTGGGGAGGGGGGAAGGAAGGGGTGGCGTGCACCGGCGAGGCGCGCTCGCGACGGTGTTGATGGCGCGCAGTGGTGGCGACGGGATGGCTCGGGCAGGCGGTGGCGATGGGATGGCTCGGTCACGGGGGCTGGGACGCAAGGCGCCAATTCGGCTAGTGGGCGAGTAATGGTGAGGAGACGTGGCTGACGGGTGGGATCGGGTGGTCAGCGGCTGAGGGGAGGGAGCGGCGCGTGGGAGGGCGCACGGGAGATGGGCCGCATGGGCCGGGCGGGGGAGGAGCACGGCGCGCGGGAGAGAGAGAGAGAGGGGGAGGACTTGGGCCAGATCCGGCCGAGCCTAGGGGGGAATTCCTTTTTCTTTTTCTATTTCTTTCCTATTTCCATTTCCTTAATCCATTTTTCTCTTAAACAAAAATTCTTATAATTTCCTAGGTGCCCAAAATGAAATACTCTATGTGAAGTGCTACTAGAAATCGTGGTGCATGCATATGATGAGTATGATGCTTCATGAGATGGGATCTTAGGAGATAATAAGGGGGTTAGGAGTTTAGGGTTTCTAACCTCGGAATCAAAATTGGGATGTTACAGACCTACCCCACTTAAAATAATCTCGCCCTCGAGATTCAGACTGGGTTCAAGAAAAGGTAAGGGTATTCCTTCCTCAAAGAGTCCTCACTCTCCCAAGTAGCTTCCTCTTCTCCTTCTCTGCTCCACTGGACTTTACAGAGCCTTACTTCTGAGTTTCAGGTCTTTCGAATAGCTGAATCGAGAAGCTTCACTGGCTTTTCTCGGTACTGCAGATCCTTCTAAATCTGAACTGACTCTTCTGCGATGTGACTTTCTAGAACTTTCAAGCATTTGCGGAGCTGAGATACATGAAACACATTGTGGATATCTCACATGGACTCTGGTAATTGAAGGCGGTAAGCTGCGGGCCCTATTCTACCGATGATAGGATAGGGGCCGACGAATCGCGGAGCTAGCTTCCCTTTTACTTGGAATCTTTTGACTACACGCATTGGGGAGACCTTGAGGTAGACAAAATCTCCTTCCTTGAAACTGAGTTCTCTCCTTCTGTTGTGTGCGTAACTCTTTTGCCGACTCTGAGCTTCGAGTAGTCTTTTATGGATCAGGGCAACTTTATCTTCTGCCTCCTTAATGAAGGCAGGCGCTTCTAGGGTCTTCTCCCCTACGTTAGACCACATCAGAGGGGTCTGGCACTTCCTTCCATATAAGGCTTCAAAAGGTGACACTTGATATTGGCCTGGTAACTGTTGTTATATGAAAACTCTGCATACGGCAAACTGGACTCCCAATTTCTGTCGAAGGTCAACACACAAGCTCTCAACAAATCCTCGAGGACTTTGTTGACTCTTTCTGTCTGTCCGTCTGACTAGGGGTGGTAGGCGGTGCTGAAGTCTAGCTTGGTGCCCATAGCTTGCTGAAGGCTCATCCAGAATTTTGAGGTGAATTGTGTTCCCCTGTCTGACACTATTTTTTGTGGAATGCCATGAAGTCTGACTATTTCTTTGAGATATATCCGGGCAAGGGTGGCTCCTCCGAAGGTAGTTTTTATTGGAATGAAATGAGCTACCTTGGTAAGACGGTCGATTATAACCCAGATAGAATCGTTCCCTTTTTGGGTCCGAGGCAGTCCGATTACGAAATCCATGCCTATTTCTTCTCACTTCTATTTGGGCACTGGGAGGGGTTGCAGTAGGCCTGCAGGCCTATGATGCTCTGCCTTGGTTCATTGACAAGTATCACATTGGGCCACATACTGAGTTATCTCCATTTTCATTCCTCTCCACCAGTATCTGGTCTTGAGGTCTAGGTACATCTTGGTGGTCCCTGGGTGGATAGAACAGGCTGAGTTGTGGGCCCCGTCGAGCAGGATTCCTCGTGCCTCTCCCTTCGACACACAAAGATGGTTCCTGAACCAAAGGGCCCCTTCTTCATCTGTCCTGAGGTCGGAAGTTGTTCCTTGCGAGCTTTTTCTGCAAGTCATGCCATCTCGGTGTTCAAACGCTGAGCTTTGCGTATGAGATCTTTCAGCATTGGTTTAACTTCTAAGCTGCCATTTTCTCCCAAACAAGCATTTAGCTGAGCTGATTCTCTCTTCCAGTCTTCCATGAAGTTGGTTGCTTTCTCCCCGAAAGGTTTCCGGTTGAGGGCGTCTACTACCACATTGGCCTTTTCCGGGGTGGTAGTGGATCTCTGAAAGTCGCCTAGAGGGGGGGGGTGAATAGGGCGAAACTGAAATTCTCAAAAATAATCACAACTACAAGCCGGGTTAGCGTTAGAAATATAATCGAGTCCGCGAGAGAGGGTGCAAAACAAATCGCAAGCGAATAAGAAGTGTGACACGCGGATTTGTTTTACCGAGTTTCGGTTCTCGCAAACCTACTCCCCGTTGAGGAGGCCACAAAGGTCGGGTCTTTTTCAACCCCTTCCCTCTCTCAAACGGTCCCTCGGACCGAGTGAACTTTCTCTTCTCAAATTAACCGGGAACAAAACTTCCCCGCAAGGACCACCACACAATTGGTGTCTCTTGCCTCGGTTACAAGTGAGTATTGATCTCAAGAAAGAATGAGAAAGAAAGCACGATTGCAAAAGCCAAGCGACAAGAGCGACGAATAACACACGGATCACTTCCTCTCTCAAGTCACTAATCACTAATGATCTCTTTTCTCAATTGTGAAACTTGGAGAGATGGAGGCTTTGAATGTGTCTTGGAATGGATTGCTAGCTCTTGTATTGAATGTTGAAGGTTGGAATGCTTGGATGTGGTGAATGGAGGTGGTTGGGGTTGTATTTATAGCCACCAACCACTTTCCTAGCCGTTGCTTCATTCTGCCGACCGCGGACGGTCCGCCCGCCTGGTCCGGACGGTCCGCGCCTGTAGATCAACGGCTGAAAACGCAACGGTCAGCAGTAACGGCTATATTGCATTTAATGCGTCGTCAGATGTCAGATAAAGCCTGTCGCGGATGGTCCGGTCGTGCACCCCTGGATGGTCCATGAGGACGCTATAATTCATTTTTCCGAACCCGTCACCTTCGGGTTTTCGGTTCCTCACCTACCGGATGGTCCGCGCCTGAAGCCGGACGGTCCGCGCGAGGTCTCGGACGGTCCTTGCTTTTCCTCCGGACGGTCCGTAGTGCAGACTTGGATTTTTGCATTGGTTCTGTCCGAGGGTCATCCTGGTGTTGCGGACGGTCCGCCGCAAGGGCCCGGACGGTCCGCGCTTGGCCTGTTTTTTCAAAAAGCTTCTCCTGTCCGGAATATTCTACGGTATTCCGGACAGTCGATTTTAGTATAGTTGTAGATGAACCTTTGGCACCTGTAGAACATATAATCTAGAGCAAACTAGTTAGTCCAATTATTTGTGTTGGACAATTCAACCACCAAAATAAATTAGGAGATAGGTGTAAGCCTAATTCCCTTTCAATCTCCCCCTTTTTGGTGATTGATGCCAACACAAACCAAAGCAAATATAAAAGTGTATAATTGAACTAGTTTGCATAATTGTAAGTGCAAAGGTTACTTAGAATTGCGCCAATAAAAATTCTTGCATGGATTGTTTCTTTATTTTTAACATTTTGGACCACGCTTGCACCACTTGTTTTGTTTTTGCAAATTCTTTTGTAAATCCTTTTCAAAGGTCTTTTGCAAATAGTCAAAGGTAAATGAATAAGATTTTGCGAAGCATTTTCAAGATTTGAAATTTTCTCCCCTGTTTCAAATGCTTTTCCTTTGGCTAAAACAAAACTCCCCCTAAATGAAATTCTCCTCTTAGTGTTCAAGAGGGTTTTGATATATCAATTTTGAAATACTACTTTCTCCCCCTTTTGAACATAATAAGATACCAATTTGAAATTTCCAATTGAAAATCATTTTAAATTTTGGTGGTGGTGCGGTCCTTTTGCTTTGGGCTCATGCTCTCTCCCCCTTTGGTATAAATCGCCAAAAACGGAATCATTAGAGACCTTGCTAACTAATTTCTCCCCTTTGGCAAATAAAATACGAGTGAAGATTATACCAAAGCCGGAGAGTTGCTCGGAGCGACGGCGAAGGATGAGTTACGGAGTGGAAGCCTTTGTCTTTGCCGAAGACTCCAATTTCCTTTCAATACACCTATGACTTGGTTTGAAGTAGACTTGAAAACACATTAGTCATAGCATATGAAAGTGACATGATCAAAGGTATATGAATGAGCTATGTGTGCAAATCAACAAAAGAAGTTCCTAGAATCAAGAATATTTAGCTCATGCCTAAGTTTGTTAAAGGTTTGTTCATCAAGAGGCTTGGTAAAGATATCTGCTAATTGATCTTTAGTGTTAATATATAAAATTTCGATATCTCCCTTTTGTTGGTGATCCCTTAAAAAAGTGATACCGAATGGCTATGTGTTTAGTGCGGCTATGCTCAACGGGATTATCCGCCATGCGAATTGCACTCTCATTATCACATAGAAGAGGAACTTTGGTTAATTTGTAACCGTAGTCCCTAAGGGTTTGCCTCATCCAAAGTAGTTGCGCGCAACAATGACCTGTGGCAATGTACTCGGCTTCGACGGTAGAAAGAGCTACGGAATTTTGCTTCTTTGAAGCCCAAGACACCAAGGATCTTCCCAAGAACTGGCAAGTCCCCGATGTGCTCTTTCTATTTATTTTACACCCCGCCCAATCGGCATCCGAATAACCAATCAAATCAAATGTGGATCCCCTAGGATACCAAAGCCCAAACTTAGGAGTATAAACCAAATATCTCAAGATTCGTTTTACGGCCGTAAGGTGAGCTTCCTTAGGGTCGGCTTGGAATCTTGCACACATGCATAGGGAAAGCATAATATCCGGTCGAGATGCACATAGATATAGCAAAGAACCTATCATCGACCGGTATACCTTTTGATCGACGGATTTACTTCCCTCGTCGAGGTCGAGATGCTCATTGGTTCCCATGGGTGTCTTGATGGGTTTGGCATCCTTCATTCCAAACTTGCTTAGGATATCTTGAGTATACTTCGTTTGGCTTAGGAAGGTGCCCTCTTGGAGTTGCTTCACTTGAAATCCTAAGAAGTACTTCAACTCCCCCATCATAGACATCTCGAATTTTTGTGTCATGATCCTACTAAATTCTTCACATGTAGACTCGTTAGTAGACCCAAATATAATATCATCAACATAAATTTGGCATACGAACGAGTCATTTTCAACAGTTTTAGTAAAGACTGTAGGATCGGCCTTTCCGACTTTGAATCCATTAGTGATAAGGAAATCTCTAAGGCATTCATACCATGCTCTTGGGGCTTGCTTGAGCCCATAAAGCGCTTTAGAGAGTTTATAAACATGGTTAGGGTACTCACTATCTTCAAAGCCGGGAGGTTGCTCAACATAGACCTCTTCCTTGATTGGTCCATTGAGGAAGGCACTCTTCACGTCCATTTGGTAAAGCTTGAAGCCATGGTAAGTAGCATAGGCCAATAATATACGAATTGACTCAAGCCTAGCTATGGGTGCATAGGTTTCACCGAAATCCAAACCTTCGACTTGAGAGTATCCTTTGGCCACAAGTCGAGCTTTGTTCCTTGTCACCACACCATGCTCATCTTGCTTGTTGCGGAACACCCATTTGGTTCCTACAACATTTTGGTTAGGATGTGGAACCAAATGCCATACCTCATTCCTAGTGAAGTTGTTGAGCTCCTCTTGCATCGCCACCACCCAATCCGAATCTTGGAGTGCTTCCTCTACCCTGTGTGGCTCAATAGAGGAAACAAAAGAGTAATGCTCACAAAAATGTGCAACACGAGATCTAGTGGTTACCCCCTTATGAATGTCGCCGAGGATGGTGTCGACGGGGTGATCTCGTTGGATTGCTTGGTGGACTCTTGGGTGTGGCGGCCTTTGTTCTTCGTCCTCCTTGTCTTGATCATTTGCATCTCCTCCTTGATTATTGCCGTCATCTTGTGGTGGCTCATCTCTTTGATCTTCTCCTTCATCAACTTGAGCTTCATCCTCATTTTGAGTTGGTGGAGATGCTTGCGTGGAGGAGGATGGTTGATCTTGTGCATTTGGAGGCTCTTCGGATTCCTTAGTGTTGGGGACTTGTTCTCAAATGCTATGAATCAATAACAAGGCAACACAAAATGTTAGATGTTAATATCCTTCGTCCTTCGAAGCATTATTTCCCTAAGGATATAATGATTTTTGGACGAAGGTTATGAAGGACATACCTTCATCAGCATAAAATATAATAATGAAGAAGGAATCATATGAAACATAAAGATAACATAAACAGTTGTGTATTATTGTCGACTCATTTCCATTTTATTATGATGGAAAGATAAAAATGATATCAAATTATAAGTGTACCTTCAGCTCGTGAGAAGGTAAAAGCACAAGTGTGATGCAAAAGCCAATGCCAAATCAGCGTGAACAGTACGGGGATACTGTTCACCTATTTATAGGCATGGGTCGCAGCCCACGCAAAATTACATTAATGCCCCTTACATTTATCAATAACTCTATGATAATTCTTCGAGGTCTAATCTGGTTTTTCATCTTTAAGTCGGTTTCCTTTTCCGCCGCTATTCCGAAGCTCTTCTACACACAGCTTCGGCTCTGCGCCAACCTTCGTGTTCTTTGTGCTTCTTCGTACCGTGGCTCTGATCCGAGTTCGAAGATACCTGTCAATGTACTTTACTCCAGAAACATTGTTAAATCATGTTTTTGAGGACCTTCGGAAGCCGAAGGCCCCCAACAGTAGCCCCTCGCAATATTAATTTGTTAGAATGATAAATTCAGATTGCGAAATGGACGAAGGCTATGAGCCGAAGGTCCGAAAAAACACCTTCCTTTTGCTAGAATAGCAACAGTCATTGGCAAATGGGGCCCTCCAGTCTCCGACATAATAGGTTTATAAATACGGGCTCGCCACAATTTATTCGGCACGCTCTCTTGCCATCTGTTTTACCTGCTCAAATAGTTTTCTGCCTACAAATATTTGGTTGCCTCCCTAGTTTTAAGCTTCGAAAGCGAGAGGCAAGAATTCCGAAGGAATGTCTGAGGAGAAGAAGGTTGCTGCCGAAATGAAGCTGAGCCTTTCTGAAGAGATGCATCTGGGTTTTCTTGAGTCAATGGCAAAGACGAATACAGAGAAGATTATAAGGGAGATTTTAGAAGGTTTATCTGAAGATACTGGTGAGAGTGACAGTTACGATGCAGATAGCGGGGGTGAAGATTCCGAAGATCGGCCATGGCGACCAAGCCATTCAGTCTTCGGAAAATCAACTATTGGGCAAAGTCACCTTGAAAACATGAAGGGGAAATACTTTCGAGATATGTCCATTGTGAGAGCAGATGCTGGAGAAAGAACTGTGCCGACTCCCGAAGATGATGAAGTCGTTATCTTCCGAAGCTTTTTAAAAGCTGGGCTACGATTCCCTTTAAGCAGATTCGTGGTAGAAGTTCTGAAAATATATCAGGTTTACCTTCATCAACTTACCCCTGAAGCAATAATAAGAATAAGAATCTTCGTCTGGGCTGTGAAGAGTCAGGGTCTAGAGCCAAGTGCGAAAAGCTTTTGCAATATACATGAATTGTTATATGAAACGAAGCCCTGGGGTAAAGAGCAATATCATAACAACTTTGGTTGCTACAACTTCGGTGCTCGCTCTGGATCAAGCTGTCCCGTGCCCACCTTTCGGAAGAGATGGCCCGGAGAATGGATGAAAGAATGGTTCTATGTAAAAAATGATTTGAAGGTTCGAGAAGATATTAAGGATATCATCATGTGCCCCATCTGGCAGCACTTCGGACTCCGGAAACTGAAGGTAGAAATGGATGAAGTAGCCGAAGAATGCCAACGGGCCTTCGGCGTAGTCTGCTCTTTTATCGGGACAAGGGATTTAATACAAGAACACATTGCCTTCAGAGTGTGGCCTCTGGCAGATAATTGGGAAATGCCGAAAGAAACTGTTAAAGAAACTGACGAAGGTGGGCTAATCAGGCTGAAATATACATTCAAGTATGGAGACAAGTTCGTTGAACCAGATGATGATTGGTTAAAGAGCATTGAGACTGTAAGTGATGAATTGCTTGGGGTATATTCGAAGGCCGAAGACACTGCATTGTCAGCGGCCTTCGGAGGCCGAAAAAGGAAAAGACTCAACCGGGTATTTGATGCAATCGGGTTCGTCTACCCCGACTATCGCTATCCAATACGAGGGCAAAAAAGAAAAGGCACAACTTCTGCGAAAGAAAAAGCTGCAGCTACTCCTAGTGAGCCAGCACCGAAGAGAAAAAGGGTAAAAGTTCTCACACATCGGCCACGCTATATTGAACCAGCCACGGTGCCTGAGTTCATCGGAGAGACCTCTTCGGCCACCGAGGCTGAAGAGCCAACCCTGCTGCCAGAAGTCGCAGAAATGGCCGAAGTGCCAGCAACAGAAAAGATAAAAGAACCAGAGACGGAAGAAGCGAAAGCATCAGCTGAGGGAGTGAAGGTATCAGAGATTTTAAGTCCTTCAGAAGAAATTGAAGCATCAAAAATTAAGAAGGGGCCGACAGTGACCCCAAAAAGGAAAAGAATGGGTAATGTGTTAGATGTTTTGGAAACAATTAAACTTCCAAGCACAACCCCAAAGAAGACTGCTGAAACTTCTGAAGCGCTTGCTGAAGTGTCCGTTGCTGAAGCTCCGAAGCAACAGACTGGAGTTGAAACCGGGCCTTCAGAACCAACCAAGGTAATACCTTCGGAAGCAGAAGAAGTAAAAATTGCAAAGGCAACCGAAGAAATGAAAATGTCAGAGCCAGCTTCGGTCGAAGAAATTGATACCGCCGTCCCCGAAGCATCTTCCAAAATATATGCCTATATCGTGCGACATGCTTCGGGGAAAAAGTTATCGGAAGAAGAGATTTTTGAAGCTAACCACTATGCCAAAGAATTGAAATATCCGAAGGGGGCACTAGTGTTCAATGGGACGAACGAAGAAGATTTCCTATACTGCCTCCCAGACAACAAAGAATTATCCGTCTGTCGGGAGATGGCTAGAAGTATGGGGTTTCTGAAGCTCGAAGTTGGCTTATGTGCTATGACGAAAGAAGATCTCGCGGATAGTCTTGCGTATAATAGCCTGAAGGTATGGGAATTAGACGTTTGGAAATTTTATAATTCGTAATTCATTCTTTTATTCTTATACGAACTCTTTTTCATATAGGGTTTAATTCTAAGCAACGCATTGAGAGCACAAAAGAGTGCCGAAGACGAGAGCTATGAAATTGCGTTCAACAATCTACGATCAGAAGTTATTAAACTGAGGAACGAAGCTCTGGAAAAAGATAAAATTCTGCTTACATTGGTAGACAAGGTAAAAAAGGACGAAGCTGCTTCAAAGGTCCAGGCCGAAGCTCAAAAACATGAAATTAAAGATCTTCAGAAACAGCTAGCTAGAGCTAAAGAAGAACGTATACTTGAAGAGACAAAACGAGAGCTTAGTGACTAATTGGCCAATAATTTGGAGATAAGTGTTAAGGAGCTTCGTGCATCCCAGAGAAAATGCTATGTTAAATCCATAGAGTGCGTCAAGAAAATAAAATCCAGCTTCGCCAGCGTTGGTGCATTCTCTAGCGAAGAGAATTTTTCAAGAGGCAATCCTGAAGGTCCAATGGAATGGATCAGTCACGAAGCAGAGGCCTTCGAGGAAATTCTGAACAGCCACGGCGACATCTGCGCTTTTTCGGGTGCTAGAGGGATTGCTACTGTTTTGGAGAAGAAAGGCTGCGAGCATGTAAAATCCTTAGCGCAGTCCGAAGCTACTTTGTCTACTGAAGACATTAAAGACCCCTCACCCGAAGCAAGCATGGTCGGCGGGAAATTCTTCACTGATATCTGGGATAACGGCGGCCGAGAATTGGCGCAAGAAATTATTCAAAGGAGTGAAAAAGGCATCCACGATGCTAGAAAAGTAGCGGAAGCTGCCGAGAAAAGTACAGAGCCCGAAGGGCACATAGGTATTAATTAGTGGTTTTTATCATGCTGTAATTTTTAATTCCAGACTCTGTTCTCGGTTTGTAATAGTAATATAGTCGTATCTTTTCTTCCCTCAGAAGCTGCTGAGGCATCTCCGGGCCCCCACCCGAAGGGGGACGATGAAATTAGAAAAATGGCCGAAGCCATTATGGACAAGGTTGTCAACCAACTATTGAACGAAGCTGCAGAGATAGTGCTTAAAGAGGATTGAATGCCATTGTAGAAACATTTGAAACGTAAAAATGTTAATATATTGTAACTTTAAATGTAATATACAATCTATTTATAGTTTAATTCTTTACGATGCATGAAACTTTGCATACATACCATTTTTTGAGCCTTCGGCGAAAAAACACCTTCCCTTCTTTTCATGCTTCGTGAAGGAAATCCTTTCTATATCATAAGAATTTGCTTGCTTCTCTGATGAAAAATGTCCAAGCTTCGTGAAATATTCTTCGAAGCTGTAAAAAAGTTTTGTGTTGTGTTTCCGATGAGGCTACACTTCATCTCGATTTGTCTTGTGCCTTAACATGATTTTCTCTTTTCCAAAATATGTTCCGAAGGTCAACACTGTATCCCCTTCTTGTTCCAGATGCATTATGCTGTATGATGCTTATGTTATGCAAAAATGATGTGATGATGTTATGTTATGCAAAATGATATTTGTGCCGCAGATATATATCCCTGTAATAAAGCACACACACTTTTTATATCAGCGCTGACTTTTCGCTGTAAGCCTCCCTTAGGAGCTTCTTCGCCTTTTACTTTCAGCGGAATCAGCGTTTATTTTTCGCTGTAAGCCTCCCTTAGGAGCTTCTTCGCCTTTTACTTTCAGCGGAATCAGCGTTTATTTTTCGCTGTAATCCTCCCTTAGGAGCTTCTTCGCCTTTTACTTTCAGCGGAATCAGCGTTTATTTTTCGCTGTATGTTTAGAAAACTTACACTGCGCTCCCTTAGGAACGACTTTTTACTGCTTCGAACAATTTGTACTGTGTCCGTTAGATCAAATTTTTGATAATACAAAGGTCCTTCAAATTAGTATAAGTTCGTATACTTCGGCAACTCAAGCCTATGGAAAAAACATATTTTTATTATGGTAAAAGACGAAAGTATTACAAGGAATTGAAATTCAATTAAAGACATTTAAACTCTTCATAATTGTTCCTTATTAACAAAAGGGTAATAGCAAATGTAGAAAATGCAAAAGAACTGTTGTTGAGGTAGAATATTTGTCAATAAATGTGCTTCGACTCTGGCACAGTGCTGTTGACTGTGCGAGCTTCGGACTCTTCTCTGAAATCCCTCTGAAGATGATTGTGCTGACTCCCTTCTAGCGGTTGTCCTCGCTGGATCGGCGGTGGCGGTGGAGGTTGCTGCCAAGATGCTTGGGGTTGGCTCGCCGAAGCAACAGAAGCTGTAGGGTGGTTGCCTACATATTCTGGAATATAAGGTGAGTGATACGAAGTAGTATGCATGACCTGCTTCGGCTGACTCTGTTGCGTTGCTGCTTCCGCTATTTCCTTCTGCTTCTGGATGGTAACATGGCACATCCTGGTAGTATGGCCCTTGTCTTCACCACAGAATAGGCAATATATTTTTCTTGGCTGGTCTCCAAACCTTCCCCCGAAGCCCCTGGCGCCTCTGCCCCTTGGCGCTGTCGGCCGAAAAGAACTCTGCTATTGGGCCGAAGCTTGTCAAGAGTGTTGTGGCCTTTGCTGCTGACTCCCTCGATCATCAGTTTGAGCAGAGTTATGGATTGACCTAACATGCCTCGGATGAAATCTTCCTCCGAAGCCCCTGGTCATTTCAGAGAACCTGAATGCTTCCTCCCTTCTTTGGCGGAAGTCATTGTCAGCTCGAATGTATTCGTCCATCTTCTGGAGCAGCTTCTCCAACGTTTGTGGTGGCTTCCTGGCAAAGTACTGCGCTGATGGTCCCGGCCGAAGCCCCTTAATCATGGCCTCAATGACAATTTCATTGGGCACTGTTGGCGCTTGGGCCCTCAGGCACAGAAACCTCCGGACATACGCCTGAAGGTACTCTTCATGGTCCTGGGTACACTGGAAGAGAGCCTGAGCGGTGACTGGCTTCGTCTGAAACACTTGGAAGCTAGTTATCAGCATATCCTTCAATTTCTGCCAAGAAGTGATTGTCCCTGGCTGAAGAGAAGAGTACCAAGTCTGAGCAACGCTCCTGACGGCCATGACAAAATATTTTGCCATGACTGCCGTATTGCCACCATACGAAGATATGGTTGCTTCATAGCTCATTAGGAATTGCTTCGGGTCTGTGTGACCGTCATACATGGGGAGCTGGGGTGGCTTGTAAGACTGTGGCCATGGTGTAGCCTGCAATTCTGTTGAGAGAGGAGAAGCATCATCAAAAGCAAAGTTTCCATGATGGAAATCTTCATATCAGTCATCCTCATTGTGGAAGCCTTCCTGATGAAGCTCTCTGCGTGGAGGCCTTCGGCTTTGATCATCTTGAACAAGATGACGAACCTCTTCGGAAGCTTCGTCTATCTGTCTCTGAAGATCAGCTAGACGAGCCATCTTCTCCTTCTTGCGTTGCACCTGTTGCTGAAGGATCTCCAGGTTTTGGATCTCCTGATCCAGGTCATCCTCCGGAGGTGTTGGACTAACAGCCTTCCTCTTCTGGCTTCGGGCCTCTCTAAGAGAAAGGACATCCTGATTGGGATCTAGCGGCTGTAAAGTACCAGCCCCTGTCGCTGAAGCTTTTTTCGGTGGCATGACGAAGGTGAGGCTTGCCAAAAGTGTTCAAGACTCAAAAAATGGAAGTGAGTTCACCGGAGGTGGGCGCCAATGTTGGGGACTTGTTCTCAAATGCTATGAATCAAGAACAAGGCAACACAAAATGTTAAATGTTAATATCCTTCATCCTTCGTAGCATTATTTCCCTAAGGATATAATGATTTTTGGACGAAGGTTATGAAGGACATACCTTCATCAGCATAAAATATAATAATGAAGAAGGAATCATATGAAACATAAAGATAACATAAACAGTTGTGTATTATTGTCGACTCATTTCCATTTTATTATGATGGAAAGATAAAAATGATATCAAATTATAAGTGTACCTTCAGCTCGTGAGAAGGTAAAAGCACAAGTGTGACGCAAAAGCCAATACCAAATCAGCGTGAACAGTACGGGGATACTGTTCACCTATTTATAGGCATGGGTCGCAGCCCACGCAAAATTACATTAATGCCCCTTACATTTATCAATAACTCTATGATAATTCTTCGAGGTCTAATCTGGTTTTTCATCTTTAAGTCGGTTTCCTTTTCTGCCGCTATTCCGAAGCTCTTCTACACACAGCTTCGGCTCTGCGCCAACCTTCGTGTTCTTTGTGCTTCTTCGTACCATGGCTCTGATCCGAGTCCGAAGATACCTGTCAATGTACTTTACTCCAGAAACATTGTTAAATCATGGTTTTGAGGACCTTCGGAAGCCGAAGGCCCCCAATACTTAGGACACACATCCCCAATGGACATGTTCCTTAGCGCGATGCATGGAGCCTCTTCAACACCTATCTCATCAAGATCAACTTGCTCTACTTGAGAGCCGTTAGTCTCATCAAACACAACGTCACAAGAAACTTCAACTTGTCCAGAGGACTTGTTAAAGACTCTATATGCCCTTGTGTTTGAATCATATCCTAGTAAAAAGCCTTCTACAGTCTTAGGAGCAAATTTTGATTTTCTACCTCTTTTAATAAGAATAAAGCATTTGCTACCAAAGACTCTAAAATATGAAATATTGGGCTTTTTACCAGTTAGGAGTTCGTATGATGTCTTCTTGAGGATTCGGTGTAGATATAACCGGTTGATGACGTAGCAGGCGGTGTTGACCGCCTCGGCCCAAAACCGATCCGAAGTCTTATACTCATCAAGCATGGTTCTTGCCATGTCCAATAGAGTTCGATTCTTCCTCTCTACTACACCATTTTGTTGTGGGGTGTAGGGAGAAGAGAACTCATGCTTGATGCCCTCCTCCTCAAGGAAGCCTTCAATTTGAGAGTTCTTGAACTCCGTCCCGTTGTCGCTTCTAATTTTCTTGATCCTTAAGCTGAACTCGTTTTGAGCCCGTCTCAAGAATTCCTTTAAGGTCTCTTGGGTGTGAGATTTTTCCTGCAAAAAGAACACCCAAGTGAAGCGAGAATAATCATCCACAATAACTAGATAGTACTTACTCCCGCCGATGCTTATGTAAGCTATCGTGCCGAATAGATCCATGTGTAGGAGCTCCAGTGGCCCGTTAGTTGTCATGATGTTCTTATGTGGATGATGGGCACCAACTTGCTTTCCTGCTTGGCATGCGCTACAAACCCTGTCTTTCTCAAAATGAACATTGGTTAATCCTAAAATGTGCTCTCCCTTTAGAAGCTTATGAAGATTCTTCATCCCAACATGTGCTAGTCGGCGATGCCAGAGCCAGCCCATGTTAGTCTTAGCAATTAAGCAAGTGTCGAGTTCAGCTCTATCAAAATTCACTAAGTATAGCTGACCCTCTAACACTCCCTTAAATGCTATTGAATCATCACTTCTTCTAAAGACAGTGACACCTACATCAGTGAATAAACAGTTGTAGCCCATTTTGCATAATTGAGAAACGGAAAGCAAATTGTAATCTAATGAATCTACAAGAAAAACATTGGAAATACAATGGTCAGGTGATATAGCAATTTTACCCAATCCTTTGACCAAACCTTGATTTCCATCCCCGAATGTGATGGCTCGTTGGGGGTCTTGGTTTTTCTCGTAGGAGGAGAACATCTTCTTCTCCCCTGTCATGTGGTTTGTGCACCCGCTGTCGATAATCCAACTTGAGCCCCCGGATGCATAAACCTACAAAACATGTTTAGTTCTTGACTTTAGGTACCCAAATGGTTTTGGGTCCTTTAGCATTAGATACAAGAACTTTGGGTACCCAAACACAAGTCTTTGACCCCTTGTGCTTGCCCCCAACATATTTGGCAACTACTTGCCGGATTTGTTAGTTAACACATATGATGCATCAAAAGTTTTGAATGAAAAGCTATGTTCATTTGATACACTAGGAGTTTTCTTCTTAGGCAACTTAGCACGGGTTGGTTGCCTAGAGCTAGATGTCTCACCCTTATACATGAAAGCATGGTTAGGGCCAGAGTGAGACTTCCTAGAATGAATTCTCCTAATTTTGTCCTCGGGATAACCGGTAGGGTATAAAATGTAGCCCTTGTTATCCTAATGTATGGGAGCCTTGCCCTTAACAAAGTTGGACAATTTCTTAGGAGGGGCACTAAGTTTGACATTGCCTCCCTGTTGGAAGCCAATGCCATCCTTGATGCCAGGGCGTCTCCCACTATAGAGCATACTTCTAGCAAATTTAAATTTTTCGTTCTCTAAGTTATGCTCGGTAATCTTAGCATCTAATTTTGCTATAAGATCATTTTGTTGTTTAATTAAAGCCATGTGATCATGTATAGCATCAATGTTAACATCTCTACATCTAGTACAAATAGTAGTATGCTCAACGGTAGATGTAGAGGGTTTGCAAGATTTTAATTCTACAACCTTAGCATGCAATATATCATTTTTAGTTCTAAGGTTGGAAATAGTAGTATTGCAAACATCAAAATCTTTAGCCTTAGCAATTAATTTTTCATTTTCATTCCTAAGGCTAACAAGAGATAAGTTCAATTCTTCAATCTTAGTAAGCAAATCATCATTATCATTCCTAAGATTTGGAATTGAAACATTACAAGCAATAGAATCAACCTTGGCTAACAAATTAGAATTCTCATTTCTAAGGTTGTCTATAGTCTCATGGCAAGTGCTTAGCTCACTAGATAATTTTTCACATTTTTCAACTTCTAGAGCATAAGCATTTTTAACCTTAACATGTTTTTTGTTTTCCTTGATTAGGAAGTCCTCTTGGGTGTCCAAGAGATCATCCTTCTCATGGATTGCACTAATTAATTCATTTAACTTTTCTTTTTGTTGCATGTTTAGGTTGGCAAAAAGAGTGCGCAAGTTATCTTCCTCATCACTAGCATTTTCATCACTAGAGGATTCATATCTAGTGGAGGATTTAGATTTAACCTTTTTCTTTTTGCCGTCCTTTGCCATGAGGCACTTGTGGCCGACGTTGGGGAAGAGAAGTCCCTTGGTGACGGCGATGTTGGCGGCGTCCTCGTCGTCGGAGGAGTCACTAGAGCTTTCGTCGGAGTCCCACTCCCGACAAACATGGGCATCGCCGCCCCTCTTCTTGTAGTATCTCTTCTTCTCCTTTCTTCTCCCCTTCTTGTCGTCGCCCCCGTCACTGTCACTAGATATAGGACATTTTGCAATAAAATGACCGGGCTTACCACATTTGTAACACACTTTCTTGGAGCGAGGTTTGTAGTCCTTCCCCCTCCTTTGTTTGAGGATTTGGCGGAAGCTCTTGATGACGAGCGCCATTTCCTCATTGTCGAGCTTGGAGGCGTCGATTGGTTGTCTACTTGGTGTAGACTCCTCCTTCTTCTCCTCTGTCGCCTTGAATGCAACCGGTTGAGCTTCGGACGTGGAGGGACCGTCAAGCTCGTTGATCTTCCGTGAGCCCTTGATCATAAATTCAAAGCTCACAAAATTCCCGATTACTTCCTCGGGAGTCATTAGTGTATATCTTGGATTCCCACGAATTAATTGTACTTGAGTAGGGTTAAGGAAAATAAGAGATCTTAGAATAACCTTAACCACCTCGTGGTCATCCCACTTTTTGCTCCCGAGGTTGCGCACTTGATTTACCAAGGTCTTGAGCCGGTTGTACATATCTTTTGGCTCCTCCCCTTGGCGAAGACAGAAGCGACCGAGCTCCCCCTCGATCGTTTCCCGCTTGGTGATCTTGGTGAGTTCATCACCCTCGTGCGCCGTCTTGAGCACGTCCCAAACTTCCTTGGCGCTTTTTAGTCCTTGCACCTTGTTGTACTCCTCCCTACTTAGAGAGGCGAGGAGTATGGTTGTGGCTTGGGAGTTGAAGTGCTCGATTTGGGCCACCTTGTCCTCATCATAATCCTCATCCCCTATGGATGGTACCTGTGCTCCAAACTCAACAACATTCCATATACTTTTGTGGAGTGAGGTTAGATGAAATTTCATTAAATCACTCCACCTAGCATAATCTTCACCGTCAAAGGTTGGCGGTTTGCCTAATGGAACGGAAAGTAATGGAGTATGTCTAGAAGTACGAGGATAATGTAAAGGGATCTTACTAAACTTCTTGCGCTCATGGCGCTTAGAAGTTATGGAGGGCGCGTCGAAGCCGGAGGTAGAAGGTGATGAAGTGTCGGTCTCGTAGTAGACCACCTTCCTCATCTTCTTTATTTTGTCGCCACTCCGATGCGATTTGTGAGAAGAAGTCTTCTTCTCCTTCTTCTCCTTCTTCTTCTCCTTGTTGTGGGACTCTCCCGATGAAGCCTTCCCGTGGCTTGTAGCGGGCTTGTCGCCGGTCTCCATCTCCTTCTTGGCGAGTTCTCCCGACATCACTTCGAGCGGTTAGGATCTAATGAAGCACCGGCTCTGATACCAATTGAAAGTCACCTAGAGGGGGGTGAATAGGGTGAAACTGAAATTCTCAAAAATAATCACAACTACAAGCCGGGTTAGCGTTAGAAATATAATCGAGTCCGCGAGAGAGGGTGCAAAACAAATCGCAAGCGAATAAGAAGTGTGACACGCAGATTTGTTTTACCGAGGTTCGGTTCTCACAAACCTACTCCCCATTGAGGAGGCCACAAAGGCCGGGTCTTTTTCAACCCCTTCCCTCTCTCAAACGGTCCCTCAGACCGAGTGAGCTTTCTCTTCTCAAATTAATCGGGAACAAAACTTCCCCGCAAGGACCACCACACAATTGGTGTCTCTTGCCTCGGTTACAAGTGAGTATTGATCTCAAGAAAGAATGAGAAAGAAAGCACGATTGCAAAAGCCAAGCGACAAGAGCGATGAATAACACACGGATCACTTTCTCTCTCAAGTCACTAATCACTAATGATCTCTTTTCTCAATTGTGAAACTTGGAGAGATGGAGGCTTTGAATGTGTCTTGGAATGGATTGCTAGCTCTTGTATTGAATGTTGAAGGTTGGAATGCTTGGATGTGGTGAATGGAGGTGGTTGGGGTTGTATTTATAGCCACCAACCACTTCCTAGCCGTTGCTTTATTTTGCCGACCGCGGACGGTCCGCCCGCCTGGTCCGGACGGTCCGCGCCTGTAGATCAACGGCTGAAAACGCAACGGTCAGTAATAACGGCTATATCAACGGCTATATTGCATTTAATGCGTCGTCAGATGTCAGATAAAGCCTGTCGCAGACGGTCCGGTCGTGCACCCCGGACGGTCCGCGAGGACGCTATAATTCATTTTTCCGAACCCGTCACCTTCGGGTTTTCGGTTCCTCACCTACCGGACGGTCCGCGCCTGAAGCCGGACGATCCGCGTGAGGTCTCAGACGGTCCTTGCTTTTCCTCCAGACGGTCCGTAGTGCAGACTTGGATTTTTGCATTGGTTCTGTCCGAGGGTCATCCTGGTGTTGCGGACGGTCCGCCGCAAGGGCCCGGACGGTCCGTGCTTGGCCTGTTTTTTCAAAAAGCTTCTCCTGTCCGGAATATTCTACGGTATTCCGGACAGTCGATTTTAGTATAGTTGTAGATGAACCTTTGGCACCTGTAGAACATATAATCTAGAGCAAACTAGTTAGTCCAATTATTTGTGTTGGACAATTCAACCACCAAAATAAATTAGGAGATAGGTGTAAGCCTAATTCCCTTTCAATCTCGATGTCATAATCCTTAATCATCTCTAGCAATCTCCGCTGACGGAGATTGAGATCTGGTTGGGTGAAAATGTACTTTAGGCTCTTGTGATCTGTGAAAAATATGACATTTGTTTCCAATCAGGTAATGTCTCCATATCTTCAGGGCATGCACTATGGCTGTTAATTCCAAATCATGGGTTGGATAATTCTGTTCATGAGGCTTGAGTAGGCGTGATGCATAGGCGATGAATTTCTCATTCTGCATAAGCACACATCCCAAACCTTGTCTTGAAGCATCACAGAAGATGACAAAACTTTGGTGGATGTCTGACAGTGTCAAAACTGGCACGGTTGTGAGTTTCTTCTTTATGATTTGGAAACTTTCTTCACACTTTGGGGTCCACACAAATTTGTTGTCCTTCTTGAGGAGCTCATTCATGGGTCTTGCTATGCTAGAGAATCCTTTGATAAAACGGCGGTAATATCCTGCCATTCCCAAGAAGCTTCAAATTCACTAACGTTGGATGGCTGCTTCCATTTGGACACTACTTCTACTTTGGATGGGTCCACTTCTATCTCTTATGTTGTTAAGATATGCCCGAGGAAGGCTATCTTCTCTAACCAGAATTTGCATTTGCTGAGCTTGGCATAGAGTTGATGTGCTCTGAGTCTTTCGAGGACAACCCGGAGGTGATGCTCATGATCCTCACGGCTCTTGGAGTAGATAAGGATGTCGTCAATAAAGACTACGACAAACTTATCCAACTCTTCAATAAATACCTTATTCATAAGATTCATGAAAAAGGTGGGTGTGTTGGTTAGTCCAAAGGGCATTACTGTGAACTCATACTGTCCGTACCGGGTGACAAATGTCGTCTTCTGAACGTCTGCTTCCTTGATTCTCAGTTGATGATATCCTGACCTTAGATCAATCTTGGAGAAATACTTGGCCCCTTGAAGCTGGTCAAAGAGGTTGTCAATCCGAGGTAGTGGATACTTGTTTTTTATTGTAACTTCATTTAAGGATCGGTAGTCAATGCGCATTCACATGCTTCCATCCTTCTTGGTGACGAACAAGACTAGTGCTCCCCAAGGAGATGAACTGGGACGAATGTACCCTTTCTGTTGAAGTTCTGCGATCTGGAGCTTCAGTTCTGCCAATTCTGTGGGAACCATGCGGTATGGTCTTTTTGCGATTGGTGTGGTGCCTGGGATCAGATCAATGTAGAATTCTACCTCTCTTTCCGGAGGCATTCCAGGCAATTCTTCCGGGAACGCATCCATGAATTCTTCTACCACAGATATACTTTCTGTTGCTAGGCTAAACACTATTGGATCTTGGGTCGGTGGCCGGGCTTTGCATGAAACTAATTTTCCTTGGTGATCAATGAGAAGAATAGTATTATTTGCGCAACTTATAATGCCATTGTGTTTGGTCAACCAATCCATCCCTAAGATCACATCAATTCCATGGATGGTTGTACGGCTAAGTCTGCCAAGAATACTACCCCACTTAAAAGAATTCTGACTTGGGAGCATTTGAGGTGGCATAGAAGGTATGACCCTGGGGTTCGGGTGACTAAAGGAATTTCTAGAGATGCAGTGGGAATGCCATGCTTTTGCACAAAACTAGTGGCGATGAATGAATGGGATGCTCCAGAGTCAAAAAGTACAGCAGCGGGGGTAAATTCGACTAGGAACTCACCGAGCACTACTCCAGGAGCTTGCTGAGCTTCTTGAGCGTCGACGTGATTTACTCATGCCCTGCCGTGAAACTAGGTCTTGCTTAGCTGGCTGTTGGAGGAGGGTGCCTTGGAGGCAGGTGCTGAAACATTCTTGGGGCCATTCACCGAATTGGAGTAGGTAGGTACGGATGTCTTTAACTGAGGACAATTATTATTGTAGTGACTGGGGTCTCCACAGTGCCAACAAGCATTGGCTAGAGGTTGGTTGCTTGCAACAGATGGGGTGTGGAGGGAACTTTGACCTGGTTGGCTAAAACGTGACGGAACATGCCCTGTTGGCTTGCTGAAGCTCGGTCCTTTGGGAGGAAACCCAAAAGATTGGACTCTCTGGTGCCTGTCCTGCTGCTGAGCTCGGAGAACTTGAAACTTCCTCTTGAGGTGACCCTTTTCTTCTTCCCGAGCTCTTTCCACCTAGATGGCCTTGTTTGAGAGGTGCGAAAAACTAAGGAAATCTTGGCTGGCGAGGATGGTCTTGAGTTCTGGTCTCAGTCCCTTCAGGAAACGGGCCATCTTCTTGGCTTCCGTGCTGACATCATCAGGCGCATAGCGAGCTAGTTCTGTGAATTTGTGAACGTATTCACTGATAGATCTCCCTCCTTGAGTTAACTCCCGAAATTTTTCTTCTTTGAGCTGGACGATCCCTAGGGGCACATGATGCTCTCGGAAAGCGGCTTCAAATTATGCCCAGGTAGCATCTCTGACGGCACCGCTGAAAGTATCCCACCAGGATAGGGCCATTCCAGAGAGTTGATGAGCAGCAAGATGAACACGCTGGTTCTTAGGGCATCCGACGGCTTCTAACTTCCTTTTTACTGTGCGCAGCCAGTCATCAGCGTCGAGCGGGTTGCTGGATTCGGTGAATGTGGGTGGCTTGAGCCTTAGGAACTCTCCCATTTTGCCCTTAGGTCTTCCTCCATTCGGGTGCTGGTTCTCGAGGCTTCTAGTGAGGACTTCAATGAGTCGGGTTTGGTTGGCCAGAACTTGGGCTAGGTCTAATGGCAGCTCTGGAGGTGCGGGGAGGTGGGTCTCACTCCCTTCTCCACCGACTTCTCCTTCAGCACCTAGGGGAGACCTTGCTCCAATCCCTAAGGCCGTAGGTGTGGTTTTATCCGAGGCCATCAACTAGAGGGAGAAAGAATTACTACTATGCATATGCCATTTTTCTTCAAACATGTTATTTTATTCAGCACTCAAGTTCATTACAAGCATACAATTACCACAGATCACACTACGCACGAGCGTTTTCTAAGGTGTCCCCAAACTCTTTGAGAAGATCATCAAGGCTAGCCAGGGACACTTCCTCAACGTCGGAAAAGTTTTCTATCCCTAGGGGAGGCAGTGTTGGTGGGGCTTCCTCCTTTGGGTCAGTCTGGCATCCTTTGCTCTTGAACCGCTTTCAGATCTTCTTGATGGGGCGAGCTTCTTTAACTTCTTAGCATAGTCCATCTTCAGAGTCTGGTATGCCTCACGAGTGTTGGCTTCTTCGCCTTCCGCCATCTCGAGACTATCTTGAAGAGACGCCTTTTCTTCCTTCAGTTCCTTGATTTTTTGCTTTAGGCTTTCCACCCGGGAATTTAGGTGGGTGCAATGGGAGAAAAGGTCATCATAGTGGTTGTCAAGGGTGTGGATATATCCGGCCATGTAGACTATGGTAGGGTCATCTTCATTAGGATCTCTCCCTGACAAGGCCTAGAGTCTTTTCCTCTAAGCAGGAGTATTTTTGTTGCTGGGTGGAAAGTAGCGAAGGGGTGTCTCAGAGACTTCCCTGCTGTAGTTTTGGCATAGCTGGCGGAGGCCTTTTTGGGCAGCATTCCTGCAGGTGTCTGGGAAATGGTGTCTAGTGGTGGTGATTTGGAAGGGAGGGTGATTTGGGTAGTTTCGGCTTTCTCCAGGTAGACTGCCATAGAGCATTTTTCAATCCCGTTCTTGCGATATTCTTTCCAGACATACTCTGGCTTCTTGCGGATCCCCATGCGAAGCGCGTAGCTCTGAAGAAGGTGAGGGAATCCTTCCACCTCCGAGCAGTAGGATGTCCTAATGACAAAGGAGCCTTCCATCTAGTAGCAAGAGAAAAAGGGTTGTTAATATCGGGGAAAGAAGAGAAGGTTCTTTTAGAGGTTAAGAGGTCTTTTATTTTAAGGAAAGCTTTTTAGGTCAGGGCTGCGGCCTATGGCCAGTCCTATGGATCTGATACCACCTGAAGCGCCCCAATCCTCTCGGACTCAAATGTGATACAATTACTAGTCCTAGGAGGCTAGTAAACACATCCCTTACTTCAAATAGTACATAGTTTTGAATAACAGTTATTACAATACCAAAGTACAAGCTCTAGCGAGCCTGGAATACAAAGCACAGTGGAAGATCATTTAGCCCAAGCCATAGGCAGACTGGGTGCAGACACATCCTCCTTCTAGTCGAACATAGCGGAAAAGAAGTCTTCAGCTGCTGAAAAACATAAATAAATATTGGTGAATACACTAGGTATTCCGCAAGCCCATCCCGCCCGCAAAGAGAGAGGGACCTATACAGTACATGCTTGGTATGGTGGAGTTGAAGTCACTCTTCTTTTTCAAAGAAAGGCAATACTTTGATGGTTTACCCCAGAGAGAGAAGTAGCACATTTTCACACTCAACCACCACTGAGCTTCCCGCTCCCTTGACATTGTTTTCGTTTCCAAAAACACCCACACACACTTCCCAGTTTACAGAGATCAAAAACACTAATTGCCATACCACACCAGACTCGTCCATTCCAGTGGACATGGACTATTCGAATAGGTTTCAAACTCTGCGCAGAGGGGTACACTTTACCCACAAGTCCGGCTCTGCGGTCTCATGGCCAATGAGACCCGAATCTAAATCTCTTTCCTTCCTTGCACGTCCTTACCTTAACGGTTATACCAGAAGGAGTCAGGCCACTGCCATGCTCAAACCGGATAAAACATTCCCCCTCCTTATCATCCTGGTGCTCCCCAGCCATCATAACCCTAGGGTTTAGACCGTACAAGTTCAGATTGAGCGACTGCCCATACAGTCTCGAGTGGTTGTACTTGACATGAGTACTGGTAGTGAAGGATGACAAACCGTTCCTTATATGAGGGGACAATCTTTCTGCTCACACCTAACCCGGTTGATCCAACACCTGAGGCCCTCCCCTAAACCAGGGAGTCCCTGACTATCCCACTCAAAAGGTGATAAGGGTGAATACCCTTCATCATACACTTTTGAAAACATTTTCCTTTTTAGAAAAACCACCATTTTCCTCAACCCACATTTTGTACTCGAAAGATATTGTTTAACGTGGGCCATCTCTCGACTCACAATGCAAGGGACCCAACCCTTACCCCGGCTTAGGCAGTGGTAGAAAGAATAGGTAATTCATGCATCAAGGGAAGAATAGACTTGCCTTCGTCATAGTTCTCTTGGCACGAAAGGTCTATTTTCAAGAGGTCGGGCTCCTGCCCTTCTTCCGGAGCTACGCTTTCCGAAGGGTAGGATCCCTCTTCGCCTAGCAAAAATAGGCAATAAACACTACATCAACCATGTTGGCTTAATGAAGTGTGCCAAGTTTTAAATATTATCATTTTGTGACCTAGAGAATATTTGGACTATTTTTGGTGCATAAAATATCAACATATATATATATATATGAAAAATAAGAAAATAAAAAGGAAAAAAGGAAAAAGGATTCCTGGTTAGCTAGGCCCGGGGGGAATTTTGGCCAAGCGCGGGTGTAACACCCTGAATTTGGGGGTATAAAATTTCTTTCTAATGATCACCCAAATTCATGTGTTACTCTTCTCTCTCTCACCCTAGGTTCTATCTCTCTCTAGATTCTCTCTCCCTTTTTCCCTTTTATGTAGAGTTAGCTTAAGTTAGTGGAGGTTAATTATTTATTTTTGCCAAAACACTATGGGTCATGACATGTTGCATCATGCTGAGCTTAAATATTCTTTGAATTGTTGGACATGTTTCAATTAGTTTGAATTTGAAACTTGAATTGAATTTGGATTGAAACCCCTAGAGAAATGAAATGGAAAAGCAATTGGAAAATCCAGAGAAAAAGAAAAAGGCAAAGCAGCCCAGCCGGCCCAGCTCGGCCCAGCCAGGCCGCGCGCCCGCACCGCCAGACAGGTGGGATCCACCTGTCAGCGGCAACTTCCTCTCCCGCGCGCCCTCTCTCTCTCTCTCTCGCTCGCTGCCTAGTGGGGCCAGGCTGTCGGCGTCGGTTTCTTCGCTCGCGCGCCCCTCTTCCCTCGCTGCCTCGCGGGCCTGCTCTGCCAGATGCCGAGTCGTTGCCCCGCGCCCCCCTTCTCTGTCTCTGCGCCGTGGGCCTCCCCTGTCAGCTCTGCCCTCCCCGCGCCCGCCATGGACCAGTGAGCGCGCACTCGCGCACGTCGTCGGGATCCTCGGCCACGTCGCTCTGCCCACTCCCTAGCTCCTTTTTGAGCCCCGGCCGTGCCCGCACTCACTCCCTCACCTCATTTCACTCAGTCCCGCCCTCGCTCGCGCTTTGCTCACGCCGCCAGACCTCACTAGAGACCCGCACCCACCTCTCCGGCCATCTAGCTCGCCGGAGACCGTACCAAGCCACCCCGAGCTCCGCCCCGAGGTGACACCTGTTCCCGTGCTTAGTTTCCCCAATTTCGACTTGTTGTCGGCCAATTTCGGCTTTGCCAGAGTTCGATCGTGGCAGTCCGCCGTGCCCGCGCGGTGACTGGCAAAATTAGCCTGGCCCAGTGCCCTCGCGTTGGTCCCTAAGGTACCCCTCCCTCTGCTGAAGCTATCCCAAGCCTTAGCGCGCCTCAAGCCCCCTCCCCACGACCGGAATCCCTCACCGGATTTCCTCTAGTCCGCCCGAGGCCTTTTCCCTGCCATTCCCCCTCTCTGACCTCGGATTCGTGGCCTTTTCCCCGCCACTGAGTTCGTCGTGTCGTTCTCCCCCTCTGTGTCCAATTCCAGTGACCCCGGAACCACCCTAGCACGTGCCTGCCCCAACTCCAGCGACTTCACCGTCGCGAGGAGGAGTGGCCCCGCCTGCAGCCGTTCACCCTCCCCCGGTCTGATCTCCCCCGTCTGATCTTGATCGCATGGCCCACATCGCGTGATACCGCTTCGCGCACGCGCGCTTTGTGCCCCTGGCCCGCCTATCAGCGCTCGTGTCCCTTGGTGCTGGGCCCGATCAGTCAGTGCTCTCTCCCCCTCGGTCGCTGACACCCCTGGCCCACCTGTCAGCGCTCGCTCGCCCGAGCATGCGTGCCCTCTGCCGCAGATCTAATATCGACCGTCGATTTCTGATCTAACGGTTTGAATCGCCCGATACCCCTTCGCGCGGTAGTTTTATTAAAGAGACCCTCGGTTTGTTTAGAATCAACCCGCCGTCCCTGGTTTTCGCGCACAGGCCCCTGTAATCTTGCAGATTGAACCCTAGGCTTTTAAATAATTATAGAATTTGACCTATTTTCATATTTTAAATTCCCAAACTTGTTTATTTCATAACTTTTGCATATGAACTCCAAATTTAGTGATTCAAATTGCAAAATGTTCATAGGAATATTCTCTGTTTAAATAAATTAGTTCCATTTACAATCTGTACATTCCAATTTTATGGTTAACTATGGATTAGTATATGTGTAGATTTGTTTATTTAATAAAATAAATAAAAGGAAAACCTTAGGGGTTAAAGTATGTTTAGTTTGGTGAGACTAATAACATGTATCACATGAATTTTTCTCTGGTCTAACTTTTAGGTCATAGCAAAATAAATAGAACTAGGTTGTGTAATTATGGACAACACTTAAGAATAATCTATTTCTAAATGAAATTAGTTCATGTTATACTTTGACCTCATTATTCCTTATTTAGTGTTGTGCCTTTTTAAGATGTATTCCAATGTTTGTACATGTTTGGTGTGCTATTCAGTTGTACTTTCCAAGTGTATTGAATGCATGCTCGCTTTATTTAGACAACAAGCACTCCGAGGTTCTCGAGTGTGTTGTTGGAGACCTCCCTGAGCAACAACCTGGTGAAGGCAAGTGTCCTCTGACCTATTATGTCCTACATGCTTTATAATTCACTGTCCCGCATTACTTTATGAAACCTAAGGATTGACTAGTCTGTATTTACTTATCCTTGTTTACCTTTTTGGGTTATCATGGTTAGCATCTTGCTTTTGCTTTACTTTAATCAATGAACATGATGTGAATATTTATGATAGATGATATTGTGGTACTCTAGGGGGCTCATGCCTTTTTCCTAAGTACCTCTCCGTAAGGACCTGTTCATGGAGTGACCACCCGGGATAACAGTGCAACCATGAGGGTGGAATGGGATGCCCATAGCTGATTAATTAGATGAACCTGGGGGTGTAGTTGGCTTTGCCGGAGGGCCGTCAATGGGGGTCGGGGTGTAGTGCTCGCTCTACCAAGGGGAGGTGTACTGCATTTGTACGACTGGTGAAACCTAACGAGCAGCTATGCACCAGGGGAGTCTTTGTAAAGGCTATGTAGTGTATCCCTGGCCATTCACCTCGATAGTGAAGATCGGGTCTGTACAACCCAGGCTGGAAAGGGATCACGACTCATGCGTAAAGTGTGCAACCTCTGCAGAGTGTTAGAAACTGGTATATCAGCCGAGCTCACGGTTAAGAGCAGCCTTGGGATCCTCTTTGATTAGAAGAACTTTAGATACTTTTATGATGATGGTTAACAATGATGTTATAAATCTGATCTCTGGTATTTCCTCTTTTGAGGGAGTACTTTTGGGTAATGTTGGGGGTCTGCTTTGTCGCCGAAGGTCCCATAAGAAGAAACACCTTCGGAAAGTTGACACAAAGCCGAAGCTATCAATCAGAGAGCTTCGGAGTATATTTCCAGATGCACTGACTTAAAGATAAAATGACCAATCGGACCATGATAGCTTGTATTATGATTATAATCATTTGTAAAGGGCATGAATGTAATTTCTCATAGGCTGCGTCCTGTGCCTATAAATAGATGAACAGTTTCACGTTATCTTGTATTCGCTCGTACGCAATGTTCGGATTTTTGCCTTCTGTCAAGACGAAGGTACAAATGTAATTAAATATCATTTTTAATTATTCAAGTTTATATAATAAAGATATATGGATGTTGTTATATGATTGTTCATGTTATCTTCCATGTTTCATATGCTTTGTCTTTCATTATCGTATATCATGATGATGAAGGTACGTCCTTCAAGACCTTCGTCCGAAGATCATTATATCCTAAGGGAAATAATGCTTCGAAGGACGAAGGACATTAACATTTAAAACTTTGTGTTGCCTTGTTCTTAACTCATAGCATTTGAGAACAAGTCCCCAACATTGGCGCCCACCTCCGGTGAACTCACTTCCACTGTCGAGTTGATGGCTTCGTTCAATAATCAAGCTGAAACTGCTTCGGCTACGAAGTTGGTGCTCCCGATAACAGGCGGTTCATGCTCAGAGCCAGCCAACAAGAAACAGAAGGAGGAGGCTTAGAGAAGGGTACAACATGTTGGGGTGCAGAGACCCTTCATCAAGTCAAAATGGTCCCACATCCCAATCACCTTCTCCCAGGAGGACCTTCAGCTCAAGGATTACCCTCACAATGATGCTATGGTCATATCTTGTGTCATCAAGGGATTTCTGGTCCACAATGTTCTGGTTGATACGGGCAGTGCAACGGATATCATATTTGCTAAGGCCTTCAGACAGATGCAAGAGCCAGAGGACAAGATTCATGATGCTACACACCCTCTTTGTGGCTTCGGAGGAAGGCAGATTGTAGCACTTGGCAAGATCACAATGCCAGTAACCTTCGGATTTGTCCACAATACAAGGACTGAACAGGTTGTGTTTGATATTGTTGACATGGAATACCCCTACAATGCAATCATTGGTCGTGGGACACTTAATGCTTTCGAAGCAATTCTTCATCCAGCATATCTATGCATGAAGATACCTTCGGAACAAGGGCCTATTGCTATTCATGGAAGTCAGGAAGCTGCCAGAAAGGCTGAGGGAAATTGGACAGACTCAAAAGCCATCCACAATATAGATGGAGCCGAAGCTAGTGAACAGTACAAGTACAGAAGAGAGAAGGCTGCTTCATCTGATCAGCCGAAGCCCATGCTTCTATGTGAAGACATAGCAGAGCAGAAGGTATTGCTGGGGTCTCAATTATCTGAAGAGCAGGAGAAAACTTTGATAAGGTTTTTATTCAACAACAAAGATGTTTTTGCATGGTCGGCCAATGATCTCTGTGGTGTCAACAGGGACGTCATTGAACCTTCACTCAATGTCGATCCATCCTTTAGGCCCAGAAAGCAAAGGCTTCAGAAAATGTCTGATGATAAAGCCGAAGGTGCTCGGAATGAAGTAAAAAGACTTCTCAGTGCTGGTGTCATCAGAGACGTAAAATATCTAGAGTGACTAGCCAATACTGTTATGGTGAAGAAGGCCAATGGCAAATGGATAATGTGTATTGACTTCACAGATCTTAACAAGGCCTGTCCAAAGGACGAGTTTCCATTACCAAGAATAGACTCTCTTGTAGATGCAGCGGCTTCTTAAGAGCTTATGAGTCTGCTGGATTGCTACTCTGGATATCATCAGATATGGATGAAGAAGGAGGACGAGCCGAAGACTAGATTCATAACTCCCATTGGTACCTATTGTTATCTTCGGATACCTGAGGGGCTTAAGAATGCCAGAGGAAGCTTCAACAGAATGACAGCCAGGGTCCTTTATTCTCAGATAGGCAGAAATGTGCTAACATACGTTGATGACATCATAGTAAAAAGCACGAAGCAAGAAAATCATATTACTGATTTGCAGGAAACATTTGCTAATTTTAGGCAAGCTGGCCTCAAATTAAATCCAGTAAAATGTGTCTTTGGAGTGAAGAAGGGCAAGTTCCTTGGCTGTCTAGTTTCAACAAAGGGGATCGAAGCTAACCCAAGCAAGATCGAAGCTATCCTTCGGATGGAGCCGCCAAGCACAAAGAAGGGGGCCCAACGGCTGACAGGAAGATTGGCATCTTTGAATCGATTTATATCTTGATCAGCAGAAAGAAACTTACCATTCTTTGAAGTACTAAAGTCAACCGAAGTTTTTCAATGGGGCCCAGCTCAACAGAAAGCCTTTGAAGAGCTGAAGCAATATTTGATCGATCTAACAACATTAACTCCACCTGTGCCAGGGGCTCCGTTGCTATTGTATGTAGCAGCTTCACACTCTGCAGTGAGTGCGACACTTGTACAGGAGAAGCTTGAAGAACAAACTAAAAAGCAGGTCCCAGTATACTTCGTCTCCGAAGTTTTAAGTTTATCAAAGAAAAACTATACAGAATTGGAGAAGGTGTTGTATGTTGTGTTAATGGCCTCCAAAAAGCTTCGGCATTATTTTCAAGCATACCACATAATTGTTCCTTCATCACAACCTCTGAAGGATATTATGAGGAACAGAGAAGCTACTAGAAGGATTGGAAAGTGGGCCGCGGAGCTTAATGAATTCACCATTGATTACGTGCATAGATCTTCAATCCAATCCCAAGCGTTAGCATACTTCATCGCAGATTGGATGCCAGGGGCTCACGAAGAAGAAATAAACAAAGATACCGAAGCTTGGACAGTGTTCTGCGATGGTTCTTGGGGAACCTTCGGTGCAGGAGCAGCTGCGGTCCTAGTGGCACCTTCAAAAGTCAAAACATGTTATGCAGCCAAACTAGATTTCAGTTGCACAAATAATATTGTTGAGTATGAAGCACTTCTGTTGGGGCTTCGGAAGTTAAGGGCAATGGGAATAAGAAGGGCCATCCTAAAGACTGACTCTCAAGTTATTTCTGGCCATGTGGACAAAAGTAGCAAGGCAAGAGATCCGAAGCTCGAAAGATATCTGGATACAGTTCGAAGGTTGGAGGCTTCTTTCGATGGCTTTTCTGTCAAGAATATTCCAAGAGGTGAAAATGAGCGTGCAGATTTGCTAGCCAAATCGGCGGCTCAGGGGCTCCCTTTACCTTCGGAACTATTTTTTGAAACAATAAAAGCACCTTCGGTTGAACTCATGGAGAGAGCAGTACTTACTATTTCTCCAGTACACAGTGAAGATTGGAGGACTGAAATTATATCTTTCCTCCAAGGCAATTGTCTTTCAAGTGACGAAGCTTATAACAAGAGAATGGAGGCAAGGACAAGACCATATGTGATAATAGAAGGGGAATTGTATAAACATGGAGTTTGTTCCCCACTCCTCAAGTGTTTATCAAGAGCTGAAGGTATTGAATTAATGAAAGAGATACACGCAGGTCTGTGTGGATCTCACATTGGGTCTAGGCCCTTGCTGGGAAAAGTTTTTCGACAAGGATTTTACTGGCCGAAAGCAGCTTCGGATGCAGCAGAGCTAGTCCAAAAAATGTGAAGGCTGACAAAAATGTGCAAGAGACCAGAAGCAACCTTCATCTCTCACTCAGTTAATACAGCCCACTTGGTCATTGCAAACATGGGGCCTCGATTTGCTAGGCACACTTCCACCAGCACAAGGCAATTTAAAATATGTTGTGGTGGCGGTAGAATATTTTTCCAAGTGGATTGAGGCGAAGCCTTTGGCCACAATAACTTCGGTCACAGTCCAGAAATTCTTCTGGAAAAACATTGTTTGTCGCTTCGGTGTGCCGAAGGCTATCACTGTAGACAATGGAACACAGTTTGATGCCGAAGCTTTCAAGGAATTCTGTGATTAGATTGGCACGAAGATTCATTTTGCATCAGTCAGACATCCAGAGTCAAATGGACTTGTCAAAAGAGCAAATGGCATTATAATGACGGGAATAATGAAGTTAATCTTCAATCAGCCCAGAGGAAAGTGGTCAGATGAGTTGATTAAAGTGGTGTGGAGCTACAACACAACAATATCAAGGTCAACAAGTTTTACACTATTCAAGTTATTGTTTGGTGACGAAGCTATAACCCCAGAAGAAGCTAAGGCAGGATCAATTAGAACAGTAGCTTCGGTAGAGGACGAAGCTAATTATTCTGTGGCAAAAGATGCTATAGAAGGGACCAGAATTCAGGCTGTGGAGAATATCAATAAATACCAAGCCAAAACAATAAAATGGCGTGACAGAAAAGTTCGGCTAAAAACATTAAGCCAGGGCATTTGGTGCTTCGGAGAGTGGCCAATCCAGACACAATAGGCAAGTTACAGTTGAAGTGGGAAGGACCCTTTCTGGTGGTATCTTCGTCAAGACCCGGTTCTTACATATTGAAGGATATGGACGGCAACGACATTCCTAGATCTTGGAATGCGGATGAGCTTTGGCCATATTATGTGTAACTTGATGTAATCTTTTTCATTTTTCCTATGGCACCCTTTTCCTTTCTAAGGGGGAGAAATGTTTTTAATGGGGCCATTGTTTGTAATTTTTCCTCTTTTATTCAGCTCTACGAGAGCAAAATCCCCCAAAATATGTAAATGTAAAATCTGAGCATGCACCATCGAGTGCAAGGAAAACAAAACAGGGAGAAGCTCGAAAGTCGTCCCTAAGGGGATGCAGAGCACGACGAAGCTACAAAGAAAGTCGTTCCTAAGGGAGCGCAGCGTAAGTTTTCTGCTCAAAAGTCGTTCCTAAGGGAATGCAGAGCCAAATACCGCCGAAATATAAGGCGAAGCGCGAAAAGTCAACACGAATACCGCCGAAATAGAAGGCGAAGAAGTTCAAAAGACGTTCCTAAGGGGATGCAGAACTTACACCGAAAAATAAGCGGTAAAGCCGAAAAATAAGCGGCAAAGAGACTTCAGTCATTCCTAAGGGAATGAGGGCTATGGTTGTGGCTTCATATATGTGTGTTTGGACATTCATTTGCATGTCACATTACATCATACATTGCATTCATAAACATTCATTTAGACATACATAGGATCATCATCATCATATCATACAGACACAGGCAGATGCTTCGGCTATAAGGATAAGGCTTCCGCAAAAAAAAGAAGCAGTTTCATGCTTCGTTGTGTACGAAAAGAAGGGAAGGTGTTTTTCGCCTTCGGCTCAAAAAATACAAGTTTCGTCCACATCAAAGTAGTTCATACATGGACGAAAAGGTAGAAATATATTACAAGGTATGTACAAATTTACAGAATAAGTATCTGATTCTTAAATTACAAATTTTTTACAAGGATAATACAAGATTTTTTTCTAGAGTTTTTTTCGCAGCAAGGTCTTCAGCTTCATCATCATTAAGCTTCGGATCACCTGTCAAGCTTCGGCTCACTATTCCTCAGCTTTGTCATCCTGTACATATCAAAGCGGTATGACAAAAGTGCAAATTTCAAGGAGAAGGTAAAGCAACAGGCACAAATTTCTTACTGGCTTAAGGTGGCTTTGAGCTTCGTCGCAAGCCATGTCTCGCCTGCCCTTCGTCCAGATTTGTGTTATGAATTTATTTCCTATGTGTCGGGGACCATAATTAGGGGTACCCCCAAGACTCCTAAACTCGGCTAGTAACCACCATCAGCACTAGCTGCAAAGGCCTAATGGACGCAATTCAGGTCAAGGCTCCGTCCACTCAAGGGACACGATCTCGCCTCGCCTGAGCCCAGCCTCGGGCAGGAACAGTAGACCCAGGCGGATTCACGCCTCGCCCGAGGGCCTCCTCAAGCAACGGGCGCACCTTAAACACGTCCGAGGCCCAGCTCGGGCAGGCTTCGCAGTGAAGCAACCTTGGTTGGATCGCCACGCCAACCGACCATATCGCAGGAGCATTCAATGCAAGGATCACCTGACACCTTATCCTGACGCGCGTTCCTCAGTCGACAGGGCCAAAGTGACCGCAGTCATTTCGCCCCACCACTGACTGACCTGACAGGAAAACAGCGCCGCCTGCCCTGCTCCGACTGTTGTGCCACCCGCCAGGGTGAGGCTGACAGCAGCCAAGTCTAGCCTCGGGCGCCATAGGAAGCTCCGCCTCGCCCGACCCCAGGGCTCGGCTCCCGCCTCGACCTCGGAAGACGGTTTCCGCCTCGCCCGACCCCAGGGCTCGGACTCAACCTCGACCCTGGAAGACGGTCTTCGCCTCGCCCTACCCTAGGGCTCGGACTCAACCTCGACCTCGGAAGATGGTCTCCGCCTCGCCCGACCCCAGGGCTTGGACTCAGCCTCGACCTTGGAGGAGTCACCGCCTTGCCCGACCTTGGGCTCGGACCGACCACACTACAAGGAGGTACATCATTACCCTACCCCTAGCTAGCTCAGGCTACGGGGAACAAGACCGGCGTCTCATCTGGCTCGCCCCGGTAAATAAGTAATGATGGCACCCCGCGTGCTCCCATGACGACGGCGGTTCTCAGCCCCCTATGGAAGTAAGGAGACGTCAGCAAGGACACGATAGCCCCGACAGTTGTGCTTCTACAGGGCTCAAACGCTCCTCCGACGGCCACGACATCACATGAACAGGGCACTAACACCTCTCCGACAGCCACGTCGGCATGTACATAGGGCTCTGGCTCCTCTCTGCCAGACACGTTAGCACATTGCTACACCCCCCATTGTACACCTGGACCCTCTCCTTACATCTATAAAAGGAAGGTACAGGGCCCTCGTACAGAAAGGTGGCCGCGTGGGAGGACGGGCTGACGGACAGGCTCTCTCTCTCCCTCGCGAACGCTTGTAACCCCCTACTGCAAGCGCATCCGCCCTGGGCACAGGATAACACGAGCCGCGGTTCCCCTTTTTTTCCCCCTTGTGTTCCATCTCACGCCGACCCATCTGGGCTGGGACACGCAGCGACAATTTACTCGCCGGTCCAAGGACCCCCCAGGGTCGAAACGCCGACAGTTGGCGTGCCAGGTAGGGGCCTGCTGCGTGTTGACGAACAGCTTCCCGTCAAGCTCCAGATGGGTAGTCTCCAGCAACCTCTCTAGCCCGGGACGCTGCTCCATTTCGGGAGTCTCGAGTTCATGTCCCTCGATGGCAGCTACGACATGGTACTCCTTCCTCCGCCGGGCGACAACGACAACGACGGCCGTCAGCCCGCCCGACGGCGGTGGAATCGACGACGTCTTCCCTGCGTGGCGGAAGAGCAGCATCCGGGTCTGTCCCGTCACCTTCCTCGCCGCAGGAGGAGGAGGCGGGGCAACCATGGCCAAGCAGGAGGCGACACCTCGTTGGCTGTCGAGCGAGTCGACGATGCCGGCACCCCAGCGGGGGACATGTCGGGCGTTGACCTCGCGTCTGAGACGAAGACGAGCGTCGTTTCCCTGCAACACGCCAACCCCAAGCGGACGGATGACGCCAGCACGTTCGCGAAGGACTTGCTGGGCGTTAGCCTCGTACCTGAGATAACGATGCAGTCCGTCCCCGACGTGACTTCATCACCATCCGTCGATCAAGAGGTACCGTCTGTTTTCCACCCTGTGCCTTTTAGATTCAGCTTTGACCCACCAAGCGACCCTGCTTTGGTAGACACTTTCATAAAGGCATATCCTAACCTTCCGGGGTACCATATGTGATCAACCTGGGACCGACTGACGGCCGTCTCGACCTACGGGCCCCCGGGTTCCGAGGAAGATGACGAGCCCGACTCTGGTTGGGATTTCTCCGGGCTTAGTAACCCCAGTGCCATGCGAGCCTTCATGGCCGCATGTGACTACTGCCTCTTCGATTACTCCGATGGTGGCCACAGCCTCGACGACGAGGACTGTGGCCCAAGTTGCGAATGTTTCCACGTCAATCTAGGGGGTCTCGACGAAGGCAACCACTTTGGTATGGCGGAGGACGGCGATCCCCCTAGGCCTGCGCCTCGCATTGACATCCTTCGGGAGCTAGCTGTGGTCCCAGTCCCTGCGGGGGGTCAGGACACACAGCTCGAGAAAATCCGCGAGATGCAGGCTAGGCTCGACGAGGAAGCAGGGCAACTTGTGCAGCTCCGGCAGAACATCGGGCAGGAGTGGGCAGGCCAAGCACCAGCCAGAGAAGCGCGTCATCTGGCCCAGGACGTCCAGCACCGCATCGCTGACGATGCCAGGGCAAGGCTGCCCCCGGCTTCCAGTGGGGTCGGCCAGAACCTGGCTGCAGCAGCAATACTACTTCGAGCAATGCAGGAGCCCCCCACCACCGAGGGGCGGCGTATCCAGGGAGAGCTCAAGAATCTCCTGGAGGATGCCGCGGTCCGATGGGTCAAAAGCTCTGCCTCCCGAAGGCTGGGGTACCCCCCAGAGCATGGCGCCGCGACTTCCCAATTCATGCGGGAAGCCTCAGTCCATACCGGGCGCACGCGGGACGCAACGCCTGCAGCCCCAGGTCGCCTCGGCAACGAGCACCACCACCGCGACCGTCGAGCCCACCTCAACGAGAAGGTGCACCGAGGCTACCACCCTAGGCGTGGGGGACGCTACGACAGCGAGGAGGATCGAAGTCCCTCGCCCGAACCACCCAGTCCGCAAGCTTTCAGCCGGGCCATACGACGGGCGCCGTTCCTGACCCGGTTCCAAACCTTGACTACCATCACCAAGTACTCAGGGGAAACAAGGCCGGAACTGTGGCTCGCGGACTACCGGCTGGCCTGCCAGTTGGGTGGAACGGACGATGACAACCTCATCATCCGCAACCTCCCCCTGTTCCTCTCCGACGCCGCCCGGGCCTGGCTGGAGCATCTGCCTCCTGCGCAGATCTCCAACTGGGACAACCTGGTCGAAGCCTTCTCCGAAAACTTCCAGGGCACATATGTGCGCCCTGGGAACTCCTGGGATCTCCGAAGCTTCCGCCAGCAATCGGGAGAATCCCTGCGGGACTACATCCGGCGATTTTCGAAGCAGCGCACTGAGCTGCCCAACATCACCGGCTCAGATGTCATCGGCGCGTTCCTCGCCGGCACCACTTGCCGCGACCTAGTGAGCAAGCTGGGTCGCAAGACTCCCACCAGGGCAAGCGAGCTGATGGACATCGCCACCAAGTTCGCCTCTGGTCAGGAGGCGGTCGAGGCCATCTTCCAGAAGTACAAGCAACCTCAGAGACGCCGGCAAGAAGACGTCCCCAAGGCATCCGCTCAGCGCGGCACAAAGAAGAAGGGCAAGAAGAAGTCGCAAGTGAAACGCGACGCCGCCGATGCAGATCTTGTCGCCGCCGCCGAGCACAGGAACCCTCGAAAGCCTTCCGGAGGCGCCAACCTGTTTGAGAAGATGCTCAAGGAGTCATGCCCCTATCATCAGGGTCCCGTCAAGCACACCCTTGAGGAGTGTGTCATGCTTCGGCGCTACTTCCACAAGGCCGGGCCCCTGGCGGAAGGTGGCAAAAGCCATGACAACAACAAGAAGGAGGGCCACAAGGCAGAGGAGTTCCTCGAGGTCCACGACTGCTTCATGATCTACGGTGGGCAAGTGGCGAACGCCTCGGCTCGGCACCGCAAGCAGGAGCGCCGGGAGGTCTGCTCGGTGAAGGTGGTGGCGCCAGTCTACCTAGACTGGTCCGACAAGCCCATCACCTTCGACCAAGGCGACCACCCCGACCGCGTGCCGAGCCTAGGGAAGTACCCGCTCATCGTCGATCCCGTCATCGGCAACATCAGGATTACCAAGGTCCTCATGAACGGAGGCAGCAGCCTCAACATCATCTACGCCGAGACCCTCGGGCTCTTGCAGATCGATCTATCCACGATCCAGGACGGTGCGGCGCCTTTTCACAGGATCATCCCCGAGAAGCGTGTCCAACCCCTTGGGCAACTCGATCAGCCCGTTTGCTTCGGGACTCCCTCTAACTTCCGAAAGGAAACCCTCACGTTCGAGGTGGTTCCAAGGAACCTACCACGCAGTGCTGGGGAGACCATGCTACGCCAAGTTCATGGCCGTCCCCAACTACACCTACCTCAAGCTCAAGATGCCAGGCCCCAACGGGGTCATCATCGTCGGATCCACGTACCGACACGCGTACGAATGTGACATGGAGTGCGTGGAGTATGTCGAGGCCCTCGCCGAATCCGAGGCCCTCATCGCCGACCTGGAGAGCCTCTCCAAGGAGGTGCCAGGTGCGAAGCGACATGCCAGCAAATTCGAGCCAGCAACGACGACTCCAAGCAAGTCCGGATCGGCTCCGAGCTCGACCCCAAATAGGAAGCAGTGCTCGTCGACTTTCTCCGTGCGAACGACAAGGTTTTTGCGTGGAGTCCCTCGGACATGCCTGACATACCGAGGGATGTCGCCGAGCACTCGCTGGATATCCGAGCTAGAGCCCGACCCGTGAAGCAGCCTCTGCGCCGATTCGACGAAGAAAAGCGCAGAGCCATAGGCGAGGAGATCCACAAGCTGATGGCTGTAGGGTTCATCAAAGAGGTATTCCATCCCGAATGGCTAGCCAACCCTGTGCTTGTGAAAAAGAAAGGCGGGAAATGGAGGATGTATGTAGACTACACTGGTCTAAACAATGTATGTCCAAAAGTTCCCTACCCTCTGCCTCGCATCGATCAAATCGTGGATTCCACTGCTGGGTGCGAAACCCTGTCGTTCCTCGATGCCTACTCAGGGTATCACCAAATCAGGATGAAAGAGTCCGACCAGCTCGCGACTTCTTTCATCACACATTTTGGCATGTACTGCTATATTACTATGCCATTTGGTTTGAGGAATGCAGGCGCGACATACCAAAGGTGCATGAACCACGTGTTCGGAGAGCACATGGGCCGAACGGTCGAGGCTTACGTCGATGACATCATAGTCAAGACGAGGAAAGCCTCTGACCTCCTCACTGACCTTGAAACGACATTCAAGTGTCTCAAGGCGAAAGGCGTAAAACTCAATCCCGAGAAGTGTGTCTTCGAAGTCCCCCGAGGCATGCTCCTGGGGTTCATCGTCTCCGAGCGGGGCATCGAGGCCAACCCGGATAAAATCGCGGCCATCACCAACATGGGGCCCATCAAGGACTTGAAAGGAGTACAGAGGGTCATGGGATGCCTTGCGGCTCTGAGCCGCTTCATCTCGCGCCTCGGCGAAAGAGGCCTACCCCCGTACCGCCTCTAAAGGAAGACTGAGCACTTTACTTGGACCCCGAGGCCGAGGAAGCCCTCGGGAACTTAAAGGCGCTCCTTACAAGCGCGCCCATCTTGGTGCCCCCCGCTGCCGGAGAAGCCCTCTTGATCTACGTAGCCACAACCACTCAGGTGGTCAGCGCCACGATCGTAGTCGAGAGACGAGAAGAAGGGCATGCATTGCCCGTCCAGAGGCCGGTCTACTTCATCAGTGAAGTACTGTCCGAGACCAAAATCCGCTACCCGCAAATTTAGAAGCTACTGTACGCGGTAATTCTGATGCGGCGAAAGTTGCGACACTACTTCGAGTCTCATCCGGTGACTTTGGTGTCATCCTTCCCCCAGGGGGAGATCATCCAGTGCTGAGAGGCCTCGGGTAGGATTGCAAAGTGGGTGGTGGAGATCATGGGCGAGACAATCTCATTCGCTCCTCGGAAGGCCATCAAGTCCCAAGTCTTGGCGGACTTTGTGGCTGAATGGGTCGACACCCAGCTCCCAGCAGCTCCGATCCAACCGGAACTCTGGACCATGTATTTCGACGGGTCGTTGATGAAAACAGGAGCGGGCACGGGCCTGCTCTTCATCTCACTCCTCGGGAAGCACCTCCGCTACGTACTGCGCCTCCATTTCCCGGCGTCAAACAATGTGGCCGAGTACGAGGCCCTGGTTAACGGGTTGCGAATCGCCATCGAGCTAGGGGTTCGGTGCCTCGACGCTCGTGGCGACTCACAGCTTGTCATCGACCAAGTCATGAAGAACTCCCATTGCCGCGACCCAAAGATGGAAGCCTACTGCGACGAGGTTCGGCGCCTGGAAGACAAGTTCTACGGGCTCGAGCTCAACCACATCGCTCGACGATACAACGAGATTGCGGATGAGCTGGCTAATATAGCCTCGTGACGGACAACGGTTCCCCCGGACGTCTTCTCCCGAGACCTACATCAACCCTCCGTCAAGACCGACGACACGCCCGAGCCCGAGGCACCCTCGGCCGCCGAGGGTGAGGCACTGCGCGTCGAGGGACAGCGGAATGGGGTCACGCCTAATCGAAACTGGTAGACCACATACCTGCAATATCTCCACCGAGGAGAGCTACCCCTCGATAGAGCCGAAGCTCGGCGACTAGCGCGGCGCGCCAGGTCGTTCGTCTTGCTAGGTGACGAAAAGGAGCTCTACCATCGCAGTCCCTCAGGCATCCTCCAGCGATGCATATCCATCGCCGAAGGTCAGGAGCTATTGCGAGAAATACACTCGGGGGCTTGCGGTCATCACGCAGCACCTCGAGCCCTCGTTGGAAACGCCTTCCGACAAGGTTTCTACTGGCCAACCGCGGTGGCCGACGCCACTAGGATTGTACGCACCTGCCAAGGGTGCCAATTCTACGCAAGGCAGACACACCTGCCCGCTCAGGCCCTGCAAACAATACCCATCACCTAGCTGTTTGTTGTGTGGGGTCTGGACCTCGTTGGTCCCTTGCAGAAGGCACCCGGGGGCTTCACGCACCTGCTGGTCGCTATCGACAAATTCTCCAAGTGGATTGAGGTCCGACCCCTAAACATCATCAGGTCCGAACAGGCGGTGGCGTTCTTCACCAACATCATCCATCGCTTTGGGGTCCCGAACTCCATCATCACTGACAACGGCACCCAGTTCACTGGCAGGAAGTTCCTGGACTTCTGCGAGGACCACCACATCTAGGTGGACTGGGCCGCCGTTGCTCACCCCATGATGAATGGGCAGGTAGAGCGTGCCAACGGCATGATTCTGCAGGGACTCAAGCCGAGGATCTACAACGACCTCAACAAGTTTGGTAGGCGATGGATGAAGGAACTCCCCTCGGTGGTCTGGAGTCTAAGGACGACGCCAAGCCGAGCCACGGGCTTCACTCCATCCTTTCTAGTCTATGGGGCCGAGGCTATCTTGCCCACATACTTAGAATACGGTTCCCCGAGGACAAGGGCGTACAACGACCGAAACAACTAGACCAGCCGAGAAGACTCCCTGGACCAGCTGGAAGAGGCTCGGGACATGGCCTTACTACACTCGGCACGGTATCAGCAGTCTCTGCGACGCTACCACGCCCGAGGGGTTCGGTCCCGAGACCTCCAGGAGGGGGACTTGGTGCTTCGACTACGACAAGACGCCCGAGGGCGTCATAAGCTCACTCCTCCCTGGGAAGGGCCATTCATCATCGCCAAGATTTTGAAGCCCAGAACATACAAGCTGGCCAACAGCCAAGGCGAGGTCTACATCAACGCTTGGAACATCCGACAGCTACGTCGCTTTCACCCTTAAGATGTTTTCAAGTCGTTCATATGCCTCGTTCTCTTTACATACACAAATAGAGTCTAACCGTCAAGGAAGGGTCAGCCTTGCCTCGGCAAAGCCCGACCCTCCCTCGGGGGCTAGAAGGGGGGAACCCCCTCTGCGTCAAAATTTTCCCCGGAAAAAGTCTTCCTGCCGGAACATCTTTCACGCTTTTCGACTACTTCGATAGTGGAATCCTAAAAATGATGGAGTACACGTAAGCGGCAAGGCCGACCGAGCCGAGGGACTCCTACGCCTCCGGGATACGGATACCTCACTCATCACCTTCTGCGATAAGTAACTCACGCTCAGATAAGCGATTCTGCTGACCGAACAAGTCTTAACGCTCAAAAACTTTTCTGCCAAAAATGATTTTTCGTGCCTTCTCGACTATATCGAGAACAGAATCCTACGGACGAGTAAGAGTACACGTAAGCGGTGAGGCCGACCGAGCCGAGGGACTCCTACGCCTTCGGGATACGGATACCTCACTCATCACCTTCCGCGATAAGTAACTCTCGCTCGGATGAGCAATTCTGCTACCGACAAATAAGTCCTGATACTCGAAACAAGGGGAAAAGAAACGCAGCTTTATAACATGACGATGACATGTTTGGGCCTCGGCAGCCGCAAAAAACATACGCACACTACAGACAAACTGTTTTTGCAGGTTCAGACATCAATAGGGGGAGCGGCAGCACCCTCGGCATCGTCTCCACCTTCGGTGGAATCTGGCCCGGCCTCGGACGGCGACACGGGCGAAGAATCTCCACCTCGAAGGAAGATGTCAGTACCGCGCCCGGGCTATCGCCGCCAGGGTCTCCTCCAGGAACCCGGCCCAAGCAGACGGCTTGACCAGCCGCTCCGTAGCCTCAGCCAGCTGTCCCCCGAGGACATCAGCCCGGCTCATGGCCTCGGCAACCCGACTCCGAGGTTGGTCCCGCCAGTGGACGACCTAGCCAGGTTCCAGTCGTCGCTGCTACGCCTCCCCAGCCTGGGAAGTCCCCTGCTCCTGGGCCGACGAAGCCTCTTCTCGAGCCGACTCCGCCTCCGTCCACGCTGACACCGCTGCCTCCAGCTCCGGCTCATCGCAGAGCGGCCGAGGGTTTCTTTAACTGAGCAAGAGAAGCCTCGGGCGGCAAGGCCGACCGAGCCGAGGGACTCCTACGCCTCCAGGATACGGATACCTCACTCGTCACCTTCCGCACAGGGCAACTCACACTTGGTTAAGTGGTTCAGCTAGCCGACAGGCGAGTCCTGGTGCTCGAAATGAGGAAGAAACACGGTATTGCACTCAAATACCTAGACGTTCAGGCCCCGACAGCCACAATGAACAGACACCGGAACTCAAGATGCCATTACAAACGGAACTCCGGTTCCACTCCCGCGGGTATGAACAACCTCCACATCGGAGGGCCTGCGGGACGACAAGCTCCGGGTGGCTCGCCGGCGACCTTTGTAGCAGCAGCGATGGTCCCAGGGCGGACGCTACCGCTGGAAGGCTCTCGTTCGCATCCCCTCGCGGAGGACGAGAACTAGATATTAAAGCCAAAGAGCCGGAGGTCGGTCCGCGGGTGGTGCTGACGGTCTCGTCGGTGGGGAAGCTTCCTCCAGCTGCCACCACCTCAGCACCGACGGCGGCGTCCACCTACCCACCAACACCGCACCAGCGAGCGCCGGCCGCCCCAAAGCGCACCGGCAGGTCCTCACCTCCGTTCTCGCCATGAAAACGAGAACGAGACCGTCCCAGAACACGAGTACCGCCCTCGCGGTGTACGACGTGTTGTGAGACCCTCTGATATGGCCGACCACAGCCGCCCGGTCAGAGGATGGAATGCTGCACCCTGGCCGGGCAGCAGCAGTTCGCCTTCCCCCCGCATGGCTGAAGGATGCCTCCTCCGCAGAACTAGAGGATGGTTTCCACCCCTAGATGCCGGAGGAAGAGGCGAGACGCCAGCCCACGCGAAGGCGGGCCCCGGCTTGCCCCCCGCCCCAGCAAGGATGATGAAGATCCTTGAAGCTGAGGGCGGGGCAGAGGCCGTAGCCCGGCTTGCTTCTCCCCACCATCGAACTGGTGGTCACCGTCCTAGGTGACCATTGGTGAGGGGATGCAGCCGGGCTGCCTGATGAAAATCCTTGAAGCCGAGCAATGGCTGAAAGGTGCCAACCTCCACGAAGTTGCGCTCCTCCAAAGCAGCAAGACGAAAGCAACGCGGGCGCTCCCCATCCGGGGGCTCAGAAGGTGGAAGGGCGCAATGCATGAGGAGAGTGCGAAGGCGTGGCTACCACCCAGGGGGTCGATCCCTTTTTAAAGGCGACTCTCCCCACTCGCGTCCTCAGGCGTCACGGACTAAGTCTTCACCAACGCGCTCCAGGGTCCTCCCTCTACGACACGGGGGCTGGGTCCCACACGTCATGCAAGCTGACCCCAGGACAGAAGAAGCCAAACCGCCGTGCACGGAGCGTGTAACCACCCAGCGGTTACAGGCACTCCTCCATCTTCGCCTAAACCAGCAGGTGAAAGGGCGGACCGCCATGCAGGCGGCATGCAACTGCACCACGGGGAGGCACCCTTTCGACTTCGACACATCCAGCGTGGAGGCCCAGGCCCACACGTCATGTAACCGGCGCGCCGGTTACTACATGCGAAAAACTGCACCGCCACTTGCGCCAGTACCGCGCCTTCTCGACTGTGGAACCGGTGCCGCGACTCGAGGCAACCCTGCGCATAGCCCAACAGTGCCAACCAAGCGCATCAGTCACGGGTCAGCCCGCCGCGAGAGAAGGCATGACGGTCGATATGGCCAAAAGTGGGCCGGCAGTAATGGCGGCAGCAAGCGGGCGGAAGCAGCAGCCAAATCATCTGCAGGCTCACGTCCCCTCCTAGAGCAGCAGGGGAGCCCTCTCCCACGGCGTGAAGACGACGCACCCGTGCTCTGTCCCTCGAACGGCTCGCGCAACGGCTGCCCCGCGAACCACTCGTCCCGTCGCATTAACTCCGCGGCAGGACAGGCGACACCTTTGGCAGGCGAAGCGGGCGACGCTTCACCTCCGCCATAATGACTGAAAGGGAAATGTGCCCTTGGGCCATTTCTAAGTATTTTGGTGATTTAGTGCCTAACACAGGTGCCTAATTGTAAAATGGGACAAAGTACAAATCATGGAGAAAAGGTATGTTTCTAATCCTAGTACATTGGTTTTGTGTACTAATATATTTGTCTAAGTGTTAGAAACAGAAAAGGAGAAAAGAGGAGAAAGTCTTGGCTGTGTGCAGCCAAGACCCAGCTCGGCCTGGAGCACCGGACTGTCCGGTGTGCACCGGACAGTGTCCGGTGCGCCAGGCTACCTCGGCTCAAACTGGCCGCTCTCGGGAATTCGCCGACGGCGTACGGCTAAAATTCACCGGACTGTCCGGTGTGCACCGGACTGTCCGGTGAGCCAACGGTCGGCCAGGCCAACGGTCGGCCGCGTGATCGGCGCGCGACACGTGGCTGAGCCAACGGTCGGGAAGGAACACCGGACTGTCCGGTGTGCACCGGACATGTCCGGTGCGCCAACTGTGCGCAGATCTGGAGCAGCCAGCAACGGTCAGAAGTGCTATTTTTGGAAGCAAATCGGGCACCGGACAGTGTCCGGTGTGCACCGGACTGTCCGGTGCGCCACGAGACAGAAGGCAAAGATGGCCTTCCAGATTTGTTCCCAACGGCTCCTAGCTGCCTTGGGGCTATAAAAGGGACCCTTTGGCGCATGGAGAAGATATCCAAGCATTCCTTGAGCACTCTTGATCACTCACACATCAATCTTGCGCACTTGTTTGACATTCTAGTGATTTGAGCTCCGTTCTAGTGTGCTAGCCTCTTGAGCTCAAGTCTGGGTTTTGTGTGTGCGTATTCGCTGTGATCTTTGTGTTGTGTGTGAGTTGCTAATCCCTCCCTTACTCCGTAATTCTTTGTGAACATCTTTTGTAAGGGCGAGAGGCTCCAAGTTGTGGAGAATCCTCGCAAACGGGATTGAGATAAGAACAACAAAACACCGTGGTATTCAAGTGGGTCTTTGGACCGCTTGAGAGGGGTTGATTGCAACCCTCGTCCGTTGGGACGCCACAACGTGGAAGTAGGCAAGCATTGGCTTGGCCGAACCACGGGATAAACCACCGTGTCTCTCTGTACTTGATTCTTGTGGTATTGTGTTTTGTTGAGACTTCACCTTAGCCACTTGGCATTAACTGTGCTAACGCTTAACAAGTTTTTGTGGCTTAAGTTTGAAGTTTTCACAGGATCACCTATTCACCCCCCCCTCTAGGTGCTCTCAATTGGTATCGGAGCCGTTCTATTCACAAAGGGACTAACCGCCCGAATAGATGGATCCTAAGGGGAAGGGTATAGTGATCAACGACAAAGAAAAGGAGACCTTCGTCAACGAGCCGAAGGACGACAAGCCTACCGACTCCGGCTCGGGTCAAAGACGAAAGGATGGGAAGAAGAAGAAGACCAGGCGCATCAAGGAGATCATCTACTACGACAGCGACGAGTCTACTTCTTCCCAAAAGGATGAGGACCACAACAACTACGAGAGGAGAAAACCGGTTAATTCGAACTTTTCTTTCGATTACTCCCGTATTCCGCAAAGTTCACATTCACATTTGCTCTCCATTCCACTTGGCAAGCCCCCACACTTTGATGGAGAGGACTACGGATTTTGGAGCCACAAAATGCGTAGTCACCTATTCTCTCTCCATCCTAGTATATGGGAGATTGTAGAGAGTGGAATGCATTTTGATAGTTCGGATAGTCCCATGTTCATTAATGAACAAATTCATAAAAATGCACAAGCTACTACTGTTCTTCTAGCTTCCTTGTGCAGGGATGAATACCATAAGGTGAGCGGCTTGGACAACGCCAAGCAAATCTGGGACACCCTCAAGATTTCTCATGAGGGGAACGACGTCACCCTACTCACCAAGATGGAGTTGGTGGAGGGCGAGCTTGGACGGTTCGCGATGATAAGGGGCGAGGAGCCAACGCAAACGTACAACCGGCTCAAGACCCTTATCAACAAGATAAGAAGCTACGGGAGCACGCGATGGACGGACCACGACGTCGTCCGCCTAATGCTCAGGTCCTTTACCGTACTTGATCCTCATCTCGTGAACAATATTCGTGAGAATCCCAGGTACACGATGATGACGCCCGAGGAAGTGCTTGGAAAATTCGTGAGCGGGCGGATGATGATCAAGGAGGCAAGATACGTCGACGACGCGTTGAACGGACCACTCCACGAGCCTCAACCTATTGCTCTAAAGGCAACGAGGAGCAAGGAGTCGCTACCTAGCAAGGTGGCGCAAGTTGAGGCGGCTGGCCTTAATGATGAAGAGATGGCTCTCATCATTAAGAGATTCAAGACGGTACTTAAAGGTCACAAGGGACAACCAAGCAAGACCAAAGCCAAGGGGAAGCGCTCGTGCTTCAAATGCGGTAAGCTTGGTCATTTTATTGCTAACTGTCCCGATAATGAAAGTGACCAGGAAAAGGGGAACAAGAGAGAGAAGAAGAAGGCATACAAGAAGGCAAAGGGCGAGGCGCATCTAGGAAAGGAGTGGGACTCGGATTGCTCCTCCTCCGACTCCGACAACGAAGGACTCGCCGCCACTGCCTTCAACAAATCGGCTCTCTTCCCCAACGAGCGTCTCACTTGCCTTATGGCAAGGGAGAAGAAGGTGAGTATTCAAGACTCAACTTATGCTTCTTCTAGTGATAGTGAGTCTAGTGATGATGACATAGATTATTCTTGCTTGTTCAAGGGCTTAGATAGATCTAAAATAGATAAAATCAATGAATTAATTGATGCATTGAATGAAAAGGATAGGCTCTTAGAAAAGCAAGAAGATTTATTGTATGATGAACATGATAAATTTGTAGAGGCACAAAAATCATATGCTTTAGAAGTGAAAAGAAATGAAATGCTTTCTAGTGAAATATCTTCTTGTCATGAAACCATTTCTACCTTAAGAAGTGTTAATATTGATTTAAGTACTAAACTAGAAGTAGCTAGTAAATCAAGTTCTTGTGTTGAACATGTTGAAATTTGTACTAGGTGTAAGGATCTTGATGTTAATGCTTGTAGTGAACACCTAGTTCTAATTTCCAAATTAAATGATGAAGTGGCTAGTCTTAATGCCCAACTTAAGACTAGCAAGAATGAAGTTGATAAAATAAAATTTGCAAGGGATGCCTACACGGTTGGTAGACACCCCTCAATTAAGGATGGGCTTGGCTTCAAGAGGGAAGCCAAGAACTTAACAAGCCATAAGGCTCCCGTCTTCGTCAAGGAGAAAGGGAAGGCCCCTATGGCTAATAGTGCTAAAAAGAACCATGCTTTCTTATACCATGACAGGAGACATGCAAGAAATGCTTATAATCATTTTGATTCACATGTTTATGATTCTCATGCAATGTTTGCCTCTAGTTCTTCTTATAATCATGGTAGAGATATGAGTAGGAGAAATGTTGTACATATGCCTAGGAGATATATTGCTCATGTTCCTAGAAAAAATGTTATTCATGCTTCTAGGAAAGTAGTGAATGAACCTTCTACCATTTACTATGCTTGTAATGCTCCCTTTGCTATTTGTAGAAAGGGTAAGAAGGTAATTGCTAGGAAGTTAGGGGCAAGGTGCAAGGGAGATAAAACTTGCATCTGGGTCCCTAAGAATATTTGTGCTAACCTTGCAGGACCCAACATGAGTTGGGTACCTAAGACCCAAGCCTAAATTTGCCTTGCAGGTTTATGCATCCGGGGGTTCAAGCTGGATTATCGACAGCGGATGCACAAACCATATGACGGGGGAGAAGAAGATGTTCACCTCCTACGTCAAGAACAAGGATTCCCAGGATTCAATTATATTCGGTGATGGGAATCAAGGCAAGGTAAAAGGGTTAGGTAAAATCGCAATTTCTAATGAGCATTCCATATCAAATGTATTCTTAGTGGAGAGTCTTGGATATAACTTGCTATCTGTTAGTCAATTATGTCAAATGGGTTATAATTGTTTATTTACAAATGTAGATGTGTCTGTCTTTAGAAGATGTGATGGTTCACTAGCTTTTAAGGGTGTACTAGACGGCAAGCTTTATTTAGTTGATTTTGCAAAAGAAGAGGCCGGTCTAGATGCATGCTTAATGGCTAAGACTTGCATGGGCTGGCTGTGGCATCGCCGCTTAGCACATGTGGGGATGAAGAACCTCCACAAGCTTCTAAAGGGGGAACACGTAATAGGTCTAACAAATGTGCATTTCGAAAAGGATAGACCTTGTGCAGCTTGTCAAGCAGGGAAACAGGTGGGAGGAGCACATCACAGCAAGAATGTGATGACCACGTCAAGACCCCTGGAGCTGCTACACATGGACCTCTTCGGACCCGTCGCCTATCTAAGCATAGGAGGGAGTAAGTATGGTTTAGTTATTGTTGATGACTTTTCCCGCTTCACTTGGGTATTCTTTTTGCAGGATAAGTCTGAAACCCAAGGAACCCTCAAGCGCTTCCTCAGGAGAGCTCAAAATGAGTTTGAGCTCAAGGTGAAGAAGATAAGGAGCGACAACGGGTCCGAGTTCAAGAACCTTCAAGTGGAGGAGTTTCTTGAGGAGGAAGGGATCAAGCACGAATTCTCTGCTCCCTACACACCACAGCAAAATGGTGTGGTAGAGAGGAAGAACAGGACGCTAATCGATATGGCGAGGACGATGCTTGGAGAGTTCAAGACCCCCGAGTGCTTTTGGTCGGAAGCCGTGAACACGGCTTGCCACGCCATCAACAGGGTCTACCTTCATCGACTCCTCAAGAAGACTTCGTATGAGCTACTAACCGGTAACAAACCCAATGTATCGTACTTTCGTGTATTTGGGAGCAAGTGCTACATTCTAGTGAAGAAGGGTAGAAATTCTAAGTTTGCTCCCAAAGCTGTTGAAGGGTTTTTATTAGGTTATGATTCAAATACAAAGGCGTATAGAGTCTTCAACAAATCATCGGGTTTGGTTGAAGTCTCTAGCGACGTTGTATTTGATGAGACTAATGGCTCTCCAAGAGAGCAAGTTGTTGATTGTGATGATGTAGATGAAGAAGATGTTCCAACGGCCGCTATACGAACCATGGCGATTGGAGACGTTCGGCCACAGGAACAGGATGAACGCGATCAACCTTCTTCCTCAACGACGGTGCATCCCCCAACTCAAGACGATGAACAGGTTCATCAAAAGGAGGCGTGTGATCAAGGGGGAGCACAAGACGATCAAGTGATGGAGGAAGAAGCGCAACCGGCACCTCCAACCCAAGTTCGAGCAATGATTCAAAGGGATCATCCCGTCGACCAAATTCTGGGTGACATTAGCAAGGGAGTAACTACTCGATCTCGATTAGTTAATTTTTGTGAACATTACTCTTTTGTCTCCTCTATTGAGCCTTTCAGGGTAGAGGAAGCCTTGCTAGATCCGGATTGGGTGTTGGCCATGCAGGAGGAACTTAACAACTTCAAGCGCAATGAAGTTTGGACGCTGGTGCCTCGTCCCAAGCAAAATGTTGTGGGAACCAAGTGGGTGTTCCGCAACAAACAGGACGAGCACGGAGTGGTGACAAGGAACAAGGCTCGACTTGTGGCAAAAGGTTATGCCCAAGTCGCAGGTTTGGACTTTGAGGAGACCTTTGCTCCTGTGGCTAGGCTAGAGTCCATTCGTATCTTGCTAGCATATGCCGCTCACCATTCTTTCAGGTTGTACCAAATGGATGTGAAGAGCGCGTTCCTAAACGGGCCAATAAAGGAGGAGGTGTACGTGGAGCAACCCCCTGGCTTCGAGGATGAACGGTACCCCAACCACGTGTGTAAGCTCTCTAAGGCGCTCTATGGACTTAAACAAGCCCCAAGAGCATGGTATGAATGCCTTAGAGATTTCTTAATTGCTAATGCTTTCAAGGTTGGGAAAGCCGATCCAACTCTTTTCACTAAGACATGTGATGGTGATTTGTTTGTATGCCAAATTTATGTCGATGACATAATATTTGGTTCTACTAATCAAAAGTCTTGTGAAGAGTTTAGCAGGGTGATGACTCAGAAATTCGAGATGTCGATGATGGGCGAGTTGAACTACTTCCTTGGGTTCCAAGTGAAGCAACTCAAGGACGGCACCTTTATCTCCCAAACGAAGTACACGCAGGATCTGCTAAAGCGGTTTGGGATGAAGGACGCCAAGCCCGCAAAGACTCCGATGGGGACTGACGGACACACCGACCTCAACAAAGGAGGTAAGTTCGTTGATCAAAAAGCATACCGGTCGATGATAGGGTCCTTACTTTATTTATGTGCTAGTAGACCGGATATTATGCTTAGCGTATGCATGTGTGCTAGATTTCAATCCGATCCTAAGGAGTGTCACTTGGTGGCTGTGAAGCGAATCCTTAGATACTTAGTCGCTACGCCTTGCTTCGGGATCTGGTATCCAAAGGGGTCTAACTTTGACTTGATTGGGTACTCAGATTCCGACTATGCTGGATGTAAGGTCGATAGGAAGAGTACATCGGGGACGTGCCAATTCTTAGGAAGGTCCCTGGTGTCATGGAATTCCAAGAAACAAACCTCCGTTGCCCTATCCACCGCTGAGGCCGAGTACGTTGCCGCAGGACAGTGTTGTGCGCAACTACTTTGGATGAGGCAAACCCTCAGGGACTTTGGCTACAATCTGAGCAAAGTCCCACTCCTATGTGATAATGAGAGTGCTATCCGAATAGCGGAAAATCCTGTTGAACACAGCCGCACAAAGCACATTGACATCCGGCATCACTTTTTGAGAGACCACCAGCAAAAGGGAGATATCGAAGTGTTTTATGTTAGCACCGAGAACCAGCTAGCCGATATCTTTACCAAGCCTTTAGATGAGAAGACCTTTTGCAGGCTGCGTAGTGAGCTAAATGTCTTAGATTCGCGGAACTTGGATTGAATTATAGCATACATGTGTTTATGCCTTTGATCATGTCCATTCTGCATTTTGTTGCTTATTATGGTGCTCAAGTTGTACAAACACTCCCTGGACTTCACAAGTCCGTTGCAAAGTGATGCACATGTTTAGGGGGAGATGTGTTACAACTTGACCCTTTGAGACTAACCATATGCTTGAGTTTGCTTGTTTTAGTCTCAAAGGAGAATTGAAAGGGAAATGGTGGACTTGGACCATGAAAGACTTCCACTGCACTCCGATGAGAGGGTAACTTATTCCAAGTCCATCCCCATAACTCTTATTGCCATTTGCTCTTAACTGAAGATTTTGGTGAGGCAATGGGGTTAAAGGGCCAAAGTTGATCCCGTTTTGGTGCTTGATGCCAAAGGGGGAGAAAATAAAGGCCAAAGCAATAAATGGATCAGCTGCCACTTGAGAGATTTTGAAAGTAGTATAATAGAGTTTTTGGTTTGTCAAAATTCTTATGTTGTCTCTCTTATCAAAAGTTGGCTTCTTGTGGAGAGAAGTATTGATTATGGGAAAAAGGGGGAGTTTTTGAAATCTTTGATAAATCTCTTTGGAATGACTCTCTTTATGCTTGAACATGTGTGTTTACTTAGAGATAGAGATTTGAGTTTGATTTGCAAAAACAAACCAAGTGGTGGCATAGAGTGATCCATATAAGTCAAAAATGAATCAAGATAAATTTGAGTTATTATTTGAAGTGTTTTTGTACTTGTTCAACTTGCTTTATGTTGTGTTGGCATAAATCACCAAAAAGGGGGAGATTGAAAGGGAAATGTGCCCTTGGGCCATTTCTAAGTATTTTGGTGATTTAGTGCCTAACACAGGTGCCTAATTGTAAAATGGGACAAAGTACAAATCATGGAGAAAAGGTATGTTTCTAATCCTAGTACATTGGTTTTGTGTACTAATATATTTGTCTAAGTGTTAGAAACAGAAAAGGAGAAAAGAGGAGAAAGTCTTGGCTGTGTGCAGCCAAGACCCAGCTCGGCCTGGAGCACCGGACTGTCCGGTGTGCACCGGACAGTGTCCGGTGCGCCAGGCTACCTCGGCTCAAACTGGCCGCTCTCGGGAATTCGCCGACGGCGTACGGCTAAAATTCACCGGACTGTCCGGTGTGCACCGGACTGTCCGGTGAGCCAACGGTCGGCCAGGCCAACGGTCGGCCGCGTGATCGGCGCGCGACACGTGGCTGAGCCAACGGTCGGGAAGGAACACCGGACTGTCCGGTGTGCACCGGACATGTCCGGTGCGCCAACTGTGCGCAGATCTGGAGCAGCCAGCAACGGTCAGAAGTGCTATTTTTGGAAGCAAATCGGGCACCGGACAGTGTCCGGTGTGCACCGGACTGTCCGGTGCGCCACGAGACAGAAGGCAAAGATGGCCTTCCAGATTTGTTCCCAACGGCTCCTAGCTGCCTTGGGGCTATAAAAGGGACCCTTTGGCGCATGGAGAAGATATCCAAGCATTCCTTGAGCACTCTTGATCACTCACACATCAATCTTGCGCACTTGTTTGACATTCTAGTGATTTGAGCTCCGTTCTAGTGTGCTAGCCTCTTGAGCTCAAGTCTGGGTTTTGTGTGTGCGTATTCGCTGTGATCTTTGTGTTGTGTGTGAGTTGCTAATCCCTCCCTTACTCCGTAATTCTTTGTGAACATCTTTTGTAAGGGCGAGAGGCTCCAAGTTGTGGAGAATCCTCGCAAACGGGATTGAGATAAGAACAACAAAACACCGTGGTATTCAAGTGGGTCTTTGGACCGCTTGAGAGGGGTTGATTGCAACCCTCGTCCGTTGGGACGCCACAACGTGGAAGTAGGCAAGCATTGGCTTGGCCGAACCACGGGATAAACCACCGTGTCTCTCTGTACTTGATTCTTGTGGTATTGTGTTTTGTTGAGACTTCACCTTAGCCACTTGGCATTAACTGTGCTAACGCTTAACAAGTTTTTGTGGCTTAAGTTTGAAGTTTTCACAGGATCACCTATTCACCCCCCCCTCTAGGTGCTCTCAATGACCGCGTCAAAAAAGGTGTGCCACGTCATTTAATTTCATATCCTTTTCCTCTTCCCTTTTCTCTCTCTTGCTACAGGGACCGGGAAAGGGGATACTCCGAAAGGGATCCTTCTCCGCGAAGGGAGCGGGCCCCGAGCCCTCCTACTGATCAGGGGTTCAAAGGCTGGCCCCTTAGAAGGGTTCGACAGCTGCCCCAGACCACCCAAGCTTCAGGCTCATTACTGATCAGAGGTTCGAAGGCTGGCCCCTCGGAAGGGTCCGACAGCCGCCTCAGAGCACTTGGGCTCCACGCCCACTACTGGTCAGAGGTTCGAAGGCTGGCCCCTCGGAAGGGTTCGACAGCCGCCTCAGGCCACTCGGGCTCCGCGCCCACTACTGCTCAGGGGTTCGAAGGCTGGCCCCCCGAAGGGTTCGACAGCCGCCTCAGAACATGCAGAGCGAGGGATGGCTCTGGGTACGTCCGATACATGACCGAGGCTCGGGCTACGCTCCCGAGGTACCCTAGGACATTTCTGAGACCAGCAGGAGCGATTCTGTAACGGAATCCCATCAGAGGGAGGCATCGAGCCCTTGGACCCCATAAAACAGGACCGGGTCCGGCAAATCACCTGCAGGTACTTTTGGAGCGCGCCTCTGGGCCACTAGCCGACCCTTATCGAACAGTGCATGGGCGTCCACTCGGATCACCCGTTAGCAACTCACTGGAGACACCATGTTCGGTGCCCTCCGAGGGCAACATGGCGCTTCCCCCCCCCCTCCTTGCGGAAAGGCGACGAAGGGGCATATAATAAAAGCCGAGTCAGTCCTTGACCGTCCTCTCGCTCTGTGCAGAGGCTCGGGGGCTGCTCTCGCAAACCTAGCTCCGGCCAAACTGTTGACAGCGTCGACATACCAGCCCGAGAACTCGGAACCTGAGCATGCACCCGGGCTACGGTCAGATCGCATGAGGGAACAACCAGACCGGCCGAGGCATCACGAAAGGCACTAAGACCTCGGAGGAGTCAAACCACTCCTCCGAGGCCTCGGGGGCTACACCCAGCGGGTGCGCTCACGCGCACCCACCGGAACATAATGTAACCGAGAAAGGCCGGTCCCCTTGCAAAAAAAAGTGTGATAAAGCCTCCAAGCGAGTACCAACACTCCCTTTGAGGCTCGGGGTCTACTGTCAGGGACCATAATTAGGGGTACCCCCAAGACTCCTAAACTCGGTTGGTAACCACCATCAACACAAGCTACAAAGGCCTGATGGGCGCAATTCAGGTCAAGGCTCCGTCCACTCAAGGGACACGATCTCGCCTCGCCCGAGCCTAGCCTCGGGCAGGAACAGTATACCCAGGCGGATTCACGCCTCGCCCGAGGGCCTCCTCAAGCAATGGGCGCACCTTCGACTCGTCCGAGGCCCAGCTCGGGCAGGCTTCGCAGTGAAGCAACCTTGGCCGGATCGCCACGCCAACCGACCATATCGCAGGAGCATTCAATGCAAGGATCACCTGACACCTTATCCTGACGCGTGTTCCTCAGTCGACAGGGCCGAAGTGACCGCAGTCATTTCGCCCCTCCACTGACTGACCTGACAGAAAAACAGCGTCGCCTGCCCTGCTCCGACTATTGTGCCACCCGCCAGGGTGAGGCTTACAGCAGCCAAGTCCAGCCTCGGGCGCCATAGGAAGCTCCGCCTCGCCCGACCCTAGGGCTTAGCCCCCACCTCGACCTCGGAAGACGGTCTCCGCCTCGCCCGACCCCAGGGCTCGAACTCAACCTCGACCCCGGAAGACAGTCTCCGCCTTGCCCGACCCTAGGGCTCGGACTCAACCTCGACCTCGGAAGACGGTCTCCGCCTCGCCCGACCCGAGGGCTCGGACTCAGCCTCGACCTTGGAGGAGTCACCGCCTCGCCTGACCTTGGGCTCGGACCAACCATGCTACAAGGAGGTACATCGTTACCCTACCCCTAGCTAGCTCAGGCTACAGGGAACAAGACCGGCGTCCCATCTGGCTCGCCCCGGTAAACAAGTAATGATGGCACCCGCGTGCTCCCATGACGACGACGGTTCTCAGCCCCCTACGGAAGCAAGGAGACGTCAGCAAGGACCTGACAGCCCCGATAGCTGTGCTTCTACAGGGCTCAAACGCTCCTCCGACGGCCACGACATCATATGAACAGGGCACTAACACCTCTCCGACAGCCACGTCGGCATGTACATAGGGCTCTGGCTCCTCTCTACCGGACACGTTAGCACATTGCTACACCCCCCATTGTACACCTGGGCCCTCTCCTTACTTCTATAAAAGGAAGGTCCAGGGCCCTCGTACAAAAAGGTGGCCGCGCGGGAGGACGGGCTGACGGACAGGCTCTCTCACTCTCCCTCGCGAACGCTTGTAACCCCCTACTGCAAGCGCATCCGTCCTAGGCGCAGGATAACACGAGCCGCGGTTCCCCTTTTTTCCCCCTTGTGTTCCATCTCGCGCCGACCCATCTGGGCTGGGACACGTAGCGATAATTTACTCGTCGGTCCAGGGACCCCCCGGGGTCAAAACGCCGACACTATGCTTCGAGCTAGGCTGGGGATATCAGTTAAATCTGCCAGTGATAAGCTGAAGTTTGGTCTATTAACAATTTTCCCATGCGTGCAACCAGATTTCATGAAGGCAACAGCTGTGCCCCGAGAAGCTAGCAGGGCACAGAAATCGCCGTGTCCAGCTATAACTTCATCAAGAGCATCAACTTCGCCCTCTATATGTTCGAAGGTTCGTGGCAGGTCTTCAACCGAACGATTGAATTTCTCAGAGCTGGCTCCGACCGAGTTGAAAACTTGCTTTAGCCGCTGCACGCATCGGTTGCCGAAGTCTAGACATTTATCTTGAAGCTCTTTCAGTGACTTCTGCAAATTTGAACTCTTTTCGACTTCAGCCTTAAACTTCGCATCAAATTTCCGCTTTTCTTGTTCGAAGCTTTCCAACTTTGAGAGGAGTTCACTATTCAATTTTGCAATTTTGGCTTCAGCTTCTGCCAGTAAACCCTCCACTGTTTGAAGTTCAAAATCTTCCTTTTCAAGAGCAACTGCATGATCTTTTATTTTGCTATCTAAACCTTCAATTATAACCTCATGTTTTTTGTCTTCAAGGTCCTGTTGCATCTTCAAAGCCTTACATAATAGCATACTCTAGGCTAAAAAGGGCAACCTTCATCAGAAAACTCCTTCGTCGTTAAAACAATGAAAAGCCGAAGAAAAGTTTTTACCTTGAAATTAGAATAGAACAAACTACCGACGATATGCTGTCGTCGGTAGCGGCTGATATCGGCCTCAAGCTTCGGTAAACCAATACTCTTCGACAGAGTACTGATAACCTTCGCCCCAGTTCGGTCTTGAAGGCAACCTAAGCTTTCATCATCAATGCCGCCGAAGAGCAGCGCTCCTGGTTTGTAACCACAGGATATAGCATAATCTTTCAGCTCTTCTTTCTCAGCTTCAGATAACTCCTAACCAATTATGTTTTGTAAATCGAAGTCCTTTTCCTCCGAAGTATCTTTGGCCTTCTCCTTTTTTTTCTAGGCACTATGGCCAGGGTCTCTTCAGCGGCTGTAGCAGCTTCTTCTGTGGCCATATTCAGGAGCATTTTATCAATATCAGAGAATATGCTCTCTAGATTTGTAGCTTCGACAGTTCCAGCCTCGGTGGGTGCAGCTTCGGCTGCAGTGGTGCTCTCGACAGCTGGTGTTTTTATGCCGAGTCCGACGGTGGTGTTTCTTCAATGGCTTCAATCACATGAATAAATCTCCGTTTCTTTGGCCCAGCAGGCTTCTTCACTGCCGAGGGCTCCTTTTCCTTCTGTAAAAGCTTCGTCAGATGTGGCCCCAGTGGACTTAGCTTGATAGGCAAAGATTCAGTCATTACCTTTAAAATTTCTTCCACGTCGGCAGCAGAAGGTGTTGAAGGAGTCTCTTCCTCTATATCAGTCGCTTTTTGCTTCAGAGCCGCAGATTTTCTTTTCTTTGGCACAGCCACCTTCGGCTCAGGACTGGATTTTTTCTTTTTTGCCAAAATTTCATCTTCTTTTATCATCCTGGCAGCTTGTCTTTGTATAATACTGACAGCCCTTTTCCGTTTTGGCCCTTCGGCAACTTTGTTTAACCTTTCGTAATCTGGATATTCAAAATTCAAAGCGTCCATTACTCGGTTTAACCTTCGTTTTGGCCAAGTGTCGAAGGCTGCTATCATCAGCTGATCTTCTTTTTTCATGTAATTGCCTAGGATTTCGTTGCACATCACTTCAATTATGTCCAACCATTCTTGGTAGGGCTCTTTGAAGTGTTTCTTGAACTTAAAATGATAGGGCAGCCGAACGAGTTCATTCTTCTTCTTCTCACCTTTAAGCTTTGGCATACCCCACTCCCTTAGTGTTGGGAATACCCTGTTGGCTAGGTATTCCTGAACTAAATCCCTAGTACCAATATGTTCAGATACAACTCTAAATTCGCCTACAGCATCTGGGCATGGTTCCCCCAGTGTCATGTTGCACTGAGGCCTAGTCAACCCGAAGGTTAGCTCCAGCGGGCTCTGAACTAGCTTCTCCCTTTTCTCATCAATCTTAACATAGAACCATTCAGTCTTCCAACCGGTTGGCCACTTGGTACGGTAGCTGACCACCGATGTCTTCATGTCTTTGCGGTATGCAAAATTATAACAACCAAAATTCTCGTGCAATCCATCTTCTCTAGCCTTCGTCTGATAATGGAGTTCGTGTACCCGGCAGAAGGCTTCGGCAAGTGGTTCCACTCCTTGGCTTCGAAGAGCCCAAATAAAGACGCTGAGTCGAACAATAGCATTCGGAGTCAGCTGATGAAGATAAATCTCAAAATTTTCCAAACATATGCAATCATCCCGTGTAGAGGAAATCTCAACCCTGCTTTGAAGAAGCTCTTAAAAACTACCACTTCATCATTTTCTGGTTTCGAGATGGTCTCTTCCCCGCCAAATCGAAGCAACTTCTTCTCGGCTTCCCCGAAGTAGCCTAGCTTCGTCATCATGGGTATATTAGCTTCAGAGACAGTCGACTTCCCAAAATCCAAATGGCTGGGCTTGGATGGCATAGCGGTGTTATAATCAATCTCTTCTTCACCAATATCGCCCTCTTCAATATCAGCCTGCTCGGCTTCAGTAGCAAGTGCACCTTCGTTAGAGGCGCCTTCCGTCGCAACCAGTCCCGACCGCCTCATAACTTCACAGATTGGAGCAGTTTCAGCAGCTTTGGTTTCCTCTCCGTCGTGTGTAATCCTAGCTGTTAATTGCACCCTGGCCATTTGATGTTGAATTTTTTGCGCTTTGACAAAGTTGATTATTTCTTGTCTTTGCCGAAGCTCCCTCTTGTCACGAAGCTAGAGCAAAGCGGTCCTTTGATTGAGAATACGGCGAACAAGCTTCGGGTGTGGTCAAATTTTTTGGCAGCACAACAGTACAATAGCAGTAAATGTTGTGGTAACTTCACACCTACCCGTCTGTTTATATAGTGCTGCAGGTGGGAAGGTGAATCGTCAAGCCACACGCACCCGCTGAACAGTCACTCGTACCCACTGAACGGTGGACCATAGTGCCCAAGAAGGTGAATCATCGGATCGCACGTACCCGTTGTATGGTGGGACCACCTTTCACTCGGAATATTTAAATTGTTTCTCGACAACGAGCTCAAGGAAGGTGTTTTTCGGACCTTCGGCATTCTAAAGCCTGAGAATTTTTCACGGGTCGAGCTCGTTACAAAAAACGATCTGGCACCGTGAAGGGGCTACTGTTGGGGGTCTGCTTCGTCGTCGAAGGTCCCATAAGAAGAAACACCTTCGGAAGGTTGACACAAAGCCGAAGCTATCAATCAGAGAGCTTCGGAGTATATTTCCATATGCACCGACTTAAAGATAAAATGACCAATCGGACCATGATAGCTTGTATTATGATTATAATCATTTGTAAAGGGCATAAATGTAATTTCTCACAAGCTGCATCCTGTGCCTATAAATAGATGAATAGTACCCCTGTACTGTTCACGCTATCTTGTATTCGCTCGTACGCAACGTTCGAATTTTTGCCTTCTGTCAAGCCGAAGGTACAAATATAATTAAATATCGTTTTAAATTATTCAAGTTTATATAATGAAGATATATGGATGATGTTATATGATTGTTCATGTTATCTTCCATGTTTCATATGCTTTGTCTTTCATTATCGTATACCATGATGATGAAGGTACGTCCTTCATGACCTTCGTCCGAAGATCATTATATCCTAAGGGAAATAATGCTTCGAAGGACGAAGGACATTAACATTTAATACTTTGTGTTGCCTTGTTCTTAACTCATAGCATTTGAGAACAAGTCCCCAACAGGTAATAACTGGGTTTATTACTAAAACTTGGCTCTACTAGTAATAATAAATACTTGACCAACTAAAAGCAACTTCTTAACCTCAACCCCACATACAGCTAGTCCACTTTAGCCAAACGGGACATTTGCTGAGTACGTTGATGTGTACTCACCCTTGCTTTACAAACCACCCCACCCCAGGTTGTCCCCATTGTACTCAATGCTCAGGAGGTGATGCTGGCAACATGGAGGACTTTGAGGAGTTCCAGGACTACGACGAGTTCTAGTTTACTTTAGTGGCAAACCCCCAGTCAGCTGCCTATGTAGACTTATCATCTACGTTTCGTTTCTTCGCACTTTGATATTGATGTTGAACACTATGACTATGTATTAGACTCTGTGGATGTCATGGACATCTTGATGTAATTAAAGTGTCTTTCCGCTATATATTTCGAGCATTGTGTGATGATGTCCAATTATGTAATCACTGTGTATGTGAGTTTCAGATCCTGGCACGTACATGGTTCGCATTCGGTTTACCTTCAAAAACCGGGTGTGACAGCGGGCGCGTGGCGCTGCGGGCGAATGGGCCCAGGCGGCCCACGAGGAGGGGAGATGGCGCGGGCGGACGTCGTGAGCGCGAGCCCACGCGTCAGAGAGAGGACGAGTGTCGACAGCGTTAGGGTGGGCAAACCGGCGGGGTCGGAAAACCGGCCGCCGACGAGGTTCCGCGGTGGTTCTCCAGCGTGGTTCTGGGTGGTTGGGGAGGTGGCGGAGCATGGGTAGGGGTAGGGGGTCATGGTGGAGCCATGGAGGGGCCAATTTGACCAATAAGCACTTGAGATGGCCGGTGCACGGTGAGGTGGTGGGCTCCCGCGGCGGTGAGGTCGCCGGTGAGGTCGTCGGTGAGATCACATAGCGTGACGGGGAGGCGAAAGTGGTGTCTCGTGATCGTGGAGAGGTGGCAAAGTTCATGAGCTAACTTAATTGAACCTTAGGCTACTAGAGAGGGGAGAGGGAACTCACCAGAGCGGAGGGAGAACGGGGCGATGCTGGCTCGATTGAGCTCGGGGGAGGGGGAGGGATGGCCGAGGCTGGTGTGAGGAGCTGAGGGGCTCAGGCGGTCCTTTTATAGGCGACCGGGGAGAGGGAAGGAGGGGGTGGCATGCACTAGCGAGGCGCGCTCGAGACGGCGATGATGGCGCACAATGGTGGCGACAGGATGGCTCAGGCAGGCTGTGGCAATTGGATGGCTTGGTCATAGGCGCGGGGATGCAAGGCGCCAATTCGGCTGGTGGGCGAGTAATGGCGAGGAGACGTGGCGGATGGTGGCCAGCAGCGATCGCGTTGATAGCCAATCACGGGCGAGAGAGAGAGCTGACGAGCGGGACCGGGTTGTCAGCGGAAGGTGGGTGCGAGAGAGAAAGGGAGGGCGCGGCTGATGGGTGGGACCGGGCGGTCAGTGGGTGAGGGGAGGGAGTGGCGCACGGGCGGTCGCGCGGGAGATGGGCTGCGTGGGCTGGGCGGGGGAGGAGCGCGGCGCGCGGGAGAGAGAGAGAGAGGGGGAGGACTTGGGCCAGATCCGGCCCAACCGAGGGGGGAGTTCCTTTTTCTTTTTCTTTTTCTTTTTCTATTTCTTTCCTATTTCCATTTCCTTAATCCCTTTTTCTTTTAAACAAAAAATCTTATAATTTCCTATGTGTCCAAAATGAAATACTCTATGTGAAGTGCTACTAGAAATCATGGTGCATGCATATGATGAGTAAGATGCTTCATGAGATGGGGACTTAGGAGATAATAAGGGGGGGTTAGGAGTTTAGGGTTTATAACCTCAGAATCAAAATTGGGATGTTACACAATATCACCAACATAGCTCAAATAGCTCACACTAGTGTACCTGTGGACTAATCACATGTGTATCTTAACATAAACACTTATTAGTCCACCTAAGTTGCTAATCAATTACAAAAACCAAACAGGGTCTCACAACACGAAATACAAGGTCTTCTCGGCCTCACCACCAACATGACCTTGTATGTCGTGAGACCAGAACCTTTCGCGTGAGACCAACACGAAATACAAGGTCTTCAGGCCCGTGGCGTGACCACAACACGACCAAGGGAGGACACCACGTTGATCCAGCAACACAAATGTTGTCTCAGGGGTTATTAGTCGGCCCCCACCGGAACAGCGCCTCGGGATGATCGAGGATGCCTGAAATATCCTAGATGCTAGATGCTGTGAGCAGGAGCATGAGCGGTCTGCCAAAGGCCTCGAGTATATCTGGCGTCGAGACGGGCATTTCGATCCGAACGAAGACTGAAGTCTGAGCCCACTGCGTCTAGGGCCCCACATCTTCAGTCGTCATATCCTTCAAGCTCTGATCCCCTAGTGATATCATGCGATGCGCCCACGAATGTCGTCAAGTACTTAGGAGATTCAAACCCCAGCCTATGGATCGAAGATTACGTGTTAGCGTGCTAGGCCAATGGGGTGGATCAAGACTACTTGATCATCCAAAATCTCCCCTTGTACCAAGTCGACTCGACTTGGGCCTAGCTGGAACACCTAAGGCCCGGTTGCATCGAGAGCTGGGCCGAACTCATCGACATTTTTGTCGGAGATGTCCAAGGCACGTACATACACCTCGGGAACCCTTGAGATCACAAGAATTGCCAATAGAAGTCAGGGAGACTCTGCGAGACCCTAGCGCACAAGCGAGGCAAAAAAGCCCCCACACTACAAAAGGAACTTCTCGATATCACAAAGAACAACACATCCGAAGAGGACGCGGTTGAGGCGGTCTACGATCGCCTTAAGGGGAAGGCCAAACGCGACAAAGACACCAATGAGGATACCTCTGACCATCTTAGCAAAAACAAAAAGAAGAACAAGCGACGGTATGATGACACATTGGTCGTTGTGGTTGATCCCAAAGGCAAAAAGGACCCACTGAAGAAGCCACCAATCACTTCGAAAACATGCTCGAGGTGCCCATTTCTCTTTCAATAGTGTGTCTCGTTCGCTTCAGTACACGATGGTGGTTGCTCCATTAACACAATTTATGTGGTCTTACAAGACTATAGCCCCTCTTGGTACAAATACAATGACATGCGTGTCAAGAGATACAATGATGTGTGCAAGCACCAAGGTTTTAGAGGTGTTTATCCACACTTATAACAACTAAGGGTTAACCTAGAGGAAGCGCTATAACATCGATCTAACAGACCTACACTTTGCAAAGCACCTATGCTAATCACCAAGTGATTCTCTGACCACTTAGTTATCTAGAGCTACAAGAATGGAGTCTCAACTCTTCAACTATCTTTCTCACCTCCCACACCTCTTAAATAGTCGGTTGGGGTGATATATATATAGCCCCACATGTCCAAACTAGTCGTTGGAACTATATAGACTTTTTGTGAGGGCATCCGGATAATCTGATATATGCACCAGGCACGTCCGATTAGTGTTCTACGTGTACTAGCCGTTGGACTAGTTATTGTCGACCATTAAGTTTGAGGTATCTGATGTAGTATCCGTTGTTACATCAAAGATATCAGTGTGTTCTAACCCCGCTCAAGTTGCTTCACAACCTCTCTAAGTACCCTATATGGTGTGGTGTCGAGTGACATATACTCGTAAATGACTATACCCATTCATTTGTATATATTGGAGGTCGGAATGATACTGCTTGATTAAAAAAATATCTAGATTGGTGGACCTTAGTCGACCGTAACCATATTATTGTATTTCTATGTTGTTTTCGATCTGATGTACTTTTATTTCATATCTTGAGCAAATAGAAGAGATTAACAAAACAATTGATTTTGAACTAGAATCGAAGCGACAATTTAATCTGCAACCATGCATGACCAAGATGAGCCGAGTGCAGAGATCAGCTATGCACGGAGTAGGGACGGACAGTCAATCAATTAACAGTATAAACACTAACCAAAGCCCTCGGAAGTCACTGTACCATCATTCCCATTCAGCAGCAGATCTTGATAGATACTCCCTGGGGCCCACCGTGCCATATATACTGCCATCGCTCGAGTACTACGTACGTATGCTCCGACGCGAGATCGATATCACGGTACATCCTTGAGGGTGCATGTACGTAGTATGCATGCAGGACTACATAAAATAGCATCTGCTCCATGAAAACGGATCGCATGCATGCGACGCAAACCTCGTGCCAACACATGAAATGAAGTTCAAATTCATGGCAACTCGGCGTACATGCAGCTAGGCAGAAAGGCAACATCCTTTTTACTGAACACATTTAACTGAACATGCATACAGGGAAAGGCTAACAGAGCATGACCGCTTGTACGGTTCCGCAAGCACACTATAGCAGCCTAGCACGACAAGGACTCCTCCATATCCATCCAACGTATACGAGATTACGAGCCCCATGCTTGATGAGAAGACACAGAGCTTCGGAATGCCGCTGCTACAGCTACCACCATGCATCCCCAAAAGAACTACCACGAGCATGCGCGCCAGCGTGCTGCTGCTACTTGCCGCCCTTGCTCACCGCAGGACGCGGCTGCACAGGCGCGACACGTCGGACGGGCGGACGGGCTTCAGCAGGAAATCCTCGGCGCCTTCCTCCAGGCACCTGCCGAATGAATCATCGTCATGCATGCGCAAACATGTCAAGAAGAAGAAAATATGCAGTATAACGACGAACGAAGAGGTATATGCGTTTACGAAGTACGAACTAACCTGTTGATCCTTGTCGGCACGTTCTCTGAGGACATGATCACCACGGGGATCTCCTTCAGCCTGGACGACTCCTGCATGCACGAATCTCATTCTGTCGGCATCAGCAGCATCATACTGCCAGCTAGCTGCTACCAAGCTAGCTAGGGTGAAAGCAAAAGAGGAAGAAAAAAATGGTGCGTGCGTGTACCTTGATCTTCTTGAGGAGCTCGTATCCAGTCATCTCCGGCATCCAGTAGTCGGTGATGATCATGCTCACGGGCTCCTGAAACAGATTAAACGACACACACACTACATCAACCACGCAGCAGAGAAAAGAGCGAACAGAGCAGAAGAATGGTGAAACGTACGGTGCCCAGCAGCTCCAGCGCCCTCTTCCCGCTGTCCACGGCCGTCACTGCATGCACGCAGAGCGCGCGAAAGGTTCAGGTCACGACAGTCAACAGCCAATGCCACGGCACAGAGAAGACTCTGGCAGGAGACTCGTCTCCACGCTAACCACTGATTGAATGATACGAGTTCTAACCGCGGAACTGTGAGCTCCTGAGGATGCCTGCGATGACGGCGCGGTCGACCGAGCTGTCGTCTACCGCGAGGACGTGCGGCGCCGGCGCGCTTCCCTCGCCTCCGAGACACTTGCGGCTCGCCATCGACTGTCGCTTTGCTAGCTATCTAGCTTCAGAAACGACACGAGCTACGAATGCCGAACCTAGTACGAGTCCTCAAAATGGATCCTTGTGATGGGGTGCGGGGTGGGGTTATATATAGGTAGAGAGGCCACCAGGTGGTAGAACACTCGTCACGCGGCGCCTTTCTGCACTCACGCGGGACGGTTGGGAGGCGGGCGGGCTACGGGGCTGGAGAGACCGAGAGAGAGACGGAGAGGACCGGCCCGGAGGAGATCAGGGAAGCAGCGGCGGTGCGGCGACCGAGAGATACCGCGCGCGACACCAGGGGTCTTCGCCGCCTGGCTCTCCGCGCGTAGGCAGGCAGGCGGGCGGGCGGGACAGCTAGTAAAATCTGGTGGATACGCAGCCCGCGCCGCGGATCGGATACGGCTGGATCCCGGACTGGCCGTCTGCCCCTGCAGGCTGTGGAGCGGCGTCCGTCCGGTACAGTGGATCCGCGACATGACATCCGGCACCGCCGGCCGGCAAAAGCTGGCGCGAAGCATGCACATGCACAGCATCGCATATCTTGGCGAGGCGGCTACACCGAGATCTTTTGGCCGCTGCATACTGGAACTGGAGCGCGGTGCGGTGCAGTGCAGGTATAGAATTGATGGCCCCCCTGGCCTCCTCCTGCCATGGCTCAGCGTCAGCGTCAGCGTCGCCACGCACGCACCGTATCTTATCTCTTCAATGCGTTCCATCGCGGCATACATCACTGTGTCCGGCTCCTCCCTGCGACCTGACCTGACGAGTTCTGTTCAGCCGTATGGACTACCATATGTGTGTACAGGGAGTACCGCCTCTGCCAATGCATGGTTCAAAACGAACCGCGCGGCACGTGAGAATACGCTGTACACGAGCCGTGGTCTATTGATGACACCACACGACGTTAACTTCGCAATCTCGGTAATCACGGTACTTGTACCGTTGTACGCTACAATTTGCACACTCTAAAGTACTGGTACTTCTTTATGCGGTGTATCTCGAGATACACCATACATTATTTATTTTTTTTATGTACGAGTCCTCCTGCCATTAACCTTGGAGTGTACCGCACAGCTGTGTGACCCTTCATTCAAGACCCGATATGCTTCTATTCTAGGCCCCACCGTTGCATATATAATCTGTAAACTAAACTTTGCTAGTAAATGCTTTATCTCTTCGTACAAGATATCCACACAATTTTTCCACTAAATGCCCAACTAAGTTGCAATCCATTCATGCAAATTATCTCTCTCATCCCTTATTAGTAACAAAAATTAGCAACATCATTTCTACGTATAATGACATTAATAACGAACTTATGCCTTCAGATGATATTGACTATAAAATGGCTGATAATGATGATGAGACTTATGATCTGGCTAATCCGGACACATACGAAGATTATTTTAAATTGATGTAATGCCATATTTTATTTATTTCGCATATGTTTCTACAACAAAGAATTCAACAACAAGGCCGAACGGATGAAGCAAGAGCCATGGGTAAGTCTTTCTCGCACTATATTGTTAAATACGTCACATTCGTTGCACATTCTTAAAATAATATATGGATACATTGTCTTTGTATGCAGGATTTCTTTACATGCGAGGCTGGATATGAGGCCATGACAGACGTGGTTGTTACCACGCGCTGTAAGAAGCTCGTCGTGGACATGCACTACGAGGCGCGAATCCAGGCCATCGCCACTTACCACGGCTCAATCCTTGAGGAGAAGGTGATCAAACAAGACGCACGAACCATGTCGTTGACTCGATACCAGTACTTGCAGGTAAATATAGAACTTTAATATTTGTATTAAATTTGCTTAATTTTATCTTCTAATACCCCTTGTACTTGTTTTTTGTAGATGATTCCTTATTGGTGCATAGTGCATCCTTGGTGCTGGGAGAAGATGGTGGAGAGGTGGTGCTCACCTGAGTGGGATGAGCCGCACAACACTAGCTGGGAACGACGTCTGATGATGCAAGGTCCCTCCTACCACCAAGGCAGCCACAGCCTTGGTAAATATGCAGAAGCATGGGTACGCGCTCTTTTTTATTTAGGTATATAATATTCGATTAGGCATGATTTCTAACTGTCCATGATTTCTTGCAGTCGGCGTCACATGGTGGCCAGACTTGCTCCATCTTTTCAGCGTATGCTATGGCTCACAAGGGCAAGGCGACATCGGACGTCACCTACAAACCGGAGGACAGCCCGAGGCATATAGTAACCCCGTCATCTACAACGCTAGCCGGGAACGACGTTTGATGATGCAAGGCTGCTCCCACCACCAAGGCAGCCACAACCTCGGTAAATATGCAGAAGCATGGGTACGCGCTCTTTTTTATTTAGGTATATAACATTCGATTAGGTATGATTTCTAACTGTTCATGATTTTTACAGTCGGTGTCACATGGTGGCTAGACTTGCTCCATCTTCTCAGTGTATGCTATGGCCCACAACAAGGGCAAGGCGACCTCGGTCGTCACCTACAACCCGGAGGATGGGCCCGAGGCGTATAGCAACCTCACATCTACAACCGCCTAAGTGAGTACACTACCATGGCACAGGAGGTCCATGGCTAGATTACGATATGAGGACTGAGGACATCGACAGAGATGTCCTCATGATGGTTAGAGGAGGCAAGAGGCATGGGTGGTACTGGATTGCCAACGGGGCAATCTACTCGTCATCCACTCCCACTCTGTCTCAAGTGCGAGCAAAGAGCACGAGCGCGAGCCCAGCCATACGACCTCGGTAAGACAGCTCACTGAAAGCACCTAGAGGGGGGTGAACAGGTGATCCTGTAAAAATCAACACTAAATAGCCACAAAACTTTGTTAAGTGTTAGTACGGCTAAGTAGCGAGCTCTTGCGAACACAAGTATCACAGAAAAACAATCACAAAAGACACGCGAGTTTATCCCGTGGTTCGGCAAGTATAACACTTGCCTACCTCCACATTGTGGCGTCCCAATGGATGAGGGTTGCACTCAACCCCTTTCAAGTGATCCGATGATCAACTTGAATACCACGGTGTTCTTCTTTGCTTATCTCTTTTCCTGTTTACGAGGAATCTCCACAAGTTGGAGTCTCTCGCCCTTACAACAAATATCAAAGTGAAAGCATAAGAGGAAGGGTGGGAAGCAACACACACAAATCCGCAGCAATACGCACACACACAAGCCAAGACTTGAGCTCAAATGAAGCACAATGAGTTCACTGCTAGAACGGAGCTCAAATCACTAACGAGGTCGATCAAGTGTGCAGAGACGGAGTGTGGAAGACTTAGAATGCTCAAAGTATGCTTGGGTTTCTCCTCCATGCGCCTAGGGGTCCCTTTTATAGCCCCGAGGCAGCTAAGAGCCGTTGGAGGCAATCTTGGAAGGCTAATCTTGCCTTCTATCGGGTGGCGCACCGGATGTCTGGTGCGCCACCGGACAATCACTGTAGCTGTCCGATGCGCGATCTCCTTCTTTTTATGGTGCAGATTCGCGGCAGTTGGCGCACCGGACACTGTCCGGTGCCCTCTGCCGACCGTTGGCGCGCCCACGCGTCGCGTGAAGATTGCGCAGCCGACCGTTGGCGCAGCCGACCGTTGGCTCACCGGACAGTCCGGTGACCCACCGGACAGTCCGATGAATTATAGCCATACGCCGTTGAACTTTTCCTGAGAGCGACGACTTCACCGCAGATGACTCACCGGACAGTCCGGTGAATTATAGCCGTACGCCGCTGTCGAGTCCCGAGAGTGGCCTGTTCACCGGAGGCTGGTCTGGCGCACCGGACAGTCCGGTGCACCCAGACTGAGCTGCAGTTAGCTGTACACAGCCAACTCAATTCCAATTGCTTTTCACCTGTTTCTAGCACTTAGACACAATACATTAGTACTCAAATCAATGTACTAAGTCTAGAAACGTACCTTGTTGCATGATTTGTACTTCTTCACTCTTTGGCACAAATTAAGACTTAGAGGATATGTGTTGGACACTTAATCACCAAAACACTTTAGAAATGGCCCAAGGGCACATTTCCCTTTCAATCTCCCCCTTTTTGGTGATTTATGCCAACACGTCAAAAAGCAACTAAAAGAAGTGTCGGCGTCTCGGACCCGGGGGGTCCCTTGGACCGACCAGTGAAATCGCTGTGTGTCCCTACCCAGATGGGTTGGCGCGGGATGGAACACAAGAGGTGGGACAAGCCTTGTATTATCCTGCACCAGGGGTGCCGCTCGCAGTAGGGGTTACAAGCGCGTCGCGTGAGAGAGGGAGAGACACAGAGTTCGTCCGTCGCTTCCCTCACGCGAACCCCCCTCAGGGTGGCCCTGGACCTCCCTTTTATAGAGGCAAGGAGAGGATCCAGACGTACAACGGGGGGTGTAGCTATGCGCTAACGTGTCCGGCAGTGGAGTGCCTAAGCCCTGTGTACATGCCAACGTGGCCGTTGGGGGAGAGCTTGGGCCCTATACATGTGATGGCGTGGCCGTCGGAGGAGCACCTGAATCCTGTAGGAGCACAGCTGGCAGCGCGGCGAGGATCCTGCTGACGTCTCCTTGCTGTCGTAAGGGGCTGAGAGCCACCAGCGTCATGGTGCACGCGGGGCACCATCATTACCCGTCGACGGGGTAAGCCAGATGGGACGTCGGTCTTGTTCCTTGTAGCCTGAGCAGGCTAGGAATAGGGAAATGATGTATCCCCTGTTAGCACGGTCGGTCCGAGCCCAGGGTCGGTCGAGGCGGAGACTTCTCTTGAGGCCGAGGCCGGGGTCGGGCCAGGACACGATTGAGAGCACCTAGAGGGGGGTGAATAGGTGATCCTATAAAAACTTGAAACTTAATCCACACAACTTGATTAATGGTTAGCACAATAAAGCCAAGTGGGTAGAGAAGAGTTCTTGCACAACACGATAACCACAAGAAGATCAACATAGAGATGGCACAGTGGTTTATCCCGTGGTTCGGCCAAGTCCAACACTTGCCTACTCCACATTGTGGCGTCCCAACGGACGAGGGTTGCAATCAACCCCTCTCAAGCGGTCCAAAGACCCACTTGAATACCACGGTGTTTTGCTTTGTTTACTATATCCCATTCGCGAGGAATCTCCACAACTTGGAGCCTCTCGCCCTTACAAAGATGTTCACAAAGAAGCACGGAGTAAGGATGGGATGAGCAACGCACACAAGACACAAAATCAGAGCAACACACGCACACAAGTCACAACACGAGCTCTCAACACAACTCAAAGAGTTCTCTACTCAAATGGAGCTCTAGTTGCTATCACAAAGAAACGAATGCGCGGAATTGAAGCCTTGGTGCTTAGGAATGCTTAGAGAATGCTTGGTGTCCTCCTCCATGCGCCTAGGGGTCCCTTTTATAGCCCCAAGGCAGCTAGGAGTCGTTGAGAGCAATCTAGGAAGGCAATTCTTGCCTTCTGTCGCCTGGCGCACCGGACACTGTCCGGTGCGGATTTCTTTCCTTCTGTGGCGCAGCCGACCGTTAGAGATCTAGAGCCGTTGGCACACTGGACACTGTCCGGTGCACACCGGATAGTCCGGTGCCCCCTTGTGACCGTTGGCTCGGCCACGCGTCGCGCGCGGATTACGCGGCCGACCGTTGGACCGGCCGACCGTTGGATCACCGGATAGTCCAGTGCACCACCGGACAGTCCGGTGATTTATAGCCGTACGCCGTTAATCGCTTCCCGAGAGCGACGACTTCGCCTATGATTGACTCACCGGACAGTCCGGTGCACCACCGGACAGTCCGGTGATTTATAGCCGTACGCCGTTGATCGCTTCCCGAGAGCAGCCAGTTGACAGTCACCAGCCTGGCGCACCAGACAGTCCGGTGCACCCAGACCGAGCTGTCTTTGGCTGAACAAAGCCATCTCTTTTCCAACTTGATTTCTCCTGTTTCCAGCACTTAGACACAATACATTAGTTCTTAAAACAATGTACCAAGTCTAGAAACATACCTTTAGACTTGATTTGCACTTTGTCCATCACTTTGCATAGATTACCATAAGTCCACTTGTGTTGGCACCCAATCACCAAAATACTTAGAAATGGCCCAAGGGCACATTTCCCTTTCAATCTCCCCCTTTTTGGTGATTTATGCCAACACAACAAAAAGCAACTAAAAGAAGTGCAACATCACTACAAATGAGAACTCAAATTTGGTTTGATTCAAATTTGGCATATTTGGATCATTCTTTGCCACCACTTGGTTTTGTTTTTGCAAATCAACCTCAATTTCCTATCTCTAAGTCAAACACACTTGTTGAGACATAAAGAGAGTTGTTCCAAGAAAAATTGATCAAAGATTTCAAAAACTCCCCCTTTTTCCCATAATCAACTATTCTCCCCACAAGAGGCCAACTTTTGACAAAAGAGACAACAAGAGAGTTTTGACAAACCAAAAGCTCTATTCTACTATTTTCAAAATTCTCAAGTGGTAGCTGATCCATTTATTGCTTTGGCCTTATTTTCTCCCCCTTTGGCATCAAGCACCAAAACGGGATCAAACTTGGCCCTTTAACCCCATTGCCTCACCAAAATCTTCACATAAGAGTACCAAGGCAATAAGGATATTGAGATGGACTTGGAGTAAGTTACCCTCTCATTGGAGTGCAGTGGAAGTCTTGCATGGTCCAAGTCCACCTTTTCCCTTTCAATCCACCTTTGAGACTAAATCAAGCAAACTCAAGCACACGGTTAGTCTCAAAGGGTCAAAGTTGTAGCGCATCTCCCCCTCAATGTATGCATCGGGGAGTGTTTGTACAACTTGAGCACCATAAATAAACAACAAAATACATAAGGAACATGATCAAAAGCATGAACACATGTATGCTATAAATCAATCCAAGTTCCGCGAATCTAAGACATTTAGCTCACTACACAGCCTGCAAAAGGTCTTCTCATCTAAAGGCTTGGTAAAGATATCGGCTAGCTGGTTCTCGGTGCTAATATAAAACACTTCGATATCTCCCTTTTGCTGGTGGTCTCTCAAAAAGTGATGCCGGATGTCAATGTGCTTTGTGCGGCTGTGCTCAACAGGATTGTCCGCTATTCGGATAGCACTCTCATTGTCACATAGGAGTGGGACTTTGCTCAGATTGTAGCCAAAGTCCCGGAGGGTTTGCCTCATCCAAAGTAGTTGCGCGCAACACTGTCCTGCGGCAACATACTCGGCCTCAGCGGTGGATAGGGCAACGGAAGTTTGTTTCTTAGAACTCCATGACACCAGGGACCTTCCTAAGAATTGGCACGTCCCCGATGTACTCTTCCTATCGACCTTACATCCAGCATAGTCGGAGTCTGAATATCCAATTAAGTCAAAGGTAGACCCCTTTGGATACCAGATCCCGAAGCAAGGCGTAGCGACTAAATATCTAAGAATTCGCTTCACGGCCACTAAGTGACATTCCCTTGGATCGGATTGAAATCTAGCACACATGCATACACTAAGCATAATATCTGGTCTACTAGCACATAAATAAAGTAAAGACCCTATCATAGACCGGTATGCCTTTTGATCAACAGACTTACCTCCTTTGTTGAGGTCGGTGTGTCCGTCGGTTCCCATTTGTCGGGGACCATAATTAGGGGTACCCTCAAGACGCCTAATTCTCAGCTGGTAACCCCCATCAGCATAAAGCTGCAGAGGCCTGATGGGTTTGATTAAGTCAGGGATCAGTCCATACGAGCGACTCGATCACGCCACGCCCGAGCCTAGCCTCGGGCAAGGGCAGCCGACCCTGAGATGTTTCCGTCTCGCCCGAGGCCTCCTCTTTCACGGCAGACGCATCTCCGGCTCGCCCGAGGCCTTGCCTTCGTTAAGAAGTAACCCTGACTAAATCACCGCGCCGACCGACCAAGTCACTGGGGCCTTTAACGCAATGAGTAAGACTGACGGGCGGCCAGGCTTGGCCAAAAGCGCCAGAGGAAGCTCCGCCCGACCCAGGGCTCGGACTCGGGCTAAGGCCCTGGAAGACGGCGAACTCCGCTCCGCCCGACCCAGGGCTCGGACTCGGGCTAAGGTCCCGGAAGACGGCGAACTCCGCTCCGCCCGACCCAGGGCTCGGACTCGGGCTAAGGTCCCGGAAGACGGCGAACTCCGCTCCGCCCGACCCAGGGCTCGGACTCGGGCTAAGGCCCCGGAAGACGGCGAACTCCGCTCCGCCCGACCCAGGGCTCGGACTCGGGCTAAGGTCCCGGAAGACGGCGAACTCCGCTCCGCCCGACCCAGGGCTCGAACTCGGGCTAAGGCCCCGGAAGACGGCGAACTCCGCTCCGCCCGACCCAGGGCTCGGACTCGGGCTAAGGCCCCGGAAGACGATGAACCCCGCTTCGCCCGACCCAGGGCTCGGACTCCACCCCGACCTCTGCTGAACGACCTCCGCCTCGCCCGACCCAGGGGCTCGGGCTCGGCCTCGGCCTCGGCCTCGGCCATGCAGGACAGACTCGACCTCGGCTTCGGAGGAGCCCCCACGACGCCCGACCTAGGGCACGAGTCCGCCACGTCGACAGGAAGCGCCATCATCACCCTACCCTGAGACGACTCGGGCCGCAGAGAACAGGACCGACGTCCCATCTGGCTAGCTTCGCCAGATAGGCAATGATGGCGCCCCGCTGGACCATGACGACGGCGGCTCCCAGCTCCCTTACGAAAGCAGGGGGACGTCAGCAAGGGCCCAACCACTCCGACAGCTGTCCCTCCGCCCGGCTTCATTGCTTCTCCGACAGCCACGACGCTACACTAGCCGGGTGCCAAGATCTCTCCGGCTGCCACCTTGGCATGTACTTAGGGTACTAGCTCTCCCCCGCTAGACACGTAGCACCTTGCTACACCCCCATTTGTACACCTGGATCCTCTCCTTACGCCTATAAAAGGAAGGACCAGGGCCTTCTTAGAGAAGGTTGGCCTCGCGGGAACGAAGGGCAGGGGCAGGCGCTCTCTCGGGGCCGCTCGCTCCCCTCACCCGCGCGGACGCTTGTAACCCCCTACTGCAAGCGCACCCGACCTGGGCGCGGGACGAACACGAAGGCCGCGGGAATCTCCGACTCCCTCACGACCCGGCTCCGGCCACCTCGCTCTTGCTCTCTCTCCCCCCTTCGCGCTCGCCCACGCGCTCGGCCCATCTGGGCTGGGGCACGCGACACACTCACTCGTCGGCTCGGGGACCCCCCGGTCTCGGAACGCCGACAGTTGGCGCGCCAGGTAGGGGCACGCTGCGTGTTGACGAGTAGTTTCCCGTCAAGCTCCAGATGGGCAGTCTCCAACGACCTCTTCAACCCGGGACGGTGCTCCGTTTCGGGAGTCTCGAGTTCATGTCTTTCGACGGCAGCTACGACATGATACTCCTTCCACCGCCGCGCGACAGCGACAATAGTGGCGGACAGCCCGCCCGCCGGCGGCGGAATCGGCGACGCCTTTCCCGCATGGGGGAAGGACAACTTTCGAGCTCACCCCATCCTCTCCCTCGCCATCGGAGGAGGGGGCGGGGCAACCAAGGCCGAGCGGGAGGCTGCGCTCAGTCGACTGTCGAGCAAATCGACATCCCCAGCGCCTCAACGGAGGACGCGTCGGCCATCACCCACGCGTTTGAGGCGAAGGCGAGCGCCGTCCCCCCGCGACACGCCGATCCCGAGCAAGTGGACGACGCCAGCACGCTCACGGAGGGCCTGCAGGATGTCGCCCTCGCACCCAGGACAACGGCGCAATCAGCCCCCGATGTGACTTCGTCGCTCCTCGTCGACCAAAAGGTAACGGCTGATTCCCATCCTTCGTCATTTCGACTCGGCCTCAACCCGCCTGGCGACCTCGCTTTGGCGGGCGCTCACGTTGAGGCGAGTGCAACCCCTCTGGGGTTTCGTGTGCGGTCGCCTTGGGACCGATTGACGGGTGTCTCGACCTACGGACCCTCTGGGTCCGAGGAAGATGACGACCCCAGCATCTGCTGGGATTTCTCTGGATCTGGCAACCCCAGTGCCATGCGGGACTTCATGACCGCATGCAACTACTGCCTCTCCGACTGTTCCGACGGCAGCCGCAGCCTTGACGACAAGGACTGCGGCCCGAGCCGCGAATGTTTCCACGTCGAGCTAGGGGATCCCTCCGGAGGCAGCTGTCTCGGCATGCCGGAGGATGGCGATCCCCCTAGGCCAGCGCCTCGCGCCGACATCCCGCGGGAGCTAGCTGTGGTCCCCGTTCCGGCGGGGGGTCACGACCCACAGCTCGAGCAAGTCCGCGGGGCGCAGGCCGGGCTCGATGAGGGAGCAGGAGCGCTCGAGGCGATCCGCCAGGACGTCGGGCAGGTATGGGCGGGCCAGCCCCCGGCCGGAGAAATACGTCACCTGCCCCAAGGTCTCCAGCACCGCATCGCTAATGATGCCAGGGACAGACCGCCACCCGCATCCGGCGGAACCGGTCAGGACCTGACCGCCGCAGCGATGCTCCTCCGCGCGATGCCGGAGTCATCAACCACCGAGGGTCGGCGAATCCAGGGAGAGCTCAAGCATCTCCTGGAAGGCGCTACGGCCCGGCGGGCCGAGAGCTCTGCCTCCCGAAGGCAGGGGTACCCCTCGGAACCACGTGCCGCGACTTCCCGACTCACGCGGGAAGCCTCGGTCTTCACCGGGCGCACGCGCAACACCACGCCTGCGGCCCCGGGCCACCTTGGCGACGAGCACCCTCATCGCGACCGTCGGGCCCACCTCGACGAAAGGGTGCGCCGAGGTTATCACCCCAGGCGTGGGGGACGCTACGACAGCGGGGAGGATCGGAGTCCCTCGCCCGAACCACCCGGTCCGCAGGTCTTCAGCCGGGCCATTCGGCGGGCGCCGTTTCCGCCCCGATTCCGACCCCCGACTACTATCACAAAGTACTCGGGGGAAACGAGACCGGAGTTGTGGCTTGCGGACTACCGCCTGGCCTGTCAACTGGGTGGGACGGACGACGACAACCTCATCATCCGCAACCTCCCCCTGTTCCTCTCCGACACCGCTCGCGCTTGGTTGGAGCACCTGCCCCCGGGGCAGATTTCCAACTGGGAGGATCTGGTCCAGGCTTTCGCCGGCAACTTCCAGGGCACGTACGTGCGCCCCGGGAATTCCTGGGACCTCCGAAGCTGCCGGCAACAGCCGGGAGAGTCCCTTCGGGACTACATCCGGCGATTCTCGAAGCAGCGCACCGAGCTGCCCAACATCACCGACTCCGATGTCATCGGCGCGTTCCTTGCCGGCACCACCTGCCGTGACCTGGTGAGCAAGTTGGGTCGCAAGACCCCCACCAGGGCGAGCGAGCTGATGGACATCGCCACCAAGTTCGCCTCTGGTCAGGAGGCGGTCGAGGCCATCTTCCGAAAGGACAAGCAGCCCCAGGGCCGCCCGTCGGAAGATGCTCCCAAGGCGTCTACTCCGCTCGGCGCCAAGAAGAAAGGCAGGAGGAAGTCGCAAGCGAAACGCGACGCCGCCAGCATGGACCTTATCGCCGCCGCTGAGTACAAGAACCCTCGGAAGCCCCCCGGAGGCGCCAACCTCTTCGACAAGGCACTCAAGGAGACGTGCCCCTACCATCAGGGGCCCGTCAAGCACACCCTCGAGGAGTGCGTCATGCTTCGGCGCCACTTCCACCGGGCCGGGCCACCCGCAGAGGGTGACAGGGCCCGCGACGACGGTAAAAAGGAAGATCACCAAGCAGGATAGTTCCCCGAGGTCCGCGACTGCTTCATGATCTACGGAGGGCATGCGGCGAATGCCTCGGCTCGGCATCGTAAGCAGGAGCGTCGGGAGGTCTGCTCGGTGAATGTGGCGGCGCCAGTCTACCTAGACTGGTCCGACAAGCCCATCACCTTCGACCAGGATGACCACCCCGACCACGTGCCGAGCCCGGGGAAGTACCCGCTCGTCGTCGATCCCGTCATCGGCGACGTCAGGCTCACCAAGGTCCTGATGGATGGGGGCAGCTGCCTCAACATCATATACGCTGAGACCCTCAGGCTCCTGCGCGTCGATCTGTCATCCGTCCGAGCAGGCGCTGCGCCCTTCCACGGGATCATTCCCGGGAAGCGCGTCCAGCCCCTCGGACAGCTCGACCTTCCTGTCTGCTTCGGAACACCCTCCAACTTCCGAAGGGAGACTTTGACATTCGAGGTGGTCGGGTTCCGAGGGACCTACCACGCAGTGTTGGGAAGGCCATGCTACGTGAAGTTCATGGCCATCCCCAACTACACCTACCTGAAGCTCAAGATGTCGGGCCCCAACGGGGTCATCACCGTCGGCCCCACGTACAAACACGCATTCGAATGCGATGTGGAGTGCGTGGAGTACGCCGAGGCCCTCGCCGAGTCCGAGGCCCTCATTGCCGACCTGGAAAGCCTCTCCCGAGAGGTGCCGGACGTGAAGCGACATGCCGGCAACTTCGAGCCAGCGGAGACGGTTAAGGCTGTCCCTCTCGACCCCAGTGGCGACACCTCCAAGCAGATTCGGATCAGATCCGGGCTCGACCCCAAATAGGAAGCAGTGCTCGTCGACTTTCTCCGCGCAAACGCCGACGTTTTTGCGTGGAGTCCCTCGGACATGCCCGGCATACCGAGGGATGTCGCCGAGCACTCGCTGGATATTCGGGCCGGAGCCCGACCGGTCAGACAGCCTCTGCGCCGATTCGACGAGGAAAGGCGCAGGGTGATAGGCGAGGAGATCCACAAGCTGATGGCAGCAGGGTTCATCAAAGAGGTATTCCACCCTGAATGGCTTGCCAACCCTGTACTTGTGAGGAAGAAAGGGGGGAAATAGCGGATGTGTGTAGACTACACTGGTCTCAACAAAGCATGTCCGAAAGTCCCCTACCCTCTACCTCGCATCGATCAAATCGTGGACTCCACTGCAGGGTGCGAAACCCTGTCTTTCCTCGATGCCTACTCAGGGTATCATCAAATCAAGATGAAAGAGTCCGACCAGCTCGCGACTTCTTTCATCACGCCCTTCGGCATGTACTGTTATGTCACCATGCCGTTCGGTTTGAGGAACGCGGGTGCAACGTACCAGCGGTGCATGAACCATGTGTTCGGCGAACACATCGGTCGCACGGTCGAGGCCTACGTCGATGACATCGTAGTCAAGACGAGGAAAGCCTCCGACCTTCTCTCCGACCTCGAACTGACATTCCGGTGTCTCAAGGTGAAGGGCGTCAAGCTCAATCCCGAGAAGTGCGTCTTCGGGGTGCCCCGAGGCATGCTTTTGGGATTCATCGTCTCCGAGCGGGGCATCGAAGCCAACCCGGAGAAGATCGCAGCCATCACAAACATGGGGCCCATCAAGGACTTAAAAGGCGTACAGAGGGTCATGGGATGCCTCGCGGCCTTGAGCCGTTTCATCTCGCGCCTCGGCGAAAGAGGCCTGCCCCTGTACCGTCTCTTAAGGAAGGCCGAGCGCTTCACTTGGACTCCCGAGGCCGAGGAAGCTCTCGGGAACCTGAAGGCGCTCCTCACCCAGGCGCCCGTCTTGGTACCCCCCGCTGATGGAGAAACCCTCCTGGTCTACGTCGCCGCTACCACTCAAGTGGTCAGCGCCGCGATCGTGGTCGAAAGGCGGGAAGAGGGGCATGCCTTGCCCATTCAGAGGCCAGTTTACTTCGTCAGCGAGGTGCTGTCCGAGACCAAGATCCGCTACCCACAAGTCCAGAAGCTGCTTTATGCAGTGATCCTGACGAGGCGAAAGCTGCGACATTACTTCGAGTCTCATCCGGTGACTGTGGTGTCATCCTTCCCCCTGGGGGAGATCATCCAGTGCCGAGAAGCCTCGGGACGGATCGCAAAGTGGGCGGTGGAAATCATGGGCGAGACAATCTCATTCGCCCCTCGGAAGGCCATCAAGTCCCAGGTACTGGCGGACTTCGTAGCCGAATGGGTCGACACCCAGTTGCCAACGGCTCCGATCCAACCGGAGCTCTGGACCATGTTTTTCGACGGGTCGCTGATGAAGACGGGAGCCGGCGCGGGCCTGCTCTTCGTATCGCCCCTCGGGAAACACCTACGCTACGTGCTCCGCCTCCATTTCCCGGCGTCCAACAATGTGGCTGAGTATGAGGCTCTGATCAACGGATTGCGAATCGCCATCGAGCTAGGGGTCCGACGCCTCGATGCACGCGGCGACTCGCAGCTCGTCATCGACCAAGTCATGAAGAACTCCCACTGCCGCGACCCGAAGATGGAGGCCTACTGTGATGAGGTTCGACGCCTGGAAGACAAGTTCTACGGGCTCGAGCTTAACCACATCGCCCGGCGCTACAACGAGACTGCGGACGAGCTGGCGAAGATAGCCTCGGGGCGAACGACGGTTCCCCCGGACGTCTTCTCCCGGGATCTGCACCAACCCTCCGTCAAGATAGGCGGCACGCCCGAGCCCGAGGTGCCCTCGGCCCCGTCCGAGGCGACCTCGGCCCAGCCCGAGCCATCCTCGGTTCAACCCGAGGAACCCTCGGCCCCCGAGGGCGAAGAACTGCACATCGAGGAGGAGCAGAGCGGGGTCATGCCAGATCAAGATTGGCAGACCCCGTACCTGCAATATCTCCGCCAAGGAGAGCTGCCCCTCGGCCGAGCCGAGGCTCGGCGGGTAGCGCGACGCGCCAAGTCGTTCGTCTTGCTGGGCGATGAGCAGGAGCTCTACCACCGTAGCCCCTCGGGCATCCTCCAGCGATGCATCTCCATCGCCGAGGGTCAGGAACTCCTGCAGGAAATACACTCGGGGGCTTGCGGCCATCATGCAGCACCTCGAACCCTCGTCGGGAACGCTTTCCGCCAAGGCTTCTACTGGCCGACGGCGGTAGCCGACACCACTAGAATTGTCCGCGCCTGCGAAGGGTGCCAATTCTATGCGAAGCAGACCCACCTGCCCGCTCAGGCTCTGCAGACAATACCCATCACCTGGCCCTTCGCTGTGTGGGGTCTGGACCTCGTCGGCCCTCTGCAGAAGGCGCCCGAGGGCTACACGCACCTGCTGGTCGCCGTCGACAAATTCTCCAAGTGTATCGAGGTCCGACCCCTGAACAGCATCAGATCCGAGCAGGCGGGGGCGTTCTTCACCAACATCATCCATCGCTTCGGGGTCCCAAACTCCATCATCACCGACAACGGCACCCAGTTCACCGGCAAAAAATTCTTGGATTTTTGCGAGGATCACAACATCCGGGTAGACTGGGCCGCCGTAGCTCATCCCATGTCGAATGGGCAAGTGGAACGTGCCAACGGCATGATTCTACAAGGGCTCAAGCCCCGGATTTACAATGATCTCAACAAGTTCGGCAAGCGATGGATGAAGGAACTCCCCTCGGTGGTCTGGAGCCTGAGGACGACGCCAAGCCGAGCCACAGGTTTCACGCCGTTCTTCCTGGTCTACGGGGCCGAGGCCGTCCTGCCCACTGACCTGGAATACGGCTCCCCGAGGACGAGGGCCTACAACGAAGAAAGCAACCAAGCTAGCCGAGAAGACTCGCTGGACCAGCTGGATGAGGCTCGGGATAGGGCTTTACTACACTCGGCACGGTATCAGCAGTCCCTGCGACGCTACCACGCCCGAGGGGTCCGAACCCGAGATCTCCAGGTGGGCGATCTGGTGCTTCGGCTGCGGCAAGGCACCCGAGGGAGGCACAAGCTCACGCCCCCCTGGGAGGGGCCGTTCGTCATCGCCAAAGTTCTGAAGCCTGGAACGTACAAGCTGGCCAACAGTCAAGGCGAGGTCTACGGCAACGCTTGGAACATCCAACAGCTACGTCGTTTCTACCCTTGAGATGTTTCCAAATTGTTCATATACCTCGCACCCACGCAAAGTTTAGTCAACAAGGAAGGGTCGGCCTCGCCTCGGCAAAGCCTGACCCTCCCTCGGGGGCTAAATGGGGGGAAACCCCCTCTGCGTCAAAATTTTCCTCGAACAGAAAATCTCTTTTACCAGAATATCTTTCGTGCTTTTTGACTACTTCGAAAAGTGGGTCATGGAAACGACAGGGTACACGTAAGCAGTCAAGGCTGACCGAGCCGAGGGACTCCTACGCCTCCGGGATACGGATACCTCACTCATCACCTTCTGCGATAAGTAACTCGCGTTCGGATAAGGTGACTCCACGGATCGAACAAGTCTCTACGTTCGGAAGCTCTTCTGTCGAAGCGATTCTTCAAGTTTTCTCGACTGAGTCGGTGATAGGGCCTCATGGACGAGTAAAAGTGCGCGTAAGCGGCAAGGCCGACCGAGCCGAGGGACTCCCACGCCTCCGGGATACGGATACCTCACTCCTCACCTTCCGCGAGAAGCAACTTTCGCTCGCACAAACATCCCTGTTACCGACAAAAAGTCCAGATGCTTGGAACAAGAGGAAAAGGGACGCAGCTTTACAACACAGCAAGGGTGTGTGTTCTGGCCTCGACAGCCGCACAAAGCACACGCTACAAGACAAGCTGATCCTGCAGGCTCAGGTCTTGGCGCTGGAAGGGGGCAGCGACACCCTCGGCATCGACAGCAACTTCGGCAAGGCCCGAACTAGCCTCGGACGGCGACGCGGTCCGAGGGCCTCCGCTCCAAAGGACGGCGTCATCACCACGCCCGGGCGATCGTTGTCAGGGACTTCTCCGGGAATCCGGCCCGAGCAGGCGGCTCGGCCAGCCACCTCCGGGGCCTCGGCCAACCGCCTTCCGAGGGTACGAGCCCGGTCCGAAGCCTCGGCTGACCAACTCCGGCGTCGATCCTGCCAACGGACAACTCGGCTAGGCTCCGGCCAACCGGGTTTCATTTCCGAGCCAACTCCGCCTCTGCTCATGCTGATATCGCTACCCCCGGCCTCGGCTCGTCGAAGAGCGGCCGAGGGGTCTCTTTAACTAAGCTAGAGGAGCCTCGGACAACAGGGCCGACCGAGTCGAGGGACTCCTACGCCTCCGGGATACGGATACCTCACTCGTCACCTTGACACGGGGCGACTCATGCTTAGTGAAGCGGTTCAGACAATCAGCAGACGAGTCTTAGTGCTCGGGAATGAGGAAAAAATGCGGCTTCGTGCCGTAATTACATACATGTTCAGGCCCCGAAAGCCGAAATGAACAAAAAACCCGGCACTCGAAGTGCCATTACAAACGGAACTCCGGTTCCGCCCCCGCGGGTACGGACAACCTCCCCGCCAGGGAAGCCCGAGGAGCGACAAGCTCTGGGTGAATCACCAGACACGGGACGCCCCTAAGCACCCCGGCAGATCCTCGCAGCCGTCCTCGCCGCGAACGCGAGGAGGAAGACGGAATGTTGCATCCTAGCTGGGCAGCAACAGTTCTCCTTCCCCGGCATGGCTGGAGGATGTCTCCGCCGTGGGGCTAAAAGGCGATTGCCACCACCAGAAGCTGGAAAATGAGGTGGTCCGCCGACCCGCGTAGGAGGTGGAGCCCCGGCTCGCCTCGCTCCCCGCCCCGGCGAGGATGACGAACACCCTCAACACTGAGGGCGGGGCCGGGACCACAGCCCGGTTCGCCTCTCCCCATCCGGGAGCTGGAGGCCACCGTCTTGGGTGATCACCAGCGGAGGGGAGCTGCCGGGCTGTGTGATGAAAGTCCTTGAAGCCGAACGATGGCTGAAAGGTACCCGCTCCCACGGAGTGGTGTCCCCCGACTATGAGGCACGGAGACGGCGGTTTCCCCCATCCGGGGGCTTGAAAGGCGGAAAGACACGATGCATAAGGGAGGAAGAAGACATGGTCGCCTTACGAAAGGGGTCGCCCTCCTTTTAAAGGCAACTCTCCGTGCTTGCGCCCCCAACCGTCACGGGCTGAGTCTTCTCCAACACGCCTCCAAAGCCCCCCCTGCGGCGCGGGGGCTGGGACCCACCTGTCATGCAGACCGGCTCCGAGCAAAAGAAGCCGAACCGCCGCGCGCGGCGCGCGCGCAACCACCCAGCGGTTACAAGTGACCCTCCACTTTTGCCCAGACCAACGGGCGAAGGGGGCGGGCAGCCATGCGGGCGGCATGCAAACGCGCCAAGTGGACGCGCCTCTCCGACTCCTGACAGGCCAGCACGGAGGCTCAAGCCCACGCGTCGCGCAACCGGCGCGCCGGATGCTGCATGTAAGCCACTATGCCACTTGCGCCACCACCGCACCTCCTCGGTTGCGGAACCAATACCGCGACCCGAGGCGGCCCAGCGCGCGGCCCAGCTGCGCCAGCCTGACGCAGCGGTCAAACGCGGTCAAAAGTGGGCCGGCAGTAATGACAGTGGCAGGCACGCAAGAGCAGCGGTCACGCCATCAGCCAAGCTCACGTCCCATCCGGAGGCAGCGAGAGAACCCCCTCTCTCACGGTGTGAAGACGATACACCCGTGACCCGTTCCTCGAACGGCTCGCGCACGCGCAACGGCAGCCTCGCCAACTACTCGCCCCGGTGCATTAACTCCGCGGCTCGACGGGCAGCGCTACTGGCGGGAGCAGCTGGCGACGTTTCGCCTTCGCCAAAACGACCACACCAAAAAAGGTACGCCACGACGTTCAATTTCGAATCCTTTTTTCCCTTTTCCTTCTTTCTCTATCTCTTGCAACAGGGACCGGGAAAGGGGATACCCCCAAAGGGATCCTTCCCCGTGAAGGAACTAGGCTCCGAGCCTCCTTACTGATCAGGGGTTCGAAGGCTGGCCCCCCGAAGGGTTCAACAGCCGCCTCAGATCGCGTGGGCCCGACACCCACTACTGGTCAGGGGTTCGAAGGTCGGCCCCCCGAAAGGTCCCACGACCGCCTCTGGCTACTCGGGCTCCGCGCCCATTACTGATCAGGGGTTCGAAGGCTGGCCCCCCGAAGGGTTCACAGTCGCCTCAGACACCGAGCGAGGGATGACCAGGGGTACGTTCGATACATAACCAAGGCTCGGGCTGCGCTCCCGAGGTACCCTAGGACATTTCCGAGACCAGCGGGAACGACTCTGTAACGGAATCCCATCGGAGGGAGGCAACGAGCCCTCGGACCCCGTCGCCAGGGGACCGGGTCCGGCAGATCACCCGCAGGTACTTTTGGGCGTGCCTCCGGGCCCCTAGCCGACCCCCAACGAACGGGGCACGGACGTCCACTCGGATTACCCAATTGCAGCTCACCGGAGACACCATGTTCGGTGCCCATCGAGGGTAACATGGCGCTCTCCCCCCCTCCTCCTTGCGGAAAGGCGACGTAGGGGCGTATGTAAAAAAGCCGAGTCTGTCCCTGATCGTCCTCTCGCCCTGTGCGGAGGCTCGGGGGCTGCTCTCGCAAACCCGGCTCCGGCCGAACCGTTGACAGCGTCAACATACCAGCCCGAGAACTTGGGCCCCGACAGAGCACCAGGGCTACGGCCTGTTCGCATGAGGGAACCGCCAGACCAGCCGAAGCATTACGCAAGGCATTAAGACCTCGAAGGAGTGAAACCACTCCTCCGAGGCCTCGGGGGCTACACCCGGCGGGTGCGCTCGCGCGCACCCACCGGAACAAAGTACAACCGAGAAAGGCTGGTCCCCTTGCAAAAAAGTGCGACAAAAGCCTCCAAGCGAGTGTTAACACTCCCTTCAAGGCTCGGGGGCTACTGTCGGGGACCATAATTAGGGGTACCCTCAAGACGCCTAATTCTCAGCTGGTAACCCCCATCAGCATAAAGCTGCAGAGGCCTGATGGGTTTGATTAAGTCAGGGATCAGTCCATACGAGCGACTCGATCACGCCACGCCCGAGCCTAGCCTCGGGCAAGGGCAGCCGACCCTGAGATGTTTCCGTCTCGCCCGAGGCCTCCTCTTTCACGGCAGACGCATCTCCGGCTCGCCCGAGGCCTTGCCTTCGTTAAGAAGTAACCCTGACTAAATCACCGCGCCGACCGACCAAGTCACTGGGGCCTTTAACGCAATGAGTAAGACTGACGGGCGGCCAGGCTTGGCCAAAAGCGCCAGAGGAAGCTCCGCCCGACCCAGGGCTCGGACTCGGGCTAAGGCCCCGGGAGACGGCGAACTCCGCTCCGCCCGACCCAGGGCTCGGACTCGGGCTAAGGTCCCGGAAGACGGCGAACTCCGCTCCGCCCGACCCAGGGCTCGGACTCGGGCTAAGGTCCCGGAAGACGGCGAACTCCGCTCCGCCCGACCCAGGGCTCGGACTCGGGCTAAGGCCCCAGAAGACGGCGAACTCCGCTCCGCCCGACCCAGGGCTCGGACTCGGGCTAAGGTCCCGGAAGACGGCGAACTCCGCTCCGCCCGACCCAGGGCTCGGACTCGGGCTAAGGCCCCGGAAGACGGCGAACTCCGCTCCGCCCGACCCAGGGCTCGGACTCGGGCTAAGGCCCCGGAAGACGATGAACCCCGCTTCGCCCGACCCAGGGCTCGGACTCCACCCCGACCTCTGCTGAACGACCTCCGCCTCGCCCGACCCAGGGGCTCGGGCTCGGCCTCGGCCTCGGCCTCGGCCATGCAGGACAGACTCGACCTCGGCTTCGGAGGAGCCCCCACGTCGCCCGACCTAGGGCACGAGTCCGCCACGTCGACAGGAAGCGCCATCATCACCCTACCCTGAGACGACTCGGGCCGCAGAGAACAGGACCGACGTCCCATCTGGCTAGCTCTGCCAGATAGGCAATGATGGCGCCCCGCTGGACCATGACGACGGCGGCTCCCAGCTCCCTTACGAAAGCAGGGGGACGTCAGCAAGGGCCCAACCACTCCGACAGCTGTCCCTCCGCCCGGCTTCATTGCTTCTCCGACAGCCACGACGCCACACTAGCCGGGTGCCAAGATCTCTCCGGCTGCCACCTTGGCATGTACTTAGGGTACTAGCTCTCCCCCGCTAGACACGTAGCACCTTGCTACACCCCCATTTGTACACCTGGATCCTCTCCTTACGCCTATAAAAGGAAGGACCAGGGCCTTCTTAGAGAAGGTTGGCCTCGCGGGAACGAAGGGCAGGGGCAGGCGCTCTCTCGGGGCCGCTCGCTCCCCTCACCCGCGCGGACGCTTGTAACCCCCTACTGCAAGCGCACCCGACCTGGGCGCGGGACGAACACGAAGGCCGCGGGAATCTCCGACTCCCTCACGACCCGGCTCCGGCCACCTCGCTCTCGCTCTCTCTCCCCCCTTCGCGCTCGCCCACACGCTCGACCCATCTGGGCTGGGGCACGCGGCACACTCACTCGTCGGCTCGGGGACCCCCCAGTCTCGGAACGCCGACACCATTGGAGTCTTTGCGGGGTTGGCGTCCTTCATCCCAAACCGCTTTAGCAAGTCTTGCGTGTACTTCGTTTGGGAGATGAAGGTACCGTCCTTGAGTTGCTTCACTTGGAACCCAAGGAAGTAGTTCAACTCGCCCATCATCGACATCTCAAACTTTTGAGTCATCACCCTGCTAAACTCTTCACAAGACTTTTGGTTAGTAGAACCAAATATTATGTCATCGACATAAATTTGGCACACAAATAAGTCACCATCACAAGTCTTAGTGAATAAAGTTGGATTGGCTTTCCCGACCTTGAAAGCATTAGCAATTAAAAAGTCTCTAAGGAATTCATACCATGCTCTTGGTGCTTGCTTAAGTCCATAGAGCGCCTTAGAGAGCTTACATACGTGGTCGGGGTACCGATCATCCTCGAAGCCAGGGGGTTGCTCCACGTACACATCCTCCTTGATTGGCCCGTTGAGGAAAGCGCTCTTCACATCCATTTGGAACAACCTGAAAGAATGGTGAGCGACATATGCTAGCAAAATACGAATAGATTCTAGTCTAGCCACAGGAGCGAAAGTCTCCTCAAAGTCCAAACCTGCGACTTGGGCATAACCTTTTGCCACAAGTCGAGCCTTGTTCCTTATCAACACCCACTTGGTTCCCACAACATTTTGCTTGGGACGAGGCACCAGTGTCCAAACTTCATTTCTCTTGAAATTGTTGAGCTCCTCTTGCATGGCCAACACCCAGTCCGGATCTAGCAAGGCCTCTTCTACCCTGAAAGGCTCAATAGAAGAGACAAAGGAGTAATGCTCACAAAAATTAACTAATCTAGAACGAGTAGTTACTCCCTTGCTAATGTCACCCAAAATTTGGTCGACGGGATGATTCCTTTGAATCGTCGCTCGAACTTGGGTTGGAGGTGCCGGTTGTGCTTCTTCCTCCATCACATGATCATCTTGTGCTCCCCCTTGATCACACGCCTCCTCTTGATGAACCTGTTCATCATCTTGAGTTGGGGAATGCACCATTGTTGAGGAAGAGGGTTGATCTTGCTCCTTTTGTTCCTGTGGTCGCACGTCTCCAATCGCCATGGTACGAATCGCGTCCGTTGGAACGTCTTCTTCATCTATATCATCAAGATCAACCACTTGCTCTCTTGGAGAGCCATTAGTCTCATCAAATACAACGTCGCTAGAGACTTCAACCAAACCCGATGATTTGTTGAAGACCCTATACGCCTTTGTATTTGAGTCATAACCTAACAAAAACACTTCTACAGCTTTGGGAGCAAACTTAGAATTTCTACCTTTCTTCACTAGAATATAGCATTTGCTCCCAAATACACGAAAGTAAGACACATTGGGTTTGTTACCAGTTAGAAGCTCATACGAAGTCTTCTTGAGGAGGCGGTGAAGGTAGACACGGTTGATGGCGTGGCAAGCCGTGTTCACGGCTTCCGACCAAAACCGCTCGGGGGTCTTGAACTCTCCAAGCATCGTCCTCGCCATGTCTATGAGCATCCTGTTCTTCCTCTCTACCACACCATTCTGCTGTGGTGTGTAGGGAGCGGAGAACTCGTGCTTGATCCCTTCCTCCTCAAGGTACTCCTCCACTTGAAGGTTCTTGAACTCGGACCCATTGTCGCTCCTTATCTTCTTCACCTTGAGCTCAAACTCATTTTGAGCTCTTCTTAGGAAGCTCTTGAGGGTCCCTTGGGTTTCAGATTTATCCTGCAAAAAGAATACCCAAGTGAAGCGGGAAAAATCATCAACTATAACAAGACCATACTTACTTCCTCCTATGCTTAGATAGGCGACGGGTCCGAAGAGGTCCATATGAAGCAACTCCAAAGGTCTTGATGTGGTCATCACATTTTTGGTATGATGAGAGCTTCCCACCTGTTTGCCTGCTTGACAAGCTGCACAAGGTCTATCTTTTTCGAAAGTAACATTTGTTAGACCTACTACATGCTCTCCCTTTAGAAGTTTGTGAAGGTTCTTCATCCCCACATGTGCTAAGCGGCGATGCCACAGCCAGCCCATGCTAGTCTTAGCAATTAAGCATGCATCTAGAGCGGCCTCCTCTTTTGCAAAATCAACTAAATAGAGTTTGCCGTCTAATACACCCTTAAAAGCTAATGAACCATCACTCCTTCTAAAGACAGACACATCTACATTTGTGAATAAGCAGTTATATCCCATATTACAAAGCTAACTCACAGACAACAAGTTATATTCAAGCGACTCAACTAAAAACACATTGGAAATGGAGTGCTCGGATGAAATAGCTATTTTTCCTAACCCTTTCACCTTGCCTTGATTCCCGTCACCGAATATGATTGAGTCTTGGGAATCTTTGTTCTTGACGTAGGAGGTGAACATCTTCTTCTCCCCCGTCATGTGGTTGTGCATCCGCTGTCGATAATCCAGCTTGAACCCCCGGATGCATAAACCTGCAAGGCAAATTTAGGCTTGGGTTTTAGGTACCCAACTCTTGTTGGGTCCTACAAGGTTAGTGACAATATCTTTAGGGACCCAAATGCAAGTTTTATCTCCCTTGCATTTTGCCCATAATTTTCTAGCAATCACCTTTCTATCCTTTCTACAAATTGCAAAGGAAGCATTGCAAGCATGATAAATTGTAGAAGGTTCATTAATTTTCCTAGGAACATTAGCGACATTTCTCCTAGGCACATGATGAATGACATTTCTCCTAGGCATATCTCTACCATGCACATAGGAAGAACTTGAAGCAAACATGGCATGAGCATCATAACTTCTATAAGCATTCCTAGAATGTCTCCTATCATGATACATGAAAGCATGGTTCTTTTTAGCACTACTAGCCATAGGGGCCTTCCCTTTCTCCTTGGCGGAGATGGAAACCTTATGGCTTGTTAAGTTCTTGACTTCCCTCTTGAAGCCAAGACCATCCTTAATTGAGGGGTGTCTACCAATCGTGTAGGCATCCCTTGCAAATTTTATTTTGTCAAATTCACTCTTGCTAGTCTTAAGTTGGGCATTAAGACTAGCCACTTCATCATTCAATTTAGAAATTGAAACTAGGTGTTCACTACAAGCATCAACATTAAAATCTTTACACCTATTGCAAATTGCAACATGTTCTATACAAGATGTTCATTTATTAGCTATTTCTAACTTAGCATTCAAATCATCATTTATGCTCTTTAAGCTAGAAATAGAGTCATGGCATGTAGATAATTCACAAGAGAGCATTTCATTCCTCTTAATTTCTAAAGCAAGGGATTTTTGTGCCTCTACAAACTTATCATGTTCTTCATACAAAAGATCCTCTTGCTTTTCTAATAACCTATTCTTATCATTCAAGGCATCAATTAATTCATTAATCTTATCAACCTTAGTTCTATCTAGGCCCTTGAATAAACATGAATAGTCTATTTCATCATCGCTAGATTCTTCATCACTTGAGGAAGCGTAAGTACTAGTATCACGAGTGCTTACCTTCTTTTCCCTTGCCATGAGGCAGGTGTGATGCTCATTGGGGAAGAGGAACGATTTGTTGAAGGCGGGGGCGGCGAGTCCTTCGTTGTCGAAGTCGGACGACGAACAATCCGAGTCCCACTCCTTGCCAAGGTGTGCCTCGCCCTTAGCCTTCTTGTAAGTCTTCTTCTTTTCCCTCTTGTTCCCTTGTTCCTGGTCACTATCATTATCGGGACAATTAGCGATAAAATGACCAATCTTACCACATTTGAAGCATGAGCGCTTCCCTTTTGTCTTGTTCTTGTTTGGATGCCAAATGCGACCCTTTAGCGCCGTCTTGAAACGCTTGATGATGAGGGCCATTTCTTCATCATTAAGCCCGGTCGCCTCAACTTGCGCCACCTTGCTAGGTAGCGCCTCCTTGCTCCTCATTGCTTTGAGAGCAATGGTTTGAGCCTCTTTGATCATCATCCGCCCGCTTACGAACTTTCCAAGTATCTCCTCGGGCGACATCTTGGTGTACCTAGGATTCTCACGAATATTGTTCACAAGATGTGGATCGAGGACAGTAAAAGACCTTAGCATTAGGTGGACGACGTCGTGGTCCGTCCATCGCGTGCTTCCATAGCTCCTTATTTTGTTGACGAGGGTCTTGAGCCGGTTGTACGTTTGGGTTGGCTCCTCGCCCCTGATCATTGCGAATCTCCCAAGTTCGCCCTCCACCAACTCCATTTTGGTGAGCATGGTGACGTCGTTCCCCTCATGTGAGATCTTGAGGGTGTCCCAAATCTGCTTGGCGTTATCCAAGCTGCTCACCTTATGGTATTCATCCCTGCACAATGAAGCTAGAAGAACAGTAGTAGCTTATGCATTTTTGTGAATTTGCTCATTAATGAACATGGGACTATCCGTACTATCAAAGTGCATTCCATTTTCTACTATCTTCCATATACTTGGATGGAGAGAGAACAAGTGGCTACGCATTTTGTGACTCCAAAATCCGTAGTCCTCTCCATCAAAGTGAGGGGGTTTGCCGAGGGGAATAGAAAGCAAATGAGCATTGGAACTTTGCGGAATACGAGAATAATCAAAGGAAAAGTTTGAATTAACCGTCTTCCTTTTCTCATAGTCGTTGTTGTCGTCCTTTTGGGAAGAGGAAGATTCGTCGCTGTCGTAGTAGACTATCTCCTTGATGCGCCTTGTTTTCTTCTTCCTCCCATCTTTTCTTTTGTGGCCCGACCCCGAGTCAGTAGGCTTGTCATCCTTTGGATCATTGACGAAGGACTCCTTCTCCTTATCATTGACCACCATCCCCTTGCCCTTAGGATCCATCTCTTCGGGCGATTAGTCCCTCACGTGAAGAGAACGGCTCTGATACCAATTGAGAGCACCTAGAGGGGGGGTGAATAGGTGATCCTATAAAAACTTGAAACTTAATCCACAAAACTTGATTAATGGTTAGCACAATAAAGCCAAGTGGCTAGAGAAGAGTTCTTGCACAATACGATAACCACAAGAAGATCAACACAGAGATGGCACTGTGGTTTATCCCGTGGTTCGGCCAAGTCCAACACTTGCCTACTCCACGTTGTGGCGTCCCAACGGACGAGGGTTGCAATCAACCCCTCTCAAGCGGTCCAAAGACCCACTTGAATACCACAGTGTTTTGCTTTGTTTACTATATCCCGTTCGCGAGGAATCTCCACAACTTGGAGCCTCTTGCCCTTACAAAGATGTTCACAAAGAAGCACAGAGTAAGGATGGGATGAGCAACGCACACAAGACACAAAATCATAGCAACACACGCACACAAGTCACAACACGAGCTCTCAACACAACTCAAAGAGTTCTCTACTCAAATGGAGCTCTAGTTGCTATCACAAAGAAACGAATGCGCGGAATTGAAGTCTTGGTGCTTAGGAATGCTAAGAGAATGCTTGGTGTCCTCCTCCATGCGCCTAGGGGTCCCTTTTATAGCCCTAAGGCAGCTAGGAGCCGTTGAGAGCATTCCAGGAAGGCAATTCTTGCCTTCTGTCGCCTGGCACACCGGACAGTCCGGTGCACCACCGGACACTGTCCGGTGCGGATTTCTTTCCTTCTGTGGCGCAGCCGACCGTTGGAGATCTAGAGCCGTTGGCGCACCAGACACTGTCCGGTGCCCCCTTGTGACCGTTGGCTCGGCCACGCGTCGCGCGCGGATTACGCAGCCGACCGTTGGACCGACCGACCGTTGGCTCACCGGACAGTCCAGTGCACCACCGGACAGTCCGGTGATTTATAGCCGTACGCCGTTAATCGCTTCCCGAGAGCGACGACTTCGCCTGTGATTGACTCACCGGACAGTCCAGTGCACCACCGGACAGTCCGGTGATTTATAGCCGTACGCTGTTGATCGCTTCCCGAGAGCAGCCAGTTGACAGTCACCAGCCTGGCGCACCAGACAGTCCGGTGCACCCAGACCGAGCTGTCTTTGGCTGAACAAAGCCATCTCTTTTCCAACTTGATTTCTTCTGTTTCCAGCACTTAAACACAATACATTAGTTCTTAAAACAATATACCAAGTCTAGAAACATACCTTTAGACTTGATTTGCACTTTGTTCATCACTTTGCATAGATTACCATAAGTCCACTTGTGTTGGCACCCAATCACCAAAATACTTAGAAATGGCCCAAGGGCACATTTCCCTTTCAGCGATTCCTCCCGAGACCAAGGGTCGGGCGAGGCGGAGACCTCCTCCCGAGGCCGGAGCCTGAGGTCGGGCGAGGAGGAAACCTCCTCCCGAGGCCAGAGCATGAGGTCGGACGAGGTGGAGCTTCCTGTTGCGCCCAAGGCTGAACTCGGTGGTTGATCGTGACTTGTTGTCAGTCGTTGCCGGGGTGGCTGACACGGCAGTCGGAGCGGAGCGAGCGGCGCTGTTTTCCTGTCATATCGGATAGTAAAGAAGAGGGGCGAAGTGACTGCGGTCACTTCGGCCTGCCTGTCTGAGGCGCGTGTGTCAGGATATGGCGTAAGGCATCCCCTGCATTTAATGCGCCTGCGAAGCGGTCGGTTGGTGAGGCAGTCTGGCCAAGGTTGCTTCACAACGAAGCCTGCCTGAGCCAAGCCTCGGGAGAGCCGAGGGGGTGCCCGCTGCCTGAGGAGGCCCTCGGGCGAGGCGTGAACTCGTCTGGGACTATTGTTCCAACCCGAGGCTGGGCTCGGGTGAGATCGCGTCCCTCGGGTAGACGAAGTCTTGGCTTGAACCGCACCCGTTAGTTGGTCTGAGGGTGTTTATCAGCCATGATTAGGAGCGTTGGGGTACCCCTAATTATGGTACCCGACAGTAGCCCCCGAGCCTCGAAGGGAGTGATGGTACTCGCTTGGAGGCTTTTGCCACGTTTTTGGTGAGGGGACCGGCCTTTCTAGGTTTTTGCCTTGTTCTGGTGGGTGCGCGCGAGCGCACCCGCTGGGTGTAGTCCCCGAGGCCTCGGAGGAGTGGTTTGACTCCTCTGAGGTCTGAATGCTTTTCGTGGTGCTTCGGTCGGTCTGATCGTTCCCTCATGCGGCCCGGCCGTAGCCCGGGTGCGTGGTCGGGTTCCAAGTTATCAAGCTGGTTTGTTGACGCTGTCAATAGTTTTGGCCGTAGCCGGGTGCGAGAGCAGCCCCCAAGCCTCTGTACGGAGCGAGAGGATGATCAAGGACTTTCCCGACTTTTATTATACGCCCCTGCGTCGCCTTTCCGCAAGGAGGAGGGGGAAAGCGCCATGTTGCCCTCGAAGGGCGCTGAACATGGTGTTTCCAGCGAGCTGCTAACGGGTGATCCGAGTGGACGCCCGTGCCCTGTTCGTTAGGGGTCGACTGGTGGCCGAGAGGCGTGCTCCAAAAGTACCTGCGGGTGATTCACCGGACCCAGACCCCTTCGACAGGGTCCGAGGGCTCGATGCCTCCCTCCGATGGGATTCCGTTACAAATCGTTCCCGCCGGTCTCGGAAATGTCCTAGGGTACCTCGGGAGCGTAGCCCGAGCCTCGGCGATGTATCGAACGTACCCAGAGTCATCCCTCACTCTGCATGCTCTGGGGCGACTGTCGAACCCTTCCGAGGGGCCAGCCTACGAACCCCTGATCAGTAGTGGGCACGGAGCCCGGGCGCTCTGGGGCGGCTGTCGAACCCTTTCGAGGGGCCAGCCTTCGAACCCTTGATCAGTAATGGGCTTGAAGTCCGAGTGCTCTGGGGCGGATGTCGAAACCCTTCCGAGGGTCCAGCCTTCGAACCCCTGATCAGTAGGAGGGCTCAGGGCCCGCTTCCTCCGCCGAGAAGGATCCTTTCCACAACGTCCCCTTTCCCGGTCCTTGTGGCAAGAGAGAGAGAGAGAGAGGAGGGGAAGGATATGAATTTAAATAAGGTGGCACACCTTTTTTGACGCGGTCATTATGGCGAAGGCGAAGCGACGCTCGCCTCGCCTGCCAGAGGTGTCGCCTGCTCCATCAGGGAGTTAATGCGACGGGACGGGTGATTCGTGTGGCGCCCGTTGCACGTGCGAGCCGTTCGAGGAACGGGGCACGGGCGCGTCGTCTTCACACCGTGGGAGAGGGCTCTCCCATCGCTTTAGGAGGGGATGCGAGCCTGCAGGCGACTTGACCGCTGCCTCTGCTCGTCTGCCGCTGTAGTTACAGTCGGCTCGCTTTTGACCATGCCAACCGTCGTGCCTACCCCGCGGCTGACCGGCCCGTGGCTGTCACCTTTAACTGGCACTGTTGGATCCTACGCAGGGCTACCTCGAGTCGCGGTACTGGTTCCGCAGTCGAGGAGGCGCAGCATTGGCGCGAGTGGCGGTGTAACTTCTCGCACGTCGTAACCGGCGCGCCGGTTACATGACCTGCGGGCCCGCTTCCTTTGCGCTGGTCCGCCGGATGTGGACGGAGCCGAAGAGGCGCAGAGTTGCGGTGTAGCCGGATGCTAGTCGCGTGGCAGTCCACCCTTTCGACCGCCGGTTTCTGCGATGATGGGAGAGCGCTTGTAACCGCGGGACGGTTACATGCCTCGCGTGCGGCGGTTCGCCTTCTTCATGCTTCGGATCAGCTGGTATGACGTGTGGGTCCTAGCCCCCGTGTCGTAGGGGGAGAACCCTGGAGGATGTCAGTGGGGATTTCGCCCGTGACACTAAGGGGTGCAAGTGAGGAGGTCTGCCTATAAAAGGGGGATCGATCCCCTGGGTAGTGGCCATGCCTTCGTTCTCCCCTCATGCATCGCGCCCTCCCGCCTTTTGAGCCCCCGGATGGGGTGTTCCAGCGCCACCTTGCTCTTACTGTCGTTGGAGGAGCGCGGCCTCGTGGAGATCGGCACCTTTCAGTCATCGCTCGGCTTCAAGGATTTTCGTCGTGCAGCCCGGCTGCATTCCCTCACCAATGAGCAGTTTGGTGGGGAGAAGCAAGCCGGGCTACGGCCTCCGCCCTGCCCTCAGCTTCAAGGATCTTCGTCATCCGGGCTGAGGCGGAGGAGCGCACCGAGTGGGGGTTGCCTCCGCGTGGGCCGGTAACCCTTTTCTTCCCCCAGCGTTTGGGGGAGAAAGGCATCCTCCAGCCCTGCAGAGGCGTCCTCCAGCCATGCGGGGTAAGGCGAACTGCTGCTCCCTGGATAGGGTGCAGCTTTTCGTCCTTCGTCCGAGCAGCGGTCGTGCCGCGCACGGGCCGGCCACGTCCAGGTCTTCCTCGCACCGTCAGCCACGCCGGAGGGTTGCCCAGCACGTCGTACGCCGCAAGGGCGGTGCTCATGTTCTGGGGCAGCCTCAGCGAGGACGGGAGTGAGGACCTGCCGGTGCGCTTTGGGGCGGCCGTTGTTCGCAGACGCGGTGTCGGTGGGTTCAAACCCACGGTCGGCGCCCTCCGACTCTTCGGCCTTAATGGCTTGTCCTTGCCCCTCGTGTGGGGACGTGGGCGAGGGCCTCTTCACAGCAGCATTCGCCCTGAAGCCGTTGCTGCAGCTGTGTAGCCGCCCGGGGTGGAGGTCGTTGTTGCTGCTGTCATGGGCCGCCAGCAAGCCGCTTGGAGTTCGTCATCCCGCTGGCCCCTGGTGTGGAGGTTGTTCGTATCCGCAGGAATGGAACCAGAGTCCCATTTGTAAGCGGATATAGCGGGTTTTTGCCGGAGCAAAATGTAACCGCTTCAAGTACTTAGACATTTGTCGTAGGTCTGGAGAACCGCCGAGGGTTCTGCCAACGTCTAAGTCTGTGTAGCATAGTTACCCCCAAGTATATGTGTTTGTTCTTTGTGGCTGTCGAGGCCTGAACATTTGGGTATTTGAGAATGAAGTTGTGTGTCTTCCTCATTCTGAGCGCTGGGACTTGTCTGTTGGCTAGCCGAACCACTTAACCGAGCGTCGGTTGCCTTTCGCGGAAGGTGACGAGTGAGGTGTCCGTATCCCAGAGGCGTAGGAGTCCCTCGGCTCTGTCGGCCTTGCCGCTCTAGGCTTCCCTTGCTCAGTTTTTGGGACCCTCGGCTGCTCTGCGATGAGCCAGAGCCAGAGGCAGCGGTGTTAGCGCGGACAGATGCGGATTCAGCTCGGAAAGAGACTTCGTCGGCTCGGGAGATGGCGGATCCTAGGCTGAGGAAGATGTGGTAGCAGCCACTGGAGCTTGGCTAAGACATCTGCTGGCGCGGTGCTGGCGTCCTCCCTTAGGTGGAGGCCCTTTTGCCCGGGTCACCGTCCGAGGCCGGGCCAGGTTCCGCCGAGGGTGGAAACAACGCCGAGGGTGCTGCTGCTCCCCCTGCCGATGCCCGAACCTGCAAGAATAGTTTGTCTGTAGCATGCGCATGCTTTTTCGCGGCCGCCGAGGCCTAAACACTTTGTCGTCGTGTTTAAAAAGTTGTGTCTTCTCTCCTCTTGTTTCGAGCATCACGACTTGTCTGTCAATAGCAGAATCGTTTATCCGAACGAGAGTTACTTTTCGCGGAAGGTGATGAGTGAGGTATCCGTATCCCGGAGGCGTAAGAGTCCCTCGGCTCGGTCGGCCTTGACGCTTACGTGCGCTCTCATTTGGTCGAAGGATTCCATTATTGGTACAGTCGAGAAGGCACGATAGTCGTTTTCTACCCGAGTGTTAGGACATGTTCAGTAGCAGGATCGCTTATCCGAGCGTGAGTTACTTCTCGTGGAAGGTGATGAGTGAGGTATCCCGGAGGCGTAAGAGTCCCTCGGCTCGGTCGGCCTTGCCGCTTACGTGTACTCTCGTCGTTCTCAGGATCCCGCTATCGATACGGAAGCCGAAAGCACAAAGGCTGTTTTGGTAGAAAATTTTTCCGAGGAAAATTTTGATGCAGAGGGGGTTCCCCCCTTCTAGCCCCCGAGGAAGGGTTGGGCTTTGCTGAGGCAAGGCCGACCCTTCCTTGATGGTTAGACTTTGTGTATGTAAACGAGGTACATGAACGACTTAAAACATCTTAAGGGTAGAAGCGATGTAGTTGTTGGATGTTCCAAGCGTTGCTGTAGACCTCGCCTTGGTCGTTGGCCAGCTTGTATGTTCCGGGCTTCAAGATCTTGGTGATGATGAAGGGCCCTTCCCAGGGAGGAGTGAGCTTGTGGCGCCCTCGGGCGTCTTGTCGCAGGCGAAGCACCAAGTCTCCCACTTGGAAGCCTCGAGACCGAACGCTTCGGGCGTGGTAGCGCCGCAGCGACTGCTGGTACCGTGCCGAATGTAGTAAGGCAACGTCCCGTGCCTCCTCGAGTTGGTTCAGCGAGTCTTCTTGGCTGGTCTGGTTGCTTCGGTCGTCGTATGCCTTGGTCCTCGAGGACCCGTATTCTAAGTCCGTGGGGAGGACGGCCTCGGCCCCATAGACTAGAAAGAATGGCGTAAAACTCGTGGCGCGGCTCGGCGTCGTCCTCAGACTCTAGACTACCGAGGGTAGCTCTTTCATCCACCGCTTGCCAAACTTGTTGAGGTCGTTGTAGATCCTCGGTTGGAGCCCCTGCAAAATCATACCGTTGGCACGCTCCACCTGCCCATTCGTCAAGGGATGAGCTACGGCGGCCCAGTCCACACGGATGTGGTGGTCGTCGCAGAAGTCCAGAAACTTTTTTCTAGTGAACTGCATGCCATTGTCAGTGATGATTGAGTTTGGGACCCCGAATTGATGGATGATGTTGGTAAAAAACGCCACCGCCTACTCGGACCTGATGCTGGTCAAGGGTCGGACCTCGATCCACTTGGAGAATTTGTCAATGGTGACCAGAAGGTGTGAGAAGCCCCCGGGTGCCTTCTGCAAGGGACCGACGAGGTCTAAACCCCACATAGCAAATGGCCAGGTGATGGGTATCGTCTGCAAGGCCTAAGCGGGCAGATGCGTCTGCCTTGTGTAGAATTGACACCCCCGGCAGGAGCGCACAATCCTAGTGGCATCGACCACCGCGGTTGGCCAGTAGAAACCTTATCGGAAGGCATTCCCCACAAGGGCTCGAGGTGCTGCATGGTGGCCGCAAGCCCTCGAGTGTATTTCTTGCAACAACTCTTGTCCTTGGGCGATAGATATGCATCGTTGGAGGATGCCCGAGGGGCTGCGATGATAGAGCTCTTTTTCATCACCCAGCAAGACGAATGACTTGGCGCGCCGAGCCAGCCACCGAGCTTTGGTCTTGTCGATGGGAAGCTCTCCTCGGAGGAGATATTTTAGGTACAGGGTCTGCTAGTTCGAATCTAGCGTGACCCCATTCTGTTCCTCCTCGACGGGCAAGGCCTCTTCCTCGATGGCCGAGGGTGCCTCGGGTGCGGCCGAGGGTACCTCGGGCTCGGCCAAGGGTACCTCGGGCTGGACCGAGGCTTCCTCAGGCTCGGGCGTGTCGTTGATCTTGACGGATGGTTGATGTAGGTCTCTAGAGAAGACGTCCGGGGGAACCGTCGTTCGCCCCGAGGCTATTTTCGCTAGCTCGTCCGTAGTCTCGTTGTACCGTCGGGCGATGTGGTTGAGCTCCAGCCCGTAGAACTTGTTTTCCAGGCGCCGGACTTCGTCGCAGTAGGCTTCCATCCTCCGGTCACGGTAGTGGGACTTCTTCATGACTTGGTCGATGACAAGCTGCGAGTCGCCTCGAGCGTCGAGGCGCCGGACCCCTAGCTCAATGGCGATGCGTAGCCCGTTAACCAGTGCCTCGTACTCGGTCACGTTGTTTGATGCTGGAAAATGGAGGCAAATGACATAGCGGAGATGCTTTCCGAGGGGTGAAACGAAGAGCAGGCCAGCGCCTGCTCCTGTTTTCATGAGTGACCCATCGAAGTACATGGTCCAGAGCTCGGGCTGGATTGGAGTTATCGGTAACTAGGTGTCAGTCCACTCAGCCAGGAAGTCTGCCAAGACCTGGGATTTTATGGCCTTCCGAGGAACGAATGATAGCGTTTCGCCCATAAGCTCCACCGCCCACTTTGCTATCCTACCCGAGGCTTCGCGGCACTGGATGATCTCCCCCAAGGGGAAGGATGACACCACAGTCACCGGATGAGACTCGAAGTAGTGTCGCAACTTTCGTCGTGTTAGGATCACTGCGTAGAGCAGCTTCTAGATCTGTGGGTAGCGAACTTTGGTCTCGGAAAGCACTTCGCTGATGAAGTAGACTGGCCTCTAGACGGGCAGTGCATGCCCTTCTTCTCGTCTCTCGACTACGATCGCGGCGCTGACCACCTGAGTAGTCGCGGCTACGTAGATCAAGAGGGCTTCTCCTGCGGCGGGGGGCACCAGGATTGGCGTGTTCATAAGGAGCGCCTTAAGGTTTCCGAGGGCTTCCTCGGCCTCGGGGGTCCAAGTGAAGCACTCGGCCTTCCTTAAGAGGCGGTACAGAGGCAAGCCTTTCTCGCCAAGGCATGAGATGAAGCGGCTTAGAGCCGCAAGGCATCCCATGACCCTCTATACTCCTCTCAAATCTTTGATCGGTCCCATGTTGGTGATGGCCGCGATTTTCTCCGGGTTGGCCTTGATGCCCCGCTCGGAGACGATGAATCCAAGGAGCATGCCTCGGGGGACTCCGAAGACACACTTCTCGGGATTGAGTTTCACGCCTTTCGCTCTCAGACACTTGAATGTCGTTTCAAGGTCAGAGAGGAGGTCGAAGGCTCTCTTCGTCTTGACAACGATGTCGTCGATGTAAGCCTCGACTGTTCTGCCGATGTGTTCTCCGAACACGTGGTTCATGCACCTCTGGTAAGTGGCGCCTGCATTCCTCAACCCAAATGGCATTGTAGTGTAACAGTACATGCCAAAAGGTGTGATGAAAGAAGTCACGAGCTGGTCGGACTCTTTCATCTTGATTTGGTGATAGCCTGAGTAGGCATAGAGGAATGACAGGGTTTCGCACCTAGCAGTGGAGTCCACGATTTGATCGATGCGAGGTAGAGGGTAGGGAACTTTCGGACATGCTTTGTTTAGACCAGTGTAGTCTACACACATCCTCCATTTCCCATCCTTCTTCCTTACAAGAACAGGGTTAGCTAGCCATTCAGGATGGAATACCTCTTTGATAAACCCTGCCGCGAGTAGCTTGTGGATCTCCTCGCCTATGGCCCTACGCTTTTCTTCATCAAAACGGTGTAGGGTTTGCTTCACGGGTCGGGCTCCAGCTCTGATGTCCAGTGAGTGCTCGGCGACATCCCTCGGTATGCCGGGCATGCCCGAGGGACTCCACGCAAAGACTTCGGCGTTCGCGCAGAGAAAGTCGACGAGCACTGCTTCCTATTTGGGGTCGAGCTCGGAGCCGATCCGAACTTTCTTGCTGGCGTCGTTGCTGGGGTCGAGAGAGACGGACTTGACCGCCTCAACTGGTTCGAAGTTGCCGGCGTGCCGCTTCGCATCGGGCGCCTCCTTGGAGAGGCGTTCCATGTCGGCGATGAGGGCCTCGGACTCAGCGAGAGCCTCGGCGTACTCCACGCACTCCACGTCGCATTCGTACGCGTGGCGGTACGTGGATCCGACGGTGATGATCCCATTTGGGCCTGGCATCTTGAGCTTGAGGTAGGTGTAGTTGGGGATGGCCATGAACTTGGCATAGCATGGTCTTCCCAACACCGCATGGTAGGTTCCTCGGAACCCGACGACCTCAAAGGTGAGAGCTTCCTTTCGGAAGTTAGAGGGAGTTTCGAAGCAGCCGGGTAAGTCGATGTAATACCCACTTTGTAAAAGAAAATCTAAGAGTAGAAATTATATTCCTTTTCATATATGGGTGTCATCCCTATTTATCATTTCATGCGGACACCTCACTTACACCAATAAATAATTAACAAAAGACACTCAATTAAATCATGCATCATGTTGAGGTTTCTATTTTTTTGTGTGCATCTTGTGACAGTATAAAAAAATCATATGAAAAGAAATATATTAAGGCACACAAGATAATTTAAGGTCTAACAGAAATTCTAGAAGTGAGAAAGGAGGAAAAGAAATACTATATAATACAAAACAAAAGGTATAAAATTTAAACTCTGTCCATAGTGGTAAGATTAAAATCTATCTTTTATTGAGTACAAAAGTAACATGTATATTTGGAGTCTAAATTGGAAATTCAAAATGAAAGGGGAAAGATAAACCAGAAAAAGGATAAAAGAGACCCCCATTCATGGGCCAACTTACACCAATCCGGCCCAATACACCACCCACTGCGTCGCCCACCTGACCGGGATCTGGCGCGCGCGGGGGGGCTGACATTAGGGGCCCACCGGCATCCGCTTATCGCTTGCGCGCTCACTCCTTTCCCGCTGACACCTGGGGCTCGCGCGTCAGGCTTGTGCGTCGTCAACGGCTCGTCCGAGCTTCGCGCGGATGGTGGGTGAACTGTACGCGACTTCACCGTGGGCGAGGGAAGTGGAGGTCGTTGCACCCGATGACGTTACCTAAGGATAAATCCTCGCATTCCCTTCCCCGACCATGTGTGCACCCTTGCCCTGTTCCACCATCCCCGAGAATCACCTGTTGGAGCGTCGCTGCGGACCGTGAAGGGAGGCGTCCGCTGCTGCACCCGTTCTTCGCCGGTGAAGCAAATTGGGGCGCGTGGTTGGCCAACGACCTTCGCTGCACCCTAGAGAGTGAGATTGGCGCCGCCGCGGAACCAATCGGGCCATGAATCCAGTGGATTTCCTCACCGGTGTGGGCAGAACGCGGCAAACTCGCCCATCACCGTGGGTGGAGCGCTCTGCTACCGAATCCCCAACGAGGTACCTCCTGAGCCTTATGTAATCGCCTTCTTGTTATTTTGGAACCATCGTATGCGTGCTGCTGTGCCTCACTGGTATTCCGGCTGTGGACCGACCATGGCGCCGTCGCTGGGGACCGGTTCGCCGTCGTGGGCGCGGTAGGAGGGAAGGAGATGGACCTCGTCCGTTGGATACTAGCCAACGGTCGCGATTAGATAGTAGGTATACCGCTTCGGGTGGGGGAAATCGTAGCCATTGATCTCTGCATCAACGGATTAGATTAGATCTTCAAATAACTCTTCGACCCTTTTAAATCCGCTTCGTTGATCTGTGATCCTGCGGTCCTGGTGCCATACCGGTTCATCACCTGCGGAATTAAATCTGTGCCATCCGTGTGTAATCAAACGACCAAGATTAGTCAATACCCCTTCGTGTAGACAGTTTTTCATATGAGCCCCTAGGCTTTACGGAAATAGAACCCGCCGTCCGTAGTTTCTGTTCACTGGGTCTCAGGATTCTTGCGCCAGACCCCCTGCGCTTTCTGGATTTGGAGGCCCAGTCCAGTGAACCTATAAAATAGGTAAATAAATACAGAAATTGATTTTTAGTATAAAAAGAATTCCTAAAACTTGTTTATTGCATAGAAAATTCATTTTTGGTCCAAATTGAACCATTCAAATTTCTAAAATTTTGTAATAATATTCTCTACCATTTAGTGTCTCTGTTTTGACATGAAAGCAGTAAAAAAATTAATTTATCATTTAATCCTATTTCAAGCACATTAAATCTTAGGAAATTCATAACTTGAAATCTATAACTCCAAATTTAGTGATTCCAGTTCCTATGATCTCATTTTAATGTGTAGATTTTTACTGTATATTTTATTTACATGTTTGATGTGATGTTAATTTATGCTATACTATGTATGTATTGTGTTGATGCGAATAGACGAGCAAGCCACTGTGGAAACTGAGGTTCAACAAGTAGAGATAGCTGAGCAGGAGCTCATTGAAGGCAAGTTGTGCCCTTGATCACTTACTTTTTCCTAGTCATGTTCTTATTAATTTTAATGATCTGCATAGGTTAATTTTGATGGGATCCTTTAGGTTACCCCAGTTTTGATTATCTTTATACCTTGTTCACCCCTGAAATATTTTTGGGTAGTACCTGCTATTGCTTTATGTGGATTTGGGTATAAAGATACACTATTCATGATTATTCTGTTATTATCTTGTTATTATTACTGTTCATGTTAAGATCATTAAATTAATGGGAACATGGAGCGACCACCCGGGAAAACAGTGCTACCACAAGGGTTTAATGGGACGCCCTTGGCTGATTAACTAGGAAAGCTAGTGGAGGTCTTCCTTACCCGAAAGGGGCAAGGGCAGTAGGGGAGTGGTCAGTGTAGGGAGGTCCTTGGTTGATTTTGCTGCGATGGCGGTCAGGCAAGAACCCTGCACTGGAGCTTCCTATAAACTGTAGCGGGATTTCTGAAGCTAGTGGAACTTTGTAAAGGCCTCGTAGTGTTACCCTGCCTCGCCTCCTCGGTAGAGGTGTATGGGATTGGCCGTCTCTTGGCAGATGGGTAACATGACTTGTGGGTAAAGATGTGCAACCTCTGCAGAGTGTAAAACTAGTATACTAGCCATGCTCACGGTCATGAGCGGCTCGGACCCTCACATGATTAATTATGGAACTTAAATTCAATTTGACATTTGCATCGCATTTGGGATTATTTTACTATTACTTTTCTTTATTATTATTAAGGTTTGATATTTACTTACACTTAGTAATTGCTAATAAAATTTTGACCAACTTATAAAAGCAATGCTCAGCCTCAACCTTTATTTCATTGATCAGCCTTACACTTCATGAACTCCCACCCTTGGTGAGTTCATGCCACATTATTCCCCACGACTTGTTGAGCTATGAACGTATGTGAGCTCACTCTTGCTGTCTCACACACCCCCCCACAGGAGAAGAACAGGTGGTTCGGGAGGAGCCACAAGGCGAGGAGTTTGATCTGATCTAGGTGGCGTTTCTCAGTCGACATTGGCGCCAACGATCCTTAGTTCGTTTTATATTCATTCTTTTATTTTGTAATAAGTCTTCCGCTATGTAATAAATACTTTGATGTTTTATGACATTTATCTCTATACACTCTGTTATTATATATGTTGTCTTCTTGGCGCATGTATGAGATGCACCTGGCTTTGTCCTTTAAAACCGGGTGTTACAATCGATCCGTCCGAGGGGTAGGATTCGCTTCCCGGGCGCGATCCCGTGGATGGGTATCGCACTGGCCCGGACTTCAGACCGGTCAACCCCTAAGAGTTCCAGGGTCTCGACGTAGATGATGTTAAGGCTGCTGTCTCCGTCCATGAGGACCTTGGAGAGCCTAACGTTGTCGATGATCGGATCGACAACGAGCGGGTACCTTCCTGGGCTTGGCACGAAGTCGGGGTGGTCGCCTTGGTCGAAGGTGATAGGCTTGTCGGACCAGTCTAGGTAGACTGGCGCCGCCACCTTCACCAAGCAGACTTCCCGGCGCTCCTGCTTGCGGTGTCGCGCCGAGGCATTTGTCGCCTGCCCGCCGTAGATCATGAAGCCGTTATGGACTTCCGGGAATCCCTCTTCCTTGCCGCCCTCCTTCTTGTCGTTGTCATGGCCCTTGCCATCCTCCGCCAGGGGCCCGGTCTTATGGAAGTAGCGCCGGAGCATGACACATTCTTCGAGGGTGTGCTTGACGGGCCCCTGGTGATAGGGGCATGACTTTTTGAGCATCTTGTCGAACGCGCCGGCCCCTCCAGAAGGTTTCCGAGGGTTCCTGTGCTCGACCGCAGCGACGAGATTCACGTCTGCGGCGTCGCGCTTCGCTCGTGACTTGTTTTTAGCCTTCTTCTTCGTGCCCCGCTGGGCGGAGACCTCAGGGGCGTCTGTCTTAGGCTCTCCCTGAGGCTACTTGTCCTTTCGAAAGATGGCTTCGACCGCCTCTTGACCCGAGGCAAACTTGGTGGCGACGTCCATCAGTTCGCTCGCATGGGTGGGAGTCTTGCGCCCTAGTTTGCTCACCAGGTCTCGGCAAGTGGTGCCGGCAAGGAAAGCCCCGATGACATCCGAGTCGGTAACGTTGGGCAGCTCGGTGCGCTGCTTTGAAAACCGCCGGATGTACTCTCGGAGGGACTCCCCTGGCTGCTGGCGGCAGCTTCGGAGGTCCCACGAGTTCCCAGGGCGCACGTACGTGCCTTGGAAGTTTCCTGCGAAAGCTTTGACCAGATCGTCCCAGTCGGAGATCTGCGCAGGAGGCAGATGCTCTAGCTAGGCTCGGGCGGCGTCGGAGAGGAAAAGGGGTAGATTACGGATGATGAGGCTGTCATCATCCGCCCCTCCCAACTGGCATGCCAGTCGGTAGTCTACGAGCCACAGCTCCGGCCTTGTCTCCCCCGAGTACTTGGTGATGGTAGTCGGGGCTCGGAAACGGGCAGGGAACGGCGCTCGTCGTATGGCCCGGCTGAAGACTCGTGGACCGGGTGGTTCAGGCAAAGGACTGCGATCCTCCTCACTGTTGTAGCATCCCCCACGCCTGAGATGGTAGCCTCGGTGCACCTTCTTGTCGAGGCGGGCTCGATGGTCGAGATGGTGGTGCTCGTTGCCGAGGCGTTCCCAGGCGGCGGGCTCCTCGTCCCGCGTGCGCTCGGGATGGACCGAGGCTTCCTGAATACGCCGGGAGGACACCGCGTGATGCTCCGAGGGGTCAGCTCGCCTGTGGGAGGCAGAGCTCTCGGCTCATCGAACCGCGGCGCCCTCTAGGAGATTCTTGAGTTCACCCTGGATACGCCGTCCCTTGGTGGTGGATGGCTCCAGCATGGCTCAAAGCAGCATCGCCACTGCAACTAGGTCCTGGCCGGACCCACTGACGGCCGGGGGCAGCGCTACCCTGGCATTGTCGACGATGCGGCGCCGGATGTCTAGGGCCCGATGATAGACTTCTCCGGCGAGTGTTCGGCCTGCCCACTCCTGTTCGATGTTCTGTCGGAGCTGTACAAGCCGGCCTGCTTCCCCGTCGACCCGGGCCTGCATCTCACAGATTTGCTCGAGCTGTATGTCCTGACCCCCGTAGGGACTGGGACCACAGCTAGCTCCCGCGAGATGTCAACGCGAGATGCGGGCCCAGGGGGATCGTCAACCTCTGGCATACCGAGGTGGTTGCCTTTGTTGTGATCTCCCAGATCGACGTGGAAACATTCGCGACTTGGGCCGTAACCCTCGTCGTCAAGGTCATGGCCATCGTCAGAACAACCGGAGAGGCAGTGGTCACATGCGGACATGAAGCCCCGCATGGCACCGGGGTCATTGAGGGCAGAGAAGTCCCAACCGAAGTCGTGGTCATCCTCTTCCTCAGAACCCGCCGGTCCGAAGGTTGAGACGGCTATCAGTCGGTCCCAGGTCGACCACATGTGGTACCCCAGAAGGTTTGGATACGCCTTTATGAAGGCGCTCACCATAGCGGGGTTGCTAGGTGGATCGAAGCTGAACCGAAAAGGTACGGGATGGAAAACGGACGGTACCTCTTAGTCGTTGGACGGTGGTGAAGTCGTGTCGGGGGCGGAGCACACCGTCATCTCAGATACGAGGGTAACGCCTAGCAGGTCCTTTGCAAGGGTGCTGGCGTCATCAGTCCGCTTGGGGCTGACACGTCGTGGGGAAGTGACACTCGCCGTCGTCTCAGGTGCGAGGACAATGTCCGACATGTCCCCCGAGGGAGTGCCGACGTCGTCGACTCGCTCTAGTGCGACAGCCGACAAGGTGCCGCCTCCTGCGTGGCTATGGTTGCCTCGTCTCCGCCTCCTCCGACGAGGAGGGTGGTGGGGACGACCGGAGTGCTCCTCTTCTGCCGCGGGGAGATGCTGTCGTAGAGCTCGCCGCCGCCGAGCGAGTCGGAGACTGTCATTGTCGTCACACCACGGGGGGAGGAGTACCATGTCGTAGCTGCCGTCGAGGGACATGAACTCGAGACTCCCGAAGCGGAGCACCATCCCGGGCTGGAGAGGTTGCTGAAGACTCCCCATCTGGATCTCAACGGGAAGGTGTTCGTTAACACGCAGCAGGCCCCTACCTGGCGTGCCAACTGTCGGCGTCTCGGACCCGGGGGGTCCCTTGGACCGACCAGTGAAATCGCTGCGTGTCCCTGCCCAGATGGGTTGGCGTGGGATGGAACACAAGAGGTGGGACAAGCCTTGTATTATCCTGCACCAGGGGTGCCGCTCGCAGTAGGGGTTACAAGCGCGTCGCGTGAGAGAGGGAGAGACACAGAGTTCGTCTGCCGCTTCCCTCGCGCGAACCCCCCTCAGGGTGGCCCTGGACCTCCCTTTTATAGAGGCAAGGAGAGGATCCAGACGTACAACGGGGGGCGTAGCTATGCGTTAACGTGTCTGTTGGAGACTTGTTCTCAAATACTAAGAGCTAAGAACAAGGCAACATAAAAAAGTGTTTAAATGTCAAATTCCTTCGTCCTTATAAACATTATGCCCCTTCGGATATAATGAATTTTGGACGAAGGTTACGAAGGAAAAGACCTTCGTAAGATTGATAAATGGTAAAAAAGAACACATATATAAAACACGAGTAATGATATGAGTATTATCATCAACTTATTTTTATTACCAATTTCATAAAAACAAATTACAAATGTACCTTCGGATTGATGAAAAGTAAAGGTACAGACGTGATGCGAAAAAGCGTATGCCAAGTCAGCGTGAACAGTACGGGAGTACTGTTCATCTATTTATAGGCACGGGACGCAGCCCGTGTAAAATTACATTGATGCCCTTTACATTTGTCAATAACTTTATAGCAATTCTTCGAGGTTTAATTTGACTTTTCATCTTTAAGTCGGTTCCTCTTTTCTGCCGTCATGCTGAAGCTTTTATGCACATAGCTTCGTGATCGTCTTATCCTTCGTCGTGGTCGCTTTCCACCCCAGTCAAGCTTCGTCTTAACCATGCTCTTGTACACCCGCAACTTGACTCCGAAGATACTTGTTCACATGTTTCACTCGGAAAATATTGTCAAATCATGTTTTTGAGGACCTTCGGAAGCCGAAGGCCCCCAACAGTAGCCCCTCGCAATATTAATTTACTGTAATGATAAATTCATATTGCGACATGGACGAAGGCTTTAAGCCGAAGGTCCGAAAAAACACCTTCCTTCTGCTAGAATAGCAACAGTCATTGACAAATGGGGCCCTCCAGTTTTCGACACACTGGGTGTATAAATAAGAGCTCACCGCAAGTTTATTTGGCACGCTCTTTTGCCATCTGCTTTTACTCACCCAACTTTTAGCCTGCGCGCAACAGCACTTGCTCGGTTTTAAATTTTTAAGCTTCGGTTTCGAGTGTGTTTTGTCAGCATTTGCGAAGATGCTTGAGGATAAGAAAGTTGTTGGTGCTTCAAAGCTAAGCCTTTCTGAGGAGATGCACCTGGGCTTTCTTGAATCAATGTCAAAGACTAATACGGAGAAGATTACCAGGGAGATTTTGGAGGGTTTATCTGAAGATACTGGCGACAGTGAAAGTTACGATGTGGATAGTGGTGGTGAAGATTCCGAAGATTGACCCTGGCGACCAAGCCATGCAGTTTTTGGTAAGTCCAGTATTAAGGAAAATCATCTTGTCAATATGAGAGGGAGATACTTTCGGGACTTGTCTGTTGTGAGGGCTGATGAAGGAGAGAAGACTTGTCCGACTCCCGAGGAAAATGAGGTCGTGATATTCCGAAGCTTCTTAAAAGCTGCATTACGATTTCCCTTGAGCAGTTTTGTCGTGGAAGTACTGAAGACATTTGAAATCTACCTTCACCAACTTATCCCCGAAGCAATCATAAGGATGAACATCTTTGTGTGGGCCGTGAGAAGCCAAGGTTTGGAACCTAACGCAAAAAGCTTCTGTAACGTACACGAGTTATTGTATGAGACAAAACCTTGGGGCAAAGAGCAGTATCACAACAACTTTGGCTGCTACAGCTTTGGCGCTCGGTCCGGGTCAAGCTGCCCTGTGCCAACCTTTCGAAAGAGGTGGCCCGGCGACTGGATGACAGAATGGTTTTACGTGAAAAATGACTTGAAATCACGTGAAGATATCAAGGGTATCATTATGCGCCCTATCTGGCAACGCTTCGGCCTCCGGAAGCCGAAGGTGGAAATGGATGAAGCAGCCGAAGAATGCCAGAGAGCCTTCGGCGTGGTTTGCTCTTTTATTGGGACAAGGGATTTGGTCCAAGAGCATATTGCCTTCAGAATATGGCCACTTGTAGAAAAGTGGGAAATGCCGAAGGAGACCGTTAAGGAACCTGACGAAGGTGGACTAGTTAGGCTAAAATACACATTCAAATACGGAGATAAGTTTGTTGAACCAGATGATGACTGGTTAAAAAGTATTGAGGCCATAAGTGACGAATTGCTTGGGGTATACTCGAAAGCCGAAGATACTGCATTATCAGCGGCCTTCGGAGGCCGAAAGAAGAAGAGACTTAACCGAGTATTCGATGCAATTGGGTTTGTCTACCCCGACTACCATTACCCAGTGCGAGGCCAAAAAAGAAAGAATACTTCTCCTGCAAAGGAAATTGCTTCAGCTGCTCCTAGCGAGCCAGCGCCGAAGAGAAAAAAGGTAAAGGTTCTCACACACCGGCCACGTTATATTGAACCGGCCATAGTGCCTGAGTTTATTGGTGAGGCCTCTTCGGCCACCGAAGCTAGAGAACCAACTCCAGTGCCAAAAATCGAAGAAATGGCCGAAGTACCAGCAATAGAGAAAACAGAAGAACCGAGGACTGAAGAAACAAAAACATTAGAAATTTTAAGTCCTTCAACAAAAATTGAGGCAACAAAAAGCCAAAAGGGTCCAGCAGCGACCCCGAAAAGAAAAAGGATGGTTAATGTGCTGGATGTTTTGGAAACAATTAAATCTTCAAGCATAACTCCGAAGAAAACTGTTGAAACTTCTGAAGTGTCTACTGAAGCCTTTGTTGCTGAAGCTTTGAAGCAACAATTTGAAACTGAAGCTGGGCCTTCAGAGCCCACCAAGGTAAAACCTTTGGAAGCTGAAGAAACAAAATTGACAGAAGCAACTTTGGAAACTGAAAAAACAAAAATGACAGAGCCTATTTTGGTTGAAGAAATTGACACTGCCGCCCCCGAAGCATCTTCCAAAATACGTTATTCTATTGTGCGACATGCTTCGGGGAAGAGATTATCTGAAGAAGAGATTTTTGAAGCTAATCACTATGCCCGAGAACTGAAGTATCCGAAGGGAGCCCTAGTGTTCAATGGGACAAACGAAGATGACTTCCTATACTGTCTCCCAGACAGTAAAGAATTATCCGTCTGCCGGGAGATGGCTAGAAGCATGGGGTTCCCGAAGCTTGAAGCTGGCCTTTGCGCCATGACGAAGGACGATCTTGCGGATAGCCTTGCATACAATAGTCTAAAGGTACAAAAATTGTGAATTTTAAAGTTTATGAATTTTGAATTAGTCTTTTGTTCTTATGTTAATGCATTCATTCTTTTGAATAGGGCTTAATACTCAGCAATGCCTTAAGGGCACAAAAGAATGCTGAAGATGAGAGCTGCACTATTGCTCTCAACAACCTTCGAACAGAGGTTATCAGGCTAAGAAACGAAGCCTTGGAAAAAGACAAAATTCTGCTTACATTGATGGATAAGATAAAGGAAGACAAAGCTATTTCTAAAGCTCAAGCCGAAGCTCAGAAGCACGAAATCGAAGATCTTTGAAAACAATTAGCCCGAGCTAAAGAAGAACGCATACTTGAAGAAACAAAACGAGAACTTAGTGATCAATGGGCAAATCATTTGGAAATAAATGTTGAAGAGCTTCGTGCTTCCAAGAAAAGGTGCTATGATAAATCCATAGAGTGTGTTAAGAAGATAAAATCCAGCTTCGCCAGCGTTGGCGCATTCTCTAGCGAAGAAAATTTCACAAGAGGGAATCCAGAAGGCCCGATTGAATGGATCAGTCACGAAGCTGAGGCCTTCGAGGAAATCTTGAATAGTCGCGGGGACATTTGTGCTTTTTTAGGCGCCAGGGGAACTGTTACTATTTTGGAGAGTAAAGGTTGCGAGCATGTGAAATCTTTAGCACAATCTGAAGCTGCTTTATCCTCTGAAGATATTAAAGACCCTTCAGCCGAAGCAAGCCTGGTCGGTGGAAAATTTTTCACCGACATTTGGGACAATGGCGGCCGAGAAATGGCTCAAGAAATCATTCAAAGAAGCGAAAAAGGCATCCATGATGCTAGGAAGGTAACGGAGGCTGCTGAGAAAAACGTAGAGCCTAAAGGGCAAATAGGTATTAACTAGTGGTTTTTATTCTGTTGTAATTTTTGATTTCAAACTTTATTCGCGGTTTGTAATAGTAATATAGCCGTATCCTCTCCTCCCTCAGAACCTGCTGAGGCATATCCGGGCCCCCACCCAAAGGGAGACGACGAAATTAGAAAAATGGCCGAAGCCATCATGGACAAAGTTGTCGACCAGCTACTGAACGAAGCTGCAGAAGTAGTTCTTAGGGAAGATTAAATGCTATTGTAAAAATATTTGGAATGTGACATGTGTAAAACTTTGTAACTTTGAATGTAATATATAATCTATTTATGGTTCAATTCTTTACGATGCATGAAATTTTGCATACATACCGTTTTTTGAGCCTTCGGCGAAAAAACACCTTCCCTTCTTTTCATGCTTCGTAAAGAAAATCTTTTATATATCACAAGAATTTCCATACTTCTCTGATGAAGAATATCCAAGCTTCGTGAAAACATTCTTCGAAGCTATAAAAAAGTTTTATGTTGTCTCTCTAATGAAGCTACATTTCTTCTCAATTATCTTGTGCCTTAGCACGATTTTCTCTTTTTCAAAACATTCTCCGAAGATCAATACTGTGCCCCCTTCTTGTTCTACATGCAATATGATGTATGATGCTTATGTTATGCAAAATGATGTGATGATGTTATGTTATGCAAAATAATATTTGTGCCGAAGATACACACATCCCTTCAATAGAGCACACAATCTTTTTATATCAGCGCTGACTTTTCGCTGTAAGCCTCCCTTAGGAGCTTCTTCGCCTTTTACTTCAGCGGAATCATCATTTATTTTTCGCTGTAAGCCTCCCTTAGGAGCTTCTTCGCCTTTTACTTTCAGCGGAATCAGCGTTTATTTTTCGCTGTAAGCCTCCCTTAGGAGCTTCTTCGCCTTTTACTTTCAGCGGAATCAGCGTTTATTTTTCGCTGTAAGCCTCCCTTAGGAGCTTCTTTGCCTTTTACTTTCAGCGGAATCAGCGTTTATTTTTCGCTGTAAGCTCTGCATTCCCTTCGGAACGACTTTTGAGCAGAAAACTTACACTGCGCTCCCTTAGGAACAACTTTTTACTACTTCGAAGAAGTTACAGTGCGTTCCTTAGAACAAGTTTTTGATAATTCGAAGGTTCTCCGTGCCACCATAAATTCTTGTGCTTCGGCAACTCAAGCCTATGGAGAAGATATATTTTCATTATGATAATAAGCTACACTTTTACAAGAAATTGAAAAAATGATAAAAGACACTTAAACTTCCCATAATTATTTCTTACTACAAAGAAAGTAAAACTGAATGCGAAAATGCAAAAAGCTACTGTCGAGGTAGGATATTTTGTCAGTAAATGTGCTTCGACTCTGGCACAGTGCTATTGACTGTGCGAGCTTCGGACTCCTCTCTGAAGTCCCTCTAGGGGTGAGAGTGCTGGCTCCCTTCTGGCTGCGGACCTCGTTGTATTGGTGGTGGCGGTGGAAGCTGTTGCCAAGATGCTTGGGGTTGACTTGCTGAAGCAACAGAGGCTGCAGGGTGATTGCCAACATATTCTGGAATGTAAGGCGAATGGTACGAAGCAGTATGCATAACCTGCTTCGGCTGGCTCTGTTGCGCTGCAGCTTCTGCTAGCTCCTTTTGCTTCTGGATGGTAACATGGCACATCCTGGTGGTATGGCCCTTGCCTTCACCACAGAATATGCAGTAAATTTTTCTTGGTTGATCTCCAAATCTTCCCTCGAAGCCCCTGGCGCCTCTGCCCCTTGGCGCTGGCGGCCGGAAAGAGCTTTGTTGTTGCCCCGAAGCTTGCGAAGAGCACTGTGGCCTTTGCTGTTGACTCCCTTTGTCATCACTTTGAGTAGAATGGTGAATTGACCTGACGTGCCTCGGATAAAATATTCCTCCGAAGCCCCTGGTCATTTCAGAGAACCTGAAAGCTTCCTCCCTTCTTTGGCGAAAATCATTGTCAGCTCGAATATACTCGTCCATCTTCTGGAGCAGCTTCTCCAAAGTTTGAGGAGGCTTCCTGGCAAAGTACTAAGCTGAAGGTCCTGGCCGAAGCCCCTTGATCATGGCCTCAATGACAATTTCATTGGGCACTGTTGGTGCTTGTGCCCTCAGACGCAGGAACCTTCGGACATATGCCTGAAGGTATTCTTCGTGATCCTGGGTGCACTGGAATAAAGCTTGAGCAGTGACTGGCTTCGTTTGAAACCCTTGGAAGCTGGTTATCAACATATCCTTCAGCTTTTGCCATGAGGTGATTGTCCCTAGCCTAAGAGAGGAGTACCAGGTTTGTGCAACACTCCTGACAGCCATGACGAAAGACTTTGCCATGACCGCCGTGTTGCCACCATACGAAGATATGGTTGCCTCATAGCTCATCAAGAATTGTTTTGGGTCTGAATGACCGTCGTACATGGGGAGCTGGGGTGGCTTGTAAGACTGTGGCCAGGGAGTAGCCTGCAGTTCTGTTGACAGGGGAGAAGTATCATCAAAAGCAAAATTTCCGTGATGGAAATCTTCATACCAGTCGCCCTCGTTGTAGAAGCCCTCTTGATGAAGCTCTCTGCGCGGGGGCCTTTGGTTCTGGTCATCTTGAGCAAGATGTCGAAGCTCTTCAGAGGCTTCGTCTATCTGCCTTTGAAGATCAGCTAGACGAGCCATCTTCTCCTTCTTCCGTTGGACCTGTTGATTGATCATCTCCAAATTTTGGATTTCTTGATCCAAGTCGTCCTCTGGAGGCGTTGGACTGGTGGCCTTCCTCTTCTGGCTTCGGGCCTCCCTAAGAGAAACGACATCTTGATTGGGGTCCAGCGGCTGCAGAGTGGCAGCCCCTGTCGCTGAAGCTTTTTTCGGCGGCATGACGAAGGTGATGCTTGCCGAAGGTGTTCAAAACTCAAAAAAATGGACGTGAGTTCACCGGAGGTGGGCGCCAATGTTGGACACTTGTTCTCAAATACTAAGAGCTAAGAACAAGACAACATAAAAAAGTGTTTAAATGTCAAATTCCTTCGTCCTTATAAACATTATGCCCCTTTGGATATAATGAATTTTGGACGAAGGTTACGAAGGAAAAGACCTTCGTAAGATTGATAAATGGTAAAAAAAAGAACACATATTTAAAACACGAGTAATGATATGAGTATTATCATCAACTTATTTTTATTACCAAATTCATAAAAACAAATTACAAATGTACCTTCGGATTGATGAAAAGTAAAGGTACAAACGTGATGCGAAAAAGCGTATGCCAAGTCAGCGTGAACAGTACGGGAGTACTGTTCATCTATTTATAGGCACGGGACGCAGCACGTGTAAAATTACATTGATGCCCTTTACATTTGTCAATAACTTTATAGCAATTCTTCGAGGTTTAATTTGACTTTTCATCTTTAAGTCGGTTCCTCTTTTCTGTCGTCATGCCGAAGCTTTTCTGCACATAGCTTCGTGATCGTCTTATCCTTCGTCGTGGTCGCTTTCCACCCCAGTCAAGCTTCGTCTTAACCATGCTCTTGTACACCCGCAACCTGACTCCGAAGATACCTGTTCACATGTTTCACTCGGAAAATATTGTCAAATCATGTTTTTGAGGACCTTCGGAAGCCGAAGGCCCCCAACAGTGTCCGGCAGTGGAGTGCCTAAGCCCTGTGTACATGCCAACGTGGTCGTTGGGGGAGAGCTTGGGCCCTGTACATGTGATGGCGTGGCCGTCGGAGGAGCGCCTGAGTCCTGTAGGAGCACAGCTGGCAGCGCGGCGAGGATCCTGCTGACGTCTCCTTGCTGTCGTAAGGGGCTGAGAGCCACCGGCGTCATGGTGCACGCGGGGCACCATCATTACCCGTCGCCGGGGTAAGCCAGATGGGACGCCGGTCTTGTTCCTTGTAGCCTGAGCGGGCTAGGAATAGGGAAATGATGTATCCCCTGTTAGCGCGGTCGGTCTGAGCCCAGGGTCGGTCGAGGCGGAGACTTCTCTTGAGGTCGAGGCCGGGGTCGGGCGAGGACGCGATTCCTCCCGAGACTGGGGTCGAGGCCGAGTCCGGGGGTCGGGCGAGGCAGAGACCTCCTCCCGAGGTTGGAGCCTGAGGTCGGGCAAGGCGGAAACCTCCTCCCGAGGCCGGAGAATGAGGTCGGGTGAGGCGGAGCTTCCTGTTGCGCTCGAGGCTGAACTCGGTGGTTGATCGTGACTTGTTGTCAGTCGTTGCCGGGGTGGCTGACACGGCAGTCAGAGCGGAGCGAGCGGCGCTATTTTCCTGTCATATCAGACAGTAAAGAATAGGGGCGAAGTGACTGCGGTCACTTTGGCCTGCCCGTCTGAGGCGCGTGTGTCAGGATACGGCGTCAGGCATCCCCTGCATTTAATACGCCTGCGAAGCGGTCGGTTGGTGAGGCGGTCTGGCCAAGGTTGCTTTACAACGAAGCCTGCCCGAGCCGGGCCTCGGGAGAGCCGAGGGGGCGCCCGCTGCCTGAGGAGGCCCTCGGGCGAGGCGTGAACTCGTCTGGGACTACTGTTCCAACCCGAGGCTGGGCTTGGGTGAGATCTCGTCCCTCGGGTAGACGACGTCTTGGCTTGAACCGCACCCGTCAGTTGGTCTGAGGGTGTTTACCAGCCATGATTAGGAGCGTTGGGGGTACCCCTAATTATGGTACCCGACAAGAAGTACAACATCAATGCAATTGAGAACAAGAATTGTTTTTTATTCAAATTTGGCATATTTGGATCATTCTTTGCCACCACTTGGTTTGTTTTTGCAAATCAAATTCAATTTCCTATCTCTAAGTCAAACACACTTGTTTAGGCATAAAGTGAGATATTCCAAGAGTGAAATTGATCAAAGATCCAAAAACTCCCCCTTTTTCCCACAATCATAGATTCTCCCCACAAGAGACCAAATTTTGCAAATAAGAGTATTTTGACAAATCAAAAGTTCTAACTCTACTCTTTTCGAAATTCCACAAGTGGTAGCTGATCCATTTGCTTTGGCCTTAATTTCTCCCCCTTTGGCATTAAGCACCAAAACAGAATCATTCTTGACCCTTTAACCCCATTGCCTCACCAAAATCGTCAATTACGAGCAAAAAGGCAATAAGAGCATAGATATGAACTTGGAGTTAATACCGGAGTGCAGTGGAAGTCTTTGCATGGTCCAAGTTCACCTTTCCCTTTCAATTCACTTTTGAGACTAAATCAAGAACTCAAACACAAAGTTTAGTCTCAAAGGGTCAAGTTGTAGCATGCCTCCCCCTAAATAAGTGCATCACTTGCAAATGGACTTGTGAGGTCCGGGGATCATGTGTACAACTTGAGCACCACAAACATAGATTGAAATGCATAAATTACATGATCAAAGGCATAAAACACATGTATGCTATAGATCAATCCAAGTTATGCGAATCTAAGACATTTAGCTCACTACGCAACCTACAAAACCTTTTCTCATCTAAAGGCTTGGTGAAGATATCGGCTAGCTGGTTCTCGGTGTTAATATGGTACACCTCGATATCCCCCTTTTGCTGGTGGTCTATCAGGAAGTGATGCCGGATGTCTATGTGCTTAGTGCGGCTGTGTTCAACAGGATTATCCGCCATGCGGATTGCACTCTCATTGTCACATAGGAGTGGGACTTTGCTCAGATTGTAGCCAAAGTCCCGGAGGGTTTGCCTCATCCAAAGTAGTTGCGCGCAACATTGTCCTGCGGCAACATACTTGGCCTCAGCGGTGGATAGGGCAACGGAAGTTTGTTTCTTTGAACTCCATGACACCAGGGACCTTCCTAGGAATTGGCACGTCCCTGATGTACTCTTCCTATCAACCTTGCACCTGGCATAATCGGAGTCTGAATATCCAATCAAGTCAAAGGTAGACCCCTTTGGATACCAGATCCCGAAGCAAGGCGTAGCAACTAAATATCTAAGAATCCGCTTAACGGCCACAAGGTGACATTCCCTTGGGTCGGATTGATATCTAGCACACATGCATACGCTAAGCATAATATCCGGTCTACTAGCACATAAATAAAGCAATGACCCTATCATAGACCGGTATGCCTTTTGATCAACGGACTTACCTCCTCTGTTGAGGTCGACATGTCCATTGGTTCCCATTGGTGTCTTCGCGGGCTTGGCGTCCTTCATCCCGAACCGCTTGAGCAAGTCTTGCGTGTACTTCGTTTGGGAGATGAAGGTGCCGTCCTTGAGTTGCTTCACTTGGAACCCAAGGAAGTAGTTCAACTCGCCCATCATCGACATCTCAAATTTCTGTGTCATCACCCTGCTAAACTCCTCACAAGACTTTTGGTTAGTAGAACCAACTATTATGTCATCGACATAAATTTGGCACACAAATAAGTCACCATCACAAGTCTTAGTGAAAAGAGTTGGATCGGTTTTCCCAACCTTGAAAGCATTAGCAATTAGAAAATCTCTAAGGCATTCATACCATGCTCTTGGGGCTTGCTTAAGTCCATAGAGCATCTTAGAGAGCTTACACACATGGTCGGGGTACCATTCATCCTCAAAGCCATGGGTTACTCCACGTACACCTCCTCCTTGATTGGCCCGTTGAGAAAAGAGCTCTTCACATCCATTTGGAACAACCTAAAAGAGTGGTGGGCGGCATAGGCTAATAGAATGCGAATAGACTCTAGCCTAGCCACAAGAGCAAAAGTCTCCTCGAAATCCAAACCTACGACTTGGGCATAACCTTTTGCCCCAAGTCGAGCCTTGTTTCGTGTCACCACCCCGTGCTCGTCTTGCTTGTTGCGGAACACCCACTTGGTTCCCACAACATTTTGCTTGGGACGTGGCACTAGCGTCCAAACTTCATTCCTCTTGAAGTTGTTGAGCTCTTCCTGCATGGCCAATACCCAGTCCGGATCTTGCAAGGCCTCTTCTACCCTGAAAGGCTCAATAGAAGAGACAAACGAGTAATGCTCACAGAAATTAGCTAGACGTGAGCGAGTTGTTACTCCCTTGCTTATATCACCCAAAATCTGGTGGACGGGATGATTCCTTTGAATCGTCGCTCGGACTTGAGTTGGAGGGGCCCGTGGTGCTTCTTCCTCCACAACTTGGTCTTCTTGTGCTCCCCCTTGATCACACGCCTCCCCTTGAGGAACCTGTTCATCATCTTGAGTTGGGGGATGCACCATCGTTGAGGAAGAGGGTTGATCTTGCTCTTGTTGTTCCTGTGGTCGCACATCTCCAATCGCCATGGTGCGAATTGCGGCCGATGGAACGTCATCTTCATCTACATCATCAAGATCAACTTGCTCTCTTGGATAGCCATTAGTTTCATCAAATACAACGTCGCTAGAGACTTCAACCAAACCCGAAGATTTGTTGAAGACTCTATACGCCTTTGTATTTGAGTCATAACCTAACAAAAACCCTTCTACAACTTTGGGAGCAAATTTGGAATTTCTACCTTTCTTTACTAGAATATAACATTTACTCCCAAATACACGAAAGTATGAAACGTTGTGTTTGTTACCGGTTAGTAGCTCATACGAGGTCTTCTTGAGGAGGCGATGAAGGTAGACCCGATTTATGGCATGGCAAGCTGTGTTCACAGCTTCCGACCAAAACCGCTCGGGCGTCTTGAATTCTCCAAGCATCGTCCTCGCCATGTCTATAAGCGTCCTGTTCTTCCTCTCTACCACACCGTTTTGCTGTGGTGTGTAGGGAGCGGAGAACTCGTGCTTGATTCCTTCCTCCTCAAGGTATTCCTCCACTTGTAAGTTCTTGAACTCGGACCCGTTGTCGCTTCTTATCTTTTTCACCTTGAGCTCAAATTCGTTTTGAGCTCTCCTTAGAAAGCGCTTTAGGGTCCCTTGGGTTTCTGATTTATCCTGTAAAAAGAATACCCAAGTGAAGCGGGAAAAATCATCAACAATAACAAGACCATACTTACTTCCCCTGATGCTGAGATAGGCAATGGGTCCGAAGAGGTCCATATGAAGTAGCTCCAGAGGTCTTGATGTGGTCATCACACTCTTGCTGTGATGAGTGCTTCCCACCTGTTTACCTGCTTGACAAGTTGCACAAGGTCTACCTTTTTCGAAAAACACATTGGTTAGACCTAACACATGTTCTCCCTTTAGAAGTTTATGAAGGTTCTTCATCCCAACATGTGCTAGACGGCGATGCCACAGCCAGCCCATGCTAGTCTTAGCAATCAAGCATGCATCTAGATCGGAATCCTCTTTCGGAAAAATCAACTAAGTAGAGTTTGCCATCTAGTACACCCTTAAAAGCTAATGAACCATCACTCCTTCTAAAGACAGACACATCTACATTGGTAAATAGACAATTGTATCCCATATTACATAGTTGACTGACAGATAATAAATTGTACCCAAGTGATTCAACTAAAAACACATTAGATATGTAATGCTCGGATGAAATGGCTATCTTTCTTGGTCCTTTAACCTTGCCTTTGGTTCCCATCTCCAAAGATGATCGAATCTTGGGAATCTTTGTTCTTGACGTAGGAGGTGAACATCTTCTTCTCCCCCGTCATGTGGTTTGTGCATCCGCTGTCGACAATCCAGCTTGAGCCCCTGGATGCATAAACCTGCAAGGCAAATTAGGCTTGGGTTTTAGGTACCCAACTCTTGTTGGGTCCTACAAGGTTAGTTACAATAGTCTTTGGGACTCAAATGCATGTCTTGTCTCCCTTGCATTTGGACCCCATCTTTCTAGCAACCACTTTTTCATTTTTACACGAAAGTACAAAAGTAGTGTTGCAAGCATGAAAGACAGTGGTAGGTTTATTACACACTTTCCTAGGAGCATGAGACACAAAATTTCTCCTAGGCCTACCATTAAAATTAGAACTTGAAACAATCATGGCATGTGAGTCAAAAGCATTATAACTCCTATTATAATGAGAATTTCTAGAAAATTTTCTATCATTGTACATGAAAGCATGGTTCTTTTGACTACTACTAGCCATAGGGGCCTTCCCTTTCTCCTTGTAGGAAATGGGAGCCCTTTGACTTGTTAAGTTCTTGGCTTCCTTTCGAAAGCCAAGTCCATCCTTAATTGAGGGATGTCTACCAACGGTGTAGGCATCCCTAGCAAATTTTAACTTATCAAAGTCATTTTTGCAAGTCTTAAGTTGGGCATTAAGACTTGCCACTTCACCAATTAATTTTGTAATAGAAGTAAGGTGTTCAACACATGCATCAACATCAAAATCCTTACACCTATTACAAATGACAACATGCTCTACATGTGAACTAGACTTATTTGCTTCTTCTAACTTAGCATTTAAATCATCATTAACGCTCTTTAAATTAGACACAGTTTCATGACAAGCAGATAATTCAGAAGAAAGCATCTCATTCATTTTAACCTCTAAAGCAAGAGATTTTTGTACACTAACAAACTTATCATGCTCTTCATACAAAATATCCTCTTGCTTTTCTAAGAGTCTATTCTTTTCATTTAAAGCATCAATCAATTCATTGATTTTATCTATTTTAGTTCTATCTAAACCTTTGAATAGACTTGAGTAATCTACTTCATCATCACTAGAGTCATCATCACTTGAAGTAGTGTACTTAGGGGTATCTCAAGCGCTTACCTTTTTCTCCTTTGCCATGAGGCAAGTATGGCGCTCGTTTGGGAAGAGAGACGACTTGTTGAAGGCCGAGGCGACGAGTCCTTCGTCGTCGGAGTCGGAAGATGAGCAATCCGAATCCCATTCTTTGCCAAGGTGCGCCTCGCCCTTCGCCTTCTTGTAGGCCTTCTTCTTCTTCCTCTTCCCGCTCTTTTCTTGTTCCTGGTCATTAGCATTATCGAGACAATTTGCTATAAAATGACCAGTCTTACCACATTTAAAACAGGAGCGCTTTCCCTTTGCTTTGCTCTTGCTGGGATGCTCATTGCGTCCTTTTAGCGCGGTCTTGAAGCGCTTGATGATGAGGACCATCTCATCTTCATTTAGCCCGGTAGCCTCAACTTGTGCCACCTTGCTAGGTAGCGCCTCCCTGCTGCTGCTTGTTGCCTTGAGTGCAACGGGCTGGGGCTCATAGATGGGCATTGGACCGTTCAATGCATCATCAACATATCGAGCTTCCTTGACCATCATACGCCCGCTTACAAACTTTCCGAGTATCTCCTCGGGCATCATCTTTGTGTACCTAGGATTTTCACGGATGAGGTTCACAAGATGAGGGTCAATGATAGTAAAAGACCTGAGCATAAGCCAGACGATGTTGTGGTCCGTCCATCTCGTGCTTCCATAGCTCCTGATCTTGTTGACCAGGGTCTTGAGCCTGTTGTACGTTTGCGTTGGCTCCTCTCCCCTGATCATGGCAAACCTTCCTAGCTCGCCTTCCACCAACTCCATTTTGGTGATCATGGTGGCGTCGTTCCCCTCATGTGATATCTTGAGGGTGTCCCACATTTGCTTGGCGTTGTCCAAGCCGCTCACCTTGTTATATTCATCCCTGCAAAACGATGCTAACAAAACAGTGGTAGCTTGTGCATTCTTATGAATTTGTTTGTTAATGAATACAGGGTTATCCATACTATCAAATTGCATTCCATTCTCAACTATCTCCCAAATACTAGGATGGAGAGAGAAAAGGTGACTACACATTTTGTGACTCCAAAAAGCGTAGTCCTCTCCATCAAAGTGTGGAGGTTTACCAAGAGGAATAGAAATCAAATGGGCATTAGAATTATACGGAATACGAGAATAATCAAATGAAAAATTTGAGTTAACCGGTTTCTTTTTCTCGTCGTAGTCGTCGTCTCTTGGGGAAGAAGAAGACTCGTCGCTGTCGTAGTAGACGATCTTCTTGATGCGCCTCTTCTTCTTCCCATCCTTCTTCTTATGACTCGAGCCAGAGTCAGTGGGCTTGTCGTCCCTTGGCTCATTGAAGATGGACTCCTTCTCCTTATCGTTGACCACCATCCCCCTTCCTTTAGGATCCATCACTTCGGGCGATTAGTCCCTTACGTGAAGAGAACGGCTCTGATACCAATTGAGAGCACCTAGAGGGGTTGAATAGGTGATCCTATAAAAATCAACACTAAACATCCACAAAACTTTGTTAAGTGTTAGTACGGCTAAGTAGCGAGCTCTTGCGAACACAAGTATCACAGAAAAACAATCACAAAAGACACGCGAGTTTATCCCGTGGTTCGGCAAGTATAACACTTGCCTACCTCCACGTTGTGGCGTCCCAATGGACGAGGGTTGCACTCAACCCCTTTCAAGTGATCCGATGATCAACTTGAATACCACAGTGTTCTTCTTTGCTTATCTCTTTTCCCGTTTGCGAGGAATCTCCACAAGTTGGAGTCTCTCGCCCTTACAACAAATATCAAAGTGAAAGCACAAGAGTAAGGGTGGGAAGCAACACACACAAATCCGCAGCAATACGCACACACACAAGCCAAGACATGAGCTCAAATGAAGCACAACGAGTTCACTACAAGAACGGAGCTCAAATCACTAACGAGGTCGATCAAGTGTGCAGAGACGGAGTGTGGAAGACTTAAAATGCTCAAAGTATGCTTGGGTTTCTCCTCCATGCGCCTAGGGTCCCTTTTATAGCCCCAAGGCAGCTAGGAGCCGTTGGAGGCAATCTTGGAACGCTAATCTTGCCTTCTGTCGGGTGGCGCACCGGACAGTCCGGTGTGCCACTGGACAGTCACTGTAGCTGTCCGGTGCGTGATCTCCTTCCTTTTATGGCGCATCCGACCGTTGCAGATTCGCGGCAGTTGGCGCACCGGACACTGTTCGGTGCACACCGGACAGTCTGGTGCCCTCTGCCGACCGTTGGCGCGCCCACGCGTCGCGCGAAGATTGTGCAGCCGACCGTTGGCGCAGTCGACCGTTGGCTCACCGGACAGTCCGGTGACCCACCGGACAGTCCGGTGAATTATAGCCGTACGCCGTTGAACTTTTCCCGAGAGCGACGACTTCGCCGCAGACAACTCACCGGACAGTCCGATGCACCACCGGACAGTCCGGTGAATTATAGTCGTACGCAGCCGTCGAGTCCCGAGAGTGGCCTGTTCACCGAAGGCTGGTCTGGCGCACCGGACAGTCCGATGCACCCAGACCGAGCTGCAGTTGGCTGTACACAGCCAACTCAATTTCAATTGCTTTTCACCTGTTTCTAGCACTTAGACACAATACATTAGTATCCAAATCAATGTACTAAGTATAGAAACGTACCTTGTTGCATGATTTGTACTTCTTCACTCTTTGGCATAAATTAAGACTTAAAGGATATGTGTTGGACACTTAATCACCAAAACACTTTAGAAATGGCCCAAGGGCACATTTCCCTTTCACTCACGTCATCAGATACAACAACTCTAGGTTAGTGCTTATGTAACTCGTCATTCCTTGAGTTGTTACCTTCTCCTTGAGTTATTACCTTCTCTTTGAGTTATTATAACATTGAGGTGAAATATTATAGGCTCTGCTAAAAGGAGAGAGAGAGAGAGGAGGGAACAGATGGAGATGGAGGAGAGAATGAGGCCAGAGCGGGAGGCGAAGCGGCTGGCTCGTTTGGCGATCAACAGAGGATGACAAAGATGTTTCAGTACACGCAGAGCCTTGGCGCCGCACAGGGTTTTGCTCCACCATCTCCGTTGTTCCCTCCAGCTGACCCTGCTTAGTTTCATACTCTCGTGAGTATCAAAATTCTAGTCCTGCAAGATATATATTCATCTGGTATAACACATGCAATCTCTTCTCTATGCAGGAACAATCTACGACATCCAACAACCCTCATGCTGTCATGCATCACCCAGCCCATCGTCGAACCAGTCCAGCCGCCCACCTCGCTGATGTTCTTCTAAACTTAGTTGTGAGACATGTTTATGCCATATATTGGATGTTTGTGGACTTATTTATGTGAGTACTTGTTAGTGTTGTGAACTATTTTGTGGTACTTGTGACTTTGTGATCTCTGTGAAGAAACATGTGATCTTTGTGAGCTATGTCGTGTGTTTCATGTACATGATGATTCTATTATATTTGTGATGTATATGTGATATATCATTTGTTTGTTTCGATGGAATAGCAAAAACAAATAAAAAGGTATTCTAGTCACTATACCAAGTGTAACACTCGTCAGAGAGGTACTGTGCCGAGTGACATGACCATAACACTTGCAAAAAAAGGCATACATGAGAACTGGTAAAGCTTCTTTGCCGTTGTGGCCGCGACACTCGGCAAAGAAGCAACCTTTGCCGAGTGTCAACTGATGCACTCGGCAAAGGAAGTGACAAAGTGGCCCACTAGTGCTCTCATTGCCAAGAACTAGTCCAGCTGGCAATCAGCAAAGACGGAGCTCTTGCCAAGTGCCTACTAATACACTCAGCAAAGGAACTGGCAAAGGGGCTCACTAGGAGCTTCTTTGTCAAGGGCATGTACAGAAAACACTCGGCAAAGAGGGAGGCTTTACCGAGTGTCACGGTGACACTCGGCAAAGTCTCCGTCACCGTCACTTGGCGTTGTGACGGTGATTTTTCTTTGCCGAGAACCATATAACACTCGACAAAGTAGTTATCGAGTGTCCGACAAAAAGTACTCGGCAAAAAAACTGTTGTTGATGTACAATTTATCGAAACTTATTTGATGCGAAATGTCACACTCGGCAAAGAGTCTATCCAGCGCCGGCCCTGGCGGGGGTCGAGCGGTGCCCCCGACCAGGGCCCCCAAATTAGTGGGGCCTTACACCATATACTAAATAACAGTATATGTATTGTATAGGTTTGTCTGTTAACTCTATAAAAATTTTAAATACCTAATTATAAGTCAACAACACGACGGCAACAAGCAAGGATAATTAGGTATAGCCTATCAATCTTGATTTCTATATTTTAGTAGTAGTACTTCATAGTCTCAGGCCCAACCACCTAGGCTCTCAGCGTACAACGAGACAACGATGTTTGACGTTTTATCTCTATTTCTCGCACAGTTGTAGACAATATATATACATACTATATTTATGTGTAATAATTATTATTATAAAGGGCCTCCTTTATAAGTCTTGTCCTGGGCCTTCAAAATATCAGGACCGACACTAAGTCTACCGAGTGTTTTTTAGACTTAGTCGAGTGCTTTATGCACTCGCCAAAGCAGCTTTGATGGGTACTGGCGGTCGTAGCATGTGCGCGGCGTGCTGTGATGTTGTCCAAACAATGTCTTCTTTTTAATTCGCATCTACATATTGGTACGTAAAGTTCGGATATAAAGAATCCAAACATACATTAGGATAACGTATATAACCTCAATAGCAGACTGAGAGGAAGTACAGGATATATGGACTACGGTCAGGGTTCAGGGTCACAATCACACACAGGCCCCGCCATGGATGCCACTGCTTTTCGGGTTGTCACGAGTGACGCCTGTGTTCGGATGCATAGCAGGTAGCAGCCGCTGCAATGGCGTCACCGTCACTGTAGCAGCAGCAACAGCTACTTTTTCCTCCCTCCGCCGCTACGTCCGGCCTCCGGGGACCGCGGCAGGCCGCACCGCCGCACGCCATTGACTTGGCTGCTTGCACCGATTTGGGAGACCCATTTATGGTTGCTGCGCCTACGCGTCGCGCTGTTGCCTGTTGCAGTTGCAGAGTTGCACAACGTGAGAGCCTGCTGCCTGCGCGAGCTCTGCAGCGCCTGCCTCTGCTGGCATGGGCGGATCTTGGAGCCGGGGGAGTTCCGAGGAAAATCTTCCGTGCTCACTGTCACTGCCCCCATGTCGCTCCCATGATGACATCATGGTACGTGAGCTGCTGCCATGGACTACTGTCTACTCATTGACTTTATCCTTGACTTGTGCCTGTAGCAGGAGGCTCAAAAGAAATGCTGGACAAGTATTACTACTTCCCTTGGTGTAGGACCTGTAGGTACGTCTGTATGCTATGTAGCCTTCGGTGTACCTTGTTTGAGTCAATTCTAATGGCCTAAACTCTAACTAATTAAACCAGTTTTCCTGTCATTGTAACATTGTTCCAGGTAAAATATTTCGCTGATGTGGCAATAACATTAAAGAGAAAAATATACCAGGGATGAAAAAACAACATCGCATCCATTAGAATGACCAAGCAAGACAAAAGATGAGATGGCAGAAAAAAATTACTTGGGAGAGAGCAAAGATGATTGGAGGAGTTTAACTTACGGAACTTGCTAAAATTTAATTCTCGGAATTTTAGTTTTCATTCAGACGAAGGTTATCGTATACGTTTTATATTTAATTTGTAGGTTTAGTTCATTGCAATTTCGATAGTCACGATATATTTTTTCTGTTCCGAGAACAAAAAATATGTTAGAAAAACCATAATCCTGACAAAATGTAATTTATGTTGGCATAAAGATAATTCAATTTACAATTGTTTCTATAGTCATGCAAGGACAACTTTTTTATATCTATTGACATAAAGACATGTAACAAATTAAAAATTAACAATTTACTTGTATTGTTGGTGGTATAAGAGCGTTGCCTGGAATAATTTAAAATTCAGGTACCTAAAATAATAGAAAAATGTGTTATTTTATAGCCATAATTAAACATACCATGCATTGTTTAAATTTGTACGGTGTCATTTTAATAAAAACTATTAGAGCTGATTTGGTGATCATAAAATTGAAGGGAATTGACGGGGAGGAAATTTTGAATAGCAAATGATTTCCTCCCCCTCGATCTCCCTAATTCTCTGGTCACCAAACTAATCTTTATGTGAATCTCTCCACCATTCGACGACTTTTATTAGCTCTGTTGTATACTTTTTTATGAGTGAGAAAAGAAAGGTGAATGAGAAGTTCTAAAAATCTAGTTAGAAAACTGTTGGAGAAGTCTTTTCACTAAAATCTCTATCAATTATCATTATTGTAAAGCACGAGTTTATTCGTGGGTCGTTCCCCGTGCGCTAGCGAAATATATAAAAAATCACTTGTTGAGGTTTAAACCGTGGTCACCAGTAAGAGGGCACTCGTCTAAACTACAACTCATTTTGGTTTGTGCTATATAAAGAAACAGTATATGATATATAGAAATCTTTGCGATGCAAGAACAACTAACAAATTAAAGTACATTGAACTACTAGTAAGCGTTAGCGCCCGTCTAACCAGCCGGCGAACATTGTTATCCCACCCAAGAAAGCTCTGCGACGTCACTGATGACGTGCTACAGTCTAAGCGATGCAAGACCTTACGTCATGAGGACAATTTGGACTTACAGAAAAGAGAAGTTAATATTCCACACGTACTGATCTTCTCGTGGTAGACAAATTCTGCTTCCTCGTCATCTCCCGACTTCCATTGGTGTGCAGCAGTGACAGTCATGGTACCATTGTCTCGTGGACCATTCTGCATCAGACTACAACAAATGTCGTGTAGACGTGTAGGCATACGCAGTGCATGGTCACTGCACCTGCATATATAGGGGCAAGAGCTTAGAGCTCAGCAGCTTGCCATAAAAGCTCATCAACAAAGCCTGACACGTAACTACTAGGCCGATCGGCCATCCACAGACCCGTCTTAACTCTACCTGCCTGCCACTATCAGCCTGTGCAAGCGAGAAATGGACAGAGCCGCCAAGCCTCACTTCGCGCTCATCCCATTCACAGGAACCATCAGCCACGTGATCCCCATGGCAGACCTCGGCTGCCTCCTCGCGGCCCACGGAGCCGAGGTCACCATCATCACCACGCCCGTCAATGCAGCGATAGCACAGAGCCGTGTCGACCGCGCACAGTCACACGGTGCCACGACTACGATCACGGTTACCGCAGTCCCGTTCCCGGCCGCGGACGCCGGCCTGCCCGAGGGCTGCGAGAGGATGGACCTGCTCCGGTCCCAGGCCGAGGTGCCTCGCTTCTTCGTGGCCAACAAAGGCTTCGGTGAGGCAGTGTCGCGGCACTGCCTCGGCGAAGCGCTGCGCCGTCCGAGCTGCGTCGTCTCCGGGGCGTGCCAGACGTGGACGCTGGGCCTGGCGCGCCAGCTTGGAGTTCCCTGCTACGTCTTCCACGGTTTCGGCGCCTTCGCTCTGCTCTGCATCGAGCACCTGTACAGGCACAGGCCGCACGAGGCTGCCGCGTTGGCCGACGACGAGCTGTTCGACGTCCCAGCGCTGCCGCCGCCTTTCCGGCTCAGGCTGTCGCGTAGGCAGCTCCCGCCGCATTTCATGCCGACCACTTCCGTCGCCGGGAAGGCGCTGCAGGGGGTCCGGGATTTCGACGTGGCCGCGGATGGCTTCGTGGTGCACACCTTCGAGGAGCTGGAGAGCGGCTCGACGGCGCTTCTCGCGGAGGCGACGGGCAAAAAGGTGATCGCCGTTGGGCCCGTCACGCTGTGCTGCGCGCCAAGCCTGGATCCTCGGCCCGTGTCGAACGATGATGCCAGGCGATGCATGGCGTGGCTGGACGCCAAGGCGCCCAAGTCCGTGGTGTACGTGAGCTTCGGCAGTGTCGGGCGCATGCCACCCGCTCAGCTCATGCAGCTCGGCATGGCGCTTGTCTCATGCCGCTCACCTGTGCTCTGGCTCGTCAAGGGCGCCGACGCGCTGCCCGACGACGTCAAGGATTGGCTAAGAGAGAATACCGACGCAGACGGCGTCGCAGGCAGCAAGTGTCTGGTGGTGCGCGGGTGGGCGCCCCAGGTGGCCATCCTGGCCCATCCGGCCATTGGCGGCTTCGTGACGCACTGTGGATGGGGCTCCATCATGGAGGCTGTTGCAGCCGGTGTGCCCATGGCAACCTGGCCCTTTTTCGCAGAGCAATTTATCAACGAGCAGCTCATCGTGCACGTGCTTGGCGTTGGGGTGTCCGTCGGTGTGACGAAGCCAACAGAAAATGTTTTGAATGCTACTACTGACGCCGCCGGTGGCAGCCAAGGGGAGGCTGATGCCGAGGTGGGGATGGAACAGGTGAAGAAAGCCATGGATACGCTGATGGATCAAGGGCCTAAAGGGGAGGAGAGGAGGAGGAAGGCCCATGAGCTGAAACTGAAGGCGAAGAATGCTTTGGAGAAGGGAGGATCATCCTACACTAATTTGGATAATTTGATCCTGTCTTTTCTTTGAATGTTACCATGTCTCACTTTTGCGTCCCAGCATACATGTTTGTTTCCCTCTGAGTGTCATACTATGGAGATTTATTTACTCTTTATTTATTATTACTAGGGTCATTTGTTTCTGTCGAATAAAGTTGTTGTATTCTAGATCAACCGGTTCTCCTTGATGAGCATGTAATTCTAAGTGCTATAAGGAATATGGGTTCGTGGATAAATTTAAGAACAAATAAATTAAAGTTTTTCTTATCTCTGACTCACCCCCCTTTATTCATAATCTGATATTTAGCTGGCATAAAGGGTGAAGGGAGCTATGCAGTTGGCTTTAATTATTCCAAAAAAAAATGGACTAGCCTAATTCATACCCCTCTTGGACATCTTTTCAACCTTGAGACTATATGATTTTGTTTTCCTCTTTCTTCTTTTTCAAAAATTGAACACTTGATTATCACATATGGCCATCTGTTATCATCTCCATGTGTTGCCATTTTTCTTAACCTTGGTGTGGACTTCACCTATCTCAATCAAAATAATAGAGTAAAAGCTAGCCCACTAGTTATCTCAACTACGAAAATCAAATATAGGGCTTTTCCGGGGGGGGGGGGGGGGGGGTCATGTGGCATTCCGCGAGTGGGCGAGCTAGAGCATACTTTTGTGTGCTTTAAGTTGAGCCCCCAAGAATAGGGTCCTTGTGGTAGCTTTGTGCGTGCACCCAAATTTGGATGTTGACCCTATTTGAGTGGTGATTTTTTCATCAACACCTACATTTACCTATGGCGGGTCAAGTAGGGTCTTATTGGAGTTGCTCTTAAAAATAAGAATTTTAGGTTGTAAGGTGATTAATGTATATAGAATTGGTTGCTAGATCTTTTTTTATCTCTATGAAAAATTTATAGATTTTTTTAGTGTGTGTCTCATGAGAACGGACACGGATAGCTATTTTATTTCTTCCAAAGACTTGTTGTTTTTAACTTTTGGTTCTATCATTATCATTTTGTAGTTAGAGTATCTCTAAGAGTTTTTTTTAAACTCACTCTCTAAATAGTTTTCTAAAATTTTCCATCCTCCAACATTTTATATGTACACACTCTAAAGAATTATTTTAACTTTGTATTCGTGGCTAGCCAGAATTTTGAAATAGATGATGATGTTCTTGGATAGCCAATTTAAAAAGATGTTGGAGAGTGTTTTTGCCGTAAGATATCTATTTCTAACAATTATGAAGGATATAAAGAGCCTCTTAAAATTAATCTCACACTTATTATTCTTCACGATCAGGGCTATCCAGTGCCAAGTGCAACTGGGGTGACGGCACAGGGGCCCTAAATTTTTATGTTTTGTGAGTATAAATAATGTAACAAGGCAAACACTGTATGATCATTTATAAAATAAACTGCAAAATATTTAGCTTAAAATAAATAATATAAGAAGACAAGAATATGATAATAGGTCAAATACAAAAAAGAACCTAGGCAGAGAAACGATAGACATTCCAATGATCGAAACGGAACAACACCAGAGGAGGAATTCTTTGTCCTTCTCGCCAAACAACTAATTTTAGGAGGCCACTAATCAGCTAAACACATCACATAAGTAGAAAAAAAAGAATGAACATTTTACCTTGAGCCACTTGCCAACATAGTACTAGTACCTAGGAACCTAAATAGGAATTCCACCTGAACAATATAATAAACAATCTCATCAAAACTAGCATCATCGGCTTCAGCTACTCATCAGCCTAGCTACTTCCTCCGTACGTGGGTGGACCAAAGCCCACCACAGCCGCCGTCACATCGGGCTCGAGGAGGAGTCCGCCCAGGGGAAAATTCCCTGGCCCGGCCCGAGCACGTTCATGGGGTCGAAGCGGGCCTTCCTAGCCACGAAGCGGTCCCAGCTCGCCCCGAAGTGGTCGCGCCAGTGCGCCGGCGACTGCTGCCTGGCCAGGTACTGCTTGGCGCCGAGGCGCCGGCAGGCCTCGTCGGCAACACGGTGGTGCTGCTCCAGGATCCTCTCCACGCAGGCGCGGCCGCACCGCGCCGGGTCCGTCGACCGTAGCACGCTGAAGACGTACATCACCCCGTCCGGCGCCGCCGGAACCACCGCCGACATGTTGCCGTCCCACCTGAAAACATTGCAGCGCATCAAGCGTGGATGAGCACTCGGCAGGATGACGGGTGCGGTAGCAACACGAGCTGGCGTATGACGAGAACCAGAGTTATTATAAAGGATGCCCATGATCCGACAGTGTATGCCTGCCCCGACTATAGGCTTTCGGGCGGTGGTGGTGCGTGCCCTGCGACGCCTTCCTAAAATGGCAAGGAGGAGGAGGCCGTGACAGGGTCATGGGTGGACGGCTGTAGGCCCTGCCAGGTGGTGTGACCGTGACAGGATGTAGATTCGCTGTCTGGGAAAGGCTCAAAGGCAATTTGACCACTAGAAAGGTAGGCTGTGCAAGCATCCTGTGCTGCTGCTCGCCAGGCCAGCATAGCGGCAGAGCCTGCGAACGTGACAAAACCCCTGAACGCCTGGGCCAGGCCTGCTAATCCCGGGCTCTGAACCTCACGAGCTGCAGCTTGTGTTCAAGAGTTGCTTAACACACCAACAGGCAAACAAAACTGAAGGAAACTGGCACTGTACATTACTAATACAACCTCTCAGTCCAAAAAAAAGAATGGAATTTCAGATTTAGATTGGTCAAACTTCCTTAATAAGTTCGTCTCAGTTTGTAGGAAATATAATTAATTTCTATGACTCTAAACAGTTACACTATAAACAAAAATTCATGATAAATGTAATTATATTATTTAGTAAAAAAATTTGAATTTCAGTACATATATATTGTGTTATAGTTGAGACAGATTGATCCGGCAGAAAACTAAAATCACAGCTTTTCTAAGATGGAGTAATCAACATCATGTTTCCACAGTGCTTTCTCTTGGAATTTTTTTTAACATACCTTTTTCCATGAATTTTGTTGATAAGATATAGAATTACACGACGCGGTTACGCACATTACAAAAGTCAGTGTCAAGCGATTTGCAACCGACCAGGCGACTGCACACGGGGAATAATCACCATCATGTTGCCACGGTACTTCTATCAAAGTGATGAGTCAGCCAGCCAGGAAGGGTGTGTACACACTAGGGTGCCACCATACTGGCACTGCCATTTGAGGAGACTGCACTGCACTGATTGCCCTCGCGACTTGCTGCAGCCGTGCCATGGCTAGTGGTAGCAAGGTCAGGCGACCAGAGACGGAGCCAGAAAAAAATTTAGGAGGGACTGAACTAAATTGTTACAGTATAAAAGCTCATTCTACATTATATTGTATATATTTTAGATTAGGGGAGGCTGTAGTGGGGCTCCATTGGATCCAAAGCGGTAGGGGAGCTCGAACCCCGCCCGCCCCACCGCTGGATCCATCCCTGCAGGCGACTGCACATACCTCGGTAGCTTATGTTCAGAAGAATCCCTAGCACACTCCCTATTTTATCACTTATTTCAAATTTCACTTTGTAAATAATATATTTTATATTGAAAAATAATACTGACCATTTATACGGACACACCACATGTGCAAGCAAGCCGTGCAACTTGCAAAAGGCCACAGGCGACTACACAGAGATTGAGGAGACTCCCAAGGTGGGTAGCTGTGGAGAGACGCCGCCTTTCAGAAAATATGCACGGCTGGGCTTGGCTTGTGATAACAGGCTCTAAATTTTATAATATGAAATTGAAGGATCGGATTATATCAGAATCAAGTTCTATTTTCTATATATCTTTTGACTAAAATTTATTAATGTCTCAAATAAATTGTAAAGGAACATTTGGATCATAATACATTACCGATCCTAGATCCTAGTTGTGCACTACTGTAGCAGCAGCGTGCACTGCAGTGCAAAGTTTGTGCGAAGAAATGGCTACATATAGTTTCTTTTCTGAAAGTGAAAAATGAAATGGCTAGTTTTCACTGTGCGTAAAGACGTGTGAGTGTGATCGTTGACAAGCGACGCAAAGGTGCAGTCCTGCTGAGAAAGGACACGGCCTATGAGGTGACCGCTAGGAGGCCCCTGTGACGACGACTGAGAGGGAGAGCCGGCGAGATGCCATAGCATTGTCACAATTGGACCAACATGTTGCGCTTGGTGTTTGGCAACCCATTTCTGGGAGGAAAAACAACGGGCCAGATACCTCGAGCTAGGCTGCACCTGACGATGTGCAATCTGCCTGGCCGTGTTCATAGATCACGCAGAAGAGAGAAAAAAAGAGGCACGAGCTTTTGTCTCATGTTTTTGGAATAGTTTGAGATTCCCTCCGGGTGATGAAAAGGCGATCACGCCACACCATCCAAACGTTTTTTTTTTTGCGCAGGAAAATCATGCAGATTAATACCAGTGTGGTGTGAAAGGGACGGACTCCTTTATCTACCCACCCACGACCACGAGGGCCGTGGGCCGTGGCCGTCACTTCTTTTTTTTTCAGAAAATAAAAAATAAATAAACCACTGAACCCTTTTTACAGCTTGAAGAACTACTTTTATGAATAAATATATACTCTTACTAATATATAGTACAGTATGATGAACATCTTTTATGACTGGCTAATCCATCCTAAGCCACTATAGTTCATGCATGCATGCAACCAATGGACCAAGCATGCCGTCTTTCATACGTATAAAATAAAAAAAATATGAGTGGACGTGGGTCGCACCGTACCTGTGAGTGAGGAGGGGGTAGACGAGGACGGGCCCCTCGAAGTCCCGCTGCGCGATGGTGGCCATGAGCAGGTCCATGAACCGCGCGACGCCATGCCTGGGCACGAAGAGGTTGAGCCAGGGGTGCGGCACGTCCCAGAGGCCCCGCCTCCTGAGGCTCTCCTCCTCCATCCGCACCCTGTTGAGGAAATCCCAGTAGGCCACCTCCACGCTGTACGCGTGGGGCCTCAGATAGCTCAGCTTCCCCGACACCAGGTCCACAACCTGCACAGAGCAAAATTCGGAGGCAGGCCACAAGCCCGGCCGGTCGTTCAGTGAGTGCTTTCCTTCTCGCGGCTACTGTTGACGATGCTAACGTGACGGGGATACTGTCACGCGCTCCTGATAGAGTGGTAGAGACGATGAGCTAGTAGAGACTGACATGGTCAGCAGTGGTGTCCTGCCGTTGGAAGTCATGCACCGCGAACTCGATGCAGTAGTAGTAGCAGACCTTCTTGTTGGTGCCGTCGTCGGAGCCGAAGTCCGGTCTGAAGTTGACCTGGGCGGGGAAGGCCACGGAGGAGCTGCGGAGGGACTGCTCGTTCAGGACCATGAACCCCTCCACGTAGTCCACCAGCTCTGGCATTGAGACCAGCAGCTCCTGGTCCTTGGTGAACGTCTCGAAGCTGTCGTAGAAGGCCCTCACCCATCTCACCTAATCATACGGCCAAAGCTGCTTTAGTTACCAAAACAAAAGGGCGGAGACGCGCGCGGAGTAAGGAGTATATATATGTGGAGATGATCGGTGGGTGAACCAAGCTTTCCTGATTTCTTTCTATTTCTGCTACCATACCAGCTAGAGGAAGCAGAGGGCGTGTGCGATTGTGTGCACGTACCTTGGGCGGAGCAACTTGCAGCGGAATCCTTGCCCGGGTTATGATACCGAACTGGCCAAGCCCACCAAGAACGGCGAAGAAAAGCTCCGGGCTCTGGGTGGGCGAGCATGTCACCACCTCCCCTGTGCCTGCAACCGACGGGACAAACAACACATAAACAACCGGCAAAGGAACAAAGGCCACCGATCACCCGTATCCTTTCTTTCTTTCTTCCACCGAAGAAAAGGGCCGGGAGGGAGAGAAAGAGAGAGAGAGAGAGAGACGGAAAAGAGAGATCAATTAGGCGCGCGGCAGATGGTGCACGCGAGCAGCGAGGCCGTGCGGAAGTGCATGATGCGTGGTACGGCGCGCGTACCTGTGACCACCTCCAGCTGCAGCACGTTGCTGATCTGCGGGCCGTGCTTGAACGCCTGCCCGCTGATGCCGCCGTTCGACAGCGTCCCGCCCACGGTCAGGTACAGGTAGTCCGTCCACGACCGCGGCGCCAGCCCGGCCCTCAGGCACTCCTCCAGCACCTCCACCCACAGCGCGCCGCCGCCCACGTCCGCGTACGCCGCGCCGCCGCCGTCCCCGCGTCGCACCACCTCCACGAGGCGCGGCAGGGCGCGCGTCTCCACCACAATGCCGCCGCGCGCCTGGGCCTGCCCGTGGAGCGAGTGCCCCGCGCCGCGCGCCGCCACGGCCGCCTTCGGCCCCGGCCCCGTCGACGACAGCGCGCCCAGGAGCCGCGCGATGTCGGCGGGGGACCCGGGCTGCATGACCGCGATGGCCGCCTCCGAGACCACGCCGCCGAAGTCGCGTGCCGCGGATGCTGTCGGCTCCACGAGCGCCACGGGGCCGAACACGTCGGAGGGGCTCTGTATGAAATTCACCGAGGAGCATACCAGTAGGGCCACGATGCCGGCGTACGTGCACAGCACCTTGGCCTCCATGGCTAGCTGGCTATACTGTCTTGCTGTGTGATGTAGCTACTGCTAGGCTAGCTTGGAGAGTTCACACTTCACAGGGGCATGCGCATTTGGTTGCCGCTTGCCGGTGCACGGGGCCAAGACGGAAGAATAAGGTCGCGACGTGCTCACGTCCCCGTCAAGATCGATCTTGGGTTCCCACAAGAACTGTGGACGGATGGAACAGCAAGGAAGAAGCAGCAAGAGCCACCAGGAAGCTCACTGAGTGCATTATATATAGCCGGTGTCGTCGCTACCGATGCCGGGCCCGAGAATCTTAGTTTGATCCTATTAAAGCTCTCTCAAACGTATTATGGATATGGTGGTGTAAAATACTATTTTTTACTATATATTACACTATTTAAAAAGTAAAGTTTTAAATCCCTATCCCTACTATTAATTAAGCACCTAATATAGACGCTGGCGCTACCACGGCTCTGCTCCCTCTCGATGCCCGCTCCGCAGTCTCCACGACTCCCACCAATGATCGCCGTGCCGCTCCCCCGCGTTGTCCGCCCCGCCGCCCTCGCCATGATCCCCTCCCCAGCGCAGTCTCCCGTCTCCCGCACCAACCAGATGCTGCACCCTCCACCGACCCACACGCATCCCCCAATGTCGCCCCGCAGACCCGCCTTCATGCCATCGTAGTCTCGCGCATCGACGCCACCACCGCCGCCGACCCTCGGCGCCTTCGTGTCTCACTCATGCGCACCCTTGCATCCTCCAGCTATGCACCCCCAGCCCCCGCCCTCGACCCCCGCTGCGCGTTGCCCCACAGACGAAGGCTTCCTATCGTTCGTGCCGAAGGGGTGAGGTATGCAACGTCGGCATAATGACGGTGGCGTACCTTGTCCCCTCCTCGCGCATCCCATTCCCTACACATGTGCATTCCCCCTGCCCTAGATTACTACTTGGTCGAATCTCAAATTTCTACCGGCTAGGGCATCCTCCTTTTACTGGTTAGTTGCATGACACCGTCATAGAAGGCGCAAGCCAGAGACCCTTTGTGCTGAGTATATTGATGTCAAGGAACTCAAGTATGTTTCACTCCCCTAAAACACCTTTTTGATCTATCAAACTATTTCCCAATAGTATTTTAGGCTATGCACGTGTTGCTTGTTGGCGCTATCTTCATCCTCGATCCGACAGGAGCCATGGTTTGATTCTCCCTCTTTATTTTTGAGTCTGTTCATTAGGCTCTGTGCCTGTATTTGATGTGTGTTACCTTTCTTCTACCCCTTACTGAGCACTAGGTTGCCTGTTGTTGAGTATGTTTTTAGCTGTCTTACTACACATAACTGTTTCAATATATTCTAAGCTTGCCAAATTTGCTTGTGGAAGGGCTTTTTGGGCGGCTTCTATAAGCAATAGTTTCTGCATCTGATTGTTGATATAAGTGAATGGTTCAATTCATGGAAATATGGATTAATAGGACATGTCATCCTGAGATCATTTTTATGAAATAGTTACATATTGTCTTGGTCCTCGTGCAAGTGTTCTCTGCAACAAATTCTTGAAGCTTTAAGAAGCACATCTTCAGAAATAACAATCTCACATATCCCTATGCACCAGGTATTGATATTTTGTTCGAGCAAATCATTTTCCTTCTCAATCTTTTGAATAGCAAATATATTGTGAAATAGTTTTTCTAGATGTAAAATATAATTGTAAGGGACCCACTCTATATGTTTTATTTTTGAAACGTTGATCATAGAAATATAACCTAATTTGAAATTTACATTAGCTTGTTTAGTACAAATTTTCTGCGAGCTCATAGTATATGGTCGAATTTTTGTTCGATTATTTCATAAAGTTCCCTTCTAAAATATATTAACCTATTTTGGTCGGATTTCTGTGAGCACATGCTATTTTAGCCTTTTTTGGTCCTTTTAGACCTTTCTACTGCGCTTTCGAGAAAAAATAAAGAAACTTCACTTCTTAATCTTCCTAATGCAAGTGCAACCCACTCTTATTGGCAGAAAACAAGTTGTGCCCGATAGAGGAATTGGGCTTATCTTGGTTGTTACTGATGGATAGATAGGTGTTTGGATTCAAAAGAGTCAACTCTCGTTAGTGCTCTTATTGGTGGCATTGTGGGACACTATGCTTGCTACAATCGAGATACATGGTCATCTGAGCTCGACATTCTTAGTAAAGCTATGCCACGAATTGTCACAACATTCAAGGTATTGTTAACGCTTTTCTGATTGCACAAACATTAGAAAACATATATTTTTCACTATTTCTTTTTTATTTTGTTTTAGAGAGTGTGGAAGGGTACCAATGGTATGGCTTATCAGAGCAGTAGTAGTTGGATTCTCGATTGGGCTTGCAATTGTGCTGATGATTCTTCACCACTCGGTGTGCTCCTTATGTATTCTTGAACCAATAGGTAGCTATACCCTGGGCTTGCATTTGTACAGATGTCTCATTCCCCTCCTCATAGAGGGCTCTGTGAAGGCTACAAGTTTAGTGTAGGCGGAGGTGATCCTGGAGGCTAAGTCGGTTGCACAAAATCAGCTTTGCAAGCCTAGTGATGCCATCGTGGCTCTCCACTGTATCGGTGTCACCTCCATCATCAAGATATGCATCGTGAAGTGATTCCATGACTTGACTCTAAGTCCTAGGGGTGGTTATCACCGCTGAGACCCATGAAACATCTTTTATACCTCCCTTTTAACTGCACTTTTCGGAGGCAGGCAATCAATGTATGTTGTAAGTCCGCGTATGTTTTTTGCAATTGCATGATGTTTTTTGTTTACATAGTTTTGGAGCTGGTAAATGAGACCGAGGATTCTATTGATGTTAGTGGTAATAAGATTTGTATCTACATAGTACAATAAGGCTTTTTTCATGAAAAATGTGGAATGTTCATGCACATATTTAGTGTAAACATTTTGTAGTTTATTACAGATAGATGTCGAGTTTCTTTATAATTGATCCGAGGATCACAAATCTTGCACACATTTGTGGAGATAGCAACTGTGAAGTACTATATCTGTCCAAAAAAGTTACCATTCTGACTCAAATGATTTGAACTTCATTCAATCAAATTTATATAAAGAGGTTATACTTCACTAGATTTTTTATGCAAAATCTCTACTTCTCTAATGTAAAGCACTATTTTTCATGGTTCCACTATCAGTACAGTACCGCCTTAATATCTAAAGGAGAACGAGTAGCCAAGTGAGCTATAAAAAATGGATAGTCTCTTTCTTTATGTCCACTTTAGTTTTAAATTTATTTTTGTGGGTAGGGTCTACTTTAGTTTTAAATTTATTTTTTGTAGAAAGGGTCCAACATTGGCTTGCTATTGGGCTCTCACGTGTTGTACAGCTGTTGTAGCGTCAAATATGATTGGTGTGCCTTCGCAATGCACAAGTATTGTACTATTAAGACATTAATTCAATTAAGCTCTTTATTGTTGGTTGTTAATGCAATACAGAGTCAGTCCGTGTCCCATAACGTCGACTACGACGATGACACAACAGTCATGGTCCAACAACAAGAAGTTCACGTCAGGGCAAGGTCCTAATCTGTGCTCATTGACGTCATTGCTACTCCTAGGTTAACTGAACAATCGTCCATACACTTTTTGTCAACTTTACTTTCCTACTGTAGTGAAGAAATATTTGTTCTTTGCTTCCTAGGTTTTGTTTCCTCGACTCTAAGATGCAGATAATCTTAATGCTTGGGTATGAGAATTGAGAATAAGCAAATTGGTAAAGCAATTTCCTGTTAAGCTCAGTTTTAATTTGCCATGACGATTAACAAGGCTCATAGGCAGATTATCCCCAACGTGGGCATGTATTTGCCTGAACCAGTATTCTCTCATGGTCAGTTGTATGTTGCTATCTAGAGTCACTACCAGATCAAACATCAACATCATTGCAGTCCCACATTGTGATAACAAGGATAATAAAAAACAAGAAAAAATGCTACGAACATGAAAAATATTGTCTATAAAGAGGTCTTAACTCTATGAAAAGTTATTATCTTCTATTTTTTCTAACTTAGGTAAATCATACATCCATATCGCATTACTAACATTTATCGTATCCATCTGCATTTCAGGTAATAGGAGTATGAGATAAAAGACATGTAGCATATGATGACATTTAGACATGTTATTAATGGGACATACTAGTTATATATATTGAGTATCCATGTGAATTGTAAGGCCTTGTGATATTTCCTGAAGATTTGTATAAGTTTATAATTTATTGTGATAATCTTAACATTCAAATGATATAATTGACATGACATTATTAAAAGCATATATAGAAGTTTGCATGGTACTGATGGTTGCAACGTAGGGTGAAATAGCTAGATTAAAATAACAAAATTTATGTATGAATAGGATCATAAATAGATTACGAAACCTTTTATCATAACAGTATAACATACATTTGTACATAAGTTATCGTGTTATTATATAAGATAAGATGGTAGATATGATAGGTAAGCTACTCTAATGCCAACACAGGACAGTACCAACAACTGGCATGGTGGTCCAAATGATCGGTATCAACCTCTTCGAGCGCAGTGCAATGCAGCACGACCAGTCGGTCGGCTGGGCTGTCGATCGGTCGGTCTAAGCAACATCGACTATGTTGGAGATTGGCGGTGGATATCGACGACGACACCTGAAAGCATCTAGGCCCCTGGTTGGTTTTAGTGATTAATGACAACATAATATTATATGTGACTAATATGTATTTTGTAGAGTAAATGGTAAGTTAGGTCGCATTACAGGAAGTTCTGTTGCAACGGTAAAAACAATCCCTGAGATAAGAACTTGAAGCGACGGCTGAAAAGATGAATCAAAAGATGAAGGTCTTCCCATATTTCGAGTGTCGAAGGAGTTGCAGACACTTGGTATAGAACTATGTCTTCTATTTTTATTTTAGCCGTACTATAAAGAGGGGTTGTGGATGAGTAGTTTGACCAAGAGATTTCTAGTGTAGTGTTGGTGTATATTCACACTCACATCTAGTGCTAGGTGTCACTCTATAACACACTCACAACTTAGAACGAAAACAGTTTAGAAAAAACCAAAGGAAAAAGAAATTAGGGTTGCTGTCTTAGGAGCACCAGACTGTCCGGTGCGCCCTCTGACAGTGGGGCCAGCCAGCCCCGGGGGTAGCGCCTATGCCCCCCGAGAAAACCCGAGAGCAACGAGTTCAGGAATTTAATTTTAGCGGCCACACCGGACTGTCCGGTATGCACCGAACATCTATTGTTCACTGTCAGGTGCACTGTCAGCCCAACGGCTAGCTGTTAGAACTAGCTGTTGAAGCCGACCGTTGGCACACAGTTGGCGCACCGGACTGTCCGGTATGCCCATGCGTAGAACAGTTCTACAACGGCTAGTTTGGTGGGTGGGGCTATTTATACACCCACCTAAATCTTTGAGTGTCTTGCTGCCCACATTAAAGCCCACTCATTGCTAGATCATTGCAAGCACTACAAAGCCTAGTGAGGTGTTAGGACCTCATTAGTGCAAGTGAGAGCCACCTAGAGCACACACCACATACATTAGCTTCTCTTGATCAAGTGAAAGTCTATGGCATGTTACTCTTGGTGATCGGCATCACCTAGACGGCTTGGTGGCGATTGGAGCGCGGTGATCACCCCGAAGGATTTGTTGGTGACCCGGCGCTCAAGTTTGCAGTCGTGAGGGATCTACCGCACCGGAGTGGCAAATGATCACCTCATAGTGAGCACTTGATTCTTGCGAGTACCAAGGGAGAGCGATACCCTTGCGCGGGTGCTCCAACGAGGACTAGGAAAGAGTGCTGACTCTTCGATACCTCGGCAAAAAAATTGGAGGAGTCTTCTTAACCTTGCTATACATTCCGCATTTAATTTGAGCATTTCACTTTATTCAATTGTTTAGCAAGTATTTGAAGTAATGACTTAGGGTTGTTGTTTTTCTAGTAGTATCACCACAACATAAACCCCCCTATAGCAACGCATCCGCAGCAACACATGATTTTATGCGTTGTAAGAAATTAGCGGGCAACGTTTAATATGCGTTGCAAGCATCATCCGTTAAATTATTAGAGTTATGGCAACACTTTATGTGTACCATCCGTTGTGTTAAATAGGATACGGAAACATTTAATATGTGTTGCTAGCTGAATGTATTGATTAACTAGTATGTGACAACCATTAATATTTCTTGCTAGTAACATTTAATATCTAAATTCATAAAAACACTCAATTTGAATGATTTGAAGTACAATAAATTAAACCAAATATTGTCCTTTTAGATTTGGATCTACCAAAAACCCTATCACACAGGGAGGCACAAGCGCACGACCTGAACCACCTACCCACGCCTCCGCTGGCCACCTGCCATGGCCCCAATCGCCTTCGCAAAAGTCCCCAATCCCGTCGGCGGCCTCTGCACGTCTAGCCGCAGACCTCTTCGTCAGTGCGCCAAAATCTCCTGAACTACCTACCCACCTCAAACCCTAACCCCAAGCCATCGCAGAAGAGGGTGACGAAGTAAAACAAGCAGCTGCCTCCCGACGCCGATCCAGAGGCTTTGGCCCGCCGACACACGACGACACGAGCAGCCGATGAACACGGCCACTCAACTTTCATAGTTTCATCACGAGTACCGCCTGAGCAGCGGAGCCGCGAACAGCCGGACACCATCACATCAAACCTCCACCGCCGTCAATATAAGCGACAGCTGCAGGAGGGCCGTTGAAACCGCCAGCCGTTCCTTCCCACCCTCCTCCCCGCCCCCGGTCCGCCCCCACCTCAATTCCACACCCCGCGGCGAGGCCGCGGGGCGCCCGCGCCCAAACGCCAAAACCCTAGCTCCCCACCCACCCACCAACCTCGAAGCACCGGAGGCCGCCGCGCGCTCGCCCACGGTCGCCATGGATGCACGCGGCCCGCTCGCGGACCTCGACGACGCCCCACTCGCGCGCCGCGGCTGTTCCGCCATGGACGAGCCCGAGAAAGTGAGGGGCAGGGAGGATGCGGCGTCGGGCCACGAGGCTGGTGGCGCCGAGGAGGTCGGGGATGGGTTCCAGCTCGTGATCCATGGCAAGAAGAAGAAGAGGGCGGCTAGCGGCCAGGACTGCAGGACTGCTGGCTCTGGCTTTGGCGCTGGCGCCGGGCCAGTGCGGGCGTTGACCAGGGAGAAGGGAGACGCGCCGGCGCCGGGGGCCAAGGCCAAGGTGCCTTTCCACGATCCAAGCATTCCCCGGCCGCAGGACGTGTACAAAATCAGAGTGGATAACTACAAGCCATTCGAGCATGTCTGGCTGGAGCGCAGCGAAGACGACACCCGACATGTTCACCCGCTGGTTAGTGATACACTATCCTGTTGCTACTTCTCTATGTTTTAGTGAGTTCTAACGGAATGGAGGAGCTATAAACTCATTGATCGATGTGTAAGACATGGAAATGGCTTGGGTAAAATAGTAACACTTGTTGAATCAAATACTACTGTTGCTGTTCCCCATCGTTTGGTGTGTTTAGACTGGATGTGTTGGGCAGATGGTGCCCAAAGTTTATGAGACACAGAATGAGTACAAATAATCTGATTGCTGTATATACGGGGTAAAATTTCAACAGAACATCGGAAGATGGTTTTAGGATAGCATGTGATCGTGTGTATAAATGGAAGAGGAAATGTGTAACACATTTTTGCAAGGATATTACCTGCTTTTGACAAACAACAGTGAATCATAGGCATGTTGATATGGGAGAATTAGTATGCATGTTGGTATTTTCAAAGCTGAAGGTAGTCTTTTCATGCACAACGATATGTACCATACTAACAGGTGAAAATAAAATCAGTGTGGTGTTTTTCTTTTAAAAAACATAGGCCTGCTCTAAGTCTAGTGTTTATCTTCTGTATATTTTTGTCAGTGTCATGATTTCCTTGCATCCGTATCCATTTATGAGTTTTAACTTGTTTTTTGTTGCAGGAAAACCTGCCTGTTGAACAGTTCGTTGACAGAAATGTTCCTGACAGAGAACCAGTGAAGCCAGCTGATTTAGAGGATACACCATTTACGCTGGTTCAAGATCACAAAGGCTTAACAGAATTAGCTAAGAAGTTGAAGAGCGTAACTGAATTTGCTGTAAGCATTTGTAACTAATGTTTTTGTTTTATCAAATGAATCTATGATACTTAGATGCCTGTTATGTTGATACTGAATACTGAAGTTCATCTGTCAAGTATTTTTCCCTGTGCTGCATACATTTTTATCTGAAAGAACTGTCAGCATGCCTTCCCTGCAGGTTTTTGCCCTTGCGAGGCATATTTCATGCACACATATCACCACAGTTCTCAAAAAATGTTTTAGTTACATGTGTAATACTGCTATATGTTAGTGGTTGTGGAATGTGCATTGGACCTGACAGTCTTTATACTAGCACTATCGAAAAGTTCTTAAGCTAGATTACTTTTGTGACTGTTTGACATGAACAATATAGTGCAACTTTGGTTGTTATATAAACAAGATACCTCCTATGTTTTGTTTCTTCATCTTATAGAATGAGTTTTACGCCCTTTTATGTTCTAGGCTATCTGACATGCAATAGAATAAATTCCATGGACTTCATGATACTAGCAATTTAATGATTGCCTCTATAATTTTTTTGCTCCATTTTCAGGTAGATCTGGAGCATAATCAATATAGGTCATTTCAGGGCTTGACCTGCTTGATACAGATTTCAACAAGAACAGAAGACTTTATTGTGGACACTCTTAAGCTACGCATATACATTGGTCTCTATTTGCAAGAGCCTTTCAAAGATCCAACAAAGAGAAAGGTTTTTTAAAAACTACAAAATAATGCCTCTATGTACTCGAATTTCTGGTTTTCATTCGTTCTTGGTCAAATAGGTAATGCATGGTGCGGATCGTGATATAATGTGGCTCCAGCGGGACTTCCACATCTATGTGTGCAATCTTTTTGACACAGGACAGGCATGTGTAAATTAGGGTCAATAATACCATGATTCTGATTCTGCCACCCAATTTTCTTATTTCTTTATTCTTCCTGGAAACCCTCCTATTTAATGTTTAATAGACTGAAGATTGCTTTTCTTTCTAACGATAATCAGGCTTCAAGGGTCTTATAGATGGAGAGAAACAACCTTGAGCACGTATTGCTTCATTTTTGTGGAGTAACAGCAAAGAAGGAGTAAGGCTCTATCCAATAAATAATTTACAAACATCCACTCTGACCTCCCTTGTATCTACAATGGGACTTTCTTTTCTCTGATTAAGGCATGCCTTTTTCTTGTAGGTATCAAATTGCAGACTGGAGGTCGAGACCACTTCCTGATGAAATGATCAAGTATTGTGCATATACCCTATTCTGAATTTCTTTTCTGTTGACTGTTGAGTTTGGTGTTGGATATTTTTGTGTTTGCTGCTTTTATTTTTTGCTGGCTTGCCATCAATTATATATAAGTGGATTTACTTCTACCTAGGTATGCTAGAGAAGATACACACTATCTGATGTACATATATGACTTAATGAGACAGGCCCTATTCTGAATTTCTTTTTTGTTGTGTTTGGTGTTGGATATTTTTTTGTTTGCTGCTTTTCTTTATTTCTGACTTGCCATCAGTTATATATAAGTGGCTTTACTTCTGCCCAGGTATGCTAGAGAAGATATTGTTAGAATATGTGGAGGGAGACAACTCTTATATTGACATCCATCCTTTTCGCTGCAGTTGTGTTCTGGTTCATTGGTAAGTTTCATAGTACAATAGGGGGTACAGTGTCACAAATTATAGGTTATCCTTTTCTTTCGAAAGTTCGGATGCTGATGAAAAGCCTTCACGTAGCATTGTCCCATCTGCATTTCCACCAGCAAGCACTATCATGTCTATAGCTGAGCACATTAGCGTACCCCCATCTGCTACACATTGAACCATGGAATCAAGGAATGCAGCTAGTGACCCATAGGGATCAAGGTCAACCTGACCCACTCATTGCTAGATCATTGCAAGCACTACAAAGCCTAGTGAGGTGTTAGGACCTCATTAGTGAAAGTGAGAGCCACCTAGAGCACACACCACATACATTAGCTTCTCTTGATCAAGTGAAAGTCTATGGCATGTTACTCTTGGTGATCGGCATCACCTAGACGGCTTGGTGGCGATTGGAGCGCGGTGATCACCCCGAAGGATTTGTTGGTGACCCGACGCTCAAGTTTGCAGTCGTGAGGGATCTACCGCACCGGAGTGGCAAATGATCACCTCATAGTGAGCACTTGATTCTTGCGAGTACCAAGGGAGAGCGATACCCTTGCGCGGGTGCTCCAACGAGGACTAGGAAAGAGTGCTGACTCTTCGATACCTCGGCAAAAAAATTGGAGGAGTCTTCTTAACCTTGCTATACATTCCACATTTAATTTGAGCATTTCACTTTATTCAATTGTTTAGCAAGTATTTGAAGTAATGACTTAGGGTTGTTGTTTTTCTAGTAGTATTTACTTATTACTAGTAGTTGGGTGAAGTTGAGCTCTTGTTTAGGGTTTAATATTTGTTGAATTTTTAGAAAAACCCAATGCACCCCCCTCTTAGACATAGTGATCCTTTCAACACCGACCAACACGTTGTGGCCATGTCCGCTGTCGACCGTTGGTGATCACGTAACAGACTTTCGTTCATTCAGTTTCAACCACTTGAATTTTTTTAAAAATTAAGGAATTCCAAAAATAATCTGCATTTGTTCTACAGTAGAGGAGGTCCTTTCCTTGAACGAAGGTCATGGTCACAAGGTCAAGCTAAGTGTATCAAAATTAGAACCTGCAAGGGCTTCCATAGGTGCATACTTTGATTAAGGAGTTAGAATCAGATTATGGGTCATTCATAGAAAAGTTCTCGGTGACCATAGAAAAGCTAGATGTTTCGGTTTATTCTGAGAATTTCTGTGGTTTTATCTTTTTTATCGTATGAGTGTATGACTATTATCGGTGATGATTAGAGTCTACCAAATCAAAGACAAGATGTTTCTTTTCATTGTGAGAATTTCTGTCGTTCATCTTTTTTTCTAGCGTATCAGATAAAAACTAGCGTGGTAGCTCTATTAGGGCCTTTAATTTGTGAAAGGAAAATGTGTCTTCAACCATTTCTATAAAATGTGTTTAGTGATTAATAACCAACACAACAATATGGACAAACATGTTTGCTAAGTATGTAGAAATATAACTTAGATAAACAAAAATAAAGTTCGAGAATTCAAATAAGTGAAAATACATGATTTTGGCTAGTTGGATCGTCACTAGAATTATTTATCTAAGTCATAGTAACACTCTTGAAAAAGATAGAATTAATTTAGAAAAGATAATATTTGAAGAAGAAAAGGCACAATTGTCTAGGCGTACCAGACCACTTATCTAAAGAGCCCTGCAGAAGGGCTTCGATGGCCTGGCGCACCGGACCAGTTTGGAGGTGTGACATACCACTTTTCCACAGAGAGGTTCAGACGAACGCGAAGACTCGAGCACACCGACCCAGTTCGGTGGCACCAAACCGCCAGGGTCCAATGGCTACCTCTATTTCTATGGCAGCGCAACGGCTAGTTGACATGGCACGTGGTTTGATGGTGCACCAGACCAGTCCACTGCCACCTCAGAAGGAAGACGCCAATCATGATTCTAGGGATTATGCTATAGGAACATGTCTCGTGCACCCGTCGAGAGCAGATCTGGATAGTTACCTCTCAACTACTTTGGAGGTTTGGGGATATAAATAGACCCCTAACCAGCCTCCTAGAGTAATCAAGTCACCCAAGAGGTAGTGTTTTCATTAGTAAGCATTAGAGAAGCACACCAAAGAGATCCAAGTGCCCATATTTATGGGAGTAGCCTAGAGAGAGAGTTGTGCTACAGTTTTGCGCTTGTGTTTTTGATTCTTTGGTGTTGTTTGTGTGCTCTGTGTACATTATTCCTCCCTCTTGCTTCCATTAGAGTTCTAGCTCCTATTCATTCTGTATGGCTGGCAAGAGTGTCCAAGATCTGTGGAGTACCTTGTGGAAAGGAAGATCTAAGAAAAGGAACCAAGGACTCAAGCTGATCGTTGGATCACTTGAGAATGTCGAGAGAGACCAAGTCCTGTGGGACTCTTGAACGAGGACGTAGGTTCTTCGGAGCCAAACCTCTAGAAACAAAAAGTTGTGTCTCGTGTTCTTTACTTTTTGTAATTTGTTCTTCCTTTGTCTCACGCTAAAGTTTTTCTATAATCTTCACTTGTGATATTGCTCTTGTATTAATTCCGCAATCAAGAAGAGCAATCAAGTGCAAGAACTTCCCTCTCTCCTTATTTTAATTGCTCTAAATTTTGAGCTAACATTAAATTTGGGATTCAAGTTTGTGCTAAGTTGTCAATTTTCAGGTGTCACATATTCACCCTCTCTAGGTGACTATCAATTAGTAATAGTATTCCACAATTTTTTGATTGTGGTCGTCCTGATGACAGAGAATTGCATGAGAATTCTGTGCCGCAACTTGTATCACAATTAGTTGTTGCATGCAGTAAGGGTAATATGCATTTTGTATTGCCTTTGTGACTAGGATTTTATTGGCTAAAATGTTATGGTACATGGATGGCATTATCAGTTTGTGTTATGTTAAATATACATGATAAAATAGACTCACGACAACGTAGAGCACCGGCGTCACTCGGACTATCTCAAATGAACACACACGTATAATATCCGCGTTCGAAGTAACTGTATATCTTTTCCAGTAGAGCACGTATGTAGGCACGTGGAAAATGTGTGCTTAGAGAATCTCTAATAGTTCTGATATTTGTTATCCCAATATTGCTATATTAGGCTCTTTGTAAAAGTATAAAGGCGCAAATAACATATCCAACTCCAACAACTCTGGCACTGTCCCCTTCCTTCCATATTCTTGTGATGTCTTAAAAATCTCAGAACATAAGACGAGACCAACAATATTAGATGTGCAGCAACCCATCAATTTCATGTTTCATCATCAACTCCATCTTATATTTTTATATACAAAAACAAGTCGCAACATGAAGTCTGGACTCCGAAGCTTACAACACACCCTTCTTTCTCTTTCCATTGATTAACTCATTTTGCCCATGGCTGGCTCATCGACTCATCGTCGTTATCTTCCAGCAAATCTAGGCCATCCACCGAGTACATTTCCATCGATTCTACAGGACTATGCGCATGGAAATCAAGAAACAAAAGAAAACTAGGTTGATTTGTGGAGCGAACTATGCACGTTCGCTAGAAAGGAAAAGGGGAGGAGCAACAAATCAACATCGAATCAAATCGAATCAAAGCTCGACCTCACCCACCTCTCAGCTCTCAGCTGTGCACCTCTGTACGCGCTACTGTCAAGCTTGACCTCGCACGCGCTGACATGAACATTGGCCATGGCGGCAACCCCACCGTCGTTGTGGACTTCCTCCTCGTGCTACTCATGCTCCTTCCCATACGCGCCCCGACGACTGCGCCAGCCGGATTAGGGTGTCATTAGTTTGGCGTATAAAGTTCTGATTTTGGGGCACCAAATAAATTGGAACTAGGAGCTATTAAACATGTTTTTTTTCTAATACTCTCACAAAATAGGATTTGGGAATACTGTTTGGAAGTTGTTGGAGATGCTCTTACCCTCTTCATGCTCTAAAATCATAGATTTCCTCTGCTCTCGAGTCTATTTACACGTCCGCATGTGCGATTTGTTGGAAGCACCATTTCATTTGCGGGGTCGCATTCATGTTATAGACAGAACTTTGTGCATGTATATCTACATCCTACATCTCAAGTCTAATTTAAACTTTATTCTATAAACAATACATGCTACAATGTAAAATATTGTTTTATATAGACATAGATGGTATGCTGAAATTGCTTAACAGCCTTACGCTGACGTATGTGCCACCTGGAGAGGCGGGAGCTGGACGGTCCGACCCTAGGCATGAAAGGTCCGAGCGAAGATTAGATCAGAAGGTTTAGCCCCTTTTTCGTGTGAGTTTATCCATATAAATCTGCGGATCAAATTTTGTTAGGGAACCTAGGAACGAGTTGTCAGGGATAAGATCCCTGGGCCCTGGGGCCGATCGGCCAGCAAGCGCGCTGGGAAGAGGCCTCTAGCAACCGGGGCCCATCAGGTAGAAGGAGGAGAAAGGAAACATCTGCCCTGGAAGCACTAGCCCCTGGACAAACCTTGCGTCACCGAGCCTGGGGTCGGGTGTGGCGGAGCTAGACATGGGGGTCGAGTGAATCGAAGGGAAACCACTCGAATGGACCCCTCGCCCGATTTGAGAATGACCCGCCGTAAGTGATCGACCGCATTAACTACGCCTGGCACTGAGCCACGACAGAGGTGTCGGTTCATCTTCCACTTATCACCTACGAGCCCCTCGGGTTGCAGCGTACTCATAACCTATGAACCCCTCGGGCTGCAGCACATTTATGGCCCACACGCCCCCGCCTATGGCACACTCATGGCATATCAGGACTAGGCCTGAGTGCGCTGGCTGCCTGCAGGGCACAACAAGACAAGGCGCGCCAAGGCCCATGCTACGAAGGCCAGGGTCAACGTAGCTCAAAGAATGGCGCCTGGGTCCCGCATTGTATGTGTTGTTCGCTATAAAGAATACGAGACAACCAAGCAACACTAGGGATCATGGGCGAACGCGGCTTCATCGGGATAGAACGCTCGGTTTTACCATCGCTTGGTGACTCCTTGAAGAAACCACCGCTGGCTGACCCCTCCTTAGCCTATAAAAGGAGGAGGTCCCTGAAAGGGAAATTGGGTTAACCATTTCCTATAATTAATTTTGGTGGTTGATGACCAACACAAACACGTGGACTAACTAGTTTGTCTAGAATTCATGTATTACAGGTGCATAAGGTTTAACACAAACCAAGAAAGAAATCAAGTTAGGGTCACAATTTTATTGGAGCAAAAGGACCAGGTTCTTTGGAACCGAACCTCGGTAAAACAAATCATCGTGTTCACTCGCCTTGATTCTTGTTTGATTTGTTTTCCCCTCTCTTTCGGACTTGAATTTAATTCTAACGCTAACCCCCGACCTTAGTGTGTGTTTAAAGTTATAAATTTCAGGTTTCGCCTATTCACCCCCCTCTAGGCGACTTTCAATTGGTATCAGAGTCAGTGCTTCATTAAGAGCCTAACCAACTCGAAGTGATGTCTGGAGATCACACCAAGAGGGAGACCGTGACCGGCGAGAGGGCCACGAGCTCGGGGAGGACTCTATCAAGGGAGTCCGGCAACAAACACAAGAAGGAATCCTCTTTCTCTATCAAGTCGCATCGAAGAGGTGACAAGAAGAAGAAGATAAAGAAGGTGGTCTACTATGAGACCGACTCTTCATCACCCTCCACATCTAGCTTCGAGTCGTCCACTACTTCTAAGCGCCATGAGCGCAAGAAGTATAGTAAGATGCCCCTACTCTATCCCCATATTTCAAAGCGCGCTCCATTACTTTCCATTCCCCTAGGCAAGCCACCATATTTTGATGGTGAAGATTATTGTATGTGGAGTGATAAAATGAGGCACCATCTAACCTCACTCCACGAAAGTATTTGGGATATTGTTGAGTTTGGAGCGCAGGCACCAAAGGTGGGGGATGAGGACTACGACTCGGATGAGGCCGCCCAAATTAGGCACTTCAACTCCCAAGCCACGTCTATACTCCTCGCCTCCTTGTGTCGAGAGGAGTATAACAAGGTGCAAGGGTTGAAGAACGCTAAAGAATTTTGGGACGTCCTTAAAACCACGCACAAAGGGGATTAGGTGACCAAGATCACCAAGCGAGAAACGATCGAGGGCGAGCTCGGTCGATTCGTCCTCAACAAAGGAGAAGAGCCACAAGCAATGTACAACCGGCTAAAGACGGTGAACCAAGTGCGCAACCTCGGGAGCACCAAATGGGATGACCATAAAATTGTCAAGGTTATTCTTAGATCCCTCGTATTTCGTAATCCTACTCAAGTTCAATTAATACCCGAGGATCCTAGATACAAACAGATGTCTCCCGAGGAGGTAATTGGCAAGTTTGTGAGCTTTGAACTAATGATCAAAGACTCCAAACACATTATTAACTTGGAGCACGGCGCCACCTCCACACCCGAGGTGCAACCTATCGCATTCAAAGCGACAGAAGAAGAGAAGGAGTTTACATCAAGTAGGCTTCCAATCAACGCGTCCAAGCTCGACAATGAGGAAATGGCGTTCATCATCAAGAGCTTTCGCCAAATCCTCTAGCAAAGGAGGGGGAAAGATTACAAGTCCCGCTCCAAGAGGGTGTGCTACCAGTGTGGTAAGTCCGGTCACTTTATTGCTAAATGTCCAAATTCTAGTGAAAGTGACAGGGATGAAGACAAGAAGGGGAAAAAGAAGGAGAAGAAGAGGTACTACAAGAAGAAGGGCGGCGATGCGCACATGTGTCGGGAATGGGACTCCGATGAAAGCTCCACCGACTCCTCCTCCGACGAGGACACCGCCAACATCGTCGTCAACAAGGGCCTCCTCTTCCCCAACATCGACCACAAATGTCTCATGGCTAAGGTGGCAAAAGAAAAAGGTACACTCTAGAGCCACCCCCAAATATACAACATCTAGTGATGAGGGTAGCTCTAGTCATAAAGAAGAAGATTTACTTTCTCTCTTTGCCAACCTTAGCATGGACCAAAAGAAAAAATTAAATGAACTAATAGAAGCCATTAACGAAAAGGATGATCTCTTAGAAAGCCAATAGGACTTCCTCATTAAAGAGAACAAGAAATTTGTTAAGTTGAAAAATGCTTATGCTCTAGAAGTAGAGAAAAATGAAAACCTGTCTAAGGAGCTTAGCACATGCCATGATTCAATTTCTTATCTTAGAATTGAGAATGATAATCTAGTTTCTAAGATTGAAGAGTTAAATGTTTGCAATGACTCTATTTCCTGTCTTAGAGATGAGAATGTCATATTAAATGCTAAGATAGAAGAATTAAATGTTTGCAAACCATCTACATCTTCTGTCGAGCATGTTTCCATTTGCACTAGATGTTGAGATATTAATGTTGAAGCTATTGATGATCACCTTGCCATGATTAATAAACAAAATGATCACATAGCTACATTAAATGCTAAAATTGCCGAACATGAGCTTGAAAATCAAAAATTTAAATTTGCTCGAAGCATGCTTTATAATGGGAGATGCCCTGACATTAAGGATGGCATTGGGTTCCAACATTAGAACCAATCCAATGTCAAGCTTAATGCTCCTAAAAGATTATCTAATTTCTTTAAGGGTAAGGCTCCCATGGTTCAGGATAGTAAAGATTACATTTTATACCCTGCAAACTATCCCGAACATAAAATTAGAAAAATTCATGCTAGGAAACCACATAATATTTCTCATCATGCTTTTATGTACAAAAATGAGGCTTCTAGCTCTAGGGATACCACTCATGTTAAATTGCCTAGAAAGAAAATTCCTGCTACATCAAATGAGCATAATGTTTCTTTTAAGACTTTTGATGCTTCATATGTTTTAACTAACAAATCAGGCAAAGTAGTTGCCAAATATGTTGGGGCAAACACAAGAGCTCCAAAACTTGTGTTTGGGTACCCAAGGTGCTTGTTTCTAACGTTAAAGGACCCAAGTCTGTTTGGGTACCTAAGAACAAGGCCTAAAATTATTTTGTAGGTTTATGCATCCGATGGTTCAAGTTGGATAATCGATAGCGGGTGCACAAACCACATGACAGGGGAGAAGAGAATGTTCTCCTCCTATGAGAAAAATGAAGATCCCCAATGAGCTATCACATTCGGGGATGGAAATCAAGGATTGGTCAAAGGTTTGGGTAAAATTGCTATATCTCCTGACCATTCTATTTCTAATGTTTTTCTTGTAGATTCTTTAGATTACAACTTGCTTTATGTTTCTCAATTATGCAAAATGGGCTACAACTGTCTAGTTACAGATGTAGGTGTTACTGTCTTTAGAAGAAGTGATGATTCAGTAGCATTTATGGGAGTGTTATAGGGTCAGTTATATTTGGTTAATTTTAACGATAACAAAGCTGAACTTGACACTTGCTTAATTGCTAAGACTAATATGGTTGGCTCTGGCATCACCGACTTGCGCATGTTGGGATGAAGAATCTCTAGAAACTTCTAAAGGGAGAACACATTTTAGGACTAACAAATGTTCATTTTGAGAAAGACAGGGTTTGTAGCATATGCCAAGCAGGAAAGCAAGACGACGTCCACTATCCACACAAAAACATAATGATGACGGACAGGCCGCTCGAGCTACTCCATATGGACCTATTCGGCCTGATCGCTTACATAAGCATCGGCGGGATTAAGTACTGTCTAGTTATTGTGGATGATTATTCTCGCTTCACTTGGGTGTTCTTTTTGCAGGAAAAATCCTAGACCCAAGATACATTAAAAGGATTCTTGAGACGAGCTCAAAATGGAGTTCAAGAATTCTCAAATTGAAGGATTTCTTGAGGAAGAGGGCATCAAGCATATGTTCTCTTCTCCCTACACTCCCCAACAAAATGGTGTAGTGGAGAGGAAGAATAGAACCCTACTGGACATGGCAAGGACCATGCTTGATGAATACAAGACGCCAGACCGGTTTTGGGCTGAGGCGATTAACACCGCCTGCTACTCCATCAACCGATTATATCTTCACCGAATCCTCAAGAAGACATCATATGAACTCCTCACCGGTAAAAAGCCCAATGTTTCATATTTTAGAGTCTTTGGGAGTAAATGCTTTATTCTTATTAAGAGAGGTAGAAAATCTAAATTTGCTCCTAAAGCTGTAGAAGGCTTTTTACTTGGTTATGACTCAAACACAAGAGTATATAGAGTCTTTAACAAGTCCACTGGACTAGTTGAAGTTTCTTGTGACATTGTGTTTGATGAGACTAATGGCTCCCAAGTGTAGCAAGTTGATCTTGATGAGCTAGATGATGAAGAGGCTCCGTGCGTCGCGCTAAGGAACATGTCCATTAGAGATGTGTGTCCTAAGGAATCCGAAGAGCCTCCACTAGCACAAGATCAACCATCATCTTCCATACAAGCATCTCCACCAACTCAAGATGAGGATCAGGCTCAAAATGATGAAGATGAAGATCAATAGGATGAGCCACCTCAAGAAGAGGACATGGATCAAGGGGGAGATGAAGATGATAAAGACAAGGAAGATGATCAAGAAATAAGGGGTCAAAGACCACCACACCCAAGAGTCCACCAAGAAATTCAACGAGATCACCCCGTCAACTCCATCCTTGATGACATGCATAAGGGGGTAACCACTAGATCTCGAGTTGCTCATTTCTGTGAACATTACTCTTTTGTTTCCTCTATTGAGCCATACAGGGTAGAGGATGCACTAAGAGATCTGGATTAGGTAATGGCAATGCAAGAGGAGCTCAACAACTTCACGAGGAATGAGGTATGGCATTTAGTTCCATGTCCTAATCAAAATGTTGTAGGTACCAAGTGGGTATTCCGCAACAAGCAAGATGAACATGGTGTGGTGACAAGGAACAAAGCCCGACTTGTGGCCAAAGGTTATTCACAAGTCGAAAGTTTGGATTTTGATGAAACTTGTGCACCCGTAGCTAGGCTTGAGTCAATTTGTATATTACTTGCATATGCTACTTACCATGGCTTCAAGCTTTATCAAATGGACGTGAAAAGTGCCTTCCTCAATGGCCCTATCAAGGAAGAGGTTTATGTTGAGCAACTTCCCGGCTTTGAAGATAGTGAGTATCCTAACCATGTGTATAAACTCTCAAAGGCGCTTTATGTGCTCAAGCAAGCCCCAAGAGCATGGTATGAATGCCTGCGAGATTTTCTTATCACTAATGACTTTAAAGTCAGAAAAGTCGATCCTACTCTCTTTACCAAAACTGTTTCAAAAGACTTGTTTATATGCCAAATTTACGTGGATGATATTATATTTGGGTCTACTAACAAGTCAACTTGTGAAGAGTTTAGTAGGATCATGATTCAAAAATTCGAGATGTCTATGATGGGGGAGTTGAGATATTTCCTAGGATTTCAAATCAAGCAACTCCAAGAAGGCACCTTCATCAGCCAAACTAAGTACATTCAAGACACACTTAAGAAGTTTGGAATGAAGGATGGCAAACCCATCAAGACACCCATGGGAACTAATGGGCATCTCGACCTCGACACGGGAGGTAAATCCGTAGATCAAAAGGTATACCAGTCGATGATAGGATCTTTACTCTATTTATGTGCCTCTCGACCGGACATTATGCTTTCTGTATGCATGTGTGCAAGATTTCAGGCAAATCCAAATGAAGTTCACCTTAGGACCGTGAAGAGAATCATGAGATACTAAGTTTACACTCCTAAGTTTGGGCTTTGGTATCCCAGGGGAACCACATTTGATTTAATAGGATATTCCGATGCCGATTGGACAGGGTGCAAAATTGATAGGAAGAGCACATTAGGGACTTGTCAGTTTTTGGGAAGATCCCTGGTGTCTTGGGCTTCAAAGAAACAAAACTCTGTAGCCCTTTCCACCGCCGAAGCCAAGTACATTGCCGCAGGTCATTGTTGTGCGCAATTACTTTGGATGAGGCAAACCCTTAGGGACTATGGCTACAAATTGAGCAATACCCTCTCCTATGTGATAATGAGAGTGCAATCCGCATGGCGGATAATCCTGTTGAACACAGCCGCACTAAGCACATAGATATTCAGTATCACTTTCTGAGGGATCACCAACAAAAGGAAGATATCGAAATTGCTTATGTCAACACCAAGTACCAATTAGCCAATATCTTTACCAAGCCACTAGATGAGAAAACCTTTAGCAAACTTAGGAATGAGCTAAATATTCTTGATTCTCGGAATTTTGATTGAAACGTTGCACACATAGCTCATTTATATACCTTTTATCATATCTCTTTTCATTTGGTACAATTGCATATTTCTTATTTTTCTTGTGCCAAAGCTAATACTAATCTGCTTCCACGAGTATCTCTTGTATTAGTCTTAGATTGAAAGGGAAATGGAGTATTCGGCAAAGACAATGCTTCCACTCAACTCTAACGGTATCATTTACCCCTTGCCGGTATTCCACAAACTCTCAATGGTATGACCTCTCACTCGTATTTATTTCACCATTTGGGAGGAAATGTTAGGCCCCAAAGGGGGAGAAAAATGTCTAGGGCTCCAAAGTTCACCATTTTTGGCGATTCATGCCAAAGGGGGAGAAAGTATTAAGCCCAAAGCAAAAGGACCGCACCACCATATTTCACAAATTTCACAAACGTTTGTTTTTCAATTGGTATTCGAGGCAATTTTAAATTCATATGAATCTTTCAATTAGTATCTTCAAAAGTCAATATTCTCAATTGGTATCAATTGGTATATTTGTTTTACTTGATTTGTGAAAGTAAAATTTCAAATTGATATCTATTTTAAAACCCTCTTGAAAGCTAAGAGGAGAATTTCATTCAGGGGGAGCTTTTATTTAGTCAAAGGAAAAGCATTTGAAACAGGGGGAGGAATTTCAAATCTTAAAAATGTTTCTTGCAATCTTATTCATATACCTTTGACTACTTTCAAAAAGGAGTTTGAAAATATTTGCAAAAACAAACATGTGGTGCAAAAGTGGTACAAAATGTTAAATAAAAGAAAAGTAATCCATTCATACTTAGTGAGACTTTCAATTGGATTAACTCCAAGTAACCTATGCAAAACCTTCTCAATTGCAAACTAGTTACATTTCTGCACTCCATATTTTGCTTTGGTTTGTGTTGGAATCAATCACCAAAAAGGGGGAGATTGAAAGGGAAATTGGGTTAACCATTTCCTATAATTAATTTTGGTGGTTGATGACCAACGCAAACACGTGGACTAACTAGTTTGTCTAGAATTCATGTATTACAGGTGCATAAGGTTCAACACAAACCAGAAAAAAATCAAGTTAGGGTCATAATTTTATTGGAGCAAAAGGACTTGAGTGTGCTGAAGAATGGCGCACCGGACAGTGTCCGGTGCACCAGGACCGTACATATATCAACCAGCCACTCTCGGGAATTCTAGGGCGCGCTCCGCTATAATTCACCAGACTGTCTGGTGTACCACCAGACTGTCCGGTGAGCCAGCGGAGCAACGGCTCCCTGCGCCAACGGTCGACTCTACAAAGTGCTACATTGATGAACAGTGTCACGCAGAAGTCAGAGCATCAAAATCAGAGGGGCATCGGACTATCCGGTGTGGCACCGAACTGTCCCGTGCAGCTAGAAGTCAAAAGCTCTAACGGTCGACCAGCTCAAAACCCTAACGGTTGGCTGATGTGGCGACGCACTGGACAGCGCACAGTACCTGTCTGGTGGCACATCCGGTGCGCCCATCACCAGCAGCCTTGGCCAACGACTACAAGGTCGTTAGGGGCTATAAATACCCCCCAACCACCACAACCTTGGGTATCCAAGTTTTCTGAAGATCACATTCAATACAAGAGCTCTAGCATTCACTCCAAGACACAATTCAAAAGATCAAATCCTCTCCATGTCCCAAATTCATCTCAAACACTTAGTGACTTGTGAGAGAGAGATTTTGTGTTCATTTGCGCCTTGTTGCTTGGATTGCCTTCTTCCTTTTTCATTTCTTTTCTCAAGAGATTTGTAAGCAAAGCAAGAGACACCAAGTGTGTGGTGGTCCTTGTAGGGTCTAAGTGACCCAAGTGATTAAGGGAAAGCTCACTCGGTCTAAGTGACCGTTTGAGAGAGGGAAAGGGTTGAAATAGACCCGGTCTTCGTGACCTCCTCAACGGGGACTAGGTTCTTTGGAACCGAACCTCGGTAAAACAAATCACCGTGTTACCTCGCCTTGATTCTTGTTTGATTTGTTTTCCCCTTTCTTTCGGACTTGAATTTAATTCTAACGCTAACCCCCGACCTTAGTGTGTGTTTAAAGTTATAAATTTCAAGTTTCGCCTATTCAACCCCCTCTAGGTGACTTTCAGTCTAGTGATGACGGACGGACCGATCGATGAATGGAAGGAGGACGCATCGATGAGGACCCAGAGGCCAAAGCCCACCAAGCCAATACTTTGTTAGGACTCCATCTCTGTACCCCTTAGCTCCACCTCCTCCACATAAGAGACTTTGGGCCTCTTCTCCCTCTCTCGCTCGCTATTCTGACACATGAGAGCGATGGACAGGAGTGCGCCATAACTTATTTAAGCTGGATATTGGTGGATGCTGAAACAAGATGCACCTTTATCGAGAAATTATGTCTATGTATAATTTATGCATGCACCAAACTTAGATATTACCTTCTATCTAGCATTTGCACCGTTTTGTCAAACCGATGTAATCAAACATATGCTTCAAAACCCGATCATGAGTGATAGAATTGGTAAATGAGCTTATGCACTTATACAATATGACTTGACCTATGAATCTTTGACATCCATGAAAGGCCAGCTTGCAGTGGATTTTATTGTAGAGAATTGGATTAATGATAGTTCTGAGCTAGATATATCATATCTCACTGTTACTCCCTGGATTACGTATTTTGATGGATCGATTTGCAGTTGAAAGCTCTTATGTGGGTTTTGGTGGTTTGGATGACAACCCAATTAAAGGACTAACATGTGTGCTAAGTGCTGAACAGGTGCTTAATGCAAAGCTTACAAGGTTCAACACAAGTGAACAAGTGTGATGGTCCAAAGACTAGAATATCTATAAATAATGGACATCACAAGTAAGATGGACATTGCTTAAGTGAGACTCGATGTACGTAACTCAGAGACAACCGATCAAGCCAAGGATGGAGGCAAGAAGAGCTTCGAGGTACCGAGTGCATGGGAGAAGGTCAAGGAGACCAGGAACCCAAAGCCAGGGGTGAAGAAGAAGACATGCAAAGCCAAGGTTGATCGAGTTAAGAAGAGTTATGGTGCATCAAGGATCACTACATAAAGACATGACTTACAACCAATGAGGTAACATCTACAGTTATGTGGTGTAAATCATAAGGCTAAAGATCAAGCTCAAGACGTGAACAAGGTCACTAGAAGGAGTAGTGTCAAAACCAGAACTGGAAGCAACCCAAAAGATCTAAGTTCAACTTGATCTTTAGTTTGGGTTGTTACTATGTTTGGATATATTCTATGTGACCTTTTTAAGGTGTTGGAGCTCAGATATGTCAATCTAGATCAAGTCAAGTTGACTTGATGGTTTAGAGTCCAACATCGATCTCAAACATGCCAAGTATTAAAGAGATACAAATAAAGAATAAAGGTATGATCTAGACGCTTAGTCAATAGTTTTATATGCTAAACACTCTTGTCTAAGTGCTAGGGACTCAACTAAAGTAAAGACCAAAAGAGTCGAAGGAAGACGGACAAAGGATCGAAGAAAAGGTGCTGACTGCGCAGCACCGGACGGCCCAGCGCTGTTCACCGGACAGTCCGGTGCACGGTATGCGCAACTCCTCGCTCTCGGATTTTTCCTGGCTGCGTCGGCTATAAAACACTGGACAGTCCGCGCGAGGCGCCAGATGGTCCGGTGCTCCAGCCGTGCAATGGTAAGCTGCCACATCGGCAAGTGCCAATGGTCATATGGCGCACCGGACGGTCCGGTGCTCCACACCGGACGGTCTGGTGCCCACAGAAAAGGAAGGCCACCAATTAGGGGATTCTCTGCCGCGTTCGGAGCTCGCACTTTTCACTGTCCGGTGGCACACCGGACAGTCCGGTGCACCCGCAACCAGGGAAGGCTGGGAGTTTCCAAATGAAGCTCCAAGGGCTCCTAGGCCCTTTGGGACTATAAAAGGGACCCCTAGCCGCCTCCAACAATTACACAAGAGCATCCAACAAGTCCATACATCATTTGGATCAATTCTTTCTCTCCCTCTCTTGTGTATCTCTCTAGTTTGTGTAGAGGCAAAGTTATAAGCCTTTAGAGAGAGGGGAAGTGTTGTTGAGAGCTAGAGCAAAATCTTGAGTGCATTGTTACTCTGTCGGACTGCTATCGAGAAGATTGTAAGCAGACACGACATCGTTGTAACTGTTATCAACATAGTGGAAGGCTCTATCTGTCACACTAACAGATCTGAGCAAACTGAGGAAGGAGTTGAAATAGACTCCAAGCCAAGGTGTGGCTAACTCCAATGAGGACTAGGCAAGCATTTCAGGCTTGGCCGAACCTCGGGATAAATCTCTGTGTCTATGTGCTCTGCTCTATGTTGTGAGCTGTTTCTCTGTCTTATTTGCTTTTTATACTTGCACTTCAATACTTATATGTGGTACAAGCTATCTTCGAAGTGCAGGGTATTTTAAGATAGGAACCTCAATTCCGCTGCAACCTACTCGAAGGGTCTTTCATTCACTGCGATTCAGTCTTCGAGTAGAGTAAGAATTCCTAGTTTTTACAGTGATAATTATTATTCGCCTATTAACCCCCTCTAGGCGAAATCCAGATCCTGTTCCCGGGCATAGGGAACTTTCAATTGGTATCAGAGCTAGGCCTCTCTAGTGTGGGCTTAGCCGTCCGGAGATGACGATGTCGTCACAAGAGGTAACTCTAGAACTTCTTCTAGGCGATGGTTCTAATTATAAATCTTGGTCTGTCTCTATTTATAATGCTTTCATGCATATTGATCCTAATTTGAGACAGATCTTTAGTAGAAGTATTTTTCCCTCTGATATTAGTAATAAACCTTCTAAGGCTGAACTAAGATGTTTATCTCTCAATCACTGTGCTTGCAACATCTTAGTTGACTCTCTTTCTAGAGGTGCATATTTTGCCATCATGAGTAGCGATAGTGATTTATTTTTTGATGCTCATGATCTATGGACTAAAATTAAGTTGAAATTTTTTAAGTCCATATGCATTGTGTCTGCTCCCTCTATTGCTGTTGGTACTAATCTTTCGAAGGGAGAAGAAAAACGATGGCAACCAAACGATGAATCCACCTCACCGATAGGTGTGTCTTCCACTAGTTATAAATGTCTTATTGCTAACAATGATAGTGGAGACAAAAGCGATGATGAGGAGGAATATGAGGATGATAGCGAGGATGAGTCTTCATCACCACAAGGTACATTTTCCTGTATTGCTTCCATTGATAATAATGACAGGGAAAATGAGACCGACAATGTGGAAGAAGAGGAGATTTGTCGGTTCTACACCCATCTCAACAAAGAAGACAAAGTGCTATTGGTTAAGCTGTTGAGGAGGAACAAGGCGAGACGCTTCTCAGGCTAGAGGAGACTCTCATCAAAACCAACGACAGCCTGGAGAAGATGACCAAAGAACATGAGGAACTAAGGTGCTCTCATGATAATTTGGTCCAACGGTATGAATCTATTTTATTTGAGCAAAGAAATAATTATGATGTATTATCTGATGTTGCTCAACTTAAAACCGAGAATTCTATGCTTAAGAGTCAAGTAGAAATGATAAATTTAGAAAAACTTGCTCTAAGTAAAAAATATGATATGCTGTATTTTTCTCATAATGAATTAGTTGATGACCATATCATGCTCGATATTGCTCATGAGGTAGTAATTACTAGTTTAAACTCATGTGAACCACATTCTTGCACAAGTGGTCAAGTAGTTAAAATATTATCATGTGCTGGCCTCCACTGCCCCAAGAAAGACCAATCTTTGATTGAGCAACAAGTTGTAGGGTCAAAAAGAAAATTGCTTGGGAACAAGAAACAAAGACAATTAAGGAGAAGATGCCATGCTCGACTTCCTCAAGATATCTACGAACACGTGGTGAAGAAGATTGAGGAAGGAGAAACCGCAATAAGGGTCAAACCCTACGAGAAATAAGTTCCTAAGGCAATAAGTGAAGTAATCAACATGAACAAGAAAAAGGTAAAAAATCAATTAGTCATGTTGTTTGCACTGATCATCTCTCTATGTCATCTAAGAGCAAAAAGGGAAGAGGAAAAAGGAGGTGCTTCATGTGCAATGAATTAGGCCACTTCATTGCGTCTTATCCACACAAACACAAGGATGAAGGGATGAGGAGATGTTTTGGATGCAACAATAAGGACCATATGATCACTTCATGTTCGCTCATGAAGAATCAAAGACGTGCACCCTCCAAGATGACCTTCACTAAGAAAAGAGACAAACAACAAGCGTCATGTTAGGTTGAGCGACACTTCTGCTACATGTGTGGTGAGCATGGTCATCTACCTAAGGTATGTAAGAAGGGTAAGGTTCCTAAGCAAGTAAATTTACCTCAATGTTATTCACTTAGGAGATCCAAATCATACACTTGTGCTAGATTAGTAATGAGATCACCTAGAACTAGCACAAATGCTATTTGGGTACCAAAGGCTTTTTTAGATGAACGCTATGGACCCATCCCGAGGTGGGTACCAAACTGCGCCAACTAGACCATGCAGGTGCCTCGAGATGGACTGGAGACCCTAGGAGAGCTTAAGATGGTTAATTCAAATTCTATGCTTAAGCTGTCAATTTTATTGTCTATTTATTGACCCAAGGTTGAATTATTGTGCAATACTAATCCCATTCTCATCTCGAGTTAAATAAGTTGTAGAGGTCCTTAATCATTATTGGTGAATCAAGCAAAGGACTTTGATGAGAATCTGCAACTTGCTCTCTAAAGGACGGTACCCATGTATCTTAAGTGCATTATTTCTAATCAGTATTGCCCGTAAGTTGGATTGTCGTGCTATACATATCCTTGGAGTAGTTATGCTTTTGAGATTGCTTGTGTTTAATATCTTTCAATTAATGATCCATGATTTCCAAGATCATAATCATGCTTGCTCAATCATGATTGTGCACCTTATATCATTTAATGGGTAGCTTTTCATTAGATATATCTACCATGATTAACTCTCTTGGTGTATGTAGCTAAACCTGTATCTTTTTGTAAATCATGTTGTGTGGTTTTAATGATTATGTATTAACCTATGAGCAAGCATGATAGTTTAGTTTAGTCCATGTTCACATGATTACTTTGTCTTGGTACTCTGTGTATACCAAAACAAGAAATCCATGTTGTGTCTTTAATGCACTCTCTCGAGCTATGAGGTGCATGAGCAAAAGGAGTCCTCAATTGGTGACAACTGGTGCTCTCACTCCACACCTAAAAGAATGAATCTCATTGTCGGGTACCGTAATTAGGGGTACCCCCAACACTCCTAATCACGACTGGTAAACACCTTCGAAGCAAACCATGAAGACTAACAGTTCGGGTCAAAGTCAAAGCTTCGTCTACTGAGGGACGCGATCTCGCCCCGTCCAAATTCACGTCTCGCCCGAGGGTCTTCTCAGGCAGTGAGCACACCCTCGGCTCAGCCAAAGGCAAGCCTTGTCGTGCAAGCGACCTTGGCCAAATGGCCTTACCAGCCGACCATATTGCATGCACATTTAATGCTGGGATCGCCTGACACCTTATCCTGGCACGCGTGCCTCAGTCGACAAGGTCGAAGTGATCGCAGTTGCTTCGCCCTTTCACTGACCGATCAGACGGGAAAACAGCGCCGCCCGCCCCGCTCCGGCTGTTGTGCCATCCACCTAGGTAAAATCGACAACAGCCAAGTTCAGCCTCGGGCGCAACAGGAAGCTCCGCCACGCCCGACCTCAGGCCTCGGCCTTGGCCTCAGCCTCGGGAGGGGATCTCCGCCTCGCCTGACCCCAGAGCTTGGCCTCAGCCTCGACCTCAGGAGGAGTCATGTCCTCGCCCGGCCCTAGGCCTCAGCCTCAGCCTCGGAGGAGCCACTGCCTTGCCCGACCTCAGGCTCAGATCGACCGCGCCCTAAGGGATACATCATTGCCCTACTCCTAGCTGGCTCAGGCTACGAAGGAGCAAGACCGGTGTCCCATCTAGCTTACCCCGGTAACAGGCAATGATGGCTCCCCGCGTGCGTCCATGACGTCGGTGGTTCTCAAGCCCCCTACAGAAGCAAGGAGACGTCAGCAGGATCCATGCCACACCATCAGCTATGCCACTACAGGGCTCAAGGCACTTCTCCGACGGCCACGTTACTACCGCTACACGGCTCAAAGCACTTCTCCGACGGCCACGCTACTACCGCTATAGGGCTCAAGGCACTTCTCCGACGGCCACGTTACTACCTCTACAAGGCTCAAGTCACTCCCACGACGGCCACGTTATTATTTGTACAGGGCTCAGGGCACTTCCCTGCCAGCCACGTTAGCTCCAAGCTACATCCCCATTGTATAGCTGGGCATCTCCTTGTGTCTATAAAAGGGGGTGTCCAGGGCCCCACGAGTGGGGAGAAGGAGGGGGGACGACAGGAGGACGAGTAGATGCACGACAAAGGGATGGGAGAAGACGGGCAGGGCCAAACCCTCACCCTCTCTCTCTCTCGCTCTCTCCTACTCGCTCTCTCCTACTCGCTCTCTCGCAATGCTTGTAACCCCTACTACAAGCACCCTGGTGCAGGATACTACAAGGCTTGTTCTCCCCTTGTGTTCCATCTCGCACCAACCCATCTAGGCAGGGACACGCAGCGACAAATTTACTAGTCGGTCTAGGGACCCCTCGGGTCCGGAATGCCGACAGTTGGTGCTCCAGGTAGGGGCCTGCTGCGTGTTAACAAACACTTTCCCGTTGAGTTTTAGATGGGTAGACTTGAGCAACCTCTTCAGCCCGGGACGGTGCTCCGCTTCGGGAGTCTCGAGTTCATGTCCCTCGACGGCAGCTACGACATGGTACTCCTCCCCTCGCAGCATGACAATGACGATAGTCGGCTCGCCCGGCGGCAGCGAACTCAACGACGACATCCCTCCACGGTAGAGGAGGAGCACTCGGGTCGTCCCCGCCACCCTCCTCGCCGAAGGAGACGGAGACGGGGCAACCGTGGCCACGCAAGAGGCGACACTTTATCGGCTATTGAACCGGAGCGAGTCAACGATGCCAGCACTCCTCCGGGGGACATATCGGGTGTTGTCCTCGTGCCTGAGACAACGACGAGCGTCGCTTCCCCGCAACATGCCAGCCCCAAGCAGGCTGATGACGCCAGCGCCCTCACAAAGGACCTGCTGAGCGTTAGCCTCGTACCTGAGATGACGGTGCGTTCTGTCCCCGACGCGACTTCACCACCCTCCATCGACCAAGAGGTACCGTCCGTATTCCACCCTGTTCCCTTTCGATTCAGCTTCAATCCACCTAGCGACCCTGCTTCGGTGAGCGCTTTTGCAAGGGCGTATCCAAACCTTCCGGGGTACCATATGTGGTCATCCTGGGATCGACTGACAGCCGTCTCAACCTCCGGACCGGCGGGTTCCAAGGAAGAGGACGACCCCGACTTCGGTTGGGATTTCTCTAGCCTCGGTGATCCCGGTGCCATGCGGGACTTCATGTCCGCATGTGACCACTGCCTCTCCGGTTGCTCTGACGATGGCCACGGCCTTGACGACGAGGGCTACGGCCCAAGTTACGAATGTTTCCACGTTGATCAGGGAGATCACGACGAAGGCAACCACCTCGGCATGCCGGAGGTGGGTGATCCCCCTGGGCCCGCATCTCGCGTTGACATCCCACGGGAGCTAGCTGTGGTCCCAGTCCCTGCGGGAGGTCAGGACACACGGCTCGAGCAAATCCGCGAGATGCAGGCCAAGGTCGATGAGGAAGCAGGGCGACTTGTGCAGCTCCGACAGAACATCGAGTAGGAGTGGGCAGGCCGGACCCTCGCCGGAGGAGCCCGCCATCGGGCCCGGGACGTCCAGCGCCGTATCTTTGGCAACGTCAGGGCAGCGCTGCCCCTGGCCGTCAGCGGGTCCGGCCAGGAACTAGCTGCAGCGGGGATGCTACTTCGAACCATGCCGGAGCCATCCACCACCGAGGGATGGCGTATCTAGGGCAAACTCAAGGATCTCCTGGAAGGTGCCGTAGTTCGACGAACCGAGAGCTCTGCCTCCCGAAGGCAGGCTGACCCCTCGGAGCATCACACGGCGTCCTCCCAACACATGCGGGAGGCCTCGGTCCATCCTGAGCGCATGCGGGACGAGGCACCTACCGCCCGGGATCGCCTCGGCGACGAGCAACACCGTCGCGACCCTCGAGCCCGCCTCGAGGAGAAGGTGCGCCGAGGCTACCACCCCAGGCGTGGGGGACGCTGCGACAGTGAGGAGCATCGGAGTCCCTCGCCTGAGCCACCCGGTCCACGAGTCTTCAGCCGGGCCATACGACGAGCGTCGTTCCCCGCTCAGTTCCGAGCCCCGACTACCATCACCAAGTACTTGGGGGAGACGAGTCCGGAGTTGTGGCTCGCATATTACCAGCTGGCATGCCAGTTGGGAGGGGCGGACGACGACAACCTCATCATCCACAACCTCCCCCTTTTCCTCTCTGACGCTGCCCGGGCCTGGCTAGAGCATCTACCTCCTGCGTAGATCTCCGACTGGGACGACCTGGTCAAGGCCTTCGCGGGAAATTTCCAAGGCACGTACGTGCGCCCTGGGAATTCATGGGATCTCCAAAGCTGCCGCCAGCAGCCAGGGGAATCCCTCCGAGAGTACATCCAGCGGTTTTCGAAGCAGCGCACCGAGCTTCCCAACATTACCGACTCAGATGTCATCGGGGCTTTCCTCGCCGGCACCACTTGCCGAGACCTGGTGAGCAAGCTGGGGCGCAAGACTCCCACCAAGGCGAGCGAATTGATGGACGTCGCCACCAAGTTCACCTCGGGTCAGGAAGCGGTCGAAGCCATCTTCCGAAAAGACAAGTAGCCTCAGGGAGAGCCAAAGGAAGACGCCCCCGAGGCGTCCGCCGAGCGTGGCACGAAGAAGAAGACCAGGAAAAAGGCGCAAGCAAAGCGCGACGCTGCTGACGTGAATCTCGTCGCTGCTGCCGAGCACAAGAACCCTCGGAAGCCTCCTGGAGGGCCCGACGCGTTCGACAAGATGCTCAAGGAGCCGTGCCCCTATCACCAGGGTCCCATCAAACACACCCTTGAATAATGTGTCATGCTCCGGCGCTACTTCCATAAGGCTGGGCCCCCAGCGGAAGATGGCAAGGGCCAAGGCAACAACAAGAAGGAGGACGACAAGGAAGAGGAGTTCCCGGAGGTCCACAACTGCTTCATGATCTACGGCGGGCAGGTGGCGAACGCCTCAGCTCGGCACCGCAAGCAGGAGCACCGGGAGGTCTGCTCGGTGAAGGTGGCAGCGCCAGTCTACCTAGACTGGTCCAACAAGCCTATCACCTTCGACTGAGGCGACCACCCCAACTTCGTGCCAAGCCCAGGGAGGTACCCGCTCGTCGTCGATCCGATCATTGGCAACGTTAGGCTCTCCAAGGTCCTCATGGACGGAGGCAGCAGCCTCAACATCATCTACGCCGAGACCCTGGGACTCTTAGGGGTTGATCGGTCCGCGGTCGAGGCCGGTGTGGCACCCTTCCACGAGATAGCACCCAGAAAGCGTATCCTGGCCCTCAGGCAGATTGACTTGCCCGTCTGCTTCGGAACTCCCTCCAACTTCTGAAAGGAAACCCTCACCTTCGAGGTGGTCGGGTTCCAAGGGACCTACCACGTGGTGTTGGGAAGACCGTGCTACGCCAAGTTCATGGTCGTCCCCAACTACACCTCCCTCAAGCTCAAGATGTCAGGCCCTAACGGGATCATCACCGTCGGATCCACGTACCGCCACGCGTACGAATGCGACATGGAATGTGTGGAGTACACTGAGGCCCTCGCCGAGTCCGAGGCCCTCATCGCCGACCTGGAACGCCTCTCCAAGGAGGCGCACGATGCGAAGCGCCACGCCGGCAACTTCGAACAAGCTGAGGCGGTTAAGTCCGTCCCTCTCGACCCCAGCAACGACGCCAGCACGAAAGTCCAGATCGGCTCCGAACTCGACCCCAAATAGGAAGCAGTGCTCGTCGACTTTCTCCACGCAAACGACGAAGTTTTTGCGTGGAGTCCCTCAGACATGCCAGGCATACCAAGGGAGGTCGCTGAGCACTCACTGGACATCAGAGTTGGAGCCCGACTTGTGAAGCAGTCCCTACGCTGTTTCGATGAAGAAAAGCGCAGGGCCATAGGCGAGGAGGTCCACAAGCTACTGGCTGCGGGGTTCATCAAAGAGGTATTCCATCCCGAATGGTTAGCTAACCCTGTGCTTGTAAAGAAAAAGGGTGGGAAATGGAGGATGTGCGTAGACTACACTGGTCTAAATAAAGCATGTTCGAAGGTTCCCTACCCTCTGCCCCGCATCGATCAAATTGTGGACTCCACTGCTGGGTGCGAAACCCTGTCTTTCCTTGATGCCTACTCAAGCTATCACCAAATCAAGATGAAAGAGTCCGACCAGCTCGCGACTTCTTTTATCACACCTTTTGGCATGTATTGTTATACTACAATGCCATTTGGCTTGAGGAATGCGGGTGCCACCTACCAGAGGTGCATGAACCACGTGTTCGGAGAGCACATCGGCAGAATATTCGAGGCCTACGTCGATGACATCGTTGTCAAGACAAAGAAAGCCTCCGACCTCCTCTCTGACCTTGAGACGACATTCAAGTGTCTGAGAGCGAAAGGCGTGAAGCTCAATCCCGAGAAGTGTGTCTTCGGAGTCCCCCGAGGCATGCTCCTGGGATTCATCGTCTCCGAGCGGGGCATAGAGGCCAACCCAGAGAAAACGCGACCATCACCAACATGGGACCAATCAAGGATTTAAAAGGAGTACAGAGGGTCATGGGATGCCTTGCGACTCTGAGCCGCTTCATCTCACACCTTGGCAAAAAAGGATTGCCCCTGTACCGCCTCTTAAGGAAGGCCGAGCGCTTCACTTGGACCCCCGTGACCGAGGAAGCCCTCGGAAACTTAAAGGCACTCCTTACCAATGCGCCCATCTTGGTGCCCCCCGCTGCAGGAGAAGCCCTCTTGATCTACGTAGCCGCAACCACTCAGGTGGTCAGCGCCGCGATCGTAGTCAAGAGACGAGAAGAAGGGCACACGCTACTCATCCAGAGGCCAGTCTACTTCACCAGCGAAGTGCAATCCGAGACCAAAGTCCGCTACCCGTAGATCTAGAAGCTGCTCTACGCAGTGATTCTGACACGATGAAAGTTGCGACACTACTTCGAGTCCCATCCGGTGACTGTGGTGTCATCCTTCCCCCTGGGAGAGATCATCCAGTCCCGAGAGGCCTCGTGTAGGATAGCAAAATGGGCAGTGGAACTCATGGGCGAAACACTCTCATTCGCCCCTCGGAAGGCCATAAAATCCCAAGTCTTGGCCGACTTCCTGGCTGAATGGACTGACACCCAGTTACCGATGGCCCCAATACAGCCCGAACATTGGACCATGTACTTCGACGGGTCGCTGATGAAAACCGGAGCAGGCGCGGGCTTGTACTTCATCTCACCCCTCGGAGAACATGTTCGTTACGTACTGCGCCTCCATTTCCCGGCGTCAAACAACATGGTCGGGTATGAAGCCTTGGTTAATGGCCTGCGCATCGCCGTCGAGCTAGGGGTTCGGCGCCTCGACACTCGTGGCGACTCGCAGCTCGTCATTGACCAGGTCATGAAGAACTCCCACTGCCGCGATCGAAAAATGGAGGCTTACTGCAACAAAGTTCGGCGCTTGGAAGACACGTTCTACGGGCTGGAACTCAACCATGTTGCTCGACGGTACAACGAAACCACAGATGAGCTGGCCAAAATAGCCTCAGGGCAAATGACAGTTCCCTCGGTCGTCTTCTCCACGGATATATATATATATATATATATATATATATATATATATATATCAGCCATCCATCAAAGTCGACGACGCGCCTGAGCCCGAGGAGGCCTCGGCCCAGCCCGAGGTACCCTCGGCCATCGAGGGTGAGGCCCTGCGCGTTGAAGGGGAACGGAATGGGGTCACACCGGTCCCAAACCGGTAGACCCCGTACCTAGAATATCTCCTCCCAGGAGAGCTACTCCATGACAAGGCCGAAGCTCGGCGACTAGCTCGGCGCGCCAAGTCGTTCGTATTACTGGGTGATGAAAAGGAGCTGTACCACCACAACCCCTCGGGCATTCTCCAACGATGCATAACCATTGCCCAAGGACAAGAGCTGTTACAAGAAATACACTTGGGGGCTTGTGGTCACCATGCAGCACCTCGAGCCCTCGTGGGAAACGCTTTCCGACAAGGTTTCTACTGGCCAACCGCGGTGGCCGACGCCACTAGGATTGTATGCTCCTGTCGGGGGTGTCAGTTCTACGCGAAACAGACGCACCTGCCCGCTCAGGCCCTGTAGACAATACCCATCACTTGGCCATTTGCCGTTTGGGGTCTAGACCTCGTTGGTCCCTTGCAGAAGGCACCCGGGGGCTTCACGCACCTGCTGGTTGCCATCGACAAATTCTCCAAGTGGATCGAGGTCCGACCCTTCACCAACATCAGGTCCGAGCAGGTGGTGGCGTTCTTCACAAATATCATCCATCGCTTTGGGATCCCGAACTCAATCATCACCGACAATGGCGCGTAGTTCATCGGGAAAAAGTTCCTAGACTTCTGCAAGGACCACCACATCCATGTGGACTGGGCCATCGTAGCTCACCCGATGACAAACAGGCAGGTGGAGCGCGCCAACGGTATGATTTTGCAGGGACTAAAACCGAGGATCTACAACAACCTCAACAAGTTTGGCAAGCGGTGGATGAAAGAGCTACCCTCGGTGGTTTGGAGTCTGAGGACGACGCCGAGCCGGGCCACGGGCTTCACACCGTATTTCCTAGTCTTTGGGGCCGAGGCCATCTTACCCACGGACTTAGAATATGGTTCCCCGAGGACAAAGGCGTACGATGACCGAGGCAACCAGACCAGCCGAGAAGATTCCTTGGACCAGCAGGAAGAGGCTCGGGACGTGGCCTTACTACACTCAGCGCGGTATCAGCAGTCTCTGCGACGCTACCACGCCCGAAGGGTTCGGCCCCAAGACTTCCAAGTGGGAGACTTGGTACTTCGACTGCGACAAGACGCTGAGGGTGCCACAAGCTTACTCCTCCCTGAGAGGGGCCATTCATCATCGCCAAAGTTCTAAAACTCGGGACATATAATCTGGCCAACGATCAAGGCGAGGTCTACGGCAACGCTTGGAACATCGAATAGCTACTTCGCTTCTACCCTTAAAATGTTTCGAGTCATTTGTGTTCCTCGCTTTCTTTACATACACAAATAAAGTCTAACCGTTAAGGAAGGATCAGCCTTGCCTCGGCAAAGCCCGACCCTCCCTCGGGGGCTAGAAGGGGGGAACCCCCTCTGTGTTAAAATTTTCTTCGGAAAAGTTTTCTACCAAAACGACTTTCGTGCCTTCGATTATATCGATAGCAGGATCCTACAAATGAGTGAGAGAGCACGTAAACGGCAAGGCCGACCAAGCCGAGGAACTCCTACGCCTCCGGGATACGGATACCTCACTCATCACCTTCCGCGAAAAGTAACTCTTGCTCGATAAGCGATTCTGCTACCGACAAACAAGTCCAAATGCTCGAAACGAGAGGAAAGAAAACACAGCTTTATAATCCAAACGCTAAATATGTTTAGGCCTCAGCGGCTGCAAAAAACATACGCATGCTTCGGACAAACTGTTCCTGCAGGAATCAGACATTGGCAGGGGGAGGAGCGGCGCCCTCGACGTCGTTTCTTCCCTCGGTGGAATCTGGCCTGGCCTCAGACGGCGACTCGAGCGAGAGGATCTCCACCTCGAAGGAGGACACCAGCACCACGCTCGGGCCTGCTACAGCCACATCAAGCCTCTGGACCTCGGCTAAGGCAGCCTCATCTTCGTTAGGTAAGCAGTACCCCTCGCTGACCCGCTCCAGATCCATGTTGTAGTGGGAAGCGAGCACGGCGAAGGCCCGCCTAACGCCGTGGTGCAGCGCCCCGCAGAGTCTGCCGCGCACGTGGCCACCCAAGGCCCGCAGGTGACTCTGGGGGGAGCTACTTGAGGGGACGTCTTCGAGGCCGAAGGCCAAGCAAAAGGCCGAGATAGCCTCAGACATGGCCATGCGGTCGGCCTCCTTCTGCTCAGCCGCCTGGGCAAGCGCCTTGCAATTCTTGACGGACTCACTAAGAGCCGTCTCCAACCCTGCAGACAGCCAAACAAAATTCTTCAGACACGAGGTGAAGAATGAAGCTATGTCAAAGCTACAAAGCGGGCGACACATACCTTCAGCCCGAGCGGACACCTCAGCTAGATGCCCCATAGCCCCAGCCAGCTGACCCTTAAGGGCCTCAGCTCGGCTCGCCGCCTCGGCAGCTTGGCTCCGAGATTGGTCCAGCTCGCCGAGGGTCTGGCCGAGCTCCAGCCGCCGCTGCTGCATCTCCTTGGCCTGGGAAGCCACCTGCTCCTGGGCCGACGCCGCCTCTGCCGACGCCATTGCTGCCACCGACTTTAGCTCATCACAGAGCAACCAAAGGTCTGCCACCTCAGTGCTCCGTTGGGCGAGGCGCTCATTGGCCTCGGCAAGCACGGTCCTCTAGGACCACAGCGAATCCCAGACGTCTCTCTCGCGGTGGAGGAACAACAACTTAGCGGTGCTCACGTCCACAAGTTCCTGAGGAAGGAAAACATGGTATTACAAAGAGTGCCCTGGTCACGCAAGGTCTACGCCTAAATCCTTACCTGGAAGACCATGGGAACGTCCCTGGAAAGGGTCTCCATGGCTGATCGAAGCGACCTCGTCGCCGCCTTGATATACTCACAGAAATTGTCCCGAGTCCGCTCCTCTAGCTCATCGTCGAGGGAGAGGAGGGCCTCCGAGTCCGAGGTGGCATGGCTCCACAACCGGAGCGGCCACCCACACCACTCATCGAGGTTGAGCCGCGCGGGGATAAGGCCGCTGCTCCCCAAGATGGGCCACGGTACTGTGCGCACCTCGACCAGGGCGTTGGGTCCCCCTGCGGCTAGTGCTTCGGGTACCGCCGCAATCGATGTGTTGGGCCTCTCCTCGGCTAAGGAAGCAAGCCTCCGATCGCCGACCTCGGCAACAACGGCCACCTTCTCCTCATGGCTGGGAACGGGGAGGTCGGGGACGACCACAAGCGGTGGCGCCTCAGCCATCCCAACATCGGTGGCAACGGGCGGGCCCGCGGACGAATCAGCAACGGCCCTGGCGGGAGTCGATGCCGGCACCGGCAACAAGTCAGCCGGGCTCGAGACCGCAGCCGCGTCGGCGGCCTCCCCCGGCATGATGGCCGCTCCAGCAGAGGGGTTAGCCTGGGAGGCTTGCCCCATGGCAACTCGTGCTGCCTGGACCCCCCACTCGAGGGCGCCTTGTGCGGAGGCCAGCCAACCACCATGGCGCGCTGCGGCACCGGCTGCGGAGGCCAGCCCCGTCTTAAGGGCCTTCCTGGGGGCCAGACCAATCGAGCCCTGCCTCCACTTGCTGGAAGAAAGAAAGAGGGAGCAAGATCAAGACACACAGGGAAAAAACCAAAACAGAGGTATTCTCAGATACCTACCCGCTCCGGACCAAAGCTAGTCGTGCCTGCGGGGAGGCCCCTCGGGCCCCAGTCCCCGCAGGCGCTATCGAGGGTTGCCCCGACGCCGGCTTCGGTGCCACTTCCGCCTCGGACGCCCAAGACGCTGAAGGGGCGACCTGCCCAGGTGTTGTCACGACCAGGGGACCAACCTCCTGTACAGCCGGCGTGGGCACTTGCTCTAGGAGGACAGGCAGATCGGCTTGACTCCCTGAAGTCGCCCCAGTTACCTCGGCCAAGGGGTCAAGTACCCCCTCGACCTGCCTCCGCTCCTCGGACTGGGACCTTAGTGTCTCGGCCCAAGGCACTGACGGTGCCAGCCCACCAAGAGGCTGGCTCGGCGTTCCCTGGCCTAGCCCCGGGTCTGGGCTGAGGCCAAGTCGGGCTGCCATGTCATCGTCCTCATCATCATCATCATCGTCGTCGTCATCGTCGTCGTCAGGCGTCTCCGGCGACGGTTCCCTCGGGAGCCCGTCCCTCGCCTGCCTCCGACGAAGCTTCTCCAAGGCATCCCAGGCCCGCATCTGCTCGTGAGCCCGGGCCTTTTTCGCGTCCTTCTTCTCCTTTTCCTTCTCCTCGGCAATTCTCCGCGCGGCTCGGCCCACCATGTCCTCCGGGACCGATGGCCGAATGGGTTTATAGATCCTCAACCCCTTGGGACGAACAGAAATCTCAATAGTAAGGATCAAAGGCATGAAGAACTCGGCACAAAATAGAAGAAGGATCGGACACTTACCAGGGACACATACCCATGGTCGGGGCGCATGGCGGGCTGGGTAAGGGAGCCGGCGTCCTGCTTCCCTACCGTACCTGCTACCCGCTTGAGGAGGTCGTCGGTGGAGAGGGAGGTCGAGGACATCTGCGAGCCCTCCAAATCGACCCTCGGCTTCATCTCTGCAAGTCGCAACGGCCGCTCTGCCAAAGGGAGCACCCTCCGGCGATGGATAGCGGTGACGACCCCCGCAGCGGTAAGGCCCCCATCTCGTAATTTCTGCAAGGCCTGCAGAATAGGCTGGAGCTTCTCCTGTTTCTCGCGCGTGGCCCCCCAGCGCCAGTTAACGCCGGTGGCGGTCACTACTCGTTGAGAAAACGGCGGAAGCCTCCCGTCGTAATTGCGGAGATAAAACCACCGGTTCTGCCATCTCTTGTTCGAAGACACAAGGGAGGCAGGGATGTACTGTTGCGCGTGCCCTGGCCTCAGCTGGAGGGTGCAGCCACCGGCCCGCACCGCCATACGAACCTTCTTTGCCTCCATCGTTGCGGCAAAGAACTCTGCGGTGAAGAGATGGAGCCACAGATCCCATTGAGGGTCAATCCCCAGAAAACCCTCACAAACCGCCGCGAAGATGGCCGCTTGCGCAATTGAGTTGGGGTTGAAGTTGTGCAGCTCCACCCCGTAGTAGTGCAGGAGCGCCCGCATGAAGCGGCTCGCTGGCATGCCAAACCCCCACTCATGAAAGGGGATAAAGCTGACCTCGTATCCCGGCGGCGGAGTCAGGCCGACCCCACTCCCAGGGGCCATCCACTCCGGCTACGGCTCGCCGGAGAGGGGACGCAGCAAACCATCGGCGACAAGGGCCTCCAGGTCCCCCACAGAAACAGTAGAGAAAGGCCACGGGTCGTGAGGCAGAACAACGGTCACCTTGTCACCCATCACCGGGCAGAAGCGGTGGCGGCGGAGGGGATGAGGTGTGCGGTTTTCTTTTCTCCGGCTATTCTCTCAAGGTTGCGGAAACCGAAGCAGAGGGCAAGCACAAACGGCAGGGTAAAGAACCACCGCCAGCCCCTCTTCCGGGTATATAAAGGCCTGAGCAAGGTCCATTCAAAACTTCGCCCGAACCCACCGCGAAATTCAAACCCGGAGGTGAAACGGTCTTTCCGTTCCTCGAACGACTCGCGCACGCGCAGTAGACACCCCGCGGATCGCCCGTCCCGTCGCATTAACTCCTTAGCAGAGCAAGCGGCACCTTTGGCAGGCGAAGCGGGCGACGTTTCACCTCCATCATGATGACCGCGTCAAAAAAGGTGTGCCACGTTATTTAAATCCTTTTCCGTTTCCCCTCTCTCTCTCTTGCCACAGGGACCGGGAAAGGGGATATTACAAAAAGGATCCTTCTCTGCGAAGGAAACGGGCCCCCGAGCCCTCCTACTGATCAGAGGTTCGAAGGTTGCGCCCTGCGGGGTCCAGCAACCGCCGCAGAGCACTCGGGCCCCCGAGCCCTCCTACTGATCAGGGGTTCGAAGGTTGCGCCATGCGGGGTCCAGCAACCGCCCCAGAGCACTTGGGCTCCGTGCCCATTACTGATCAGGGGTTCGAAGGTTGCGCCCTACAGGGTCTAGCAACCGCCCTAGAACACTCGGGCTCCGCGCCCATTACTGATCAGGGGTTCGAAGGCTGGCCCCTCGGAAGGGTTCGACAGCCGCCCTAGAGCACTCGGGCTCCGCACCCATTACTGATCAGGGGTTCGAAGGCTGGCCCCTCGGAAGGGTTCGACAGCCGCCCCAGAGCACGCAGAGTGAGGGATGACCCTGGGTACGTCCGTTACATGGCCGAGGCTCGGGCTATGCTCCCGAGGTACCCTAGGACATTTCCGAGACCAGCGGGAACGATTTGTAATGGAATCCCACCGGAGGGAGGCACCGAGCCGTCGGACCCAATCGAAATGGGTCTGGGTCCAGCAAATCCCCTGCAGGTACTTTTGGACCGCGCCTCTGGGCCACTAGCCGACCCTTAACGAACGGGGCACGGGCGTCCACTCGGATTACCCGATAGCAACTCACTGGGAACACCATGATCGGTGCCCTCCGAGGGTAACATGGCGCTTTCCCCCCCCCCCTTCCTCCTTGCGAAAAGGCGACGAAAGGGGCGTATGATAAAAGTCGAGATAGTCCTTGATCGTCCTCTCGCTCCGTGCAGAGGCTCGGGGGCTGCCCTCGCACCCGGCTGCGACCAAAACTGTTGACAGCGTCAACAAACCAGCTCAAAAGCTTGGAGCCTGACCATACACCCGGGCTGCGGCCAAGCCGCATGAGGGAACAACCAGGCCGACCGAGGCATCACAGCAAGAATTAAGACCTCAGAGGAGTCAAACCACTCCTCTGAGGCCTCGGGGGCTACACCCGGCGGGTGCGCTCGTGCGCACCCACCGGAACGAAATATAACCGAGAAAGCCTGGTCCCCTCGCAAAAATTCGGCAGAACCTCCAAGCGAGTGCCTACACTCCCTTCGAGGCTCGGGGGCTACTGTCGGGTACCGTAATTAGGGGTACCCCCAACACTACTAATCACGGCTGGTAAACACCTTCGAAGCAAACCATGAAGACTAATAGTTCGGGTCAAAGTCAAAGCTTCGTCTACAGAGGGACGCGATCTCGCCCCGTCCGAACCCGGCCTCGGGCAGGAACAGTGGTCCCGGATGAATTCACGTCTCGCCCGAGGTTCTTCTCAGGCAGTGAGCACACCCTCGGCTCAGCCAAAGGCAAGCCTTGTCGTGCAAGCGACCTTGGCCAAATCGCCTTACCAGCCGACCGTATTGCATGCGCATTTAATGCTAGAATCGCCTGACACCTTATCCTGGCACACGTGCCTCAGTCGACAGGGTCAAAGTGACCGCAGTCGCTTCACCCTTTCACTGACCGATATGACGGGAAAACAGCGCCGCCTGCCTCGCTCCGGCTGCTGTGCCAACCACCCGGGTAAAACCGACAACAGCCAAGTTCAGCCTCGGGCGCAACAGGAAGCTCCGCCTCGCCCGACCTCAGGCCTCAGCCTCGGCCTCAGCCTCAGGAGGGGATCTCCGTCTCGCCCGACCCCAGGGCTCGGCCTCAGCCTCGACCTCAGGAGGAGTCACGTCCTCGCCCGGCCCTGGGCCTCAGCCTCGGCCTCGGAGGAGCCACCGCCTCGCCCGACCTCAGGCTCAGATCGACCGTGCCCCAAGGGATACATCATTGCCCTACTCCTAGCTAGCTTACCCCGGTAATAGGCAATGATGGCTCCCTGTGTCCCATCTAGCTTACCCCGGTAACAGGCAATGATGGCTCCCTGTGTGCGTCCATGACGTCGGTGGTTCTCAAGCCCCCTACGGAAGCAAGGAGACATCAGCAGGATCCATGCCGCGCCATCAGCTATGCCGCTACAGGGCTCAAGGCACTTCTCTGACGGCCATGTTACTACCGCTATAGGGCTCAAGGCACTTCTCCGACGGCCACGTTACTACCGCTACAGGGCTCAAGGCACTTCTCCGACGGCCACGTTACTACCTCTACAGGGCTCAAGTCACTCCCATGATGGCCACGTTATTATCTGTACAGGGCTCAGGGCACTTCCCTGCCAGCCACGTTAGCTCCAAGCTACATCCCCATTATACAGCTGGGCATATCCTTGTGTCTATAAAAGGGGGTGTCCAGGGCCCCACGAGGGGGGAGAAGGAGGGGGGACGACAGGAGGACGAGTAGACGCACGACAAAGGGACGGGAGAAGACGGGCAGGGCCGGACCCTCACCCTCTCTCTCTCGCTCTCTCCTACTTGCTCTCCCGCTCTCGATCTCTCGCAACGCTTGTAACCCCTACTATGAGCACCCTGGTGCAGGATAATACAAGGCTCGTTCTCCCCTTGAGTTCCATCTCGCACCAACCCATCTAGGCAGGGACACGCAGCGACAAATTTACTAGTCGGTCCAGGGACCCCCGGGTACGGAACACCGACACTCATGGCATTCAGGTAAAAGGCAAAGGTATGGAGAATGAACTATGCAATTTCATTGAATATCTTGAAGTTGCGTTGATTGTGATTATAGCTATGCTCTTGCTTTTTAGTTGGTATTATCTTGGCTTAGGTACTTTATGCTTTAAAACGTTGTTTCCTTTGGTGTACCTGAGAAAATACTTCTTAATCATGGTGTGCTTAGACATTGTGCTTTATATGCATGATCTTGTCGTTTTTCAATTGGTATATGTGTTGCAATGATCATCATGTGTGAAGCGTACCTAGGTTGTTTTTAAATGTTATATATCCTGAGGCATGCATTGTTTCCACTAGTCATAAGTTGTATTATCTCATCTATTTAATTGGTATCTTTTTGTGATGCAATTGATATATTATGCCTAGACCAAGGTATGTTGTGATCCCTTCTAGTTCTGAGGATGCTTGAATGTGCAAGGTGCAAGTCATTTAAATACTTGATGCACAACTTTAGGGGGAGCACACATAACTTGTGTCTTTTGAGACTAACTATTTTTTGAGTGATCCTATATAGTCTCAAGGTGGAAAAGGGAAGATGAGCAAGAAATGGAACAATCAGGACTTCGGTACCTCCACAAGTCGAGTAATTGGTATCTAAAGTTCAACAAGAAAAGGTCAAGATAAAGGATCAGGCACAAGTGTGAAGGAGCTCCCTAGAGATAAAATTTTCAAGATGGAAATCTTAAATTGGTGGCAAAAGGAACTCCGCCTACTTAGATGGAAAGTACACCATAACATGGTAAAGGTACAAAAGGAGGCATTGACCTTTTTGCGTATTTGTACCTTAATTTTCCTCCAATTATTGTGTAGCATATGTTTAATGTGTAAGGGGGAGTAATGTTAGTGTGTTGCATTTTCCCTACTTACTACCTTGTTGTCCCTCGACATCATCCTGTGTTCTTGTATAGGTGTACATTTGGGCCGGGCCTGATGGGCTGGCCCGAAGCACGGGAAAAAAGCATGGCCCAGGCACGGCACGACCTAAAATATTTGTGCCGGACCGGCACGGCCCGATATATCGAGCCGAGTTTGTGCCGAGGTCGCAGCCCATAGACGGGCACGAGCACGGCCCGTTTAAGGCACGCACGAAATGGCCCATATAGAGGCACGAAAAGGCCCATATATTTATTAAAACCACACTTCATTCCACACTTTTATGTACTTTATAAAGCACACAAAGCTAGAGATAATGCTAGTTAGATGTTTTTTGTAGCTTTGAATTAGAGTATGTGAAGTAATTTTACTTTTGTTATGAACATTAGATAATGAACTGAACTTACGAACTTTGTATAGAGCTGATTATACTCTTTTTTCTTCTAACAAAATGATTTGTAAACGAGGTAGTCATTGCATAGCTCTGGTAGCTTAATACAAATATTAAGTTTGCTTTTAGTCAAATCTATTTGTCTTATCTTTTATTTGCTTTATTAAATTTATTTTGAATTTAGGGTTCTCATGTGAATTCTAGGCCCTGATGTGAATTTCGAGCCAAGATTGAATTTCGGGCCAAAAATTGAATTTCGAGCCAAAATTGAATTTCGGGCCAAAAATTGAATTTTGGCTTTTATACTTTCGGGCCGCCCGAAATGAGCCCGGCACGTTTAAACAATTACGTGCCGGGTCGTGGGCCGAGGGCTAGGCCCGTGGGCCGGCCTGGCACGGCCCAGAATTCAAACGGGCCAGGCCAGCCCGAAATTCAAACAATACGGGCCTTTTCGGGATTGGGCTAGGCCTGGCCGGACGGCCCGGATGTACACCTATATGTTCTTGCTTGAATATGGTTTTGGTGTTTGATGTTAAAGGGGGAGAATTTGTGCATTAAAGCTTACCTCGACCTGAGAGAAAAGCCTATCTTAAGGGTGAAGATTAATTTATTTGTCTGCAATTTGTTCTTCCTTTGTCTCATGCTAAAGTTTTTTTTCTATAATCTTCACTTGTGATATTGCACTTGTATTAATTCCGCAATCAAGAAGAGCAATCAAGTGCAAGAACTTCCCTCTCTCTCCTTATTTTAATTGCTCTAAATTTTGAGCTAACATTAAATTCGGGATTCAAGTTTGTGTTAAGTTGTCAATTTTCAGGTGTAACATATTCACCCTCTCTAGGTGACTATCAATTAGTACTAGTATTCCACAATTTTTTGATTGTGGTTGTCCTGATGACAGAGAAATGTGCGAGAATTCTCTGTCGCAACTTGATATGTACCGAGTTATATTCGGTACGGGGGTGGCCCGATCTTCACGACAGTAGGTTGATAAATAGGAGGTTGGGTATAAAAGTAACTGAATAACAAGGTAAAATTGCTAAAGAACAGCAGGTAACTGACTTTATACCTGATCAAGGTTGGAGGTGACCAAGCGACGGGGAGAGAGACACTGAAACCGTGTAGACTTCGACTCGATCTCCGAACGACCGCAGAACCACAACCGGAGCTAATCCACACAATGCGAGGCAGCCGTACTGAAACTCACAAGGCACGAACTAGTGGATCCCAAAGGGATCTCTTCACAAGTCCAGGAGAACAAGGAAGAACAGTGGTAGAGTAAACACTCAGCAGCTCGGCTGCGGTAATCACTTGGATTATCAAATTATCAAAGGTTATCAAAATGTTATCTTACACCATAGACATAGGGGGGTATTTATACTAGCTACAACCAGCCTTAGATAGGTATAAACATGAAAAGAAAGTATTTTAACATGCTAATGTGAAGGGGTCTCTTCGGGAGATGTCCAGAGCTGGATTCCGCGTGGCTGTTTGACTTCTACGCAGCCTTCAGTATTTTGATAATAACTTCTCCTAGAAATCTCCAAATGGTGTGGGGCTGGATGCGTTGGAAAGCTAACTTGATAAGCTTTCTCACCATGTATAGCATGCTGAATGAAACTTCGTAGAATGATGCAGTTTAATACTAAAACTTGGTCATCAAGCAGTCTATTGACCTTCTGACCAGTTAGCACTAAAATAGGTCGGCTGCCTTGTTGGGAGATCCAATTAAGTCGGCCTTAGAAGCATTGGAAACTAGACTTCGATAGCTTTCCAAAATGTACTTATGGGCCTTCATAGCTCTTGAGAATCAAAAGATATGACTGTTTCTTCTGGACGCTTCTGTCACGCTCGACTGACTCGAACATAGTTCTTCTCTCTGATTCGCCCTTGATATGTTTTGTCCTTCCTCTTTGGTGAACCTAAGCAAAATAAACATACACGACTTAGATAGCATAAAGTTATCATTAGTGTTTAATTTAAATTCGTAAAGTAGCACGTGCACCTTTTGTTGTATCTGTTTCGCTCGGTTTCGAGTGATAGGTCGAGTACGAATGTTCGGCAAGGTTGACGATGCTGGTATGGTCACATCATCTTCCCCCCTTGAAAAAGAGTTGTCCTCGACTCTTCCAACCCAAAGAAAGGAGAGAGGTCAGCCACATTAAAACTAGAACTCACATCATAAGTGTCCGGCAGATCAATTTCATAAGCATTGTCATTGATCTTGCGAAGCACTTTGAATGGACCATCAGCTCGTGGTTGTAATTTGCTTTTGCGTTGTTCAGGAAATCTTTCTTTGCGTAGATGTACCCAAACCAAGTCTCCTGGTTCGAACAACATCTGTCTTCGACCCTTGTTGGCACGCTTTTCATATTTCTTGGTCATTTTCTCAATATTTGCTTGAGCTTTTTCATGGAGGTTCTTGATTAACTCGGCTCGTTTGCTAGCATCAAAGTTGACCCTTTCCTGCACAGGCAATGACAAAAGATCTATGGGAGCAGTGAGTTTGAAGCCATATACAATTTCAAATGGACAAAATTTAGTAGTTGGGTGTACAGCTCTGTTGTATGCAAACTCGACATGTGGTAGACTTTCTTCCCAAAGTTTTAAATTTTTCTTGAGGATAGCTCGCAGCAGCATTGATAATGTTCAGTTTACAACTTTAGTCTGTCCATCTATTTGTGGATGTCATGTTGTAGAGAACAGAAGTCGTGTTCCAAGTTTTCCCCATAAAGTTTTCCAAAAGTAACTCAAAAATTTAGTGTCACGATCAGAAACAATGGTTCGTGGAATCCCATGTAAACAAACAACTTCTTTGAAAAACAATTCAGCAATATATGAAGCGTCAACACTCTTGTGGCATGGAATATAATGTGCCATTTTGCTAAATCAATCAACCACAACAAAAATGGAATCCCTTCCCTGCTTTGTTCATGGTAAACCAAGAACAAAATCCATGGATATGTCTTCCCAAGGCACACTAGGAATAGGTAGTGGGGTGTATAAGCCATGAGGGTTTAAACGAGACTTAGCTTTATGACATGATTCGCATCGAAGGACATGTCGCTCCACATCCCTTCTCATTTTAGGCCAAAAGAAATGATCGGCAAGTACTTGCTCCGTCTTCTTGGCGCCAAAATGACCCATCAGTCCTCCTGCATGAGCTTCCTGCAAAAGTAAAATTCGAACAGAACACTCTGGAGTGCAGAGTTTGTTAGCTCGGAACAAAAAAAACCATCATTAACATGAAATTTGACTCATCCTCTGCCATCACAACACTTAGAATATGGTTCAGCAAAGTATAAGTCGGTTGGATATAATTCCTTTATACTTTCTAATCCAAGAATTTTAGCATCAAGTTGCGTCAACAAAGCATGTCATCGAGACAAAGCATCTGCTACAACATTATCTTTTCCTTTCTTGTATTTGACAATATAAGGAAATGTTTCAATAAATTCACACCATTTTTCATGCCTTCTATTTAGTTTTAGTTGTCCTTTAAGATGTTTTAATGACTCATGGTATGAATGTATCACAAATTCCTTAGGAAAAAGATAGTGTTGCCAAGTTTCCAAACTCCGAACAAGAGCATATAATTCTTTATCATAAACTAAATAATCTAGAGTCGAACCGCTTAGCTTTTCACTGAAGTAGGCAATTGGTCTTCGTTCTTGCATGAGCACGCCTCTGATCCCAATTCCACAGGCATCACATTCAATTTCAAATGTCGTACTGAAGTCTGGGAGTGCAAGAACTGAGGTTGTTGTTAACTTCATTTTCAATTCTTCAAATGCCTTTTGTTGTGCTTCTCCCCATTTGAATGCTACTTCTTTTTTGGTCAATTCGTTGATGGGAGCAGCAACAGTACTGAAGTCTTTTACAAACCGCTGGTAGAACCCAGCGAGCCTAAGGAAGCTTCTCACTTGGCTCACATTTTGTGGAGGCATCCAGTCGCGTACAGCTTTGATCTTTTCTTCATCTACCTCCACACCTTGTCCTGATACAACAAATCCAAGAAACACTACCTTGTCGGTGCAAAAGGTGCACTTCTCAAGGTTAGCATACAATTTTTATTCTAGAAGGACAACAAGTACGTATCGGATATGTTCAACATGATCATCAAGGGATTTACTATAAATTAGTATGTCATCAAAATAGACAACAACAAATTTGCCAATGAAAGTTCTAAGAACATGGTTCATTAATCTCATAAATGTACTAGGTGCATTTGTTAACCCGAAGGGCATCACCAACCATTCATACAACCCAAATTTTATTTTAAAGGTTGTTTTCCATTCATCTCCCTCTTTCATACGAATATGATGATAGCCACTTCTTAAGTCAATTTTATTGAAAATAAAAGCACCACTAAGTTCATCAAGCATATCATCTAATATAGGAATTGGATGTATATACCTTACGGTGATATTATTGATAGCTCGACAATCCACACACATTCTCCAAGATCCACCTTTCTTAGGAACTAGAAGGACAGGGATAGCACAAGGGGGAAAAACTTTCTTGTACGTACCCTTTTTTAATCAGTTCTTCCACTTGTTGCTGAATCTCCTTTGTTTCTTCTAGGTTGGTGCGGTAGGCAGCGCGATTTGGGAGGGAAGCGCCAGACACAAGGTCTATTTGATGTTCAATCCCTCTCTTGGGTGGTAGCCCTGGTGGTACTTCATCAGGAAACACATCCTCATATTCCTGTAATGCATCAAAGGCAATACTTGGCAAAGTAGAGGGTAAGTCGTTAGTAGAAAGAAGGTTGTCCTTGTACAGGAGCACAAAGAACATGCCATTAGGGCCACTCAATTCTTTTAGATCCCCTTCCTAGTCATCATGACTAATCCCTCTTTTCCCGGTGTCTTGATTATTGGAGGCTATGGAGTTTTATTTGGCTTCGGAAACTCTTCCTTACTATTTTTTGTGGATCACTCTCAAGTGCTTCTCGCTCTCTCGATGTTTCTTCTTTAGATCATCCTTCATAATTTCCTCCGGTGTCAAAGGAAGCAAAGAGATTCGCTCTCCTTTGTACAAGAAAGACAACTTGTTGGTTCTTCCAAAAATCTGGACATCACAATCATATAACCAAGGTCGACCTAGCAGCAATTGACATGCTTGCATAGGGACCACATCATATTCCACGTGATCATTGTACTTCCCAACAGGAAAAAGGAACATTCACCACGTGGCTAACACGCAACGCTCCACAATCATTAAGCCACTGCATCTTATATGGACTAGGATGACGCCTTGGTTTTAATTCCAATTTGTCCACCAATTCTTGACTAGCAATGTTGTTGCGGCTACCATTATCAACAATGATGCAACATTGCTTATATTTGATCATACCTCGGGTATGGAAAAGATTGTGGCGCTGTCCATTTTCTTCTTTTCCAGCAGTCACACTTAGCACTCGAAGAGAGATAAAACAGTTATGATCTCCTTCTTCTGGCTGGATCTCATTCTCTTCTTGTTGAATTTCTTCATCAAACTTCGGTCTATTGTCTTCTGGATCACTGTCTGATTCCCATTCACCTTTTTCATTCAAAAACATTGTTCTTCTACTTGGACATTGAGCAGCAATGTGTCGTGACCATGGCACTTATGGCATACGATTTCTCTTGTACGGGTAGAAGAAGTAGCGACCGAAGCTTCAGTCGGGTTTGATGTACTAACAGCAGGCCGCTGCTTATTTGCAGGGAATGAACCTATAGAAGCCGCCATCTTTGATGTACCATTGGATGGAGAAGACCTGACTGCATTTCCTTGGGATCGTCCTCCACCGAAAGAAGCATTGGATTGCTGTTTGCACCATGGAACAACATTATAATGACTTGCATAAGATTTTCCACATGACTCTTGTTGAATTTTTCTCTCTGTACGCATTGCTTGATCAACTAGATCTTGTAAGGTACGGTATGGGAACATCTCGACAAATCCAGAAATCTCTTCATTGAGTCTGCCCAAAAATCTTGCCATGGTTGACTCGGTATCTTCTCGGATTCTAGTCTGCACTAACAGCAACTCCATCTCCTTAAAATATTCACCAACGGATTTCTTTCCTTGCTTCAATAATTGCAATCGATTCTGAAGATCACGCCGATAGCTGGAAGGAACAAATCACCTCTTCATCACTCGCTTCATCTCTTCCCATGTATTAATATGTCTTAGTCCCAATCTAAGTTGATGTTCTTGCAGTTGATTCCACCAAGTAAGAGCATAACCCGAAAACTCGACTGGCCAAGTTCACTCGGTGTTGATCTAAAAAATTGTGAACTCTGAAAATTTGATCACATTGCTCAGCCCAATTAAGATATTCATCTGCACTTTCTTTCCCAGTAAATTTAGGAATATCCAACTTGACTCGGCCAATATGGTCTGGATTATTTCTATGACGATGCCCATGATAATGGTCTATATTTTCAAAATCATCATGTCGGTGATGATGTCGTCGACCAAACATTCCATCATTTGCAAAGGGATTTTCATCAGATCCTTCCTCATGATCATGGTCTTTAGAATCCTCGTCTTCAAATCTTACTTGAAGTCCGTGTGCACGACGCCTTCCACGCAAATTATCGAAATTAGTGTGGTGACCATCACCATAACCTCTATGGCCATCGCTGAAGGGATCAAATTCATGGCCGAAACTAGAATTCTCATCTTCGGATTCTTCATGGTTAAATTCTTCTGGATCATGATGATGTAGCCTTCAATCTCCTGTCGTGGGCAGACGTTCATTTAACATCCTTTCCATGGCCCCCACGAGTGAGTCGGCCATTTGATGCAATTCAGCCCGAGAGACAGGGGGCTCTCCGTCTCCATGGTTTCCACCGTGAACACTTGAATTGGATCCTACCATGTTAGAGGGAAGCAAGAGAAAGTAGAATATGAAACTATTTGTGGAACACTCGATCTCACCTCTTACCTGATCTCTAGGACTGTGATGGTGCCGGTGTGATAGCTTCGACAGAGGTGGTAGAGCGGTCGAAAGGATCACAAGTCGAATGTCCCAGTTCAGGTTTTTAGTGGAGCTACAGGAGGCTGATCAAGGTGGGCTATGGTATTGTTAACCAAGTGTTCTGACGTGCTAAGTGATATGAAATTGTTACTAGAAAGATTCTCACCAAATCAATGTAAACTGAAATTTTCAGCAATACACTGCAACATAATCCCCTTTCACAATTTTTTTCACTTCTTTTTTTGACTTCTTTCTCTTCTTCTTTTTTTGTAACACTGATGGGGTGCTGAGATCAAATGCAATGACACAATATGAATACGATGGTGGTAACTAGCAACTTGAGGAATTTTAAACAACACAAGGAAACAATACCACCAAAGGGTTATAGGGTTTTTTTTGTGGCTTTGGACTATAGGGAATAAATTATAAGATGGGTGAAGACTGTGATAAATAAATGTATGACAGTAAGACCTACCGTGACAACGAAAGCTTTGATACCAGATGATATGTACCGAGTTATATTTGGTATGGGGTTGGCCCGATCTTCACGATAGTAGGTTGATAAATAGGATGGTTGGGTATAAAAGTAACTGAATAACAAGGTAAAATTGCTAAAGAACAACAGGTAACTGACTTTATACCTGATCAAGGTCGGAGGTGACCAAGCGACGGGGAGAGAGACACCGAAACCATGTAGACTTCGACTCGATCTCCGAACGACCGCAGAACCACAACTGGAGCTAATCCACACAATGGAGGCAGTCGTACTAAAACTCACAAGGCACGAACTAGTGGATCCCAAAGGGATCTCTTCACAAGTCCAGGAGAACAAGGAAGAACAGGGGTAGAGAAAACACTCAGCAGCTCGGCTGCGGTAATCACTTGGATTATCAAATTATCAAAGGTTATCAAAAAGTTGTCTTACACCATAGACATAGGGGGTATTTATACTAGCTACAACCAGCCTTAGATAGGTATAAACACAAAAAGAAAGTATTTTAACGTGCTAATGTGAAGGGGTATCTTCGGGAGATGTCTAAAGCTGGATTCCGCGTGGCTGTTTGACTTCTACGCATCCTTCAATATTTTAATAATAACTTCTCCTAGGAATCTCCAAATGGCGTGGGTCTGGATGCGTTGGAAAGCTAACTTGATAAGCTTTCTCACCATGTATAGCATACTGAATGGAACTTCGTAGAATGATGCAGTTTAATACTGAAACTTGGTCATCAAGCAGTCTGTTGACCTTCTGACCAGTTAGCACTAAAATAGGTCGACTGCCTTGTTGGGATATTCGATTAAGTTGGCCTTAGAAGCATTGGAAACTAGACTTCAATAGCTTTCCAAAATGTACTTATGGGCCTTCATAGCTCTTGGGAATCAAAAGATATGAATGTTTCTTCTGGACGCTTCTATCACGCTGGACTGACTCGAACATAGTTCTTCTCTATGATTCGCCCTTGATATGTTATGTCCTTCCTCTTTGGTGAATGTCACACCCGGGTTTTAGGGGCACCAAGACCCGGGCGTGAACATAATCACCAGGTGTGCTGGGACCAAGTCTCACACATAGGATGAATCATGGCATAGGATTGAATGTCACATCTTTACTGTATAATAGGAGTTCTGTACAAAAATAAATAATTACATTATAAGGAGACAATGGTTCAGCAACCCAAAGTTGACTGGGAGATGACGGCCTAGACCTCTCACGAACACAGCATAGCATCCTCCAAGTGCCTCATCATGTGGTACCTGTTCTTGACCTGGGGGGTGTGAGACAGCAAGAGTGAGCTCACATACGTTCATAGCTCAACAAGTTGTGGGGAATAATATGCATGAACTCACCAAAGGTGGGAGCTCACGTGAAGTGTAAGGCTTACCAAAGAAGATGGTTGAAGCTGAGCATTGCTTTTAAAGTTGGTTAAAATTTTATTAGCAATTACTAAGTATAAGTAAATACTAACCCAATTAAATAGTAGAACAAAAGTAACAACCTCACCTGCGATGCAATGCATATGACAAATTGAATTTAGTTCCATAATTTAATCATGTGAGTGTCCGAGCTGCTCATGACCGTGAGCACGGCTAGTATACCAGTTTTACACTCTGCAGAGGTTGCGCATCTTTACCCACAAGTCATGTTACCCATCTACCAAGAGACGGCCAATCCCATACACCTCTACCGAGGAGGCGAGGCAGGGTAACACTACGAGGCCTTTACAAAGTTCCACTAGCTTCAAAAAACCCGCTACAGTTTATAGGAAGCTCCAATGCAGCAATCCCTCGTCTGACCGCCATCGCAGCAAAATCAACCCGAGGACCTCCCTACACTGACCACTCCCCTACTGCCCTTGCCCCTTTCGGGTAATGTAGTCCTCCACTAGCTTTCCTAGTTAGTCAGCCAAGGGCATCCCATTAAACCCTTATGGTAGCATTGTTTTCCCGGGTGGTTCTCCATGTTACAATTAACATAATGATCTTATCATGAACAATAAATAACAACTGATAATAAAGGTATAATCATGAATAAAATGTATCTCCATACCCAAAACCACATGAAGCAATAGCAGGCACTACCCAAAAATCCAGTGGTAAACAAGGTATAAAGATAGTCAAACTAGGGTAACTTATTGAGTCCCATCAAAATTAACCTATGCAGATCATTATGATTAATTAGAACATGACTAGGTAAAAAGAAGTGATCAAGGGCACAACTTGCCTGGCACTTGAGATTCCAGGTACCAACTTGCTCTTTAGATGACATGTGTCCTCACTGCTAAACGTAGCAATACTGACAAACATGGTATAGACAAAAATTAACATTACACCAAACATAAGAATAACTGTGTAATAATAATCTACACAAAGCTACGAGGTCGTAGGAACAAGAAACACTAAATTCGGAGCTATGGTTGTTAAGTTAGGAATTTCTGAAGTTATTTAATACCTGGAATAGAGTTATTCATGTGAATAATTTTAAATCAAGTTTCATGGTTAGACAAAGGTATTAGATAATAAACAATACTTAAACAAAATTAATGCCACTGGAATGAATCAATTTGGAGTTAGAATGAATTAAATATGAATTAAATAGATTTCTAACATTATTTTTATACCCAAAAACCCATTTTATATATTGATTTTCTTCCTTTATTCGATGTATGGACTGGGGGCATTAATTCTTTGAACTACAGGGTGCTCTGTGTAAAAATCTAGGGTTATGCGCGTTATTCCCAGCCACAGTATGGATGGAGGGTTGATTACTAAATTCTCAAGGGGCTCATTAGCAATTATCCAAGGCCGAAGAGGTATCGGGTCACTAGAGCCGCACGATCAGATATCGAGGGTTGGGATCAGATCTCATGTGTCAAGCACAATAACATGTGTTGGACTCTAAACTATCAAGTCAACTTGACTTGATCTAGATTGACATATCTGAGCTCCAACACCCTGCAAAGGTCACATAGAATATATCCAAACATAGTAACAACCCAAACTAAAGATCAAGGTGAACTTAGCTCTTTTGGGCTGCTTCCAGTTCTGGTTTTGACGCTGCTTCTCCTCCAGTGACCTTGTTCACTTCTTGAGCTTGATTTTGAGCCTTATGACTTACACCACATAACTGTAGATGTTACCTCATTGGTTGTAAGTCATGTCCTTATGTAGTGATCCTTGATGCGCCATAACTTTTCTTAACTCGATCAACCTTGACTTTGCAAGTCTTCTTCTTCACCCTGGCTTTGGGTTCCTCAGCCTCTTTGACCTTCTCCCGTGCACTCAGTACCTCGAAGCTCTTCTTGCCTCCATCCTTGGCTGGATCGGTTGTCTCTGAGTTACGCACATCGAGTCTCACTTAAACAATGTCCATCTTACTTGTGATGTCCATTATCTATCTATAATTTAGTCTTTGGACCATCACACTTGTTCACTTGTGTTGAACCCTGTTAGCTTTGCATTAAGCAACTGTTCAACACTTAGCACACCTGTTAGTCCTTTAATTTGGTTGTCATCTAAACACCAAAACCCACAAGAGAGCTTTCAATCTCCCCCTTTTTGGTGATTGATGGCAACACAATTAACAGAATAATAAGATTTAAAGCACAAATTTTGGAATTCTAAGTTTGTAGAATGCTCCCCCTAAATATGTGCTTACATTAAAATCTTAACTTTGGCCTTAAATGCCAAAATGCACATACTTAGGCTAATTCGAAGCATTGCTACACCTTAGCACCTGTGGGATGCATTGTGTCAAGAATCAAACCGTGATGCGTATAACACACAAATGCACAGAATCAGAGTTAAACACCAATTAAATGGATATACCACAGGAATATCAACCAACCACTATTCACCATTAAGATACCGATTTAAAGCGCTAGAACCACATGAATATCTATCACAGGATAAACACAGTAGATACCAATTGATTCATATCAATGGAAGCACTAATTTTGCATTATCACCATATAATACAACAAGAAGCATATGATAAGTATTATCAACAAACTAACACGTTTTTTCTTAAGATCAAAGGAACTCAAGGAAACCCCTTTGAGTCCTTTAGCACACAAAAAATTAATCTTCACCCTTAATATAAGCTTTCCTCTCAGGCCGAGGTAAGCTTTAATGCAAAAATTCTCCCCCTTTGACATCAAACACCAAAACCATATTCAAGCAAGAACATAGGATGATGTCAAGGGACAGCAGGGTTGAGAGCACCTAGACGGGGGGTGAATAGGTGATCCTGTAAAAATCAAACACTTGTAGCCACAAAAACTTGGTTAAGTGTTAGCTCAATAGAAACAAGTGGCTAAGGACCGAGCTCTTGTGAAACACAATAGTCACGAAGAAAATAGGCACAAGAGACACGATGATTTATCCCGTGGTTCGGCCAAGTAGCACTTGCCTACTCCACGTTGTGGGCTTGTGGCGTCCCAATGGATGAGGGCTGCACTCAACCCCTTTCAAGTGATCCAATGATCAACTTGAATACCACGGTGTTTTTCTTTCTTTTACTATCTCCCGTTCGCAAGGAATCTCCACAACTTGGAGCCTCTCGCCCTTACAATTGATGATCACAAAGAAGCACGGAAGTAAGGGAGGGGAGAGCAACACACACAAGACTCAAAGCACGAACACAAACACGCACACAAGCCACAACTTGAGCTCACAACACAATGCGGGGAGTTCTCTACTCAACTAGAGCTCAAGTCACTTATCATAAAGAATCGAATGCGCGAGAATGGAGTCTTGGTGCTTAGAGATGATCAAAGAATGCTTGGGGTGACTCCTCCATGTGCCTAGGGGTCCCTTTTATAGCCCCAAGGCAGCTAGGAGCCGTTGGAGGCAATCTGGGAAGGGAATTCTTGCCTTCTGTCGGGTGGCGCACCAGACAGTCCGGTGCACCACTGGACATGCACTGTTCATTGTCCGGTGCAGATCTCCTTCCTAAAATGGCACAGCCGACCATTGCAGAATTGTAGCCGTTGGCGCACCGGACACTGTCCGGTGCACACCGGACAGTCCGGTGCTCCCTGCCGACCGTTGGTGCGCCCACGCGTCGCGCGCGGATTGCGCGGCCGACCGTTGGCGCAGTCGACCGTTGGCTCACCGGACAGTCAGGTGCCTCACCGGACCGTCCGGTGAATTTTAGCCGTACGCCGTTGAACGATTCCCGAGAGCGACGACTTCGCCGCAGCGACTCACTGGACAGTCCGGTGCACCACCGGACAATCCAGTGAATTATAGCTGTACACCGCCGTCAGTTCCCGAGAGTGGCCTGTTCACCAGAGGCTGGCCTGGCGCACCGGACACTGTCCGGTGCACCACCGGACAGTACGGTGTGCCAGACTGCGCTGAGTCTTGGCTGCTCGAGCCAAGTTCTTTTCTTCTTCTCTTTTCTCTGATTCCAGCACTTAGACAAATATATTAGTACACAAAAACCAATGTACTAAGTCTAGAATCATACCTTTGCTTTGATTATCACTTTTCTCTTGATTTAGCACAAGAGGGCTCATTTAAATGTGTTGGGCACTTAATCACCAAAACATAATGGAAATTGCCCAAAGGCACATTTCCCTTTCAATCTCCCCCTTTTTGGTGATTTATGCCAACACATCCAAAAGCAATGCAAAACATGCAACATCGATTTAAATTGAAGCCCAAATTGTTTTAAACTCTAATTTGGCAAATTTGGATCATTCTTTGCCACCACTTGGTTTGTTTTTGAAATCAAACTTATTTTCCTATCTCTAAGTCAAACACACTTGTTTAGGCATAAAGAGAGGTATTCCATGAGAAAAATTGATCAAGAGCCACAAACTCTCCCTTTTTCCCATAATCCTACATTCTCCCCACAAGAGGCCAAATTTTGCACATAAGAGTATTTTGACAAAACAAAAGTTCTAACTCTATTATTTTCAAAATTTCTCAAGTGGTAGCTGATCCATTTTGCTTTGGCCTTTAATTTCTCCCCCTTTGGCATTAAGCACCAAAACGGGATCATTCTTGGCCCTTAAACCCCATTGCCTCACCAAAATCGTCAATTAAGAGTAAAAAGGCAATAAGAGCATGGAGATGAACTTGGAGTAAATTACCCTCTCATCGGAGTGCAGTGGAAGTCTTGCATGGTCCAAGTTCACCTTTCCCTTTCAATCCACCTTTGAGACTAAAATAATTAAACTCAAGCAAAAGGTTAGTCTCTAAGGGTCAAGTTGTAGCATTTCTCCCGCTAAATATGTGCATCATTCACACATGGACTTGTGAGGTCCAGGGATCCCTTGCACAGCTTGAGCACCATCAATAAGCAATAAAATGCATAAAGGAACATGATCAAAGACATAAAACACATGTATGCTATAGATCAATCCAGGTTACGCGAATCTAAGACATTTAGCTCACTACGCAGCCTACAAAAGGTCTTCTCATCTAAAGGTTTGGTAAAGATATCGGCTAGCTGGTTCTCGGTGCTAAGATAAAACACTTCGATATCTCCCTTTTGCTGGTGGTCTCTCAAAAAGTGATGCCGGATGTCTATGTGCTTTGTGCGGCTGTGTTCAACAGGATTATCCGCCATGCGGATTGCACTCTCATTGTCACATAGGAGTGGGACTTTGCTCAGATTGTAGCCAAAGTCCTAGAGGGTTTGCCTCATCCAGAGTAGTTGCGCGCAACACTGTCCTGCGGCAACGTACTCGGCCTCAGCGGTGGATAGGGCAACGGAAGTTTGTTTCTTAGAACTCCAAGACACCAGGGACCTTCCTAGGAATTGGCACGTCCCTGATGTACTCTTCCTATCAACCTTGCACCCGGCATAATCGGAGTCTGAATATCCAATTAAGTCAAAGGTAGACCCCTTTGCATACCAGATCCCGAAGCAAGGCGTAGCAACTAAATATCTAAGAATTCGCTTAATGGCCACAAGGTGACACTCCCTTGGGTTGGATTGAAATCTAGCACACATGCATACGCTAAGCATAATATCCGGTCTACTAGCACATAAATAAAGTAAAGACCCTATCATAGACCGGTATGCCTTTTGATCAACGGACTTACCTCCTTTGTTGAGGTCGACATGTTCGTCGGTTCCCATTGGAGTCTTTGCGGGCTTGGCGTCCTTCATCCCGAACCGCTTGAGCAAGTCTTGCGTGTACTTCATTTGAGAGATGAAGGTGCCATCCTTGAGTTGCTTCACTTGGAACCCAAGGAAGTAGTTTAACTCGCCCATCATCGACATCTCGAATTTCTGTGTCATCACCCTGCTAAACTCTTCACAAGACTTTTGGTTAGCAGAACCAAATATTATGTCATCGACATAAATTTGGCACACAAATAGGTCACCATCACAAGTCTTAGTGAAAAGAGTTGGATTGGCTTTCCCAACCTTGAAAGCATTAGCAATTAAAACATCTCTAAGGCATTCATACCATGCTCTTGGGGCTTGCTTAAGTCCATAGAGCGCCTTAGAGAGCTTACACACGTGGTCGGGGTAGCGTTCATCCTCAAAGCCAGGGGGTTGCTCCACGTACACCTCCTCCTTGATTGGCCTGTTGAGGAAAGCGCTCTTCACATCCATTTGGAACAACCTGAAAGAATGGTGAGCGGCATAGGCTAACAAAATGCGAATCGACTCTAGCCTAGCCACAAGAGCAAAAGTCTCCTCGAAATCCAAACCTGCGACTTGGGCATAACCTTTTGCCACAAGTCGAGCCTTGTTTCGTGTCACCACCCCGTGCTCATCCTGTTTGTTGCGGAACACCCACTTGGTTCCCACAACTTTTTGCTTGGGACGTGGCACCAATGTCCAAACTTCATTTCACTTGAAGTTGTTGAGCTCTTCCTGCATGGCCAACACCCAATCCGGATCTAGCAAGGCCTCTTCTACCCTGAAAGGCTCAATGGAAGAGACAAACAAGTAATGCTCACAAAAATTAGCTACACGTGAGCGAGTAGTTACTCCCTTGCTTATATCACCTAAGATCTGGTCGACGGGATGATTCCTTTGAATCGTCGCTCGAACTTGAGTTGGAGGGGGCCGTGGTGCTTCTTCCTCCACAACTTGATCTTCTTGTGCTCCCCCTTGATCACACGCCTCCTCTTGAGGAACCTTTTCATCATCTTGAGTTGGGGGTGCACCATTGTTGAGGAAGAAGGATGATCTTGCACTTGGTGTTCCTGTGGCCGCACATCTCCAATCACCATGGTGCGAATTGCGTTCGTTGGAACATCATCTTCATCTATATCATCAAGATCAACTTGCTCTCTTGGAGAGCCATTAGTTTCATCAAATACAACATCGCTAGAGACTTCAACCAAACCCGATGATTTGTTGAAGACTCTATACGCCTTTGTATTTGAGTCATAACCTAACAAAACCCCTTCTACAGCTTTGGGAGCAAATTTTGAATTCCTACCTTTCTTCACTAGAATGTAACATTTACTCCCAAATACACGAAAATATGAAACGTTGGGTTTGTTACCGGTTAGAAGTTCATACGACGTCTTCTTGAGGAGGCAATGGAGGTAGACCCGGTTTATGGCGTGGCAAGCTGTGTTCACAGCTTCCGACCAAAACCGCTCGGGCGTCTTGAATTCTCCAAGCATCGTCCTCGCCATGTCTATAAGCGTCCTGTTCTTCCTCTCTACCACACCGTTTTGCTGTGGTGTGTAGGGAGCGGAGAACTCGTGCTTGATTCCTTCCTCCTCAAGAAACTCCTCCACTTGAAGGTTCTTGAACTCGGACCCGTTGTCGCTTCTAATCTTTTTTACTTTGAGTTCAAACTCGTTTTGAGCTCGCCATAGAAAGCGCTTGAGGGTCCCTTGGGTTTCTGATTTATCCTGCAAAAAGAATACCCAAGTGAAGCGGGAAAAATCATCAACAACAACAAGACCATACTTACTTCCCCCAATGCTGAGGGAGGCGATGGGTCCGAAGAGGTCCATGTGAAGTAGCTCCAAAGGTCTTGATGTGGTCATCACGTTCTTGCTGTGATGAGCGCTTCCCACCTGTTTGCCTGCTTGACAAGCTGCACAAGGTCTATCTTTTGTGAAAAACACATTTGTTAGACCTAACACATGTTCTCCCTTTAGAAGTTTGTGAAGGTTCTTTATCCCAACATGTGCTAGACGGTGATGCCACAGCCAGCCCAAGCTAGTCTTAGCAATTAAGCATGCATCTAGATTGGCCTCCTCTTTCGAAAAATCCACTAAATAGAGTTTGCCATCTAGTACACCCTTAAAAGCTAGTGAACCATCACTCCTTCTAAAGACAGACACATCTACATTTGTAAATAGACAATTATAACCCATGTGGCATAATTGACTAACAGACAGCAGATTATAGCCTAGCGACTCTACTAGAAATACATTAGAGATAGAGTGCTCATTGGTGATGGCTATCTTGCCTAAGCCTTTGACCTTGCCTTGATTCCCATCTCCAAATATGATTGTATCATGGGAATCCTTGTTCTTGACGTAGGAGGTGAACGTCTTCTTCTCCCCCGTCATGTGGTTTGTGCATCCGCTGTCGATAATCCAGCTTGAGCCCTCGGATGCATAAACCTGCAAGGCAAATTAGGCTTGGGTTTTAGGTACCCAACTCTTGTTGGGTCCTACAAGGTTAGTTATAATAGTCTTTGGGACCCAAATGCAAGTCTTGTCTCCTTTGCATTTGCCCCCCAACTTCCTAGCAATCACTTTCTTATTCTTACGACAAATTGCAAAAGAAGTATTGCAAGCATGGTAAATTGTAGAAGGTTCATTACAAACTTCCCTAGGCACATGAGCAACATTTTTCCTAGGCATATTTCTACCATGCACAAAAGAAGAACTTGATGCAATCATAGCATGTGAATCATAAGCATAACTCCTATGAGCATTTCTAGAAAACTTTCTATCACTATAGATGAAAGCATGATTTCTTTGAGCACTATTTGCCATAGAGGCCTTTCCTTTCTCCTTGGCGGAAATGGGAGCCCTTTGACTTGTTAAGTTCTTGGCTTCCTTTCGAAAGCCAAGCCCATCCTTAATAGAGGGGTGTCTACCAACAGTGTAGGCATCCCTTGCAAATTTTAGTTTATCAAAGTCATTTTTGCTAGTCTTAAGTTGGGCATTAAGACTAGCCACTTCACCATTTAATTTTGTAATAGAGGTAAGGTGCTCAACACATGCATCAACATCAAAATTCTTACATCTATTACAGATAACAACATGCTCTATACAAGAACTAGATTTATTAACTACTTCTAGCTTAGCATTTAAATCATCATTAATACTTCTTAAGCTAGACACAGTTTAATGGCAAGTAGATAATTCGGAGGAAAGCATCTCATTCATTTTTACTTCTAAAGCAAGAGATTTTTGCACACTAATGAATTTGTCATGCTCTTCATATAAAATATCTTCTTGCTTCTCTAACAATATATTCTTCTCATTTAAGGCATCAATCAATTCATTGATCTTATCAATTTTAGTTCTATCTAAACCTTTGAATAAACTTGTGTAGTCTACTTCATCATCACTAGATTCATCATCACTTGAAGAAGCATACGTAGGGGTATCTCGAGCGTTTACCTTTTTCTCCTTTGCCATGAGGCAGGTGTGGCGCTCGTTTGGGAAGAGAGACGACTTGTTGAAGGCCGAGGCGGCGAGTCCTTTGTCGTCGGAGTCGGACAAAGAGCAATTCGAATCCCACTCCTTGCCAAGGTGCGCCTCGCCCTTCGCCTTCTTGTAGGACTTCTTTTTCTCCCTCTTCCCGCTCTTTTCTTGTCCCTGGTCACTATCATTATCGGGACAGTTAGCAATAAAGTGACCAGTCTTACCACACTTGAAGCAGGAGCGCTTTCCCTTTGTCTTGCTTTTGTTGGGATGCTCCTTGCGTCCTTTTAGCGCCGTCTTGAAGCGCTTGATGATGAGGGCCATTTCATCTTCATTTAGCCCAGCCGCCTCAACTTGCACCACCTTGCTAGGTAGCGCCTCCCTGCTGCTTGTTGCTTTGAGAGCAACGGTTTGAGGCTCGTAGATAGGCATTGGGCCATTCAATGCCTCATCAACATATCTTGCCTCCTTGATCATCATGCGCCCGCTTACAAACTTCCCGAGTATTTCCTCGGGCGTCATCTTTGTGTACCTAGGATTCTCACGGATTGAATTCACAAGATGAGGATCAAGAACAGTGAAGGACCTGAGCATAAGCCGGACGACGTCGTGATCGGTCCATCTCGTGCTTCCATAGCTCCTGATTTTGTTGACCAGGGTCTTGAGCCGGTTGTACGTTTGCGTTGACTCCTCTCCCCTGATCATTGCAAACCTCCCTAGTTCGCCTTCCACCAACTCCATCTTGGTGATCATGGTGGCGTTGTTCCCCTCATGAGAGATCTTGAGGGTGTCCTAGATTTGCTTGGCGTTGTCCAAGCCGCTCACCTTATTGTACTCGTCCCTGCACAAGGATGCTAACAAAACAGTGGTAGCTTGTGCATTTTTATGGATTTGCTCATTAATGAAAACAGGGTTGTCAGTACTATCAAAAATCATTCCGTTTTCAACAATCTCCCAAATGCTTGGATGGAGAGAGAATAGGTGACTACGCATTTTGTGACTCCAAAATGGGTAGTCTTCTCCATCAAAGTGCGGAGGTTTCCCAAGTGGAATTGAAAGTAAATGGGCATTAGAGTTAAATGGAATACGAGAATAATCAAAAGAAAAGTTTGAGTTGACCGTTTTCTTTTTCTCGTCGTAGTTGTCGTCTCTTTGAGAAGAAGAAGACTCGTCGCTGTCGTAGTAGACGATCTTCTTGATGCGCCTCTTCTTCTTCCCGTCCTTCTTCTTATGACTCGAGCCAGAGTCAGTAGGTTTGTCGTCCCTTGGCTCGTTGAAGATGGATTCCTTCTCCTTATCGTTGACCACCATCCCCTTTCCCTTAGGATCCATCTCTTCGGGCAATTAGTCCCTTTTGTAAAGAGAACGGCTCTGATACCAATTGAGAGCACCGAGAGGGGGGTGAATAGGTGATCCTGTAAAAATCAAACACTTGTAGCCACAAAAACTTGGTTAAGTGTTAGCTCAATAGAAACAAGTGGCTAAGGATCGAGCTCTTGTGAAACACAATAGTCACGAAGAAAATAGACACAAGAGACACAATGATTTATCTCGTGGTTCGGCCAAGTAGCACTTGCCTACTCCACGTTGTGGCGTCCCAATGGACGAGGGTTGCACTCAACCCCTTTCAAGTGATCCAATGATCAACTTGAATACCACGGTGTTTTTCTTTCTTTTACTATCTCCCGTTCACGAGGAATCTCCACAACTTGGAGCCTCTCGCCCTTACAATTGATGATCACAAAGAAGCACGAAAGTAAGGGAGGGGAGAGCAACACACACAAGACTCAAAGCACAAACACAAACACGCACACAAGCCACAACTTGAGCTCACAACACAATGCGGGGAGTTCTCTACTCAACTAGAGCTCATGTCACTTATCACAAAGAATCGAATGTGCGAGAATGGAGTCTTGGTGCTTAGAGATGATCAAAGAATGCTTGGGGTGACTCCTCCATGCGCCTAGGGGTCCCTTTTATAGCCCAAGGCAGCTAGGAGCCGTTGGAGGCAATCTGGGAAGGCAATTCTTGCCTTCTATCGGGTGGCGTACCGGACAGTCCGGTGCACCACCAGACATGCACTGTTCATTGTCCAGTGCAGATCTCCTTCCTAAAATGGCACAGCCGACCGTTGCAGAATTGTAGTCGTTGGCGCACCAGACACTGTCCGGTGCACACCGGACAGTGCGGTGCTCCCTGCCGACCGTTGGCGCGCCCACGCGTCGCGTGCGGATTGCGCGGCCGACCGTTGGCGCAGTCGATCGTTGGCTCACCAGACAGTCAGGTGCCTCACCGGACCGTCCGATGAATTTTAGCCGTACGCCGTTGAACGATTCCCGAGAGCGACGACTTCGCCGCAGCGGCTCACTGGACAGTCCGGTGAATTATAGCCGTACACCGCCGTCAGTTCCCGAGAGTGGCCTGTTCACCGGAGGCTGGCCTGGCGCACCGAACACTGTCTGGTGCACCACCGGACAGTCCGGTGTGCCAAACTGCGCTGAGTCTTGGCTGCTCGAGCCAAGTTATTTTCTTCTTCTCTTTTCTCTGATTCCAGCACTTAGACAAATATATTAGTACACAAAAACCAATGTACTAAGTCTAGAATCATACCTTTGCTTTGATTATCACTTTTCTCTTGATTTAGCACAAGAGGGCTCATTTAAATGTGTTGGGCACTTAATCACCAAAACATAATGGAAATTGCCCAAAGGCACATTTCCCTTTCAAGGGTATTAAGCAGGGAAAATGCAATACACTAACATTACTCCCCTTACACATTAAACATATGCAACACAAGCATTGGAGGAAAATTAAGTTACAAATACGCAAAAAGGTCAATACCTCATTTTGTACCTTTACCATGTTATGGTGTACTTTCCATCTAAGTAGGCGGAGTTCCTTTTGTCATCAATTTAAGATTTCCATCTTGAAAGTTTAATCTCTAGAGAGCTCCTTTACACTTGTGCCTGGTCCTTTATCCTGACCTTTTCTTGTTGCTAAGACACCAAACTTAGACCAAGTTATAGTATTGTGGCACAAGATGAAGCTTCTATTCTAGTGATTACCAAAAGATACCAATTGAAACACACTACCAAGGCTACCGATTGAAAAATCATCACTGTCATAGCTCCATGATTTTTAAAGATAAGCATCTAGGATCACCAACTATTATAGAGCACGAGCAACCTTTAAATACACAATTACTCACAACTTTATATACCAATTACTCGACTTATGGAGGTACCCAAGTCCTGATTGCTCCATTGCTTGCTCATCTTCCCTTTTCCACCTTGAGACTATACAGGATCACTCAAGAAACAATTAGTCTCAAAAGACACAAGTTATGTGTGCTCCCCCTAAAGTTGTGCATCAAGTATTTCAATGACTTGCACCTTGCACATTCTAGCATCCTCAGAACTAGAGGGGATCACAACATACCTTGGTCTAGGCATAATATATCAATTGCATCACAAAAAGATACCAATTGGATAGATGACATAATACAACTTATGACTAGTGGAAACAATGCATGCCTCAAGATATATAACATTTTAAAAGCAACCTAGGCACGCTTCACACATGATGATCATTGCAACACATATACCAATTGAAAAATGACAAGATCATGCATATAAAGCACAATGTCTAAGCACACCATGATTAAAAAGTATTTTCTTAGGTACACCAAAGGAAACAACATTTTAAAGCATAAAGCACCTAAGCCAAGATACTACCAATTGAAAGGCAAGAACATAGCTATGATCACAATCAACGGAACTTCAAGATATTCAAAGAAATTGCATAGTTCCATTCTCCATACCTTTGCCTTTTACTTGAATGCCATGAGATCCATTCTTTTAAGTAGTGTGGAGTGAGAGCACCTGTTGTCACCAATTGCGGGCTCCTTTTGCTCATGCACTTCATAGCTTGAGAGGGTGCATTAGCGACACAACATGGATTTCTTGTTTTGGTATACACAGAGTATCAAGATAAAGTAACCATGTGAACATGGACTAAACAAAACTATCATGCTTGCACATAGGTTAATACATAATCATTAAAAACCACACAACATGATTTACAAAAAGATACAGGTTTAGCCACATACACCAAGAGAGTTAATCATGGTAGATATATCAAATGAAAAGCTACCCATTGAATGATTCAAGAGATATAGCCTATAAAGCACACAGTCATGATTGAGCAAGCATCATTATAATCTTGGAAATCATGAATCATTAATTGAAAGGTATTCAACACAAGCAATCTCAAAAGCATAACTACTCCAAGGATAGGTATAGCACGACAATCCAACTTAAGAGCAATACTGATTGGAAATAATGCACTTAAGATACATCAAGTAAGATATAGAGGTGTCTAAGGTGAAGGTGATAATAACAAAAGGCAAGACAGAGGATAGAGTTAAGGCAAGACTCGCGAAGTAACGAAGTGGAGAAAACAATCAAGGGTAAGATAGATAAGGTTCTAACAGAAGGGTTGAAGTAAAAATTCATTACCGAAGGAAGTTACAAGGAACTAACGAGATCACCAAGGATGTGCAAAATAAAATGACCGCTCATGGATCATTAAGAAGCAAGGGTGGTCAAGGGCATGCTAACTGAAATGTCTTAAACAGACATTAGGGCATGAAGATAAGCATATATAAAGTTGTAGGAGTATACAAGTCTCCAAGGATACGAGCATCCTAAGACCAAGGGAATAGAAAATGTCGAAAGATAATGACTTAACAATGGGATAGGAAGAGCTCTCAGAAGACAAGAAGGTCATGAAAATATAAACTGGAATGTCTAAATAGGCAACCGAGTTTTTCAGAGTTAAGTATTTGAATTAAGGGACAAGGGTATGGAAGAATCCAAAAGATGCAGCATGTCAATACCAATGGAATAGATATTGTCAAATGGTAGCAATTTAATGATGGAAGAGAAATGAATCCCAAAAAGACTAGAAGGTTATGATGAGGGGGCATCTACAAAGATGTCGCAAGCACAAGAGTGAGATCAGATCTAATAGATTGAGAGAAGTATAGATCATACTAGAATAAAATACTTTTTGGCAAGGGGGCATATAGGAGCACAACATAGAATTAGTCGAGGTGACTAATAATTTGAAGCAGCATCAAGGATGAGGTGAAGTAATAATCAATAAGTCCTTAAAACGGCCAATGCTACTCTAGGTAAGCGGTCCTACAGTCAGCACGGCTTTGATACCACTTATGTCACACCCGGTTTTGGAAGGTAAACCGAATGCGAACCATGTACGTGCCAGGATCAGAACTCACGTACATAGCGATTACATAAACGACTCATCATAGCACAATGCCTCGAATAACAATAAAGGGTAAGTCATAGTATTAAAGACTAGAGTCATTTACATAATATAATCAAAGTACACAGAATAGAAACGTAGCCAACGTGAATTAACCCACCACAGGCAGCTGACTGGGGGAGGTCGCTAGCCTAATCCTCGAACTCGTCGAAGTCCTGGAACTCCTGGGGATCCGCCTCGACGCCTTCTTCTTTACCTGAGCATAGATCGCACCAAAGGCAACCTGGTGTTTTGTGAAAGCAAGGGTGAGTACACATCAACGTACTCAGCAAATGTCCCGTTTGGCTGAGGTGGACTAGCTTTATGTGGAGTTAAGCTCAAGCAGTTGCTTTTAGTTGGTCAGGTATTTATTATTAGTGGAAGCCAAGTTTTAGTAATAGCCAACCCATGAACAGCTTTCTCCTCGAGGAACATCATGATCATCATCGAACCAAAAACATTAATAGAACCATTGAGTCTCGAACCAGCTGTATCTCTAATCAAAGAGGATCCCAAGGCTGCTCTTAACCGTGAGCACGGCTGATATATCAGTTTCATTACCCTCTGCAGAGGTCGCACACTTTACCCATGAGCCGTGATTCCCATTTTGCCTCGGGGATCATGACTCCCCATTGATCACTTCCTAGGTGGTCCGGCAGGGTATCACTACGTAGCTTTTACAAAGATTCCCTAGAGGTCATAGCCGCCCGTTAGGTTTCTTCAGTTTGATAAACACAGTACCTCTCCCCGCAGGAGAGTGACTAACCAAAGCAAAACGAAAGAACCTCGGCACTCAGCCTCGGCAGAGCAAGCACTGTGCCTGGACCCCATTGACGACACGACGGCGAAGCAACTACACCTCTAGTTCCTCTAATTAATTAGCTAAGGGCATCCCATTTCACCCTCATGGTTGCACTGTTATCCCGGGTAGTCTCTCAACGAACAGGTCCTTACGGAGAGGTACTCGAGAAAATAGCCCGAGTCCCCTAAATGCCACAAGTATATCATCATCTCCAGGATAAAATCATAGTATCATCGTTGTATCTCATCATGTTCATTGATTAAAGTAAAGCGCTAGCATGTAGCTAACCATAGTAACCCAAAAGGTAAATCAAGGACAAGGTAAATAGAAAGCTAGTAAATCCTTAGGTTTTAATTAAGTAGTGCAGGACAGTGAATTATAAATAGATAGGACATAATGGGTCAGAGGACACTTGCCTTCACCAAACAGATGCTCAGGGTCTTCAACTTCGTGGAACTCGAAGAGCTAGATCACTTGGTCGCCGAAGCTTGATCGTCGATTCCTCGAAGCTCGGAAACAGCTCACGATCTATTCGCAACGCGCAACGAATAAAACAGACACAAGCAAACATATACTTGCATAAGAACATTACACCATACAAGAAAAAATATTATCAAAACAAGCATTATAAAAAATAAGAGAGCGCTTCTACGGTCACGCGGGGATAAGGAACACGACGGTCGAAGCTACGGTCGAGAAGTTATCGCATTTACGCCAAACATGTATTAACTATAACATTTAGTTTGACATGATTATATTAATTGACATTTATCAACTATAAATCAAGACTAGCGCTTAGATTTGACCAATTCACTATTTTAATAGTGGGCAACTAAACAAATAGTTAATTAATCGTCATGAGTGATTATAAAAGAAAGATTTAATATCGCGCGAGGATAACGCACGATACGCGCGAACGACACGCGGCAAGGCGCGCGACACACGCGAATAACATGTGACGACACGCGAGAAAGGCGTGAAACAGCACGCGGACGACACACGAAACAATGCGCGCGATGCCACGCGAACAGCGCGCGAACGACACGCCCAAACGACGCGCGCGAAACAGCGCACCAGACAGTATGAGCAACTAGAGCGAATGACGCGCGAACCAGCACGCCACCGCGTGCGGAACAACACACGCGACAGGCTAGAAAGAACTAAATAGATGACGCGTTTATACTAAACAGGTATTGAATCTAAATATTTAAGTTGGCATAATTACTCTCACATATATTTATATTGTGCAAATAAACTATAAATTAGTTTTAGTAGATTGCTACCTTAATAACTATCGGATAAATAATCAATTAATTAATTAGAACATGCATCGTGATGAAATAACATTATTAGCACGTTTATACTAATAAAGTATTAATTCAAAACTTTTGAGTTAGCATGATCATATTAGCATGTATTTATGAAAACACAAATTTAAATTATGAATTAGTCTTAAATAGATTACTATTTTAATAGTCATCGGGTCAACAAATAATTAACTAATTGACGAAAACATGTGTCATCACAAATGATGTTTTTAGCTCCCCCGATGGAAGAAGTGTACATGCTAGACTATAAATGCACTTCGTGAGGAAAAAGAATCATTGACATAAAGCTTTGTAATTCTTCCACGGAGTAGACTTTTAGCCATTGTTGCAATATTTTTATCAGATGGATCAGTGAAGATAGTAATCTGGAGATTGTGTGGTATGGCGTCTCTAATAGAAAATATTTTGCCATTAACATTGTGGTCTATTAAACATTTCAGTCCATCAATGACCAGCATTGATACACCTGATATGTCAATCGCCTTTAACGAAACAAGATTAAGAAGCCGGCCTCTCGAGGGTAGCAATAAGAAACTCCGGCTCACAAGTTTTTAGATCAGAGATCCAATGTTCAATGGGTGCGCCAGGATGCAAGCTCACGCAATGAATCCAAGAGGTTTCAGGGGTTTGCTTATCGAGCGCACCTGCACGGCCTTACCCTGTGACGAGACGAGGACACGAGGTACAGCAGGAAGGGGCAAGAGCAAGACATGACCATCTCATGCTTCTCTTTCCTAGCGACGTTGTCGCAGGCCTTGGGGACGAGCCACGTGGGTTGCGGCACCGTGGCACACGAGCCGATAGCGTGAAGCGCTAGCACGTCGGATGATGCCTGGGCGGAGCACGCAGCACCGCCAGAGCTCCACGCCCCAGTCGTCGGCACCGTGGATGTTGTCGCCGCCTTCCTCGAATGGCCGGTCGAAGCCCCCGCGGTCCTCCTCTGCGCCCTTCGCCAACTCGGCTGCATCGGCTGGGCCGCTTCAGCGAGACAGCCACCAACCGTCGGGGAGTGGAGGGGTGGGAGGTCGGCAGGAGCACGCGCAGCTCGGCGGTTTGTTGGCAGAATGGGTGCGCACGTCACGGAGAGTGCCTTAGGAAGAGGAATAGTGGCTGAGGCTGGCCAGTGGGCCTGATGACGCAAGGGAAGGCGCAACGCTCGCCCATGCGGGAGCGGGGCACGACGGCTGGGCGCGTTGGCTGGGCATGCAAGAATGAGATAGGATCGCGAGGTGAGAGGAACCCCAGGAATCATCGCGTCGTGACCCTGCATGCAACCTGCATGCAAAGAGGCTTGCGAGAAAACTGCAGACTCATCGCATGCATCTACGAACCACATGCAAGGAAAAAGAAAACAAATACCTCCATGCCATGTACGTGAGAAAAAATAGGTTTAGGGATTTATCTTTGGAGTTGAGACCAAAGTAAATTAATTAGAGATTAAAGCACCCAAACAATCATAAAAGAGTATGCATCAGCATGAAATGCAATAAAATATGAAGACCGTACCTTAAGATTTATTTTAGTTGACTTATTAATAAAAGAAAAATACTTAATATCGTTGTTTCGTGATCCTAAATCACTTAAACCTTAACAAATTAAACTAAATTTGGAAAATTTTGACGCCTTAAAAAAATCAGGGTGTTACAAACCTAACCCCCTTAATAGAATCTCGCCCTCGAGATTCAAGAAGAGATTAGCAAGAAAATGAGATTGATTCATTGATCTTTCATAGCTTCTTCTAACTCAGCTTTGGCTCTGCCATCTTTAACTTGCAGACTGGTTGCTTTGACCTTCAAATGCTTGAGACCGATTGATGCAACTCTTGAGGATCTCTTGGACCCGTGGGTTAGGACCCACGCACGCTTTCGCTGCGCCGCTCTTATCTTGTTGGTTGATGTTGATCGCATTGTCTTCATTGGGTTAGCGGCTAACCCCCTTAATAGGGGCGTTGACATTCATTTGGTGAAGTTTTTGCCGACTCTGACCTTGACCGATTTGGAGGAGTTGGAGGTTGCCAAATGGACAGGTGCAAGAGGAAATAATAGCGAGAAAAGGTAAGTATAGACGGATTAGAGAGAGCAGGGGGAGAACCCAACTACTTAACTCTATGGTCCTCAGCTAATAAGCAAATACCCTTGCGGACCAAGGGCCACAACACATCAACACTCATCCCAAAGAAGCAAATCAGTCATAGCAGAAGGACAAACATCATGAGCACACAACAACAAACATCTCGTTGCTATACATTCCTTTTAATTAAATGGTGGTCTTTCCTTACCAAGTGGAAACTACTCTAAGGCCATCTAGAGGCAAGGGGAATATTAAGACATGCAGGATAGGGGCATGAGCACAATAAAGGATGGGGCTAAAGCAAGGATTGTAACTGACAGGGAGAGAATGCAACCAAGGTCAGGATAGGTAAAACACCATTCTCAAATCGAGATGGGAAAGATGATAATTCAAAAGGTGGGCATAAGATAAGCATCATGAAAAGATCTAGTTATTACAAAGGTAAGGGAGGTGAAAGGCAAAAGCACACCAAGAGATAGAGTTAGGACAATATTTGCAACGCGATAGAGGGAAAAGGGAACGAACAAGAGCGGGGAAGGGTAAGACATCACTCTTGAAATAAAATGGGAGAGGCGGCTTTAAAATGCAGGTACATGATAAGCATCAAGGTAAAGATCGAGGGATGACAAAGGTTAAAGTGATAATGGACAAACACACAACAAAGGACATATTTTAGACAAAACTTGCAAGGCATCAAAGAAGATGAAGCAACCAATGGTGAAGTGGGTGAGGCATTATCCCGAACAGGGGTGGAAAAGAGGAGGCTTTAAAGGGTAGGTTCAAAGTAAGCATGTGGACAAGGGCATAGGTATCACGAGGGTTTAAAGGTGATAACGGATAAGGATGTAGGAGAGGAGGTAAATGTGCATAAGAACCAAGAATATAAATACCACAAAGGATGGAGTTAAGACAAGACCTGCAAATGGGAAAGGAGAGGGTACATCCAAGGGCCAGATAGGTAAACTGCCACTCTCCAATTGAGGTGGAAGAGAGGAGATTTTTTTTTAAAAAGCAAGAATAAAGATAAGTGTCAAGGCAAGACCGATGGATGACAAGGTAATGGTGATAGCAAATAAAGCACACAGCAAAGGATGGAATTAAGACGAGACTTGTAAGGCGACAAGAAGTCAAAAGAAATCAAGGAAGAGATGGGTAACTCGCAACTCTCAAACTGGGTTGAAAGAAAGGGGAGGCTTTTAAAGGATAAGTACAAGGTGAGCATTTAGGTAGAAGACCACAATATCGCAAGGGTCAAAGGTGATAACCGACAAGGGTATAAGAGAAAAGATGAAGGCATAGAAGGGTCAGTGGTATAAGTACAATAAAGAATGGAGTTACATCAAGGCTTGCACGTGGTAAAGAAGAGAATATTGCCAAGGGTAAGATAAGTAAAACACCGCTCTCAAACTGGGATAGGATATTTGAGATTTTAGAGAACAGACACAATGTAATTACCAAGGTAAGATCGAGAGATGAGAAAGGTAAAGGTAGTACCCAATCGGAGCCCAACAAAGGATGGAGTTAAAAACTCGCAAGCGACAAGGAAGAGGATACGACCATGGGAAAAATAGGTAAAGTACAACGCTCAGATTGAGATGAAAAGAGGAGATTTAAAGGGTAGGTATAATATAAACATCAAGTAAGATATAGAGGTGTCTAAGGTGAAGGTGATAATAACAAAAGGCAAGACAGAGGATAGAGTTAAGGCAAGACTCGCGAAGTAACGAAGTGGAGAAAACAATCAAGGGTAAGATAGATAAGGTTCTAACAGAAGGGTTGAAGTAAAAATTCATTACCGAAGGAAGTTACAAGGAACTAACGAGATCACCAAGGATGTGCAAAATAAAATGACCGCTCATGGATCATTAAGAAGCAAGGGTGGTCAAGGGCATGCTAACTGAAATGTCTTAAACAGACATTAGGGCATGAAGATAAGCATATATAAAGTTGTAGGAGTATACAAGTCTCCAAGGATACGAGCATCCTAAGACCAAGGGAATAGAAAATGTCGAAAGATAATGACTTAACAATGGGATAGGAAGAGCTCTCAGAAGACAAGAAGGTCATGAAAATATAAACTGGAATGTCTAAAGAGGCAACCGAGTTTTTTAGAGTTAAGTATTTGAATTAAGGGACAAGGGTATGGAAGAATCCAAAAGATGCAGCATGTCAATACCAATGGAATAGATATTGTCAAATGGTAGCAATTTAATGATGGAAGAGAAATGAATCCCAAAAAGACTAGAAGGTTATGATGAGGGGGCATCTACAAAGATGTCGCAAGCACAAGAGTGAGATCAGATCTAATAGATTGAGAGAAGTATAGATCATACTAGAATAAAATACTTTTTGGCAAGGGGGCATATAGGAGCACAACATAGAATTAGTCGAGGTGACTAATAATTTGAAGCAGCATCAAGGATGAGGTGAAGTAATAATCAATAAGTCCTTAAAACGGCCAATGCTACTCTAGGTAAGCGGTCCTACAGTCAGCACGGCTTTGATACCACTTATGTCACACCCGGTTTTGGAAGGTAAACCGAATGCGAACCATGTACGTGCCAGGATCAGAACTCACGTACATAGCGATTACATAAACGACTCATCATAGCACAATGCCTCGAATAACAATAAAGGGTAAGTCATAGTATTAAAGACTAGAGTCATTTACATAATATAATCAAAGTACACAGAATAGAAACGTAGCCAACGTAAATTAACCCACCACAGGCAGCTGACTGGGGGAGGTCGCTAGCCTAATCCTCGAACTCGTCGAAGTCCTGGAACTCCTGGGGATCCGCCTCGACGCCTTCTTCTTTACCTGAGCATAGATCGCACCAAAGGCAACCTGGTGTTTTGTGAAAGCAAGGGTGAGTACACATCAACGTACCCAGCAAATGTCCCGTTTGGCTGAGGTGGACTAGCTTTATGTGGAGTTAAGCTCAAGCAGTTGCTTTTAGTTGGTCAGGTATTTATTATTAGTGGAAGCCAAGTTTTAGTAATAGCCAACCCATGAACAGCTTTCTCCTCGAGGAACATCATGATCATCATCGAACCAAAAACATTAATAGAACCATTGAGTCTCGAACCAGCTGTATCTCTAATCAAAGAGGATCCCAAGGCTGCTCTTAACCGTGAGCACGGCTGATATATCAGTTTCATTACCCTCTGCAGAGGTCGCACACTTTACCCATGAGCCGTGATTCCCATTTTGCCTCGGGGATCATGACTCCCCATTGATCACTTCCTAGGTGGTCCGGCAGGGTATCACTACGTAGCTTTTACAAAGATTCCCTAGAGGTCATAGCCGCCCGTTAGGTTTCTCCAGTTTGATAAACACAGTACCTCTCCCCGCAGGAGAGTGACTAACCAAAGCAAAACGAAAGAACCTCGGCACTCAGCCTCGGCAGAGCAAGCACTGTGCCTGGACCCCATTGACGGCACGACGGCGAAGCAACTACACCTCTAGTTCCTCTAATTAATTAGCTAAGGGCATCCCATTTCACCCTCATGGTTGCACTGTTATCCCGGGTAGTCTCTCAACGAATAGGTCCTTACGGAGAGGTACTCGAGAAAATAGCCCGAGTCCCCTAAATGCCACAAGTATATCATCATCTCCAGGATAAAATCATAGTATCATCGTTGTATCTCATCATGTTCATTGATTAAAGTAAAGCGCTAGCATGTAGCTAACCATAGTAACCCAAAAGGTAAATCAAGGACAAGGTAAATAGAAAGCTAGTAAATCCTTAGGTTTTAATTAAGTAGTGCAGGACAGTGAATTATAAATAGATAGGACATAATGGGTCAGAGGACACTTGCCTTCACCAAACAGATGCTCAGGGTCTTCAACTTCGTGGAACTCGAAGAGCTAGATCACTTGGTCGCCGAAGCTTGATCGTCGATTCCTCGAAGCTCGGAAACAGCTCACGATCTATTCGCAACGCGCAACGAATAAAACAGACACAAGCAAACATATACTTGCATAAGAACATTACACCATACAAGAAAAAATATTATCAAAACAAGCATTATAAAAAATAAGAGAGCGCTTCTACGGTCACGCGGGGATAAGGAACACGACGGTCGAAGCTACGGTCGAGAAGTTATCGCATTTACGCCAAACATGTATTAACTATAACATTTAGTTTGACATGATTATATTAATTGACATTTATCAACTATAAATCAAGACTAGCGCTTAGATTTGACCAATTCACTATTTTAATAGTGGGCAACTAAACAAATAGTTAATTAATCGTCATGAGTGATTATAAAAGAAAGATTTAATATCGCGCGAGGATAACGCACGATACGCGCGAACGACACGCGGCAAGGCGCGCGACACACGCGAATAACATGTGACGACACGCGAGAAAGGCGTGAAACAGCACGCGGACGACACACGAAACAATGTGCGCGATGCCACGCGAACAGCGCGCGAACGACACGCCCAAACGACGCGCGCGAAACAGCACACCAGACAGTATGAGCAACTAGAGCGAATGACGCGCGAACCAGCACGCCACCGCGTGCGGAACAGCACACGCGACAGGCTAGAAAGAACTAAATAGATGACGCGTTTATACTAAACAGGTATTGAATCTAAATATTTAAGTTGGCATAATTACTCTCACATATATTTATATTGTGCAAATAAACTATAAATTAGTTTTAGTAGATTGCTACCTTAATAACTATCGGATAAATAATCAATTAATTAATTAGAACATGCATCGTGATGAAATAACATTATTAGCACGTTTATACTAATAAAGTATTAATTCAAAACTTTTGAGTTAGCATGATCATATTAGCATGTATTTATGAAAACACAAATTTAAATTATGAATTAGTCTTAAATAGATTACTATTTTAATAGTCATCGGGTCAACAAATAATTAACTAATTGACGAAAACATGTGTCATCACAAATGATGTTTTTAGCTCCCCCGATGGAAGAAGTGTACATGCTAGACTATAAATGCACTTCGTGAGGAAAAAGAATCATTGACATAAAGCTTTGTAATTCTTCCACGGAGTAGACTTTTAGCCATTGTTGCAATATTTTTATCAGATGGATCAGTGAAGATAGTAATCTGGAGATTGTGTGGTATGGCGTCTCTAATAGAAAATATTTTGCCATTAACATTGTGGTCTATTAAACATTTCAGTCCATCAATGACCAGCATTGATACACCTGATATGTCAATCGCCTTTAACGAAACAAGATTAAGAAGCCGGCCTCTCGAGGGTAGCAATAAGAAACTCCGGCTCACAAGTTTTTAGATCAGAGATCCAATGTTCAATGGGTGCGCCAGGATGCAAGCTCACGCAATGAATCCAAGAGGTTTCAGGGGTTTGCTTATCGAGCGCACCTGCACGACCTTACCCTGTGACGAGACGAGGACACGAGGTACAGCAGGAAGGGGCAAGAGCAAGACATGACCATCTCATGCTTCTCTTTCCTAGCGACGTTGTCGCAGGCCTTGGGGACGAGCCACGCGGGTTGCGGCACCGTGGCACACGAGCCGATAGCGTGAAGCGCTAGCACGTCGGATGATGCCTAGGCGGAGCACGCAGCACCGCCAGAGCTCCACGCCCCAGTCGTCGGCACCGTGGATGTTGTCGCCGCCTTCCTCGAATGGCCGGTCGAAGCCCCGCGGTCCTCCTCTGCGCCCTTCGCCAACTCGGCTGCACCGGCTGGGCCGCTTCAGCGAGACAGCCTGAGTGGAGGGGTGGGAGGTCGGCAGGAGCACGCGCAGCTCAGCGGTTTGTTGGCAGAATGGGTGCGCACGTCACGGAGAGTGCCTTAGGAAGAGGAATAGTGGCTGAGGCTGGCCAGTGGGCCTGATGACGCAAGGGAAGGCGCAACGCTCGCCCATGCGGGAGCGGGGCACGACGGCTGGGCGCGTTGGCTGGGCATGCAAGAATGAGATAGGATCGCGAGGTGAGAGGAACCCCAGGAATCATCGCGTCGTGACCCTGCATGCAACCTGCATGCAAAGAGGCTTGCGAGAAAACTGCAGACTCATCGCATGCATCTACGAACCACATGCAAGGAAAAAGAAAACAAATACCTCCATGCCATGTACGTGAGAAAAAATAGGTTTAGGGATTTATCTTTGGAGTTGAGACCAAAGTAAATTAATTAGAGATTAAAGCACCCAAACAATCATAAAAGAGTATGCATCAGCATGAAATGCAATAAAATATGAAGACCGTACCTTAAGATTTATTTTAGTTGACTTATTAATAAAAGAAAAATACTTAATATCGTTGTTTTGTGATCCTAAATCACTTAAACCTTAACAAATTAAACTAAATTTGGAAAATTTTGACGCCTTAAAAAAATCAGGGTGTTACACTCTGAAAGGTTAGTACCACAAGCAACATAGGGAGTAGAAGTAGTACTCAGAATATTTTATTTTAATTCTAGTCCATAGATCATGAGCATCAACAAATAAATCACTATCACTACTCATGATGGCAAAATAAGCACCTCTAGAAAGAGATTCAACTAAGATGTTGCAAGCATGGTGATTGAGAGATAAACATCTTAGTTCAGCATTAGAAGGTTTTTTACTAATATCAGAAGGAAAAAATACTTCTACTAAAGATCTGTCTCAAATCAGGATCAATATGCATGAAAGCATTATAAATAGAGACAAACCAAGATTTATAATTAGAACCATCACCTAGAAGAAGTTCTAGAGTTACCTCTTGTGACGACATCGTCATCTCCGGACGGTTAAGCCCACACTGGAGAGGACTAGCTCTAATACGAATTGAAAGTTCCCTATGCCTAGGAACAGGATCTAGATGTCGTCTAGAGGGGGGTGAATAGGCAAATAATAATTATCACTATAATAACTGGAAATTCTTACTCTACTCGAAGATTGGATCGCAGTGGAATGAAAGACCCTTCGAGTAGGTTGTAGCGGAATTGAAGTTCCTGTCTTAAAATACCCTACACTTTAAAGATAGCTTGTACCACATATAAGTATTAAAGTGCAGGTATAAAAAGCAAATAAAACAGAGAAACACACACAACACAGAGCATAGCACACAGACACAGGGATTTATCCCGAGGTTCGGCTAAGCCTAAAATGCTTGCATAGTCCTCGTTGGAGTTAGCCACACCTTGGCTTGGAGTCTATTTCAACTCCTTCCTCCGTTTGCTCAGATCTGTTAGTGCGATAGATAGAGCCTTCCACTATATTGATGTCAGTTACAACGATGTCGTGGCTGCTTACAATCTTCTCGACAGCACTCCGGCAGAGTAATAATGCGCTCAAGATTTTGCTCTAGCTCTCAGCAGCACTTCTCCTCTCTCTAAAGGCTTATAACTTCACCTCTCCACAAACTAGAGAGACACACAAGAGAGGGTGAGAAAGAATTGATCCAAATGATGTATGCACTTGTTGGTTGCACTTATGTCTCTGTTGGAGGCGCCTAGGGTCCCTTTTATAGTCCCAAAGAGCCTAGGAGCCGTTGGAATTCCATTTGGAAGGCTATCCTTGCCTTCTGTCGGGTGGTGCACCGGACAGTCCGATGCACCAATGGACAGCCACTGTTCATGTCCGGTACAGATCTCCTTACATATCGGGCGCTGCCGACCGTTGCTCCTCGGGGCCGGTTGGCGCACCAGACACTGTCTGGTGCACACCGGACAGTCCAGTGCAGCCAGCCAACCGTTGGAGCGAGCCACGTGTCACGCGCTGATCGCGCGGACGACCGTTGGCCACTGGCGCCGCTGGCTCACCAGACAGTTCGGTGCACCACTGGACAGTCCGATGAATTATAGCCTTGTCGCCTTTTCCTTTTCCCGAGAGCGCCTAGTTGACGTCGAGCTAGCCTGGGGCACCAGACACTGTCTGGTGCACCACCGGACAGTCCGGTGTGCCAGGCCCGAGCTGGTGTTGGCTAAACTTTGCCAACTCTTCTCCAATTCCAATCTTCTTTTTTGGTACTGTTTCTAGCACTTAGATAAATATGTTAGTACCAAAAAACAATTCACTAAGGCTAGAGTCATACCTTGATTCTTTGATTTGCATCTCTCATGTGTTAAGCACAATAACATGTGTTGGACTCTAAACTATCAAGTCAACTTGACTTGATCTAGATTGACATATCTGAGCTCCAACACCCTGCAAAGGTCACATAGAATATATCCAAACATAGTAACAACCCAAACTAAAGATCAAGGTGAACTTAGCTCTTTTGGGCTGCTTCCAGTTCTGGTTTTGACACGGCTTCTCCTTCCAGTGACCTTGTTTACTTCTTGAGCTTGATCTTGAGCCTTATGACTTACACCACATAACTGTAGATGTTACCTCATTGGTTGTAAGTCATGTCCTTATGTAGTGATCCTTGATGCGCCATAACTTTTCTTAACTCGATCAACCTTAACTTTGCAAGTCTTCTTCTTCACCCTGGCTTTGGGTTCCTCAACCTCTTTGATCTTCTCCCGTGCACTCAGTACCTCGAAGCTCATCTTGCCTCCATCCTTGGCTGGATCGGTTGTCTCTGAGTTACGCACATCGAGTCTCACTTAAGCAATGTCCATCTTACTTGTGATGTCCATTATCTATCTATAATCCAGTCTTTGGACCATCACACTTGTTCACTTGTGTTGAACCCTATTAGCTTTGCATTAAGCACCTGTTCAACCCTTAGCACACTTGTTAGTCCTTTAATTTGGTTGTCATCTAAACACCAAAACCCACAAGAGAGCTTTCATATACAAAAACAAGTCGCAACATGAAGTCTGGACTCCGAAGCTTACAACACACCCTTCTTTCTCTTTCCATTGATTAACTCATTTTTCCCATGGCTGGCTCATCGACTCATCGTCGTTATCTTCCAGCAAATCTAGGCCATCCACCGAGTACATTTCCATTGATTCTACAGGACTATGCGCATGGAAATTAAGAAACAAAAGAAAACTAGGTTGATTTGTGGAGCGAACTATGCGCGTCCGTCGGAAAGGAAAAGGGAGGAGCAACAAATCAACATCGAATCGAATCGAATCAGAGCTCGACCTTGCCCACCTCTCAGCTCTCAGCTATGCACCTCGGTACGCGCTACTGTCAAGCTTGACCTCACATGCGTTGACATGAACACTGGCCATGTCGGCGACCCCATCGTCATTGTGGACTTCCTCCTTGTGCTCCTCATGCTCCTTCCCATGCGCGCCCCGACGCCTACGCCAGCCGGATTAGGGTGCCAGTAATTTGGCGTATAAAGTTCTGATTTTGGGGCACCAAATAAATTGGAACTAGGAGCTATTAAACATATTTTTTCTAATACTCTCACAAAATAGGATTTGGGAATACTATTTGGAAATTGTTGGAGATGCTCTTACCCTCTTCATGCTCTAAAATCATAGATTTCCTCTGCTCTTGAGTCTATTTACGCGTCCGCATGTGCGCTTTGTTGGAAGCACCGTTTCATTTGCGGGGTCGCATTCACGTTATAGACAAAACTTTGTGCATGTGTATCTACATCCTACATCTCAAGTCTAATTTAAACTTTATTCTATAAACAATATAGGATACAATGTAAAATATTGTTTTATATAGACATATAGACGGTATGCTGACATTGCTTAACAGTGTTACGCTGACGTATGTGCCACCTGGAGAGGCGGGAGCTGGACGGTCCGGCCCTAGGCACGATAGGACCGAGCGAAGATTAGATCAGAAGGTTTAGCCCCTTTTTCGTGTGAGTTTATCCATCTAAATCCGTGGATCAAATTTTGTTGGGGAACGCCTAGGAACGAGTTGTTAGGGATAAGATCCCTGGGCCCTGGGGCCGATCGGCCAGCAAGCGCGCTGGGAAGAGACCTCTAGCAACCGGGCCCTATCAAGTAGAAGGAGGAGAAAGGAAACATCTGCCCTAGAAGCACTAGCCCCTAGACAAACCTCGCGTCACCGAGCCTGGGGTTGGGTGTGGCGGAGCTAGACATGGGGGTCAAGTGAATCGAAGGGAAACCACTCGAATGGATCCCTTGCCCGGTTTGAGAATGACCCGTCGTAAGTGACCGGTCGCATTAACTACGCCTAGCACTGAGCCGCGACAGAGGTGTCGGTCCGCCTTCCACTTACCACCTACGAGCCCCTCGGGCTATAGCGTACTCATAACCTATGAACCCCTCAGGCTACGGCACATTTATGGCCCACACGCCCCCGCCTGTGGCGCACTCATGGCATATTAGGACTAGGCCTGAGTGCACTGGCCGCCTGCAGGGCACAACGAGACAAGGCGCGCCGAGGCCCATGCTACGAAGGCCAGGGTCGGCGTAGCTCAAAGAATGGCGCCCGGGTCCCACATTGTATGTGTTGTCCGCTATAAAGAATAAGAGATAACCAGGCAACACTAGGGATCATGGGCACACGCAGCTTCATCGAGGTAGAACGCTCGGTTTTACCATCGCTTGGTGACTCTTTGAAGAAGCCACCGCTGGCTGACCCCCTCCTTAGCCTATAAAAGGAGGAGGTCCCAGTGATGACGAATGGACCGATCGATGAATGGAAGGAGGACACATCGATGAGGACCCAGAGGCCAAAGCCCGCCAAGCCGATACTTTGTTAGGACTCCATCTCTGTACCCCTTAGCTCCACCTCCTCCACATAAGAGACTTGGGGCCTCTTCTCCCTCTCTCGGCCGCTATTCTGACACATGAGAGCGATGGACAGGAGTACGCCATAACTTATTTAAGCTGGAGATTGGTGGATGCTGAAACAAGATACACCTTTATCGAGAAATTATGTCTATGTATAATTTATGCATGCACCAAACTTAGATATTACCTTCTATCTAGCATTTGCACCGTTTTGTCAAACTGATGTAATCAAACATATGCTGCAAAACCCGATCATGAGTGATAGAATTGGTAAATGAGCTTATGCACTTATACAATATGACTGGACCTGTGAATCTTTGACATCCATGAAAGGCCAGCTTGCAGCGTATTTTATTGTAGAGAATCGGACTAATGATAGTCCTGAGCTAGATATATCATATCTCACTGTTACTCCCTGGACTCCGTATTTTGATGGATCGATTTGCAGTGAAGGGCAAGGGATTGACATCGTGATTGTTTCACCAAGGAATACCAGTTTTGACTTCTCTAGCCAATTAAAATCTCATTGCACTAATAATCATGCCGAATACGAAGCTCTCTTATTCGATTTAGAACTTCTGAATAATATGGAAGTAACACATGTAAAAGTATTTGGTGATTCTCAACTAGTTGTTTAACAAATTTTAGGAAAATATCAATGCTTACACGATATGTTGAATGATTACTTTGAAAGATGTTGGGACATAGTGCGCTTTTTTGACGAATTTTACATTCGACATATATCTAGAGCTGAGAGTTCTAGATCAAATGGCTTAGTGCAAGAAGCCTTAGATTATCAGCTAACACGAGAGAAATTTCATGTTTATGAAAATCCGATAATCAGAGATGTGATGAGTTCCCAGGTCACGGACTATCTGGCTCCGAGCTATGGACAGTCCGAGATAGCGTTGGACTGTCCGGCCTTGAGCCGCGGATCGTCTGACGCCAGCAGAAGTATCGTCCTATCGATTTGATTGAAAACATAGCTGATACAGTTGATTGGAGGACACCTTTAATTACATAGATGCGTAACCCAAGTGCCAAGACAGATAGGGGTGTTCGTAGATGACCATTAAATATGTTCTTATCGATGATGAACAGTATTGCCGAACTCCTAGCAATATTTTGTTTAAGTGCTTAAGCCTTGATGATGCTACATTAGCTATTGCCAAAGTGTACGAAGGCATTTGTGGTACTCATCAATCGACTCATAAGATGAAGTGGCTTTTAAGAAGATCTAGTTTTTATTGGCCTGGCATGATAGTCGATTGTTTTAAATACTACAAAGGTTGTCAAGTGTGCCAAAAATTTGGTGATCTACAACTCGTACCTACCGCGGAACTACATCCTATTAATAAACCTTGGTCGTTTAGGGGATGGGGTTTAGACTTCGTCGGAGAGATTCATCCTTCCTCGTCAAAAGGGCATCGTTTATTGCTAGTTGCCACAAACTACTTCACCAAATGGACAAAATCAGTTGCTCTGAAAAACATGACACACATGGATGTAATTGATTTTGTGACTGGGTATATTATTTATAGATTTGGCATTCATAAGACTTTGACCACTGATCAGGGGAGTTCTTTCATGCCAAAGGAGGTACGCGAGTTTGTTAAATTGTATAAGATTAAAGTGCTCAATTCGTTTCCATATTATGCTCAGCCCAATGGTCAGGTGGAGTCAAGTAATAGGATTTTGATCGGCCTTATTAAAAGGAAGATAAATGATCATCCTAGGCATTGTCACAGAGTATTGTTTAAGGCTTTATATGCTCATGGAATATCTAAACAATGTGCTACTAAAGTGTCTCCATTTGAGCTTTTGTATGGACATGAAGTTGTTTTGCTTATGGAGATAAGCCTAAACACTATCAGATTTGCTAGGCAAAATGATTTAACTATTGGTGGCTATCATGGACAATATTGATGAGGTGACCGACAAGAGGAGGTTGGCTCTATGGGAGATCGAGAAGGACAATATCATTGTCACCAAGGCTTATAACAAGAAGGTGAATGCAGGGCCGAGCCGGCATAATTGAAGGTCATGTACCAATTTTTTTCTTTTTTTTCTTTGTTAAGAATAGATGATACAGATTAATCTCATTTATTAACAGTGATTGAATTATTAATGTAGAAAATGGCGTAATAACGGTAACGAATGATCTTAACGTTTGGATGTTATGCCAGCATGTGCTAGCTGCACTTCGCCATATAGCCAAAATGAGTTGCATGAGAGATTGGTACTCGCTTGTTACGACAAACACTATGTTTTATTCTTATCGAGCTGACTTAGCTAGACTTTCTAATCATTACTAAAATTTGTATTGATTAAATTATCACTAACTATTATTTTAGGGGCCCTTGGAGGGAGGGGGCCCTGTTCTTGTGCACCGGTGGCACATGCCTCCCGCCCAGGTCTGGGTGAATGCTAAGTCATTTGAAGTTGGAGATCTATATTAGAAAACAGTCTCGCCGTTGAGGAGGGACCGGAAGTTTGGCAAATGAAGTTGGAGATCGTCGTGAACCGTCTGTGTCGTTGTGGTACACCTTGTTAGTGATTGGTAACAGATCGGTGCCCACACCGATCTCGCTTTTGCATCGATCAAACGTAGAGCCGGTGATCCACGAGGCCACGGTGGCACTGCGCTACATAATAGTCGATGCGCAGAGCGTAGTACATCACGCCCTGTCGTGCGCGCGCGCGGTCATCCACGCGTGTGAGGGCGCCGAGGGAGCGCGCGGATGGGTCTACGTGCATGCGCCTTCAGGCTCCGCGCCGCCGGACCGGCTGGCTTCTCAAGGCCCCGACCGGTGCTGCCGTGCCGCGGCTAAAGGCTGCTACCCTGCCGACGGCGCCAAGCGCACGCGACCAGAGTCTCCGACGGGTGCAGGCACGTTGCGTGTTTGCTCTCGTCTCGTGCACACCCGTGCCTGCTGTCATGTGCACATGCATGGCCGGCCGTCGCGCTGCTTGCGGCATGGCCCGTCGGTTCAAGGTATAGATACCTACGGATACGAAAGCCAAGTGCTTTTGTAGCTTGCGCGCGCTACGGATCGGATTGTCGCGGCATGGCCCAAGCCCCAAGGACGCTAGGGATGGAAACGGCCGGCGCAGCGCTGCTGCTAGCTGCTCTGCGGCATCGTCTGCGGTCGGCAGACGATCGAGAGGCGCACAAAATTCGCATGTGACTGATTAGTACAGCTCAGATCAAGGCGCATGGCTACAAGGAGACGCACGTACCCCGTGGCGTCCAGGATCGCGGAGGCGGGCGGAGCAGAGACGCTGGCCGTTGCTTGGCTCCATGCGGGGGCGCGCGCGCTAGCGTCTGAATCCCACAAGATCCCGGTGATTGTACCCTCTCCTGTGCGAAAAGGCATTGTGCTCCAACGACAGACTGTGCGGCCTGTCTGTGACAGATATTTGACGGGGAGCTTTGACCGTTTATTTACGCCATGCTCAACTGCTTATCCTTCCCAAACACAAACCAAGAAGCAACTGGAGTACTCCCTCCGTTCCTAAATCTCCATCGTGTAAGCCATAGGCACAGTGACCAAGGGACAGTAAAGAACCGTGCTACTCCGTGCTACAATCCCGTTCTCCGTCCGTTGCTTTTAATGGTCCGGCGTTAATTCATTTCTTCAGAACCGTGCGTTCGCGTACGTGGTCCCACGCGGCCGCTCACATAGCTCACGTATTTTCGCGCGCATTAATGATGCCACTGTAGAAACGAAACGACGGATACAGGAAACAAAGCGCCTGCTACTGAGCAAACCAAGAACGGAGCTAATACGACGGAGATTAGTAGAAAAACGCAAAACGCTCATGCGACGGAGATTTACGAACGGAGGGAGTAGCATTTAATTCGAATTTTCTATACTCTATTTCATTGGCGTGAACGTCGTGGAACATACAGTATGGTTAGCTAGCAACCCCTCGAAGGATGTTTGCCAATGCTCAGTGCACCATGCATACTGCTGCATTTCCAGTCCCCATCTCGTTCGTTATAGCTGTGCATTGCATTGCTCACGTGGATAAATGGATCCCTCCAATTCATCATGCTGTGCCATCACTCTCTATCACAAGCTCATTCTGCAATTTGTCCTTGTATGTCTTCTTTCATAGATTCAAAAAGAAGCAAAAGCAGAGGAAAAGCTAGCACATATGCTAGTACACAGAAGTTATATAGTGACGTCCTAAAACTATTTTCACTGTCGTTTTTCAGTGCCGCCAGTGCTAGGGGCCAGTGGAAATCGCCATTTCCACTGGCGGTTATTCAAGAACCACCCGTGGAAATGCTATTTCCACTGGCGGTTTTATTAAGAAAACCGCCAGTGGAAATGCTATTTCCACTGGCGGTTTGTTTTATTTAGCCGCCAGTGGAAAGGTTTCCCGCCTTTTTTTAAATTTTCGTACTGAAATTTATATATTTACACACACAAACATATATATATATTGATATCGATAAACATGTAGTATTGATATTAAAAGCAACATGGAATTAAATTCTATCATACATTTATATACATCAAAGTCTTGTTTACAACCATGTATGCATCATACATTATATACATCAAAGTTTTCACTTAAGCTCTAATTACAATCTCGGCTAAGAGATAGTCTACTAATTTATGTTAGTATTCTAAACTCTGGCAAAGCTAATGTTCCGGAAGCATCGTGATATTTCCCTTCTGCGAGAATGACCTATTTCAATATGAATGTGCACAGGTCCTCAACTATGCCATACAATGCACCTTCAGTCAAGTTCTCCAGGCTTCCTTGTTGAAATTGTTGTAAAGGAAGTTTATAAACATTATCTATTTATACTCAATAATAACACATTTGTATCTTTAATGACATAAATACATATGTGACTATTACTAATAATACCTTGTCAGGGTTCGTGATGTATCGTCCGTTCATTCTCATGAACTCGCACACGTAGAACCCACATAGGACCGATCCGGGTGGTTACTTATGGCACTACATAACGGGAGATTGGTTATTTAGTTGCAACATTGTCCTATGTACGTACATGTATGATATGTATTCATAAATTCACATACTTACCGGCCAGTTATAATGGATGTCTAGTGGTACGCCTTTTTTGGACGTGTCGTACTTTCCACCTCGTAGCTTATAAAACCTAAATGCCCTGTGATCTCAAATAGAATCACTATGTTATTCTACAATTCTCATCGATATAAGTATGCATGCATAGAAAAGGCTTACAGCTCTAAGAGGCCGAGGAATTTTGAATAGGACGAAGGCTCGGTGTGCAAGGAGTCGAGCACCAGCACCTTTCCAACCTTAGGATAAATGAAGAAGCATATTCAGTGGTCCCTGTACGAATCAAACTTGTGATACATGTGTAATGAAATTATTAATTTTATTTATGCAAAATCACACTTACTTAAAGTTGTACGGGGCCACTATGGATTCCCTGTCTTGAAATTGAAGCATTGCGTGTCCTATGTAGGTGGCGTATCTTGCTTCAAAATCCTTCTTCAGATCCTGGATACGCACCTCAATTTCTTCGTTCGTTAGCCCCTGTAATGCTTCGTTGCCTTTTCCGATTCTAAAAGTGTGGTTATCCTCGCATATCTTTATTGGGTTGAGATACCCAACCCTTTTACTGGCACTAGCATTGGGATTGGTACCATAAAGGATCTCCTGCTGATCATGTTGCATTCTGCAATGCACACGTGCATGTCAGATATTGAAAATTTATACAACTCACTAATAATAACACATATATGTGGAGTATGAGTGACACTTACAATGCAAATATGGTTACAAGTTGCACGTCGAGTCTCTGAAGGTTCATCATTAACCACATGTCCTCGAATGCAACAACGGCTTTTTGATTTGAACCAATAAAAGCATGGGCTGGTATATTAACACTGATGGTGTCGATGCCAACTGAAGATGCCCGCATGTACCAATCATGCAACCTTTTAATATTAGCCGGGACCTTCCTTAGTTTCTCAAAAGTGAGTAGTGGTCTGCCCAGCACATATTTTTTAGGCACGTTTTTATAATCTGCCTTAGTTGGCTTCTTTATCTTTGCGGCCATTGCCTCAGCCTTTTTTGCGGACTCCTCGAGATCGGCCAAATCAACAGTGTCTGACGTGAGGCTCCGTCCAATCCCTTTCAAAAAACGAGTTGTGTCAGCAGTGGATTTACTCTTCTTTTTCTTCTCGAACGGGGACACTAATTTTGGTATAGAAACTTTAGATTTCTTTGATGGTCGTGGAGATGGCTGTGGAGAAGGTGGATCCCTGAAGGGCGATGTATGTGGCGGAAACGGTGGGCCATCATGAGGATGAGGAGAAGGAGGGTCAGAAAGAGGATGAGGAGCAGCATGTGAAGTTTGAGGAGGTGATGATGGATGTACAATAGGAACAACAATTTGAGAAGGCGGAGACGGTTGGGCCTGCGACGAATTCGACCAATCAACCAATTCGACATCCCTTCGAGGCCAAAGGATAAAATTCTTGATAGCTTGTCCAAGTGTCTCGATACCTTCGGACCCAGGGATGTCTAGCATGTCGTCCTCGTATCCTTGGACGACTGTCGTCACTTCTACCCTGCAATATTCTTCTGGAATGTCGTTTCCATGGAATTTACGTCCTGGGATCGCAAGGCTTGTGGCTACTTTCTTTGTACGCTGATTGTTAATACCATATCTTATAACTAGTGTGCATGCCACAGGCCTTGTGATGTCATCAACTGGATAGCGGACCTTATTTCCCGTTGACGCGACAGAGCTTGGGATGGTCGTACCCTCGGTGGAAGCCAGCGTTTGAGCTGCTGGAATTATTTGCATCTGTGGAGTGGTCATCTGTTGAACAGACATCGCACTCGCCATCGCCAATTGCTGCATCAATTCTAGAGGAGGATTCGATAGCATTTCAGACATCAGGCCTTTGAACTCTTTCTTGGCCTCCTCCTTAAAATAATTCGCCATCTCTTCCTTGTATCGATCACGTTTCTTATACAGACCTTCCCATTGTGGTCTGAATCCTTCCTTCCATCCTTCCTTAGATGAGATTCCTCGTACACGACCAGGATGCTCAGGGTTACCGAGACCAGCCGTTAGAATGTCTCTCTCCCTTTGCGGCTTAAATGTTCCTTGGCTCTGCTTAGCTGCAATTGCATATATGTTTTTTGCCGCTTCTTCGACAGTGGGATCATCAAAAGATACACCATACTCAGTTTCCCTTGGTTTTCTAGCACGGATCCAATTAGCTGTCCTTTCACCAAGTTGCTCGGACAGCGTCGGCAACCCTGCAGCCTTCTTCTCGACGTCTTCTTGTCTCCATTTAGGAACCTGACGCTTGTAACCACCTGTGCCAAGGTGGTGGCGGTATTTGTTCTTCTTAGATAGTTCCGAATTTGCCTCACTTAGCGATATGAAATCAGGGCTACTCCTCTGCTCTAGAAATACTGCCCACTGACCTGCTGAGATTTTATATTTTTTTGTCGGGTCTAGTCCTTTCTTTGCAAACTTTGTATTCATCTCAGACCTCCAGTTTCGGAAATTGATTGCAAACTGCTTTATCGTGTATTTTTTCACGAGTTCTTCTGAACCCCTAGGCAAAATGAACCTCGTTATTAGCTTATTCCACATTTGATTCTTGACATCATCTGATACATCTCTCCACTGTCGGATTGTGATGTCAAGATTATCTCTAACTAAGAACCCAAGTGCATTCCGGAACTTAGGCAGTGCCTCTTCTGGAGCTAGGGGCTGACCATTCAGTCTCACGTCTGCGATTTTATATGTCTTGTCAGGAAACTTGTTTAGCCCCCTGTCACCTCTGTTCCGATCGCTCTGCTTCCTTTTCCTTGACCTCTCGGTGGTTGTCTCGGTCGATTCCGGTGCGCCTTGGGTCGGTTCTGGTGCGTCTTGGGTCGGTTCCGGTGCGTCTTGGTATCGTGCCGCAGCTTTTTCGAGCATCGGGCGAAATTGAGACAAGACCTTCTATTCATGTAATAAAATGCACAAGAAATCATGCATGTGTAATAGACATTGTGAAATCAGCTAATTAATTAGGTACACACACGAAATTAAGGATGTATAATTTACCTCATGTTCTTGTGGATCATAAGTAGGGTCACGTTGCAACTCACGCGCAGCGGCCCTATCTATCCTAGTGGTAGGAAAAGGGTCGCTAGGCGTTTCATATCCTTCACTGCTGGATTCTTCTTGAGCAACACTCTTGTTCATGTGGTCGGGCCCTAATCCTTGGTCCTTGGTTGGAGAACTCATTGAGCTATATATATACAAATACATATTAACACATATTAATATAAGCAATAATTAAATTCATATTAACAAATACCCTAACCCTTAACCACTAACACTAACCCTAAGCCCTAAGCCCTAACCCTAACCCCTAATATTTTGATACGGATATTATCGAGTTACGTATAGAGAGGGAGAGTCGTATAGGACGTAGAGAGAGAGAGAGATGGAGAGTCGTATAGAATGTATAGAGAGGGAGAGAGGGAGAGTTGTATAGAACGTAGAGAGAGATGGAGAGTCGTATAGAATGTATAGAGAGGGAGAGAGGAGGAGTCGTATAGGACGTAGAGAGAGAGAGAGATGGAGAGTCGTATAGAATGTATAGAGAGGGAGAGAGGGAGAGAGGAGGAGTCGTATAGGACGTAGAGAGAGAGATGGAGAGTCGTATAGAACGTATAGAGAGGGAGAGAGGGAGAGAGGAGGAGTCGTATAGGACGTAGAGAGAGAGATGGAGAGTCGTATAGAACGTATAGAGAGGGAGAGAGGAGTCGTATAGGACGTAGAGAGAGAGATGGAGAGTCGTATAGAACGTATAGGAGGAGTCGTATAGGACGTAGAGAGAGATGGAGAGTTGTAGGAAATGGCGTTGTTAATGAAGCTTTGATTTTTTTTTGCTTTGCTAATGAAGCTTGATGCATACTCTTTGTGTGAGAGAGACCAAGGACATGTGATGAGAACTCGCTCTGGTCAAGTGGGGTTCCGATGAGTTGCTCTTAATCGAAGCAACGCAAGTGTGTCGTACGTCGTCTTCTAATTTCACTAGCTAATAGTACTACAATGGAATACGTTGTTTGAGACAATCAGACAACTATTTGCCAGGGACATCTGGTAGAGCTCACATAACTCTATAAAGCTAAACGGATAAAAACTGAATTGCTCCATGGCAGAAGTGAAGTAAATCTAGTCTACATTTTATACTAAAGAGTGGAAGCCAAAAAAACATGCTTTCCGCTGCTCTCTCCTCTCTCTCTCTCTCCCTCTCCCTCTCTTTCCTCTCTCTTCTTCCCTCCCTCCCTCTCCCTCTCTTTCCTCTCTCTTCCCTTTCCCTCTCTCTCCTCTCTCTCTCCCTCCACTCTCTTTCCTATATATACACTCCCTCTCTCTCCTCTCTCTTCTCTCTCTCTCCCTCCCTCCACTCTCTTTCCTCTCTCTTCCCTTTCCCTCTCTCCTCTCCTCTCTCTTCCCTCTCCCTCCTCTCTCTTCCCTCTCCCTCTCCCTCTCTCTCACTCTCTGCAGAGACGCGCGCAGGGTTTACACCCTAAACCCTAAACCCTCTCCCTCTCTTCCCTCTCCCTCCTCTCTCTTCCCTCTCACTCTCTCACTCTTCCTAGGCCTAGGGTTTACACGTGCGGCGGCGGCACGTGCGCGGCGGCGGCGCGTGCACGGCGGCGGCGGCGTGCCCAAGCGATCATAGTCGAAGAAGCGAGAGAGAGAGAGGAGAACTTACCTACGGCGCGGGGACGACGGCGTGGACGACGGCGGCTTACGGCGGAGAAGATCGCCGGGGCGAAATTTCGGCAGCCTGACGGTGGGAAGTGTAAAAGACAGGGCGCCAAAGACTTAGCGAAATTTTCGGCCCCCCGCGCGCTCCTTTATATAGGAGATATTTCTACTGGCGGTTGATAATGACAACCGCCAGTAGAAATGCCTTCCACAGACTGTGGAGGCCATTTCTACTGGCGGTTGTCATCGAGAACCGCCAGTAGAAATACCTTCCACAGACTGTGGAGGCCATTTATACTGGCGGTTTTCGTTGTGAACCGCCAGTAGTAATATTTTTAGTATATTATTTTTTATTGTATATTCATACATTAAGTATATAAATTTTTATACTTATTAAATATATAAATATATATATTTAGTATACATAATATATATATATATATATATATTACTTCTCTCTCTCCCTCCTCTCTCTCTCCTCTCTCTCTCTCTCCTCTCCCTAGCTCCTCTCTCTCCCCTCTCTCTCTCTCTCCTCTCTCTCCTCTCCCTAGCTCCTCTCTCTCTCCCCTCTCCCTCCTCTCTCTCCCTCCTCTCTCTTCCCTCTCTCTCCCTCCTCTATCTCTCCCTCTCTCTCTCCTCTCTCTCTCTCTCCTCTCTCTCTCTCCTCTCTCTCCTCTCTCTCCTTTCTCTCTTCTCTCTTTCTCCTATCTCTCTCTCCTCTCTCTCCCTCTCTCTCCTCTCTAGAAAGTCACTAGAATGCCCGTTCTTGTAGTGTTTAAATACTACGTCGTCTCCTGGCTTCGCGTCTCTCGTCACCATTGGTGTGAAGTTCTTTCACAAGTATCAGATCTGGTAAACATCTTTCCAAGTTCTTTCACAGCATGTTCTTTGAAGATGCTTGTTTCTTACTGCCTGATATATATATATATATATATATATATATATATGTATATATATATATATATATTAGTTGAATAGTCCTCCCTGCTTTTATTTTACCTCATGTTCTAGGTGATAAACCATGACCGAGAAAAAGACCACGGCTTCCTCTGACGGCGGCACTCCAAAGAAAGCCAAGGTGGTGGTGGAGGATGAGGAAGAGGCGGGGTTGGAGGATGAGGAAGAGGCGACTGTGACACTATCCGTGGAGAAGGACACGCTGAAGAACGGGCATTCTGGATGTGCAAAGTGCTGCATCCGCACGGACGATGAGTGTTGGACCTGCTCTGAGCGCATTGGCAACAATAGCTCTATCTCCCTCTCCCTCTCCTCTCTAGAAAGTCACTAGAAAGTCGTGTAAAATTACATGCTTCGGTTTGTCGCTAACAATAATCAATTACATGACATGTCCTAACAATAATCAATTACATGACAACTATATAATCTAGGGAGCTATTGTTCTGCCTTGTCCATCGTGGTGTACCCAGGGCATCGAATTGCGTGGGATGCTTCGCTCAACGTTCCTTATCTTGGTTGAATGGTCTATGAAAAGAGACATGTCGTTGAACTGGTTAAAATCCTCTAAATCAGAAACACCATCAACTCCTATAGCTTGTTGTTTTCCAGGAAAAACTACATGCTTCGATTTGTCGGTGCTTTTCTTCTCACTGTTAGAAATGATCTGTTCAGCATAGAAGACCTGTGCAGCACGATTAGCAAGGATCCATGGGTCATCTTTGTAACCTACCTTACTTAGATCAAGAACTCTGACCCCATAGTTGTCTACCGTGACATGTTTGTCTTCAACCCATTGACATCGGAAAACCGAGATCTGAAATGTACCATAGTCTAGTTCCCATATGTCCTCAATAAAGCCAAAATATGTAATAATCTCACCAGTTTCATCATCTATGGTCTCGCATCGAACACCACTGTTTTGTGACATGCTCTTTTTGTCCTTGGACTTGGTACAAAATGTGAATCCACTAATGTCATAGGTTTGCCATGTTGTGACCTGGCGTGATGGTCCAGATGCCAACCCCTTGATGGTTTTTTCTTCTATTGTTTCTCCACATGGAATGTCCTTCACCATTAGCCATGTGTTGAACCGCTGCTTATGTTGCTTCATTACCCAATCAGTCGTATGCCCAGGATTTTGCTCGTGAAGCTCATTGATGTGTTGTTGGATAAATGGCTCTATTATCGCTAGCTGATGTAGGATGCTGTGATGTGCCTCAAGTACTGTATTGTAATCTGGTGGGATGAAAGATTTCTGTCCCATCCTCCGGCTTCCATACAATCTACCCTCGTGTCGTGATGGAGGCAGACCTATTGCAACCTGGTCTTTTAGGATACTATTGCAGAATGGACCTCCAGACTCAATGGCCTCTTCGGTACAGTACCCCTCTATCATGGATGCCTCGGGACGAGCACGGGTTGATACATAGCCATTCAGTATTGACATGAAACGCTCGTACGTCCACATTTCATGCAAGTACATACGCCCCAATGCCTCTATTTGTGGCACCAAGTGCACCACAAGGTGCACCATAATATCAAAGAACGATGGAGGGAAACACATCTCAAACTGTGATATTGTCTCCACTGCGAATTCCTGAAGAGATGCCAACTCATCACGGTCAATTACCTTTTGTGAAATTCTGTTGAAAAAGTAGCACAATCATGTGATTGCCATCTTTAAAAACAAAGGATTTATAGCCCTGATGGCAATAGGTAGGAATGTAGTCAGCATGACATGACAATCATGTGAGTTGTAGTTGGTGACTATCAGGTCTTTCATTGACACAATACTTTGTATGCTAGAGCAGAATCCGGATGGGACTTTCAAATTCTTAAGCCAAACACACATCGCATGTTTCTCATCTACATTGAGATTGTAGCTTGCTGCTGGGAGATGATACTTCCCATTTTCTTGAAGAACAGGATGTAGTTCCTTTTTTATGCCTAAATTTACCAAGTCCATGCGTGAATTGAGCCCTTCTTTTCTTTTGCCCTTTATGTCTAGCAAGGTGCCAATTATGCTTTCAAACACGTTCTTCTGAACGTGCATACCATCGATCGCATACCGCACATCTAACTCTTTCCAGTAAGGCAAGTACTCGAAGAAAATAGACTTTTTCTTGAATATAGCCCCTGGAGCTGGTTTGGCATCCTTCCTTGTTTTTCCGTCTTTTGTCTTCTTCCCGAAAACAAACTTGATATTCCTAACTATTTCAAAAACTCTATGACCTTTATTGTTACCCGATGGAGCAGTAGAATGTAGTTCACCATTATTGTCAAAGTACTTATCCATCTTTCGCATGCGGTACCTGTGTCCTTCCAATAAAAAGCATCTGTGCCTCATGTATACTATCTTCTTAGATGCAGTAAAGGACACGTAAGCAGTTTCATCAATGCATACCGTGCAGCCAACCTTTCCCTTAAACTGGCCTGATAATGTGAAGAGTGCAGGGTAATCGTTGATCGTAACAAAAATAATTGCTCTCAGCGTGAATGAATCTTTACGATACTCATCCAACATTAGAACACCCGTTACCCACAATATTTTCATATCCTCCATAAGGGCTCTAAAAATACATCCATATCAACTCCAGGTTGTGTAGGTCCAGAAATAAGCATGGTTAGCAAAATGTACTTCCGTTTCTGCATCAACCATGAAGGAAGGTTGTATATGGTGAGGATCACTGGCCATGTGCTATGCTTGCTGCTCCTTTCAGCAAATGGATTCATTCCATCAGTACTCAGTGCGAACCTAACATTTATTGGTTCATCGGCAAAGTCTCGGTGGTTCTCATTGAAATCTTGCCACTGCTTCCCATCGGCTGGATGTCGAAGCTTCCCATCGTTTTTGTGCTCATCAGAAGCATGTCAGCTCATAAGTTTGGCATCCTCAGGGTTAGCGAACAAACACCTCAATCGATCGACGACAGGGAGGTACCACATCACCAAAGCAGGAATCTTTTTGAGCGCATAATAGTCTACTTCTTCTTTTTCTTTGCTCGTGGATTTTGAAGTCTTCTTTTTGGCTTTCTTTCGCTTCTTCCCTTTAGACACAGATGCAACACACTCTTCCTCTCGATAGTCTTTATTCGTCTTGTACCTACTTGCACCACACTTTGGGCAGCTCTCCAAGTCTTTATAATCATCACCTCGATAAAGGATACAGTGATTTCTACACGCGTGGATCTTCTCCACGCCCATAGTAAGTGGACTGATTAGTATCTTTTCATAGTACATGTTAGCAGGCACTTTGTTCTCCTTTGGAAGCATGTCTGCGACAATACTCAAGAACGCATCGAAGCCAGCATCAGACAGACCATATCTAGCTTTTAACATCAACAGCTTTAACACAGACCGGAGCGTCGTGAACTCTTTGGTACAGCCCTTAGACTCGTCGTACAAAGGTTCTTCTGCTGCCTTCTTCAGGGACTCCATACCTTTCATGAAGAACATCAATGGATCTGTATGACGACGCAACATTGCCTCTAACAACTCTGCATCTTCCTCGTCCATAACATTTGGCAGAACATGGGTTCTTTCACGTTCATTTCCTCCGGCGTAACCATGATCAGTAACATTTGGCACTACATGTTCGCTCTGTGGAAGAGGTTGTTGTGTCTCGTGAACGAACTGAAAGTTGTCGTCGATGTTCGCAGGGTTTCCAGCTGTATAAGGCGAAGAGCTACCCTCTCCATGCTTTGTCCAAATTATGTAATCCTTCACAAATCCTCGGCATACCAGATGAGATATGATTTGTTCTATGTCATCAAATACAACAGCATTTTTGCAGTCCATGCATGGACAATATATGTGCTTTGTCTTTGTTCTCCAAGCATGGTTCGTAGCGACAACAATAAACTTATGGACCTTAGATATGTATGATGGATCTAGCCTTGATAAGTTATACATCCAGGATATCCTCTCCATCATCACCTGTAAAAAAAGTAACATAAAACACACAAGACACACAAATTGGCAAGAGAAACATATACCAATATTTCCTAACAACTAAATATATCATGGATAAAGAAAATTGGCAAAAGAAACATGAACAACCTTTCTTAGCGACCTTCTTCCAAAAAATAAAGATCAAAACCTCCCCTTGTATTTTGTGAAATCTGGCCTTCCAATAAAAGTTGGGCTGCGCGCGAGCTACACAGTTTTTGTCGGGAAGGATGAAGCATAGGCGGTTGGATCGATTAGGCAACCTAACTACTTTATCTCTAACACATGGTGAAACCCTAGATCCAAAATGTGGCTAAAATGGAGGAAAAATGAACAAAATTTGGCAAAAGAAACATAAGCCAAACTTTCCTAGCAACTAATAAACAAAAAATCTTAATACCCAAACCTATCTCTAACACATGGTGAAAGCCTAGTTTCAAAATGTAGTTAAAATTGAGCAAAAATGAACAATAATTGGCAATTGAAACATAATTAAACCAACCTTTCATAACAATTAATAAAAACAATCTTAATTACCAAACCTATCATCCTCCCTCTCCATACAACACATTCACCATTCATTAAGCAACTAAATATGTGTCATGGATAAACTTATTTGAGAACTAAACATGAAAAAGGAGAGGGAATAGACAAAATCTAACCATCTTAAGCAACCTCATTTGAGGAAATAGAGAAAATAACCTAGCTATACTCTTCTCTCTCACATGTAAAACCCTAGATCCAAAATGTGGCTAAAATTGAGCAAGAATGAACAAAAATTGACAAAGAAACATAAACCAACCTTTCTTATCCACCTTCTTCCAAAAAATGAAGACCAAAACCTCCTCCCTTATATTTTGTGAAATCTGGACCTCCAAAATCGCCTCCAATGGAAGTTGGCTGCGAGCTACAACTCCTGTCGGGGGGAGGAAGAGTGGTATTTATAACAGATAGCACTGGCGGTTGGCTTGAAAAACCGCCAGTGGAAACCTATTTCCACTGGCGGTTCTCTTAACACAACCGCCAGTGGAAACTAGATTTTCACTGGCGGTTCAGTTACACCAACCGTCTCCTATTTCCACTGGCGGTTGTGTTAAGATAACCGCCAGTGGAAATAGGTTTCCACTGGCGGTTCCCAAGCCAGGCCCACCTGGTTTTTTTTACTGGCGCGCGGTAACTAAAACCGCTAGTGATAATTTATGGGTGCCGCAGGCTTTGAACTCTTTTCTACTAGTGATAGTTCCCCATTTTTAGATGGGATTTAGTGTCAAAGTTCTACTTGACCCTTCTTTTTTACATCAATGGGTTGCCAACTAACCTATTTGTATCGGACGAACATAAAGATGGAGCGAGCTCAGGTGGAGCCCCTTAGAGGAGACAGAAGAGAGAATATATGACCAAAAAACAGGACTAGATCCAGCGAGGAGTCCATCGAAGATGAAGATAAATACAAAGGAATGAAGGAGCTAGGAGGCGACAACAAGAGGAGTCATCGAGGTAACTTCGATGGCCTAATCGTAGATTCGACAAGGAGGCGACCTCAAGGGCTTAGATGAGGTGAAAGAATCTCACCGTTGATGGTTGGAGACGAGCAACAATGACGACTGGCATATCTATTCTCTAGCTAGGGTAGGCGCACGGTGATAGAGACTGAATCAAATGATATAGTGGAGAGAGCTCACAGAGAGCACTATATTTTTATACAGTAGGCGGATACGGGGTCAAGCCTGTGGGGGCTATAGACCGAGTCGGCATGTGCCATGTCGTGTCTAAGCCGGGCTATTGGACCTCATACATTTTGTCAACTATATTTTGAGTAGATATTGCACATTTATAACTAGATATCCAAGTAGAAGACAAAATTAGTTGGAGGTAGAACCCAATGGCATATACACCACCCATAGTGGCTACCTCATACTTTCATGGGATACAGACAAATTAAGGATAAATCCCATTTGGAGTGCAAGGCCAAGCCTAAACCTCGATTATTATTATTTTGCATGGATATACATTTCTACATAGAAAGATCCTAATTATGGCTACCTCATACTTTCAGGTCGCAAAGCGTGTAAAAATAAATTTCGTTGTGGGGAAACATGCATGGTGTCCTTTCGAAATTCTAGATCAGATGGTTCCATCTACAGATTGGGGAGAAGAAGTAGAGCAAAAGCTGGTAAACATTTCATAAGGGATTTTGATGAGATAACGATTTACTCCTAATGACACATATGGAACAAGAACACTTTCTATAAAATTTCAAGAGATTTATCCGATATTGTTGTCTTAGGCCCCGTTTCAATCTCACGGGATAAACTTTAGCTTCCTGCTAAACTTTATCTATATAAATTAAAGTGCTAAAGTTTAGCTTCAATTACCACCCTTAGCTCTCATGTTTAGATTATAAATGGCTAAAAGTAGCTAAAAAAGCTGCTAAAGTTTATCTCGCGAGATTGGAACAGGCCCTTAACCGAAGGGGCAGTGGATCAACATCATTTAGCCAAGTCACACTATACTCAAAATGCGTAACTTGCTTTTTTTTGTTTTATTTCCCCCTTCTGTTGTGGGTACCCAGTTTGTTTGGTAGGTCGAGGTCGATCGGCTAGATGTAAGTAGTCTGTTGTTGCCGTCATTATTCCTTTTTCTACTATTAAAAATAAAAAACTCTTGTCGTACTTTTTAAATATAGCTCATGGTATCTAACTACTAACTAGCCATTGATACAAAATTTTAGCCATGGCATGGTCCTACCCGCCAAGGGCTTGTTCGTTTTCAGCTGAATTCATGTGAACTGAATTAGATTGTGTGGGTTTAAATTCATAGTAAGTTAAAATCTCTACTAATTTTTTTCAATCTCATCCAATTCATGTGGTGTAGAAATAACCAAACAAGCCTAAGGAAGAAGTTATTCCTAACAAGCTATGCTATATCCAGTAGTCTCTATATCCTACTCACCATTTCACTTAATATTTTAAACTTCACTATATAAACAATGTAGTCTACAGTGCAAAATAGTGTTTTGTACACTCATATGCACGCTCCATTAGAGACGACCTTTAGGACATATATAACCAAGAGCATTTTGATCGTTTTATCAGACAGAAGAGACAATTAAAAGATAATATTATAAATATAGTTAAGCGACAATATTTATAGAGAGTCATATAGACCATCTCTAGTATTTATTTTAAGTGACTCCAACCGTGGGCATCTATATTGCCAACTTATACCTGCCACCTCCATTTTACTCGGCCTGCAATGGGCCTCCCGTTTGCAACAAAGGAGGATAACTGGCTGTGGCGGTTGGCCCAATTTGCTTTACCCCCATTTCATCAAAGCATCCTGGTCGTCGACGGAACCGCGCCGCCGCAGATTCTCTCGCGAGGTCCGAGCTGGCGGTTGTGTTTGAGACAAATGCCAGACGTACGTGCCAACGCCAGCTAATTTGCCATTTCACTCTCCTCCCATGTAATTTACCTGGAGCCCTGGACCATGTTTCTGGCCTGTTGAAGCCACTACAGTGCAGGTTGGCCACCTAAGCCTGGCTACATTATTACTATCTCACGTGGATTGAATGCGATTAAAAAAAATTTATGAAACATTTTGACTTATTTGGAATTAAAATCCAATGAATATCATCCAATTCACATGGATTGAGAACAAAACGAACAAGTCCTAAATTAGCTTTGTGTGGCCAAATACTTGTGCCTGTTGGGGTCAGCCTTAGACACTTAAGGGTTTGTTCGTTTTAGTGCTAATCCATATAGATTGAGTGAGATTGGATGAGATTGGATAGGTTTAAATACATAGAAGTTAAATTCCTTCTTAAAATTTTCCAATCCTTTTCAATGCATGTGGGATGGAAATAACTGAGAATAACCGAGATATTAAACGAGGCTGTATATGACGTTAACCTTTTAATCTTTTTCGGGACGCGTGGACACAATATAGATTAGGCACGGAGATTCTGCGTGCCCACATTGATCAGTAGCACCGTGTTGACGCCGTTTCGGAGCGTCAAACACTCAACAAGAACCGTGGCGGTGCGCTCTGCACAGGGTCGGACGGTCCGCACGCAAGGGCCGGACGGTCCGCGGCCTGGTGCGAGGCGCGGTGATGCTCTCTGCGCAAGGGTGGACTGTCCGCGGCCTGGGGCCGGACGGTCCGCGGCCTGGTGCGCGGCTAGGGCTCCTGTCTGACGGCGGGACGGTCCGCGCCCTGGGCCGGACGGTCCGCGCGTACGCAGGGGCGGCGGAAGATCACCGACGGCGCCTGGATCTCGCTCCCGGGAGGGAACCCGTCGGGGAGTAGAGATCCTAGGTGGTGTCTAGGCTCGGGCTGGCCGACCTAGACTCCTCTAATCGACGTAGAGCCGAAGAGAGACGAAGAATTTGGGGTTTGGAAGACTAAACCTAAACTAGACTAAAACTACTCCTAGGATAAAATACGAAATAGAAGTTGTATTGATTCGATTGATGATTACAAATCGGCCGTAGACCTCTCTATTTATAGAGGAGGGGGGCTGGACCCTTTACACAACTGATTCCGAGCTAATCCCGTGAATCTAGCTAACAATCGTAGCACAAAACTCGGAACCCTAATCTGTTCTGCGCACGCGCGGACCGTCCGGCCCACAGGCGCGGACTGTCCGGACCGCGGACCGTCCGGCCTCAGGGCCGGACCGTCCGCCAGCTCTTTTATGGTTCAAACATATGCCCCCCCTGCCTTTTGGTGGAGCTGGGCGAACCAAAAGCAACTAACTCGATGTGATCACATCGGTTCTCTTAGGCATCTTGCCACATACTAGGATGGTACTGTTTGAGGAAACGCCCATTCAAAGCCTTTGGTAAATCCTTGCCTTGTAATGTTTGTAGCAAATAGGCGTTACGAGACATCACCTGTTTTACTTTATAAGGACCCTCCCAGCTTGGCGACCATTTCCCAAACTTCCGGTCTTTATTCCTTAGAGGCAAGATGGTCTTCCACACCAGATCTCCTACTTGAAATGACTTTGCTTTGACCTTCTTGTTGTAGGCCCTGGCTACCATAATCTTGTCCTTTTCTATTGCTCCCAAAGCTATCACCCTCTTGTCAGTCACCTCATCAATATTATCCATCATTGAATTATAATAATCAGTGACAGTTAGATCATTTTGTCTGGCGAACCTGACAGCATTCAAACTTATTTCCACAGGCAATACTGCTTCCTGCCCATAGACAAGCTCAAAAGGAGATACTTTAGTAGCACTATGTTTAGATATTCTATGAGCCCATAAAGCTTCGGACAAAATCTTATGCCAATGTTTAGGATTATCAGATATCTTCTTTTTTATCAAATTAATCAATGTCCTATTACTAGACTCGGCTTGTCCATTGGCCTGAGCATAATATGGAGATGAATTAAGCAGCTTAATTCTGTATAATTCAGCAAATTCACGTACCTCCTTTGACATAAAAGAAGTCCATTGATCTATAGTCAAGGTCTGAGGAATGCCGAATCTATGAATAATATGCTCAGTTATGAACTCAATTACCTCCTTGTGCGTCATGTTTTTCAGAGCAACGGCTTCAGTCCATTTGGTGAAATAGTCAGTGGCAACTAACACAAACTGATGCCCCTTTGATGATGAAGGATGAATTTCTCCAATAAAGTCTAATCCCCATCCTCTGAACGGCCAAGGCTTGATGATAGGATGTAATTCGGCTGCAGGGACCAACTGTAGGTCGCCGAATTTTTGACACACTTGGCATCCCTTGTAGTACTTGAAACAATCAGCTATCATACTAGGCCAATAAAAACCAGACCTTCGCAACAACCACTTCATTTTTGGAGCCGATTGATGAGTACCATAAATTCCTTCATGTACTTCGGCCATGGCTAATATAGCATCATCTGGGCCCAAGCACTTCAGCAGGACGTCACTGACTGTTCGGCGGTAAAGTTCATCATTCATCAAAACATACTTGAAAGCTGTTCGCCGAATGTTCTTATATGTCCTGATATTGGGATTTCGTAAATAATTAAGTATAGGTGTCCTCCAATCACTTGCATCGGCTTCATTGTCAGCCGAATCGATTAAGAGAACATTTCTGGTAACCCCGGACGGTCCGACGTCATCACGCGGACGGTCCGCGACCTAGGAATTTGGCTCTGCACTGGTTATCAGAATTTCAGTTTTGTGAAATTTCCCTCTCTTTATCCGATAACCTGATGCATCTTGTGCCAAATCGTTAGCTCTATGATTCTCAACTCTAGAGATATGCCGAATACTGAATTCGTCAAAAGAATGGATTATGCTCCAACATTTCTCAAGATAACTATTTAGAGTACCATCAAGACATTGATATTCTTCTAACACTTGTTGGACAACCAGCTGAGAATCACCAAATACCTTCACATGTTTTACTCCCATACCATTTAAAAGTTCTAAGCCGAATAGGAGGGCCTCATATTCAGCTTGATTATTAGTGCAATAAGTTTTCAATCGGCTAGAGAAGTCAAAGGAGACATTACTTGGTGAAACAAGCACAATGCCAATTCCTTGCCCTTCATTGCAAACCGATCCATCAAAATATAAAGTCCAAGGAGTAATAGTGAGGTATGACATGTCTAGTTCATGAATATCATTAACCCGATGTTCTACAATAAAATCCGCTACGACTTGGCCTTTCATAGATTTCAATGGTTCATAGGCCAAGTCATATTCTATGAGTGCATAAGCCCACTTACCAATTCTACCACTCATAATTGGGTTATGCAACATGTATTTGATTACATCGGCTTGACCAGAAACAGTGCAATGACTAGACAGTAAATAACATCTACATTTGGTGCATGCATAAAACAAGCATAAGCATAACTTTTCAATAAAAGTGTACCTTGTTTCAGCATCCACCAACCTTTGGCTTAGATATGTCACCACATGCTCCTTCCCCTCAGTTTCTTGTGTCAGAACAGCCCCAATAACCTTGTCTTCAGCTGCAATGTATAGTCTGAATGGTGCTCCTACTTGTGGTGCTTTTAACACGGGAGCCGAAGACAAGTATTTTTTAATGATATCAAATGCTTCCTGCTGCTCTGCCCCCCAAGTGAATTCAGCATCATTCTTAAGCCGAAGGATAGGGGTGAAGGCATCAATCTTCCCGGCTAGGTTAGAAATAAACCTTCGTAAATAATTCACCTTGCCGAGAAACCTCTGCACTTCGACCTTACAAGTCGGAGGCCCCACATTCCGAATAAACTTGATTCGGTCAGGGTCTATTTCTATACCATGTTCATGGATGACAAATCCTAAAAACTTACCGGCCGACACTCCAAAAGCACATTTACGTGGGTTCATTTTCAAACCATACCGACGCATTTTATCAAAGGCTTTGCGCAAATCAGCTATATGAGAACTAAACTCAGCCAATTTGACTACAATATCATCAATGTAGACTTCCACAGTGTTTCCTAACAACTCATGGAAGATCAGATTCATAGCCCTCTAATAAGTAGCACCAGCATTTTTAAGACCGAATGTCATGACAACCCATTCAAATAAACCAATGAAGCCTGGACATATAAAGGCCGTTTTAGACGCATCTTCTTCGGCCATGAAAATCTGATTATATCCGGCATTACCATCAAGGAAGCTAATAATTCTATTTCCTGATGCATTATTGATTAATGTGTCGGCTATGGGCATGGGATATTCATCTTTAGGAGTTGCTTTATTTAAATTACGAAAATCAATGCATACTCTAAGCTTACCTGACTCCTTCTTCTCCACCGGCACAATATTGGAGACCCACTCTGCGTATCTGCAAGGTCTAATAAAATTAGCTTCTAGCAGCCGGTGGATTTCGTCCTTGATTCGTGGGAGAAGATCTGGACGAAATGTTCTAGCTTTCTGCTTGAAAGGTCTGAAACCAGACTTAATAGGCAGCCGATGTTCGACAATCTCTCGGCTTAGTCCAGGCATTTCAGTGTAATTCCAAGCAAAACAATCTGAATATTCCTTCAATAGACCGATCATCTCACTTCTAGAATCGGTCTCCAGGGTCTTGTTTACAAAAGTCGGCCTTGGAGTTTTACCATTTCCTATGTCAATCTCCTCCAAAGGATCAGCCGATGTAAACCCCTGTCCTAGTTTATCAAGATCTCTGAATTCCTTTATCATGTCCCCCACAGAGGAATCAGATGATCTTTGTGTGATGGCGGACTTTCCGGTCTCAGGGACCGGATCATCCGTAATACTATCTTTTCGCTGTGGTAGATGTTCGGTCTTCAAGTCCGAACTGTTCTGTGAAAGACCAGACCATCCGGCTTTGAGAGCCGAATTGTCCATGATCAAAGACTCATGAACTTTGTGTGTATTCATCATTTAAACTCTATTTAGGATTTAGCCGATTCTCCATCGGCTCTAGCATTACAGGAATGAAACCTTTCTTATCTATACTTATGAACTGATAATCAGAAAAATCTACTCCTGTGAGACATGTAGCAGTCTCATAAGTCCATAGTACAGGGGCATCGGCCACAGCGATGCAGGCCGATACATCAGCATGTACTTGTTCTACCTCATCGCCTACCCATTGTATTAGCATTTGATGTAATGTAGAAGGTATACATTGGTTGGCATGAATCCAATCTCTGCCTAGAATTAAACTGTAATTCCCTTCTACATCAGCGACGAAGAATGCAGCAACAAGGGTCTTAGTCCCGATGGTTAATTCAACGGACGTGACTCCCCTGGCTTTTATCGAACTATCCCCAACACCGCTGAGGGTCATGTTGGTTTTGACAAGTTCGTCATCTTGTTTACCTAATTTTCTGTATAGTGAATAAGGCATTAGATTTACAGCCGCCCCTCCATCTACCAACATCTTAGCAATCGGTATTCCATCAATGTGACCGCGCACGAAGAGCGGCTTTAGATGATTTACCGATTCCTTTGGTTTAGTAAAGGCGGCTTCTTTAGGACCAAAATCAAACTGGGCAACAACAGGTTCATCGTTGCCGATGATAGTACAATCGGCAGAAAATGTAATAATATTTACATCCATACCTGGGCGTTCTGGAGAAGCCTCGTAGTCGACCAGGTCTTCTCCCAGCAAGTCGTCCTCTTCCATTGATGTTGTCGTGTCGTTGGATGCTTCCTGGTGAACGACGGACGGTCCGCGTGCGGGGGCCGGACGGTCCGCGGCTGGTGCAGGTTGTCCAGAGACTTCCTAGTGAACGGCGGACGGTTCGCGCGTAGGGGCTGGACGGTCCGTGCCTGGTGCAGATTGACTTTCTATTTCTGTGGCCGTTTGTTTTTTCTCAACGGCCTTCGGTCTCCATTTCTTTTGCGGTGGCGGGTATAGTGGATGTGTGTCATTAAATGTCTTTTCCGCCTCCTTCTCCTGGCTCTCCTTTGCTCTTAGGCGCTGTAATTTTCTCTTTTGGGATCGTGTCAATCCCGCTGGGCACCATCGAGGCATGGAGTATTTTGGATCGGCTGTTTTGATGGTAGTCGTATCCTTTTCGGTTGTGTTGGCCGATTCGCCGAAAATCATCGGCCCTTTATTGTCTCCCTGTATGACAACATCTGCGGTGCCTATTTTGATGATGTCCCTTTTTGTTGTTTTTTGAGTTGCTGCAGGCATATGCCCCCCTGCCGGATTGGTCGGCCTTGAAGGCCGAGTAGTCCGGCAATCCTGTTGGGTTTGTGCCTGGTGACCGGATTGAGCAGTGCTCAATCGGTCTTGTACTGGTGGCGTCAACCTATCAAAAACAGATGTTTGGGGTGCCCCCCAGGCGGGGTACTATGGCATCCCAAATGGATATGGTGGCATGCCCCACATTTGATTTAGGACATATGGCGGAGGTAAATATGTGTATGGATATGGCATAGGTGGATATGGAGGTGGAGGTGTCCATGCAGGTATGTTAGGTCTCACTTGTATAGTATGACCTTTCATTTCTTCCGATTGGTGGGGTGGTCCAATCGGCCTGACCTGGCGCTGCTCATGAATGGGCGAGCGGGGTCGCTTTGCTGGCCGGTCACTGGGGCCGGCCTTCTTTTTTACGTATTTAGACAATAATTGATCAAAAGTTGGGCCGGCTTTAACCAACCGACCAGCTGCCTTGAATGTATTTGTTTTCCACGTACCTATCTCTGGTCGTCGTGGTTTGAAAGTACGTGGCCGTTGTAAGTCCTGAGTACGGCCAGACCATCCGCCGGAGCTCTCCGGACCGTCCGGTGGGGTCCCGGACCGTCCGCGCCTACGTGTCGGACCGTCCGGGATACGCAGCACGGGTTCCTGTATCTGTCTCCCTGTCTGCGCTTGCCCTCCAGTACTGGAGGCTGTGATGGTCACCTTTAGGGTCTCCCCTCCATCGGGAGTCTTCTTGGCTACCACTTTCCTGCAAGAAACTTTATGATCCTCATCGGCCTTTTTAGAATTGCCGATGATTGCCTCTTTGCCTTTGCCTTTATCGGCCGTGTTTGGCCGAACCAGGACTTTCTTGCCCTCAAAGTCGATCACGTTCATTGGAAAGGGCTCTGTATCCACCTGCATTTCCTGAAATTTCAATCGTCCCTCATTAATGGCCGATTGAATCTGTCGTCGGAATACATTACAATCATTAGTGGCATGAGAAAATGAGTTATGCCACTTGCAGTATGCACGACGTTTTAGCTCGTCGACGGATGGAACAGTGTGATTTATTTTAATATTGCCATATTTGAGTAACTCGTCAAATATTTTATCGCACTTACCAACATTAAACGTAAACTTAACCTCCTCTTGCCGTTTCTTTTGAACCGGCTGCAAGGAGGAACAAGCCGAAGATTTGGCCTGTTTTGGCCAAACCATTTCGGCAGCATATACTTCTGCTGATTCGTCATCTGAGCTACTTTGGTCGCATTCTACTATATGTACGTTGTGACGCATTATTTTAGCAGTTTCTTTGCTCCGGCTTTCGCAATCCAAAGCCCTCTGGTGTAACTGTGCTAGTGCAAAAAATTGGATGCCTTCTAATCTCTCTTTTAAATAATATCGTAGACCATTAAAGGCTAATCCTACTAGCTGTTTTTCTGCTAGATGAATTTGAAAGCATCGGTTTCTTGTATCGCGGAATCTCTGGATGTAATCATTAACCGATTCGTCTTTTGTCTGTCGCAATGACACTAAATCTACCAAATCCAATTCATAATCACCGGAGAAAAAATGATCATGAAATTTGTGTTCTAGATCCCCCCATGATAAAATGGAATTAGGAGGTAAAGTGGCATACCATGCAAACGCGGTTCCTGTTAACGATAATGAAAATAAACGCACGCGAAATGCCTCCGTATCTGCCAATTCTCCCAATTGTGCTAAGAACTGGCCTATATGTTCGCGCGTGTTTTTCCCTTGATCACCCGAAAATTTTGCGAATTCGGGTATTCTAGTTCCCTGTGGGTACGGGTGGTGATCAAATCGACTGTCATAGGGTTTCCGATATGATTGCCCCCCAGGGACCATGCTTACTCCGAGCTTATCTCGGAACACTCCGGCTATTTCTTCCCTCACTATATCAATGGCAGCCGGTGCAAGACCACCGGCTCTCTGGTCAAACATAGGTGGGGTTGGTTGCATATTAGTATGTTGTCGTTCCCCCCATTGGTTTGAGCTACGTGGTGCATTTCCATTTGCCCTATATGGCTCATAGGTTTGATCGTTTCTTTCCGGCCTTTTAGGTGGGGCCGGAAAGCTTTCCTGGGCTCTGGATCCTGAATTAATGGGTTGATGCATTGCATAATGTGATGGGAAGTGTTGCTGAGACGGGCGAGGATTCAGGTAATAATCCTCCTCAAAAGACTCATGCGCGGACTGTCCGGATACGTACCCGGACCGTCCGTGGTTATATGCGGACCGTCCGTCGTTGTATGCGGACCGTCCGACTGGGTAGTTTGGGTTCTGTGTTGTGTGTGGTGGATCGGGCACATATCTAGGTAACTCATTAAAAATAGGCCCGACTGTTGTTGGCCCGGACGGTCCGCGCTCACGTGCGGACGGTCCGGGCATGTGCAGATCGGCTGATTTGCTGCCGATTTGCGGTTGCTCAGGGTATGTGTCCATCGGCATCCCATAAAGGGGTTGTGACTGGTCGTGACAACCTATAGCCGATGTGTTACGCGTGTTACCTCCTAACTCAACCTCGTGCGAAGGAAAATTGGCGATACTAGATTTATCAAATGTACGTACTAGTCTCTTAAGATCGCTTTGCATACCCCCTATGATGTTCTGCATTTGTTCACGCTGATCTTCTACATAATTTCTAAGAGATTGCAGATCGTTGGTATTACTTACATTGGGGATATCTGGCGTGGGTTGGAGCGAAGCCGGATCCGTCGCCCGATGTCGGACGACCTTGTTGTTCCTGTCCACTTTGAAGTTGGCCAAGAACTTTGCTTTCGCCTCTTGGATCATCCGCTCCTTGTGCTCCTCGAACTGGAGCTGCTCGTCAGCCGGCAAGGTTTCCCAAGTCGGCTCTATGATGTTGTTTGGAGAAATATCAGAGCTATCCCTTGAACCGGCCATTGAGGGCCGATTTGATGAGCTTAGATGTGTTTTCCCCAGCGGAGTCGCCAAAAAATATGTTGACGCCTTTTCGGAGCGCCAAACACTCAACAAGAACCGTGGCGGTGCCCTCTGCACAGGGGCGGACGGTCCGCACGTAGGGGCCGACGGTCCGCGGCCTGGTGCAAGGCGCGGTGATGCTCTCTGCGCAAGGGCGGACTGTCCGCGGCCTGGGGCCGGACGGTCCGCGGCCTGGTGCGCGGCTAGGGCTCCTGCCTGACGGCTGGACGGTCTGCGCCCTGGGGCCGGACGGTCCGCGCGTACGCAGGGGCGGCGGAAGATCGCCGACGGCGCCTGGATCTCGCTCCCGGGAGGGACCCCGTCGGGGAGTAGAGATCCTAGGTGGTGTCTAGGCTCGGGCTGGCCGACCTAGACTTCTCTAATCGACGTAGAGCCGAAGAGAGACGAAGAATTTGAGGATTGGAAGACTAAACCTAAACTAGACTAAAACTACTCCTAGGATAAAATGCGAAATAGAAGTTGTATTGATTCGATTAATGATTACAAATCGGCCGTAGACCTCTCTATTTATAGAGGAGGGGGGCTGGACCCTTTACACAACTGATTCCAAGCTAATCCCGCGAATCTAGCTAACAACCGTAGCACAAAACTCGGAACCCTAATCTGTTCTGCGCACGCGCGGACCGTCCGGCCCACAGGCGCGGACTGTCCGGACCGCGCACCGTCCGGCCTCAGCTCATTTATGGTTCAAACACACCGGTCTTTGAACGGACAAGAAGCGATCAACTTCGATGTGTACAGTGTGCCTGCTGCCATACGCCGGCTCATGTCCCCATCGTATTGTTCTCTTGATCTCTTCTGTAGTTTTCCAGGCTGTGTGCAGTGCAGACGAAAACAAAATGCTGGATGCGCTGCCGCTGGAAATCAGTGGCAGTGTGGTGGTGCGAACGCGCGCCGTCCTCTCAATGAGACCCGTGCCGTGCCGAGAGCCCGATACGCCGCTTGCATGGAATTGGAACCTGTGTGAGGCAGTCAGTCGTGTTCGTGTCCTGGGCATCAGCGCATCACAACTCGAAGGCTGAGATCGCAGTGTTTACTGACGCACTGTGTGGCTGGCTCTGCTATTATTGTCTGCAGCGTCTCGGGAACTCTCTTTTTTTTTGGCTGACACTGTTCTCACAAGCAAACAGCAAAATCTTGTCGCCTATCCTGTGTACAAGCCCGAGGTAGCTAGATCAGCAATGCACAACATCCCGGCACAGTGACAGTGCTGCCCGGCCACCGTCCGTCCGTGCCCGTGCCCCTGCTTCGTCCGTGCAAGCACTGGCATGGCACGCGCGGCGAGCCGGCGAAGCGACGGCAGAGAGCGAGAGAGAGCGTCTGCAGCTGTGGTGAGTGGTGACTCCTCTGGCGTCGAATCGAATCAGGCGCCCAGTTTAGGCAGACACATCTGCCCCTGCGGCTGCGGTGTAGATCCGCCATGATCAGAGCAAATCTACCCGTAAGGCGCAGGATCCTCGCGGCTGGACGCGCCGTGCACGCATGCCGGGGATCTCCACGAGTCGCGCGCGTAGTCAGTCACATGCAAGGACCAAACCAAGGAGGATACGCGGGCAGTTGCATGCACAGTAGATGTGGACATCACACAGAAGAGAAGAGTGTATACAATACAGCTGCCAGTCTTCCATGCCCAACGGAGCGTCCAGAAACACAACTGTTCTGACCGCTCACATGACCACAGCCGCATGCCCGGCATAAACACTACTACCACACGGCCAACAGAGCACCCAGCAGAGCACGGCCACAGCCCACAGCATATATACAGCTAGCCTAGTATCGATCCACCACACTCGTGTCAGCAGTACTTGCGTCGTCTAGTTTTCACTACTACTACGTGACAGGCACTACGAAAGCAGGAAGACAAAGGAGTATGGCTGCTAGCTAGATTTGAGGCCGGCCGGACCAGACGACGGCCGCGTCCGATCCGCTTGCGATTTCAGTCGTCGTCGTCGTCGTCGCAGGCTGTCATCTCGCTTGCTCGATCGCCCGCTGGACAAGCGCAGGGTTCCATGGATCCGGCCATGCGGGCTCGCGATCTTTGGCGCAGAGATTGGTCGCCCCTGCTGCCCTGCATGCATGCCTCTGGACCCACGACTACGAGTAGGTGGTGTTAGGTAGAACAAGCCGCCGGATTTAGCTGCGTTAAGACAAAAGGCGCCCGTGTCCATGCCGCCGCCATTGGCCCATCTGTGGGCCTCTATGCTGGAAGGTGATACTAGTGCTGTATATTTATCTCTCGTCCTCACTGGTAGACAGATTTAAACATATTGGGCCTCCGCCATCTAACCGGTGTCAGTTTCCTGCTTGTCATGTTAGTGTTAGCGTTGAAATATTTCTAGCAGCCTCATCCAAGTTTTAAGCATAAGATCAATATCCTTCGGATATGCTATCTGGTACTTGTTTTCATCCAACCAAATACTCTGAGTGTTTGATGAGCCATATATTTGGCTGGTTTTCAGATCTTGTACTAGATTGTATGCTTGCGTATTGATGAGCCATATACGTCTGAAAAGTTCCAGATTAAGATCTTGTTAGGTCACTAGTCCAATCCTTCCTTATACTATGATGAAGGGGCCAACGATACTTGTCCAACTAATAGCCTACCTACACGGCTACACTTAACACCAAACTAACCAAAGGGAGACCTGAAGAAGCTATTACAATGGGCATACCTGAAGGGAGAAATTACATTAACAAAGAAAAAAAAACATTTACAAATTGTAAGACTTGTCGATTAGGAAGAAGCTCCCTGACACTGTGTACAGAATTAGCTAGGGCCGAGCATGCTGTTCCATTATTTTAGATGCCAAAAGGGTGACTTTGTGATATTAATCCTAATGCCACCTGCTCCGGTGATATGGCATCACCGTATCCAAAAGTTATTTGTAGCTGACAAGTGCATATCCATTCTGACAGGTTCACCTAATATGAGCCTGAAATAACCTTTTCATTTAGAGGACATCAATCACGTTGGTTGGTGAGCTCGGGAGCACCTTTTCAATCCAGCACTCACCAAGCCCTCGCTTACTTTTGGTCACTTTCAATTCGAACTCGAGATCAAACTTTCAGCTAGAGGATTATGCAGAGATGGCCCTTTCAAGTCATGGTCGTAGATCACTTTAACCAGCGGTTAAACTCCTCCACTGTGCAATGTATCTCAAAAAAAGGAACTAACGACGCTAAGAAGATGTTGCCATCGATGCAAAACTGGGCCGTTTATTACAGGAACGAAAATAAAAGGCCCATCACTACAGTGTCAGCCCAAGAGTTTGGAGCGGCATAAGATTGAAGTCCACCAAGGCTCATTTACTATCATTCCACCAGTACTTGCAGTTCTCCCCTCGCCGAGTAGCCGCTTCGCGTTCGTCGGCGGCAACCACCAGTCCACCACCGCAACGGTAAGCATCCGCCTACATGTCTCGCGGGCTAATTGATAGAGGTCCGGCGCCGGTTTCTACGCGTCCTCAGGTCTCAGAATGCAGCGCCATTCTGACAGCTTTTCCCCGCTAGGTTGAGGCGCTCCCCCCCCAAACGGTGATTACCCCCTTTGTTTTTTTTTGCGCAGTTTTGAGATATATATTCTGTTAGGTCGCACAATCGCAGTGACGCTGCTTTAAACAGATCGGATTACTTTGTTTCTCTGTGCTTTAGCCTTAAAACGGGGCTTACCTACACCTAACCAATCCTTCGCCTTTCACAGTTTAGAATTTAGTAATACTAATACACACGAGTGCCGGAAGTGGGTTATTCATTCTACAAGTTAGCTGCTCGTAGTATAAAGTATAAAACACAAAGATATGCGTTACCAATCATGGTTCCGATCCTCATTTGTATACAATTTTAGTTTTTTTTACCATTTAAACGTGTGTGCACGTGTGGTGGTGGTCATGTGGGGGGAGTTGACGCACGACAATAGAAATAGTGGAAATTGGTGCTTTATAGTAGTAGAGACTGTTCTCGTTCCAGTTTGTAGGGTCATGTGTCTAGCAGGTGACTTATGCTGTTTTGTTAGGAGGATTCATACATATCTAAGTCAAGATTTAGTGCTCATTTGTCATAGCTCCATCTCTTGATTCTCCTAGAGAATAAGAACCATTTTTAAAAACCGTTTGGCAAGTAAACTGATTCTTGTCTGATGAAAGTTGGTGGTCTGTGGTGATTGTCTGTTGTTGGGGACTTGTTCTCAAATGCTTCGGATTAAGAACAAGGCAACATAAAAAAGTGTTAAATGGTAAAGCCCTTCGTCCTTTCAAACATTATTTCCCTTCGGGATATACTGTGTTCCGGACGAAGGTCACAACAACATATCTTCGTAAGCACAATGAATTATGACGAAGAATTTACATGCAACATAAAAAATGATATAAACATTTAAATAGTATCACAACATCATTTCTATTTTATCATATAAAAATAGGAACGACTTCAGATTACAAGTGTACCTTCGGATTGCAGGAAGGCAAAAGTACAAGGATGACGGAAAGCAAATGCCAAGTCAGCGTGAACAGTACGAGAGTACTGTTCACCTATTTATAGGCGTGGGACGTAGCCCATGCAAAATTACATTCATGTCCATTACATTTGTTAATGACTTATGGGAATCTATTAAGGCCTAAGTAGTCTTTTTATCTTTAAGTCGGTTCCCCTTTCTGCTATCGCGACGAAGTTTTCTGCCCATAGCTTCGGCTATGCACCATCCTTCGTATAGCTTGGGCTTCGTTCTGACCATACTCCGTGTTCATGATCTGAGTCCGAAGATACCTGTTCATACAATTCACTTGGAAAATATTGTCAAATCATGTTTTTTGAGGACCTTCGGAGGATGAAGGCCCCCAACAGTAGCCCCTCGCAATATTAATCTGTTAGTGATAAATTCAGATTGCGATATGGACGAAGGCCTTAAGCCGAAGGTCCGAAAAAACACCTTCCCTTTGCTAGAATAGCAAAAGCCACTGACACCTGGGACCACACAGTTTCCGTTATATCGAGTGTATAAATAGGAGCCCGTCACATTTGATTTGGCACGCTCTCTTTGCCATCTGTTTTTCCTGCTTATAAAACTTTCTGCCCAAAAATATTTGTTTTCTTTCCTAGTTTTAAGCTTCGGAAGCGAAAAGTAGGATCTCCGAAGAGATGTCTGAGGAGAAGAAGGCTGTTGTCGAGATGAAGCTAAGTCTCTCTGAAGAGAAGAACCTGGGCTTTCTTGAGGCAATGTCGAAGACCAATACAGAAAAGATCACCAAAGAGATTTTAGAAGGTTTATCTGAAGACACTGGTGACAGCGACAGCTACGATGTAGAAAGCGGCGGGGGAGAGTCTGAAGATCGACCATGGCGGCCGAGTCACTCGGTTTTCGGGAAGACCACTATTAAGCAGAGTCATATTGACAATATGAGGGGGAGATATTTTCGAGATATATCTATAGTGAGGGCTGACGCTGGAGAAAAAACTTCTACCCCCGAAGAAGATGAAGTCGTGATCTTCCGAAGCTTTCTCAAGGCTGGGCTTCGGTTCCCCCTGAGCAGCTTTGTTGTCGAAGTCTTGAAGACATTTCAAATCTACCTTCATCAAATTACTCCCGAAGCTATCATAAGAATGGGAATCTTTGTCTGGGCTGTGAGAAGCCAAGGTTTAGAACCAAATGCCAAAAGCTTTTGCAAAATTCATGAGTTGATATATGAGACGAAGCCCTGGGGGAAAGAACAATATCACAACAACTTTGGTTGTTACAGCTTCGGTGCCCGCTCCGGGTCAAGCTGCCCCGTGCCAACCTTTCGGAAGAGGTGGCCCGGTGCCTGGATGACAGAATGGTTCTATGTAAAGAATGACTTGACAGCGCAGGAAGATGTTAAAAGTATCATTATGCGCCCTATCTGGCAACGCTTCGGACTCCGAAAGCCGAGGGTTGAAATGGATGAAGCGGCCGAAGAATGCCAAAGAGCCTTCGGCGTAATCTGCTCTTTTATTGGGACAAGGGATCTGGTCCAGGAGCATATTGCCTTCAGGGTGTGGCCACTTGCAGGAAAGTGGGAAATGCCGAAGGAAACCATCAAAGAGTCTGACGAAGGCGGATTAGTCAGACTAAAATACACATTCAAATACGGGGATAAGTTTGTTGAACCTGACGACGACTGGTTAAAAAGCATTGAAACATTAAGTGACGAACTGCTTGGGGTATATTCGAAGGCCGAGAACACTGCATTATCGGCCGCCTTCGGAGGCCGAAAGAAGAAGAGGCTCAACCGGGTTTTTGATGCAATCGGGTTTGTCTACCCTGACTATCATTATCCGGTGCCGGGCCGCAAAAGAAAAAATACTTCCCCTGCAACAGAAGTTGCCACCAGTGCTACTAGTGAGCCAGCGCCGCAAAGAAAAAAGATGAAGGTGCTCACCCACCGGGCACGTTTTATTGAACCGGCCTCAGTGCCTGAATTTATCGGTGAAGTCTCTTTGGCCACTGAAACTACAGAGCCAGCTCCAATGCCGAAGATCGAAGAAAAAACTGAAGTACCTTCAGCAGAGAAAACAGAAAAACCGAAAATTGGACCAAAAATATCAGAAATCTTAAGTCCTTCAGCAAGTGTTGAAACAACAATAAGAAATCAAAAGGGTCCATCGGTAACCCCGAAAAGAAAAAGAATGGTGAACGTGCTAGATGTTTTGGAGACAATTAAGTCTTCAAGCATAACTCCAAAGAAGTCTGTTGAACTTTCTGAAGTGTCTACTGAAGCTTTTGAAGCTTCGAAGCAACAACTTGAAGCTGAAGCTGGTACTTCAGAGCCCACCAAGGAACAACCTTTGGAAACCGAAGAAAAAAATAAAAATGCCAGAGCCAATCTTGGTTGAAGAAATTGACACTGCTGCCCCCGAAGCTCCTTCCAACATATGCGATTACATTGTGCGACATGCTTCGGGTAAAAAATTATCGGAAGAAGAGATTTATGAAGCCAATCACTATGCCAAAGAATTAAAATATCCGAAGGGGGCACTAGTGTTCAATGGGACAAACGAAGATGACTTCCTATACTGTCTTCCTGACAACAAAGAATTATCTGTCTGCCGGGAGATGGCTAGGAGTATGGGGTTTCCGAAGCTTGAAGCTAGACTATGCGCTATGACGAAGGAGGATCTTGCGGATAGCCTTGCATATAATAGTCTGAAGGTGCGAGAATTGCGTATTTTGGAAACTTTATGATTCGAAATCTATTGTTTTATTCTTTTACTAACTTTTTACATATAGGGATTAATACTAAGCAACGCGCTGAGAGCGCAAAAGAGTGCCGAAGACGAAAGTTATGAAATTGCCTTCAACAACCTTCGAACAGAGGTTATCAAACTAAGGAACGAAGCTCTGGAAAAGGACAAAATTCTAGTTACACTAGTGGATAAAGTAAAAGAGAACGAAGCTACATCCAAAGCCCAAATTGCAGCCCAAAAGCACGAGATTGACGATCTTCGGAAGCAATTGGCCCGGGCGAAAGAAGAACGCATACTTAAAGAAACGAGGCGGGAATGTAGCGACCAATGGGCTGATCATTTGGAAGGAACCGTTGAAGAGCTTCGGTCTTCTAAGAAAAGGTGCTACGAAAAATCTATGGAATGTGTAAAGAAAATAAAATCCAGCTTCGCCAGCGTTGGCGCATTTTCGAGTGAAGAAGATTTTGTGAGAGGTAACCCAGAAGGGCCGATAGAATGGATCTGCCACGAAGCTGAAGCTTTCGAAGAAATTCTAAACAGTCGAGGAGACATTTGCGCCTTCTCGGGTGCCAGGGGGATTGCTTCTATACTTGAGAGAAAAGGCTGCGATCATGTTAAGGTTCTTGCACAATCCGAAGCCAGCTTATCCTCTGAAGATACTAAAGACCCCTCGGCCGAAGCTAGCCAGGCTGGTGGTAAATTTTTCACCGACGTCTGGGACAATGGTGGCTGAGAAATGGCCCAAGAAATCATTCAGAAAAGTGAGAAAGGCATTCACGACGCTAGAGAAGTAGCTAAGGCCGCTGACAAAAGCTCAGAGCCCGAAGGGCAGTTAGGTATTAGCTAATGGTTTTTATTGCGTTGTAATTTTTGATTTTAAACTTCGTTCACGATTTGTAATAGCAATGTGGCCGTATCATGTTCTCCTTCAGATCCTACTAAAGCGTCTCCGGGCCCTCACCCGAAAGGAGACGAAGAGATTAAAAAGATGGCTGAAGCTATCATGGACGAAGCTGTTAACCGACTCCTGAACGAAGCTGCCGAAGCTGTTTTGAGAGAAGATTAAGCACTTTTGTAAAGACTTCTTGAAATGAAACATGTGTGACATTTTGTAACCCTGTGATATATTTGCTTTTAATGACTCGATTCTTTACGATGCATGAAACTTTACATACGTACCGTTTTTGAGGCTTCGGCGAAAAAAAACACCTTCCCTTCTTTTCATGCTTCGTGAAGATAGAAAAACTTTTATGCACCACGACAATGTTCATAGTGCTCTGATGAAGGATATTCAAGCTTCATGAAAATAGTCTCCGAAGCTATATTCCAAAGATCAATATTGTATCCCCTTGTAACTTAGCACGATTTTCACTTTCTCAAAGTATCCTTCCGAAGGTTGATACCGTGTTCCCTTCTTTTGCCATATGCAACATGATGTATGATGCTTATGTTATGCAAAATGATGTGATGATGTTATGTTATGTAGATGGCATTTGTTCCGAAAATACACACATATCCCGTAAAACACAAAATATTTCTGTATCAGCGCTGACTTTTCGCTGTAAGCTATGCATTCCCTTAGGAACGTCTTTGGAGCTTCTTCGCCTTTTACTTAGGCGGTATCAGCGTTGACTTTTCGCTGTAAGCTCTGCATTCCCTTAGGAACGTCTTTGGAGCTTCTTCGCCTTTTACTTAGGCGGTATCAACGTTGACTTTTCGCTGTATGCTCTGCATTCCCTTTGGAACGACTTTGGAGCAGAAAACTTACACTGCGTTCCCTTTGGAACGACTTTTTGTTGCTTCGAAGAATTCTCAATAATTCGAAGGTCCTCCTTGTTATCGCAAATTTTTAAGCTTCAGCAACTTGAGCCTGAGAAAATACATTTTCCTTGTAGCAAGCAAAGAAATTTTTACATGAAAACTAAAAAATGTCCTTTATTACACAGAGAATAGAACTGAAAGGAAAAAAACTGGTAGGATATTTGTCAATAGATGTGCTTCGACTCTGGCACAGTGCTATTGACTGTGCGAGCTTCGGATTGTTCTCTAAGATCCCTTTGGTGTGGAGCATATTGGCTCCCTTCTGGCTGCTGGCCTTGTTGCAGCGGTGGTGGAGGCGGAAGCTGTTGCCAGGAAGCTTGAGGTTGACTCGCCGAAGCAACAGAAACTGCAGGGTGGTTGCCCATGTATTCTGGGATATAGGGCGGATGGTATGAAGCAGTATGCATGACCTGCTTCGGCTGAGCTTGTTGTGCTGCAGCTTCGGCTATCTCCTTTTGCTTCTGGATGGTAACATGGCACATCCTGGTAGTATGGCCCTTGTTTTCACCACAGAATAAGCAAAACACTCTCCTTGGTTGATCTCCAAATCTTCCGCCGAAGCCCCTGGCGCCTCTGCCTCTTGGAGCTGGTGGCCGGAAGAAACTTTGCTGTTGCCCCGAAGTCTGTGAGGAGCACTGCGGCCTGTTCTGCTGACTCCCCTTATCATCATTTTGAGTAGAGTTGTGGATGGACCTGACATGCCTCGGATAGAATCTTCCTCCGAAGCCCCTGGTCATTTCAGAAAACCTGAAAGCCTCCTCCCTTCTTTGACGAAAATCGTTGTCGGCACGAATATACTCGTCCATCTTCTGGAGCAGCTTCTCCAAAGTTTGAGGAGGCTTCCTAGAAAAGTATTGAGCTGAAGGTCCAGGCCGAAGTCCCTTGATCATGGCCTCAATGACAATTTCGTTGGGCACCGTTGGTGCCTGCGCCCTCAAACGCAAGAACCTTCTGACATACGCCTGAAGGTATTCTTCATGATCCTGAGTGCATTGGAACAAGGCCTGAGCAGTGACCGGCTTCGTCTGAAACCCTTGGAAGCTGGTTAACAACATGTCCTTCAGTTTTTGCCATGAAGTGATCGTTCCTGGACGAAGGGAGGAATACCAGGTTTGAGCAACACTCCTGACAGCCATAACAAAAGACTTTGTCATGACTGCAGCATTGCCACCATACGAAGATACTGTTGCTTCGTAGCTCATCAAAAACTGCTTCGGGTCTGAATGGCCATCGAATATGGGAAGCTGGGGCGGCTTATAGGACGGAGGCCAAGGTGTAGCCTGCAGCTCAGCGGACAGGGGAGAAGCATCATCGAAAACAAAATTTCCATGATGGAAATTGTCATACCAGTCATCTTCGTTGAAGAAATCCTCCTGATGAAGGTCTTTTTGCTGAGGCCTTCGGTTCTGCTCATCGTGAGTTAGATGGCGAACTTCTTCAGAAGCTTCATCTATCTGCCTTTGCAGTTCAGCTAGCCTGGCCATCTTTTCCTTCTTCCTCTGCACCTGTTGATGAAGCATCTCCATATCCCTGATCTCTTGGTCTAGCTCATCCTCCTGAAGCGTCGGGCTGACAGCCTTCCTCTTCTGGCTTCGGGCCTCCCGAAGAGAGATAGTCTCCTGATTGTGGTCCAGCGGTTGCAGGGCTGCAGCCCCAGTCGCTGAAGCTTTCTTCGGCGCCATAGCGAAGGTTTATGGCTTCCGAAGGTGTTCAAAAAACTCAAAGTGGAAGTGAGTTCACCGGAGGTGGGCGCCAATGTTGGGGACTTGTTCTCAAATGCTTCGGATTAAGAACAAGGCAACATAAGAAAGTGTTAAATGGTAAAGCCCTTCGTCCTTTTAAACATTATTTCCCTTCGGGATATACTGTGTTCCGGACGAAGGTCACAACAACATATCTTCGTAAGCACAATGAATTATGACGAAGAATTTACATGCAACATAAAAAATGATATAAACATTTAAATAGTATCACAACATCATTTCTATTTTATCATATAAAAATAGGAACGACTTCAGATTACAAGTGTACCTTCGGATTGCAGGAAGGCAAAAGTACAAGGATGACGGAAAGCAAATGCCAAGTCAGCGTGAACAGTACGAGAGTACTGTTCACCTATTTATAGGCGTGGGACGTAGCCCATGCAAAATTACATTCATGTCCATTACATTTGTTAATGACTTATGGGAATCTATTAAGGCCTAAGTAGTCTTTTCATCTTTAAGTCGGTTCCTCTTTCTGCTATCGCGACGAAGCTTTCTGCCCATAGCTTCGGCTATGCACCATCCTTCGTATAGCTTGGGCTTCGTTCTGACCATACTCCGTGTTCATGATCTGAGTCCGAAGATACCTGTTCATACAATTCACTTGGAAAATATTGTCAAATCATGTTTTTTGAGGACCTTCGGAGGACGAAGGCCCCCAACATCTGTTTTACCCTTTGCAGTCCAACTTTGTTACAAACCAATAACAAGAATGCATATGCGAAAAAATTACGAAACAATAACATATAAAATATTCCCATTATAGTAATGCATAAAATGATCTCAAACCCGGTGTCCCATCCTAATTCGGATTCCTTCGATAATCTTTTCCAATTCGTGTACTCAATCCTCATCTTGTCCCATTTGTTCTTGAACCGCATTTTGGTGTAGGAGAACCCAGTCTTTTCTTTGAATTTGTCCACCACATTTTTGTACCCCGCTTTATTCAAGTGGGTGCCGGAACGGTTGTGAGCCTTCACTTGTTCGGTGAACAATTCACACACTAGGGCGGTGTTCTCTTCATTCCAATCAACATTATCACCCATATTGCTAAAAAAATTAAAACCTAGAACAAATATGTGGACAAATAGATCTACCATATATGAAATTAGTTCGTACACAAGTACCATTGCGCGGGCAGCTATCAACACCACTACGACTTCCGATGGACAAGAACAAAGCGCAGCAGCAGCACCTCTGGATCGTAGGAGAAGAGCAAAGCGCAGAAGCACCACATATTGGAGCCTTGGATCATAGGAGATCATACATAAATAAAAAACAGGGAGCCACGCCTCTGGCTTGGCAGAACGGGTGGCGTCGGTTGCGCGTATCGTAGGGGCGGCGGACGCGCGTAATGCTGGACATGGGACGGCGAGCACGCAGGACGTAGCAGCGGCTGCGGAGGCGCTGGAGGTAGGGCGGCGGGGAGGCGCTAGAGTCGGCTGCCCAGTCGGTGACCGCAACAAGTGGATTTAGAGTCATAGTGCTAAAGGAGTTAGCAAAACACTTCAATCCCTGTTGTCAGGCCATGGAATCCAGCCTGGCGAAGTGGGTGTCTGTAGTTGGAATGCCAGAGCCTACTCGGGTATGGAGCCAAGGATGTCGGACAACCCAAACAGTCTAGACGTCACCATCATGGCCTGGAGCGTCTAGAGTTGTTGTTTCTGTTACTAATGGCCACCAGGAGTCGTGCTGAGCCTCATGGTGATGCTGCCCGTTGACGGGTTGTCGAAGGTCAGCCAAGGAGTGTTACCCCGATCACGTCCTTTTTTCTTGCCAGATCTTGAGGTTGGTGCGGGCTGCCTTCTGGTCCTAGAGGAGTGTGCCGAAGTAGAGATTGGGGTAGCAACCGTGTGGGTGATGGGCGAAGGAGTGGCGATGAAAGCCGTCAGAGCAGCAGCATGACCAGTGGCGGTCATCTTGTGATTTTCCAAAACAAGATCAACATGAACCTTGAGGAAGCATGGAAAGGGAGAGTAGCGTCGGATGATGGCCTTGACGTGCTCAAATTTCTTGTTCAGGTCTCGAAGAATGTTGAGGACGAGTATTCGGTCGTTGATGGGAGTGCTCAAATTAGCCAAGGAGTTAGCCATCCCCTTTAGCTTGTAACAGTAGTCACCGACGGGGAGGTCGCCCTGGACAAATATGTGAAAGGTAGTGTCAATGGAGGGTGTGGGTCTCATGATTCTCGAGAACCTGATTCTTGAGAGCGAGCCAGAGGTGGCATCCCATGCGATTGTGCTCCCTAACGATCTAGCACAACTCTTCGGACATGGTGCTAGAGATTCAACAGATGATGTTGCCCATCTGATCCCAGCTGTTAGAGTGGACACACTAACCTGTTCAACCCAAAAGTTTAAAACGTTAGGACAAGGTAGGCAATCCACTTATAGACTTCAACACCAGCATGAAATGGTGTTTGACGGAGGGTTAGACAAGACGCGGTCGACTATGTCATACCGCTTGAGAGCAAACAACACATGATCACGCTAGCAGGCTTAATTGTTGGAGGATGCAAGAACGATCGTCACCAACGGTCGGACGCCGGGAATTGTGGTTGTCTGGATGTGGCGGTTGGCAACATCGACGACCTCATAAGTTGTGGTGGGGGTCGTCATGTGAGGGTGTGCTCTAGGGTGGGGGCTGCAACCGTGGGGTGCTATAGGTCAAAACCTTGTCGCGCGGCAATGACCTCCTGATCGAGGAGAAGGGTGGCTACAGCCTGAGCCACGACGACCATGTCATCGATCTTCTTGCGGAAGGTCGTGGCCTCCTTGGTGTGGGCACACTCCTTGGCAGTCGATGAGGTTCTTGTCGTGGGTGCAAGAGGAGATGTGTTCCGTTGCTATGGCAACACGACACAAGGGTGGCGACACGAGGGGTGGCTGCCCTAGAAAGGCGGTGAGATCTGCTGGATACCTTGGAAGATTTTTTCAAGATCAGGATGGTCATTACACTTTTACATACTTTTTTCTCGAACAATGCACGAGAGTTGTGTGTCATTTCATTTTAGTAAAAAATGCTGCGGGAAATGTCATTTGATTTAGAAAGGAAAAAATACAGCTCCCTGGTGCAAAACAAAAAAATAGGTCCTATGACCTATATTATATACAGATAAAAATAATCTAAAATAGGTTCTTTTATATTTGATCTATTATCATATTCTTGTCCTCTCATATTATCTATTTTAAACTCAAGATTTTGCAGTTTATTTTATAAAACATCGTACAACATTTGCCTTGTTATATTATTTATATTCACAAAACTAAAAAATTTGGGCCCCTAAGAATTTGTGGGGCCTATGCCGTCTCCCCAGTTGCATTTGGCACTGGACGGCCCTGGCGGCAAATGTATAGAGACCCAACCCGAGTACTGGTCATGCCCCTTAGGGATTTACAAAGCACAACAAAAGAACGACTGGATTCAGCAGCACCTAACCGGCTGGGATTAGGGACCTGCTGAGGAGCTCTTGTATACCAGAAGCTCCAGCGGCACAGCATAGGAGGCAAGCAGGATTTGAACATTTGGCTGTGCACCCTCAAACACACGGAAGTTCCTTAATTTCCAGATCTACCGGGTGACTAGGATACGAAGAGTGTTAAGTTCCTTCCGAACATTCTTCAGTGCCAACTTGACAGAGCGAGCCCAACAGGGGAAGAAACGAGTATCTGCTACCGTTGGTGCAGTATCGGCCATGCTCAAAGACGGCAGAATCACGACCCAAACCCAAATCTGCCTGGAGAAAGCACAGACGATGAGAATGTGTTGGAGGGTCTCGTCAGCTTGGTCACACAAAGGGCACACCTCCGGATGAGGGAGATCATGTTTTGCGAGGCGATCCACAGTCGAACACCGATTGTTTTTAGCAAGCCATAAAAAGAATTTGCGCCGAAGAGGTGCTCACCTTTTCTAAATTCTTCTCCACTGGCCAAACTTAATGGAGCCCTCGTAGAAAGCAGACTTGGCTGGTTTGCTGGTGTAGAAGCCAGATCAGGTAAGCCTCCAGCCCTCCACCGGTGTTGGTCAGACTTGTGGTCACTATATTAAAAGAGGCTCTTCAAAACGAAAATTCGACAGTTTTAATTTTTTCGGGGGGCTATTGTTCCAGAGATATGCTCTTAGCAAAAGGTCGTTACCACTCGATTTGACGTAGAATTTTATGTTCAGGTTAGTCCTTGTTCGAAACAATAGGAACTTGGTATTGGTTACAAATTCCAGGCATTGTTGGTGTCGTCTAAGCTCCATCTAAACTTGTTGAAAAGCGTGAGTTCTATTCTAGTCAGTAGGTATAGCTTATGAATTCTGATTCAACTGCATTTTATAGTTTAGAACGCCAAAACGGTAAAACACGGTTTCAATCTCTAGTTAGAGTTTTGACGTTTAAATGTAGTTTTAATAACACTGATAGATTCTGAATTCTGATTCATTTGTGTGTGCTGAAGGATATGTTTGCTGAGCTGCGATTCAACATGAGGAGACATTCATCTCTGGAAGGATTGAATAATGTGCTAGTTAAGTTTGAACACAATGAGCATGTGGCTGCAGCTAGGAAAGGTGGAGATGCAAGTTAGTTGGACAGCGAATCACAGTCGAAACGATCTGAAAATGTTGTATTTGATGTCAATGACAATATGACCTCAAACATGCCCAAGAAAGAAAAAGGTAGGGACCATGACGAAGCAGGAAACTGTGAGAACTCTGCAGTTAGCACAAGCAGATATTAGAATGGTCATGAAGATGAGGAAGATTTTCCGCGCTAAGAGAGATTGGATGACAGGTTGGAAAAATGAAGATTGCATCGAGGACATTGCTGTATGTGTTGGTTCCCATGATGAAGAGGGAACTGTTGAGGTTCGACAGAAGAAGGTGCAGGTTGACCCTAAGGATCAAGAAGGCTTTGACAGGGCGCTGAAAGCCATTCAAGCTTGGAGTCACGTAAGGTGACTACTGAAGCAGCGGACATTCAAGCTTGTGTGGGAATCCGGTGGTGTTAGCGAGGTGTGCTTTCAAGGTGCTTGTGAAGGAAGGGCATAAGCAGCAGACAAAGCAAATGCCCATCCGGGGGGGACTGCCCCACTAGTGCCAGAGCAACGGAGTGCTGCTGAGCTCGAGAAGCAGAACATCAAGCGGAAAATTCTTGGATACAACGAAAGGGAGGAAGAAGAAGAACTGAACGGAGCGTTCGCCAGGAAGTTGGAACGGCTGGTGTCAAGGAGGAAGGACTGACGAGCCCCCTGCTGGTAGCGTTATCTGGGACGGCCCAAACAGAGGTGGTGGTGTACAGTGCAGCACAGCGGCACTACTTGGGTTGCTGGTGGGTTCTTCCGTGGCTACGGAAGAAGGTGAGCTGATGCCACTGCGTTCATGGTTTGGTTTGCCCCAGGAAAGAGCCACCTCAGTATCGTTCCATGAACGTATTTGCATCAGTGGTTGTGCGACGTGGGAACGGTTTGCATCAGGAGTTGGCGCGTGGGTATGGCTGTGGTATGTTATGTTGCTATGCTTGTACATTGGACCGTTTTCACTACCCTGGACCCTGGACTGATACCTTGCAGTGGAACCCTGGACCCGGCGACCTTGAACAGCTAGTTGACTTGTATGTTTGCTCTGTCAGATGTCAGGATGCTTATGCCGCGCAAGATCTGAGCACGAGAATCCTCGTACATTTTTTTTCTTCAGATTTAAAGTCTCTTCTTCGCTGCCCTGCTTACTCATTTTATTTACGCTGCACATGCTCCTGGTGCCTCCTATTATCATGTTCATGCTTTCAACCCTCCATGATTATTCTTTCCCCCCCCCCCCCCCCCCCCCCCCCCCCCTGTACACTGCCATCCGTGCATGTCTGCCATGACTGGCATTGCTCGCTCCTTCCTTTGCGCCCAACAATTGCGAGGGAGCCAGGGAGTGACGAGCCCGACCGCAATCTCTCGCCCAATGGGGTCGCGCGGCGGTGCCCAAATTGGTCTGGTGGCGACGCCCACCACGGCACGCACGAACCTGCTGCTGTGACGTGTCAGACGTCACGTCCGACGCCTGCAGACGTACAGGGAAGGGCATCTGGAACGAAGCGCGTCCATGCATGATTTTTACGGGTCGGAACCCAGCGCGCTCTGTGGCCTCCCTGTTCTTTAGTTCAGGCTCGCACAGGCACCGATCGGATAACCTTTGTTGTGTGCCTAGGGAGGCTGCATCGAAGTGCAAGAGCTCTGTCACTCACTAGTTCAAGTGTTGGAGCAACGGAATCGGAATCGATCTCAGAGGGCCTCCTTTACGCGGATATATGGAATCGCGCGGCCCCCCGCCTGGGCGGATCGGATCCATGCCGGCAACACCCACGCAACGCCATGCCACGCATACCGTCCAGAGTCGCAGGGGCAAGCGCAGGCTGGGAGCGAGCGAGCGAGTGACAGCTGCGGCGAGCAAGTTGCAGGCAGCGAGGAAAGGCGGCCACCCATAGTTGCGGGAGCACCAGCGCACTCTGCCGGCGAAAGACTGAGAGGGAACAGTGCCTGGGTGGCCTCTGGAATCTCCGTGCCCCAAGTGGATTCTGTCAGCGTGGCTGGCACTCGCTCGCGCCCAGCCTTTTTTTTTTCTCCTCTCTCCTGCAAGGCCTGCAACCAAGGAACCTGATGTGCTCGGAGGAGGCCACCCCCGGCTTTTTGGGTGGGGGTTTTTTTTTTTCCGACTCGTGGAGGGATCTGGAATACTAGAAGCAAACGATAGGCGTTAGATTCTGCGCCAAGTTGGTGTTGGTTTCATCGCCTCTATATTTTGCCCTGCATCTTTTGGCCGGACCGAATAAAGCGCTCCCGATCGTGGCTCCGGCTCCCACACGCACACTCTCTCTTCTCTGCCCTGCTTCGCCCTGTTTAGAATGGATAAAGCCAGCGCGGCTCCAAGTAGTCCAAGCATCATAATATAGATATATTTGGTTCGCTACCTAAGTTGCTACACTTTATATAACTTTTAGTTCTAAGATTAGTTATTCAATTCGAATGACTAACTTTAGACAAAATATAATACATTTAGCTACAAACCAAGCAGGTCCGGATCCTGCATGTGCCCGTGACTTCAACTTCATCTGTGTGGTTCGCTACTTCGCTCGGTGGAACGACGGGTCGCCGTCCTACCTACGCGGCTCGGGTGCCAGTGCCACAGGGTGGTGAGCGATGACGCCGGCTACAGCTTCCACTTCCAGGCGCGCGAATCAATACGTAGATAGAGACGTCGTCGTTGCTGAGCCATGTTTGTTGTCCGAGCCGAGCGTGACGGTGCCCCCAGGAAAACGGACGTGGCGCTGCAGCGGGAAAGGAAGAACGCGTGCCCGGTGGTGTGATGGGCTAATGGGCCGCATCGTGGTTTTCGGTGGGCCCAGGGTCCCACCTCCGAGGGAGGGAGCGAGCGAGGGAGGGGGTCAAGGGACCACCCGACCCGAAAGGCCGAAACGGGCAACGCTGGGCCACTACTACTGTAGTCTACAGCTGGCTGCCTCTCATCTCATGCACTCACTGCCGACTCTGTGTCGAGTGTTGTAAATACACGTTACTGTACTGTAGAATATGGACAGAGTATAGTTTAAAATGCGGTCAAGATGTACTATCATGTATGGACCGGTGGAGTGGAGTCGCTCTTTTATTATGCTTCTGTGCTTGTGCTGCTTGGATTAGTGACCACCAGCGCTGCATTGCATTGCAATTCCGGACAGTTGAGTGTACGTTCCACACGATCGCCGAATAACCGGAACAAGGGTGTCACTGCATGTACAACCTGCACGGTATTCCAGGTATAAGACACAACTAAAACACAACATAATATAATGGTCATGTCTAAAACATGTGTTTTACCATATTCATTGTATCAATCAGAGCATTCAATAAATTAAAGTGACCAATCAGCTAGTCTTCTGTCTCGAACATAGAGCTAAAACACTGTGTCTTCGTCAGATACATGTCTTGAGTTTTTTTACATTCACCCCCTAGACACATTCTAAGACACAACTTAAAGACACCCACTGTACATGCTCCGAGTGGAGCGTTTTTTTTTTTTGTATTTTTCTCTGGTGTTTGTGCCGGTCTAATTTCCGGTACACCAAACTCCAAAGTTTAAAACGGAAATAAAACTGCACGTCGCGAGTCGCGTCCTCTCACAGAAGGAAGGAAAAAAAAAAGATATGGGGGCAAAAAAGAGCAAAGGCAGATCGGTAACAAAAAGTCGCCCAAGCCCCTTGAGCCAAAAGCCTAGAACGAGATTCTGCGAGGAAAGTCAGCTGGCACCGGCTGCAGGTTATTAGCGGAAACTAGTACTATAAAATATGTATGTTGCATGGAAATCCTCCTGGAACAACAAACAACACTTGTTCCGCCGCCTCGCACCGTTTTATTTAAAAAAAAAGGAAATACACCGAAGCTTGGCGACACGTGACAGGCTGACTGACACCACGCTGCCTGCGTGACAGTGTGCCGTGGACCACGCACCAACGTTTAACACGTTGGCCTGATGCCCTGATCGGATCTTTGCAGCCGCCCAGGTTGCTGGCAGTACAGTTTTTTTTAAGAGAGACAGCGTGCAGTACGTGGCAGGAGGAGGCCTCCTCCTCCTGCCGAGCGTGTCCGTCCAGATCCGTGTGATGCACAGCACAGCGCAAGTGCGCGACAACACGCCACGGACGAACGGCAGCGCCACGATTGTTGTTGGTAGCAGTACCATTCCACACTGTACCAGCACTACCCGTACCAAGATGGGGCCGGTCTGCACACAATAATGCGCGCGGGGTCGAGCGACGCGACGCGATGCGATGCACCGAACCGAACCTCTATCTCACACACACAGACACAGAGAGCGAGTGTGTGTGTGTTATGGGACGGAATGGAACGCAACGCCCGCCCGCCCGCCCCGGAGTGGGCCGTTCCCGCTGGGTGCCGTCTGCCCGCGGGCGCCGCCGGCCCATGCCTTTTTTTATTTAGCGTTTATTAGGCTAGGCACGCGCAGGTGGACAAGCGGCCGAGCCACGGAACATTATTGCACGGTGGCGATTCGCGTTGCGCGGAACGGGTTGCCATGCCCAGATTCTCTGGTCTTTACCAGTGGCCGGGCTTGACACGTGCCGACGGAATGTGAACCTGGTCCTGGTCCTCCCAGCAGCAGAAATCTCTGCTGATTCGTATTCAAAACAACATTATACTCTACTACTACTACTACTAGCCAATAACACCCGCCACCCACTTACTATGGTAAACTCGATCGCTCTCGCTCCTCCACCGAACTGATTCCCTGCAACGGTCACATGTGGCGCTCTCGGCTTTTGTTTGCGTGATCCTGTCCGCGAACGCCAATTTGTCTCAACTTGCAGGCCCTGCCCGTCAGATCTTTGCTCTTAACGGCCAGGATCGCCCCTGGTGTTGGTGAATCTTATTGTGCTTGTGCGCAGGCGCCGACGGGCCCCAGGGCAGATATAATATTCCGCCTGCTGCTAGAGCTAGACGGTAACTGGAGTAGCTGATGAGTCACGCTCAAATAGCGTGCTGCCTTTACATGCGATCTTAGTTTTGGTTCTCGGGAAAATTTAGTAGGATCCGACTCCAAGTCCACATTCACATCAAAAGGGAGCTTCTCCAATCTCCATGACAGACAGAATGGAACGGCCACTCAGCCTCAGGTTGCAATAGAAGAAAAAAAAAACATCTAAAGGAGAGTCAAAATTATATATATATATATATATATATATAAGTTTTAGGTTCGGTCACTCGCAAAAAAGGACGTGCAAGTTTGTGAAGTGAGAGAGAGGGCGCCAAGAACATCACTCGACACTTCAAAATAAAAATCTCCTTTGACTAATATACTAGTATAGTTTAAGTATTTCGGGATATATTAGCTAGTTGAAGTAATTTTACCAAATGTTTTTTTGCTGAAGAAAATTTTACCTCAACAGCAGCGATAGCTAACAAAAAAAATGTATACTCACCGGGTATCTTGGTTGGACTAAGCGCTAAGCGGAGAGAGAATCGATTTTAGGTGTATGGCAGACCACTGATCTAATAACCAACGTGATACCTATAGACTGATTTGATGACTAGGGATCACAGGGAGATTGGAGAGGTTTGAGTAGGAAATTAGTTCATTTCTCTCTCATTCCTCTCCAATCCCCCGTGATCCCTTGTCACCAAATCAACCCTAAAGCACCACAGGCTCGGGCAACTATCCAAATAGGGTGTTACTACTTTTAATTTGAGAGGTCCTTTATTTTGTATGGTTTTTTATTTACTCTAACAATAACTTCTAAATTAAAACCCTCAAGTTCATTATAATGGTACATAGAACCTACTTATCATTATGTAAAAGGAGTCTCCCTTTTTTCTCTTTCTTTCTTCATAGCGAGTCGCCCATGTTCGCCATGCACCTCATATATTGTGAGATCTTCCCCGCTAGGAAGGGAGAGAAGGAGCCAACGAGGAAGGTGGCCTACCATCATCATCAGAGATTGCAATGGAGGATAGTGATGATGCATGCGGGGAGGAGCAACACGGTATGGCCAGGACAAAACAATTAGGTGGCGAGAGGGAGGTGGTGGTATGACAACGTGGCATACACAAATACACAATGTTTGACAAGTTGGGGGAGGATGCGGACCACGTAATAGAAGAAAAATAATGGTAGTTTGAGCGCCTGAAGGATAGATCCTAAGAATGAGGGTTATGAAACCTCATTTGAGAGTTGTCTCACTTTTTAGAGTCAAGTTGGGACTCTACTAGACCCTGTGTTTTAGATCTACCTCTCAGAAAATGAGTTTGAGGGCGAAAAGTGAGGGGCATGTTGGAGTTGCTCTTGGATATCAATGGAAATTGTCAGATCATCTTGGTTTTAGTGAATTTCATGTTTTATTTCCTCTTCCTGTTTGGTTGTCCTCTCTCTGCCATTCTCCTAACAAAATAACCCACATAATCCTTATGGCTTATACACAAATAAGCATATTATAGACATAGGTTTAACATCTTATTACGATGTTACTATATTGGGTTCATTAGGAAATAAAATCGATGATGTAGTCATGAAACTCTAATTGTATAGTTAAGATTAAAGATACCTGCTCACATTCATTCAAATGGTGTTTATTTCTATATTTGGATAGTTTATAAGTTTTAGTTGTTTGTCATTGTCACGATCCAATGGTCACTCCAAATGATCACTTTCCTAAGAACCTCCTTGATGACCTTGCATAGACCCTCTTGGCTAAAGAACCATCTCATCGCTCTATTTGGAAGCCTCCTAGTGCTCTCTACCAGGGAAGGACCCCAAATTTGCTATCCAACATCACCTTTTCCTCCAATCAACCTAAATCAACTAAGGGTCAATCCTAGTTAACCTATGGTTGGACTTGCAAAGAATACTCTAAAATGAATGTCAAGTAACCTTCTCGAGCTCCCTACAAAATATTACCAACCCATGGGTCAAGGCCAACAACACAATATTGAACCTATCTTCCCAAACCAATTTTTCTAATTTTTAGTGATCTACTAGATGAAAGTTGCCTAGAGGGGGGTGAATAGGCAAGTTAAAACTTTTTCAACAAAAACTAGAAGCAAACTGGGTAAAACTAAATTGATCTCGAAAATCACCCAGTTAACTTTGGAAATAAGATGTTCTAAATGATCCACAGGGTTCAAAGTAGTAGATCTGAGAAGGGCACTTCTCAAAATCCACACACCAAAAAGATATGAACAAATCTTCCACGGAATGGTGAGAGAATGAAGAACACAAACAAACACAATGAGCAAGAACACAAGAGACACAAGATTTATCCCGAGGTTCGGTCACACCACCAAGGTGCCCTACTTCCTCGTTGAGGCGCCCACAAAGAGCCGGGTCTCTTTCAACCCTAATCCTCCCTTTGCCGACCACAAAGGTCAAGCCCACACACTAATCTTTGCTCAAACGAGCGGGTAATACAAACTTTCTTGTGGTCTTCCACAAGATTTGGAGACTCACAAGAGACACCTAGTCGTCTAGGAGCTAGAAGCTCCAAGAGTAATGAATCCACAAAGAACTCGATGTAGTACCAAAGCTCGAATCAAGAAGAGCAAGAGAGATTTGGAGATGAAGCACAAAAACCACAGCTCTCAAACTCACTCAAAGATTTCTCTCCAAAGATTTGAAATGGGAGAGGCAAGAGGTGTGTGTGAGAGAGTGGGAGGTGTTTCTCAGGTTAGAAATGGAGTTTTGTGCGTGCTCTACTGTGGGGAGAGAGGTAGGAGTGAGTATATATAGGTGGGGCTCCAAAACTAGCCGTTTTTGACTTTTCTGCCCAAAAACCGGTTGAACCGATCCCAAAACCGGTTGAACCGGTTTTCAAAAAGCTGCGCACAGCTTTTTGGCTGACACAGCAGACTGGCAGAAAAAAGTGAACAGTGCAAAAACCGGTTGAACTGGTTTTAGAACCGGTTGAACCGGTTTCCACCAGACAAAAACCGGTTGAGTGTCCGGTTGAGTGTCCGGCTGAACCAGTATTTTCAAAAAGGTGAACAGTGCAAAAACCGGTTGAACCTGTTTTAAAACCGGTTGAACCTATTTTTTCCAAAGAGCAATTTTGGCCAAGATAGACTTTAAAAGGTTGTACTACATACTTTCACTAAGGATTAACAAGGGTAAAATGGTAGTTTTGGATCAAGGATTTTTGAGCTTTAGTACCAACACCAACCTTCTTTTTGGACCCCCCTTGATAGTACGACGATTCCTATACTCAAGTTAAATAAAATTAAATTAAGTAAACTCCTTGAGTCATTGGTGTCTCAAGTGTGATTTCTCCATGGTGTTGCTTCATAAGGATCACAAACATCTTTGTCTCACCTTTTGAAGCAAACACAAATCGAGCCTATGACTTGTACCATTTCACCATATATGAGTTCAAATCATGGCTTCAAGTCACCTTACTGATGCATCAACATGTTGTAACTCTTCATAGCTGATTAGTTCATCGACTTAGTGCAAGTACTCTCTTCTTCACCTTAGCCATGGTACCTCGGTCTACAAGCCGTCGCTTGGCCTTCACCTTCGCTTAGTTCCTTGAAGCCCTTTCCTTGCTATCTTCACCCTATCAAGCCATTCTTGAGTCACATCCTATTGAGCATCCATTGAGAGAATCATTTCTTCAATATTGTGAACCTTGCTTGAATGTCATCTAGATATAACTGCTAAGATCAATCAAGCTCTAGTTTGATTCTCATATATTCATATATGGACTAATAGTAATATGGTCAAGCCAATTCACGATTCCTCATATCTTATTCACTTTGGCTTGACCAATCCTCTTAATCACCTCAAACTCTATTATGATCATATTTATGCATAGTGATTTCTCAGGTCTTGTCCATATATTCAAACCAATATAGATACCATATTATATCCATTTGCATTGTCTCACTGGTTATTTGACCTTGTGTTGACCCTTGTTCACTGATCATTATACACTATTCAAGTATGTTCATCATACTGAATTTCCTGTTCAACACTTAACAAACTTGTTAGACCTTTAAATGTGTTGTTATCCAAATCACCAAAACTCACAAAAGGGATGAATGCACTTTCAATCTCCCCCTTTTTGGTGATTGATGACAACAGATTTAAAGCTTACATAAGATTTATAAATAAGATTTTGAATCCTATGATATAGTTTTCTCCCCCTAAATATGTGCATTTCAGAAAATACCAATTTTGTACTCAAATACCAAAACCACATATTTGGGTCAAAGTATGGAGATAACTTATATCATACTATTCATAGGGTGCAGTGCGTCATAAAATAAACGTGATGCTCATGACATAGTATGCACTCATCAACTTTCTACATCTTATGTTTTTCTTATGGTTCCCCCTTTTTGTTAATTATTTCTCCCCTTTTCAAAAGTCTTCTTACACTTAGTTACATAAGACTAAAGGTAAGCTTTAATGCACAATTTCTCCCCCTTTGTCATAAATCTCCAAAAAAAGATATAAAGAGTTTAAAGGGTAGAAATTATGATTAATCAAGATTTGAACACACTATCATGAAAAGGGTCCTTATGTGGCACAAAGGTAATGGAGAAGTGTCATAAGTGATGTACCTTTGCGTTTTACCTTTTCAAAGGGGTGTTCCACACTTGTGTTGTATTTAGAGTTCATTTTGCAATCTCTTGTTGGCATAATTGTGACATAGGTCCAATATATCAAATGAATATTGTCATACTAATTAAAAGATAAATCTTGATACCTGGAGTCTAGATGTCACCTAGCATTTTCTTATCATAACAAGAGGCAGCATAAAAATTGCACAAGTATGAATTATACACCTAGTGATCATGTACGAAAAATATCAATTGAAAACCACCAATTGATAAAATTTGATAGATAATCAGATCACTAATTGCATATTACACTAAGTTCTCCTCAAGTTTTAGTGCACACATATATATGAATTCAATTGATACCTGTTGAGAGTACTTATTTGCAACTTAAAGTACCATTGGCATAAAAGGAGTATCAATTGAACATAATCATGCAACATAAGAAACATATGCACTATTTAATCAATTAAGTTCTAGACAGGAGAATCTATAAGCTATGCTACTTCAGATATTTGTAATCCAAAAAGATGTGATACATATTTACCAATTTTAGATGACGTTGGAGTAGCATATACAAGAGAAACTCATTCTCTTATGAAATGTATAGAAGATACATTTATTGGAGCAAAGAATCTTTGATACCCATCAAAATTTGCAGTGGAAGCGATTGTCTTTGCTTGAAGATTCCTTTCTAATTTGAGACTACACACATAATATACTTGAAAATGAAGTTAGTCTCAAAGATTCAAATTATAGACCATTCTCCCCCTAAATGTGTGCATACAAGTGATGAATACTTGTTTAGCTTATGCACTTGGACTTGTGAGGCCAGGGGATTAAGTTCTACAATTTGAATCTTGGTACAAATAAAGTATGAAAATATGAAATTGCACCAATTTAAGGAATTACTCATAATCAAACGGTATACTAATAGACATGATATGCAATATTTTAAGCCAAGATTCAAGTGCAACCTTATGATGTGACTTAAGATATTGCATATACATGCATACACTAACTTGTAAGAGCCTAGATACACAAATGTAATACAATAGTTCATGGAGTGACACACCTTTGTTCCATGCCATATGGTCTTCATTATAATCATAAATTTCTATCTTAGCTTTTGATAGGCTTGACATTATTTTTGCACAAAGCAAGATGATTTTCATTCATGCCCATCAGTCTTCATTATGACATGTATTGAGTGAATTTAGCATGCCAAAGAGAAACATATCCTCTTCAAAAAAAATCAAGAGAAACCCATTCTTTTCAAAGAACTACACAAGTTCACTAAAAGAAATTGTTAGTATTTAAGGACACAGGATATAGAATGAGCTCCCCCTAAATGTGTGCATCAAGTACTCGAATTACTTGTAGCATGCACTTGATTCAATTAAGATTCTTAGAGGGGTTCATCATATATCTTGGCCAAGGCATAATAAATTTGCAACAATTGAAATCATGCTAGAGAACACATATCGTCCCCCAAAAGAACTAATCCATGGGGTGATATGTGGTAATTATTTGATCATTTCCTTGGAACCACTCATCCTCATTTGATGTTCTTCTTTCACCAAGGTGTGAGACTACACAACATGAACTTGAAAGAAATCATTAGTCTCACAAGATATAGGCTAAACTCTCCCTCAATTTGTGCATGCAAGAGTACACAAAGTACACTTATGCACATCAACAATACGAGGTTAAAGGAGATGTTTGCACTATATCTTGGTTTAACGTAACATGCTTTAAATAGATGATGAGAATTATACCAATTAAAAGTTTAAGAACTAAAAGTATATCAATTGAAATCTTGAAGGGTAAAGCATGCTAATATGAACCTCAAACCTCATAATGAAGGATATCATATAAATATGTCACTACATCTTCATTATTTGGTTGACAAAAAGTGTAACTCCCTTCTTGAATCACTGTGATTTCTTTTATCTTTATGATTTCATCCAACCAGGCGATCTTGAACTTCATTCATCTTGGCCTGGTTCAATCATACTTGATATGAGACCCATTGAAACTCAATGATTGAAACAACCAAGACTCCTATATCCGTAGATTTTGAATCCATCTTGAAAGCACTTGGAAGGACCTTATTGAAACACTTAGAAAAGAGAGCATTAGAAACACAAGAGAGGGTTTCGCAAATGATGATCCTTATATACGGATGGCAAATGAATCATCATTATTGAAACCCAAAAGGATAAGACTAAATTCCTTTAAATAAGTGCACACATATAGTTAACGTCAAAGTTATATGCACTATTGAACATTTTATATTGCGAGGAATTTAACCTATACTATGGTACATTCCACTAAGGATAAAATACTAAAACAACTGAAGGAGAGGAAGTTTTCATACCTTGGCCTCTTATCAACTTCATCTTACTTTAGTTGAATAGTATCCTTTAAGCTTGTGATTTATCCAATTTAATAATAAGCACCATCTCTCAATATAGATTTCTTATGAATAAACTCAACACCAGTGATGACATTAGTAGCACAAGCACTAGTTTCTTATTTAGCAACCCTTTATATGTGGAAGGCAAGTGTGTTGCTAAAATAAAGAAACCTCATAATATGGACTAAATTTTCCTTGAGCCCTTATGCACAATATATTTTGAATGACATGGATAATATGCATGGTTGTTCAATGAAGTCTAAAGGGCTGACTTAATCCATATTATGGTGAGTGTTTAATATAGAAGCATCAAATCCAAATTAACTAGATAGAGAATACGTCACATAATTTTGGATTGTTCACCATATGATAATATTCATTCAACTTCCAATTAGACCTTTATTTCATAATCAACAACTGATGTATATACTCAAGTGCTTCTTTTTCCTTAGTGGCTACACAAGTCACAAAAAGATAAGATTTGAAAATAATATGCACTTGAGATTCAGTTGTTACCACCCTAGCTACTATCTCCAAAGATGATTTATACATTCATTATCGAGCACCCAACTTGATCCATTGAAGGAGTGATCCTGCAAAACAAGTTTAAGCTTCATATCATGGTACCCAATTTGAATTGGGTCATTTGAGATTAGTAGCAAGAGCCTTGAGTACCCACACAATCCTTATTGTGGCCTTTCTCTTTGTGTAGGTACCCACATATACTTGACAACCATCTTACATCGTTTCAAGTCAATATTTAATCACATAGATAAAAACTAGAGTTAAGAATAGGAGCCTTTTCTCCTTTTATTAATACATCATTGTGTTGCCTTCTTGATGATGAACCTACCTTGACTTTGGGTGCACCTAGCTTATCAAGGTTAGTCGCACAAGCATTCATATCATAAAGACAAGTTATGCATGGAATTTACAACTTAGTGATCCAATTCAATGTGAAGCATATGGATATCGATTGAAGTAGATTTCTAAGATATCAAAATATGGGTTTCCAAAATTTAGAGAATATGGATCACTAATTGTACCTTTTACAGTTTAAAAATCATATCCATGTTAGTGCATATGTATGTGATGAATATCAACAAAAAGATTCTTATGCACTTTTAGAATTAACGATAAGGGAATTTTAAACTGCATCAAGAGTAGCTATTTAGAAAACAAAGATTACAATCCATATGAATGAGATACAAATTTACCATTTTGGATTGTCTTAGTATAGCTTATTCAAGTGAAACTTATTCTTTATGACACAAGATATATAATGTTCTCCCACTAGATATGTGCATCAAGTATTTGAATGACTTGCCACATGCACTTTCAATTCAGTTAAGAGTCTCATGAGGAGTATATTACATATCATGGTCAAGGCATGAAAAATTTGTAATGAATTAACTTATGCCTAAGAATACTTACCACCATATAGAATATACCATTTGTTATACCAATTTGACAGATCTTACTATCTGTGGTGGTGTCACCTTAGTATTCTTCTTTTCATCATTTGTGGAGACTTCCTTCTTTGTTATCTCTTTTCCTTTTAAAACTAGTCGATAAAACACTTTGAAAAGAGGTATTAGTAGTACAAGTAAGTATTTAATGAATGGTGATCTTTAGATATGAATTGCAAACAAATCATCATTTATGAGGCGTAAAGGCATAAATTAAATTACTTTTAAGTTAATGCACATGGAGTAGTGAATTCACAATATGCACTAATTTACAAATTTAAGCCAAAAGGAATATAACCTTCATATTGACATTCCTTTCCATAGAATATATTATTACCAATTGAAAGAATGCCACTTGGAAGGAACTACTATTGATCAACTACCAATTGAAGCAATTTGTTCCATACCTTTGCCTTGAGCATTCCTAATCTTTCTTTTAGGTGAAGATTAACCTTTAAAGCTTGTGATTTTACCAATTGAAATAGCACAATCTCTACTTATAAATTTCCATGAAATATCTTAAAAGAGATTGTATTAGTAACACAAGCAATAGTTTCCTATTTAGCAACCTCTAGTATATGAATGACAAGAAGATTACTAAAACAAGGAAACCTCATGATATGAACTAAATTACCCTTACAAGCATCATGCATAACATTAATTGTAAAAAAGATGAAAGTAGCATGATTATTTAATTAAGTTTACATGGCAAGTTTAATTCATAGCATGGTGAGTGATTAATGTAGAAGACTCAAAACCAATTTAAACAAGAATGAATACATCACATAGTATTGGTTCGATCTTCTTTGAATGTTGAATGGCACACTCCATTTGGGAAACACATTCTCATGTTGTGAAACTACATAAATCACTTAGATAAAAACATTAGTCTCACAACTCTAGTCATATAGAGAATTTCCCTTTTGGTAAGTGCTTTAAGAATTTGAATTTCTTACTTAGCACTCTATTCATTTAAGAACATGGGATAATCCTCTTTATGTCTAGGTCATGGCAATAATACCATAATCAATTTGAAATATGCCACAAGACACATACAACCAATTTAAAGCATGTAGATTGTCACGATATAAAAATATAAACTTGCAATCTACCATATAATTGGATCTTTTCCAAGGCAAGGTAAAATCTTTTAAGTTCATTCTCAAGTGCTTCATTTTTCCTATGTGGCTACAAAAGACACAAAGGAATATACCAATTAAAAGCAATGTGCACTTAAAAATTAATTGTTACCATCCTTTGGATATCACTTGGTTATAGGCCTTTTGCTTGATTCCCACAAAGGTTAATCCTTATTCCCTACAACACAAGTTCTTGCTAGAGATGAATATGAAGTTAGTGATATAACAATTCAATTCATCTTTGGGTCAATCTTAAAGGATAGACAATGTAAGATTGATAGCTTGAGATAAGAATTGAGTTAAACCGCTCAAGCACCCCAAAGCTTCATATCATCTCTAGGTACCTGCAAAACTTATTAAGTACATTTTGGTACCCATTTTTGGATGGGTCCACCAAGGTTAGCTAATAAGTACTTAGGCACCCAAATGGCCTTTGTGCTAGTTTTAGGTGAACTAATTTCCTTTCTAGCACAAGTGTCATTTTTGGGTCTCCTAAGCGAGTATGAATGAATTGACATGGTAGGCTTAGGATACTTACTCATGGGACAATCCTTGCAAAGGTGTCCCTTTCTTCGGCAAGTGTAGCAAATATGATTTTTAATTTTGCAAGACTCCTTCTTGCCTTGCTTCTTGTTTGCTACATGGTTAGTGAGCCTCTTTCTTTCCAAATTTAAGCCACTATCTTTTATGTAGGGACATGACTTAATCTCATGTCCCTTCTCATGACATTGATAACACTTTCTAGTGCATCTTCTCTTATTTGAAAAAGTGGCTTGTTTGTTACCTTGTGTGGAGCATGTGGAGGCGTGGTTGAGGCACTTGCCATGAGCTTTGTCTTTCTTCTCTTGATGTTTGCTCATGCCTTTCTTGGAAAGCTTGATATTCTTTTGAAGGGGTTTTGTGCATGCTACGGTTGTCCCCTTCTCAAGCTTTTTCACCATATTATCACGGTTATCTTGAGAAGGTTGAGCATGACATTTTCCCTTCAATTGAGTCAAGCTCCTTTTTAGCCTCTCATTTTCTTCCTTGAGCTCATTGTTTTCTTTTGCATAGGAAACATTACTTGTTCCTGAAAATTCTAGCTCAATGGAAGATTGGCTTTCTTGAGAGCAATATTTGTTAGCACATGATAATATAGTTTCTATATGAGTACATGTGCATATGTGAGGTTGGTAGGATTTCAAATTAGTTAACACAACCTCATGAGCCATTTCTAACATGATATGTGAATCCATAAATTTATTATGAGAGCACACAAGCTTATCGTGTTTTTCTTGCAAAGCTAGATTTTCAATATTTAGCTTTTCTACCGTGTTCTTGAGCATAGCATTTTTATTTTCTAATTGAGCAATATATGATGAATGATTAATAGCTTTAATTTGCTCAATTGAAATGTCTTCATACCTTTGGACCAAATCATCATGAGAGCACTTTAGCTTCTCATTCTCTTTGGTCAACTTCTCCAAGTCTTTGATTTTTTCGATGAGGATATCTTCTTGCTTATGAAGCATTTCCTTTTGTTCTTCCGCTCTTTTCATGAGTTTGAGCAAGCTCATCCGGTTCTTCTTGCTTAGTTGAGCGAAGAATTTTTGAAGATCTTCCTCATCTTCACTATCACTTTCTTGCTCCTCCTCATCCTCACTTTCGCTTTCACTGTCACTCCCATTAGCAATAAAGCACATATGAGAAGTGGATTTGAAAGACGAACCTTGTGAAGAGGTGGATTCGTCGTTTGGTCTCCATCGATTATTTTCTTCTTCAATTTTGTTCTTTGCCTCATCTTCCTTCATTTTGAGGAACATCCTTTCGGCGATTCTCATGGCAAGATCTATTGCCCTAGGATCAACATCTGCAACAAAAGATGAAGTCGAGGCAACCTCAACTTTTTCAAGCTTAGAAGCACTTTCGTTTCTTAGTCCCCCCGACATGATCTTTCCTCACGCGGTTAAGCGTTAGAACGAGGATTAGGCTCTGATACCAATTGAAAGTTGCCTAGAGGGGGGGTGAATAGGCAAGTTAAAACTTTTTCAACAAAAACTAGAAGCAAACTGGGTAAAACTGAATTGATCTCGAAAATCACCCAGTTAACTTTGGAAATAAGATGTTCTAAATGATCCACAGGGTTCAAAGTAGTAGATCTGAGAAGGGCACTTCTCAAAATCCACACACCAAAAAGATATGAACAAATCTTCCACGGAATGGTGAGAGAATGAAGAACACAAACAAACACAATGAGCAAGAACACAAGAGACACAAGATTTATCCCGAGGTTCGGTCACACCACCAAGGTGCCCTACTTCCTCGTTGAGGCGCCCACAAAGAGCCGGGTCTCTTTCAACCCTAATCCTCCCTTTGCCGACCACAAAGGTCAAGCCCACACACTAATCTTTGCTCAAACGAGCGGGTAATACAAACTTTCTTGTGGTCTTCCACAAGATTTGGAGACTCACAAGAGACACCTAGTCGTCTAGGAGCTAGAAGCTCTAAGAGTAATGAATCCACAAAGAACTCGATGTAGTACCAAAGCTCGAATCAAGAAGAGCAAGAGAGATTTGGAGATGAAGCACAAAAACCACAGCTCTCAAACTCACTCAAAGATTTCTCTCCAAAGATTTGAAATGGGAGAGGCAAGAGGTGTGTGTGAGAGAGTGGGAGGTGTTTCTCAGGTTAGAAATGGAGTTTTGTGCGTGCTCTACTGTGGGGAGAGAGGTAGGAGTGAGTATATATAGGTGGGGCTCCAAAACTAGCCGTTTTTGACTTTTCTGCCCAAAAACCGGTTGAACCGATCCCAAAACCGGTTGAACCGGTTTTCAAAAAGCTGCGCACAGCTTTTTGGCTGACACAGCTGATAGTCGCCTAGAGGGGGGGTGAATAGGGCGAAACTGAAATTTACAAAAATAATCACGACTACAAGCTGGGTTAGCGTTAGTAGTAAAGAAACGAGTCCGCGAGAGAGGTCGCAAAACAAATCGTAAGCAAATAAGAGTGTGACACGAGGATTTGTTTTACCGAGGTTCGGTTCTCGCAAACCTACTCCCCGTTGAGGAGGCCACAAAGGCCGGGTCTTTTTCAACCCTTCCCTCTCTCAAACGATCCCACGGATCGAGTGAGCTTTCTCTTCTTCTCAATCAACCGGGAACAAAACTTCCCGCAAGGGCCACCACACACTTGGTGCCTCTTGCCTTGGTTACAATTGAGTGATGATCTCAAGAACAAATGAGAAAGAAAGAAAGCGATCCAAGCGCAAGAGCTCAAAAGAACACGGCAAATCTCTCTCGCTAGTCACTAAGGACTTGAGTGGAATTGGAGAGGATTTGATCTCTTTGTATGTGTCTAGAATTGAATGCCTAGCTGTTGTAAGTGGTTGAGAGTTGGAAAACTTGGATGGCAATGAATGTGGGGTGGTTGGGGTATTTATAGCCCCAACCACCAAAAGTGACCGTTGCTGGAACTCCTCTGTTTGATGGCGCACCGGACAGTCCGGTGCACACCGGACAGTCCGGTGCCCCTGCCACGTCACCAATGCCGTTGGATTCTGACCGTTGGAGCTTCTGACTTGTGGGCCCTCCTGGGTGTCCGGTGCACACCGGACATGTACTGTTTGATGTCCGGTGCACCGGCATGGGCGTGCCTGACGACTGCGCGCGCTGCGCGCGCATTTAATGCACCGCAGGGAGCCGTTGGCGCCGCAGGGAGCCGTTGCTCCGCTGGTACACCGGACAGTCCGGTGCACACCGGACAGTCCGGTGAATTTTAGCGGAGTGGCTGCCGAGCGAACCCGAGGCTGACGAGTTCCGGAGGCCGCGTCTCCTTGGAGCACCGGACATGTCCGGTGCACACCGGACAGTCCGGTGAATTTTAGCGCGCCGACTTCCGAGAATTCCCGAGGGCGAAGAGTTTGGAGTCGAAGTTCTCTGGCCGCACCGGACAGTCCGGTGCACACCGGACAGTCCGGTGCCTCCGGCCAGAGGAGCCCTCGGTTGCCTTGCTGCTCCTTTGTTGAATCCAACACTTGGTCTTTTTATTGGCTGATTGTGAACCTTTTGCACCTGTATAACTTATGCACTAGAGTAAACTAGTTAGTCTAATGTTTGTGTTGGGCAATTCAACCACCAAAATTATTTAGGAACTAGGTGTAAGCCTAATTCCCTTTCAATCTCCCCCTTTTTGGTGATTGATGCCAACACAAACCAAAGCAAATATAGAAGTGCATAATTGAACTAGTTTACTTAAAGTAAGTGCAAAGGTTGCTTGGAATTGAGCCAATATAAACTTATATGATGCGCATGGATGGTTTCTTTGTTTTTGACATATTGGACCATATTTGCACCACGAGTTTTGTTTTTGCAAATTCTTTTGTAAATTCTTTTCAAAGTACTTTTGCAAGATAGTCAAAGGTAAGTGAAAAAGATTTTGCAAAGCATTTTCAAGATATGGAATTTTCTCCCCCTATTTCCAAAGCTTTTCCTTTGACTAAGCAAAACTCCCCCTCAAATAAGGTCTCCTCTTAGTGTTCAAGAGGGTTTTGAGACATCAATTTTGAAAATACTTGTTACTCCCTTCTTAGAACACAAAGAGATACCAATTTTGAAATTTATCAATATAAAATTATGAAATTAGGTGGTGGTGCGGTCCTTTTGCTTTGGGCTCATATTTTCTCCCCCTTTGGCATGAATCGCCAAAAACGGAATCATTAGAGCCCAATGAAGTACATTCTCCCCCTTTGGTCATGAAATACATGAGTGAAGGTTATACCAACGTTGGAGAGATGATGCAGAGCGACGGCGAAGGATGAGTAGTAGAATGGAGTGGAAGCCTTTGTCTTCGCCGAAGACTCCAATTCCCTTTCAATACACCTATGACTTGGTTGAAATACACTTGAACACACATTAGTCATAGCATATAAAAGAGACATGATCAAAGGTATATTCATGTGCTATGCGTGCAAGACTTAGCAAAAGAAATTCCTAGAATCAAGAATATTAAGCTCATGCCTAAGTCGGGTAAAAGATTGTTCATCAAGTGGTTTGGTAAAGATATCGGCCAATTGATCTTTAGTATTAATATAAGAAATCTCGATATCCCCCTTTTGTTGGTGATCCCGAAGAAAATGATACCGAATGGCTATGTGCTTAGTGCGGCTGTGCTCGACGGGATTGTCGGCCATTTTGATTGCACTCTCATTGTCACATAGCAAAGGGACTTTGGTTAATTTGTAACCGTAGTCCCGCAGGGTTTGCCTCATCCAAAGCAATTGCGCGCAACAATGGCCTGCGGCAATATACTCGGCTTCGGCGGTGGAAAGAGCGACCGAATTTTGCTTCTTTGAAGCCCATGACACCAAGGATCTTCCCAAGAACTGGCAAGTCCCCGATGTGCTCTTCCTGTTAATCCTACACCCCGCCCAATCGGCATCCGAATATCCAATCAAATCAAAAGTGGATCCCCGAGGGTACCAAAGCCCAAACTTAGGAGTAAAAGCCAAATATCTCAAGATTCGTTTTACGGCCGTAAGGTGTGATTCCTTAGGGTCGGCTTGGAATCTTGCACACATGCATACGGAAAGCATAATGTCCGGTCGAGATGCACATAAATAAAGCAATGAACCAATCATTGACCGGTATACCTTTTGATCCACGGACTTACCTCCCGTGTCGAGGTCGAGATGCCCATTTGTTCCCATGGGTGTCTTGATGGGCTTGGCATCCTTCATTCCAAACTTGCTTAGAATGTCTTGAGTATACTTCGTTTGGCTAATGAAGGTGCCTTCTTGGAGTTGCTTGACTTGGAATCCTAGAAAATACTTCAACTCCCCCATCATTGACATCTCGAATTGCTGTGTCATGATCCTACTAAATTCTTCACATGTAGATTTGTTAGTAGACCCAAATATGATATCATCAACATAAATTTGGCATACAAACAAATCATTGTCAAGAGTTTTAGTGAACAAAGTAGGATCGGCCTTGCCGACTTTGAAGCCATTTGCAATAAGGAAATCTCTAAGGCATTCATACCATGCTCTTGGGGCTTGCTTGAGCCCATAAAGCGCCTTTGAGAGCCTATAAACATGGTTAGGATACTCACTGTCTTCAAAGCCGGGAGGTTGCTCAACATAGACCTCCTCCTTGATTGGTCCATTGAGGAAGGCACTCTTTACGTCCATTTGATAAAGCTTGAAGCCATGGTAAGTAGCATAGGCTAATAATATGCGAATTGACTCAAGCCTAGCTACGGGTGCATAGGTTTCACCAAAATCCAAACCTTCGACTTGTGAATACCCCTTGGCCACGAGTCGAGCTTTGTTCCTAGTCACCACACCATGCTCGTCTTGCTTGTTGCGGAAGACCCACTTGGTTCCTACAACATTTTGGTTAGGACGTGGAACTAAGTGCCATACCTCATTCCTTGTGAAATTGTTGAGCTCCTCTTGCATCGCCATCACCCAATCCGAATCTTGAAGTGCCTCCTCTACCCTGGTTGGCTCAATAGAGGAAACAAACGAGTAATGTTCACAAAAATGAGCAACACGAGATCGAGTAGTTACCCCCTTATGAATGTCGCCGAGGATGGTGTCGACGGGGTGATCTCGTTGAATTGCTTGGTGGACTCTTGGGTGTGGCGGTCTTGGTTGTTCATCCTCCTTGTCTTCTTCATTTGAATCTCCCCCTTGATCGTTGCCGTCATTTTGAGGTTGCTCATCTTCTTGATTTTCTTGTTCAACATCTTGAGCCTCATCCTCAACTTGAGTTGGTGGAGATGCTTGCATGGAGGAGGATGGTTGATCTTGTGCATGTGGAGGCTCTTCGGATTCCTTAGGACACACATCCCCAATGGACATGTTCCTTAGCGCTATGCATGGAGCCTGTTCTTCACCTACATCATCAAGATCAACTTGCTCTACTTGAGAGCCGTTAGTCTCATCAAACACAACGTCACAAGAAACTTCAACAAGTCCTGAGGACTTGTTAAAGACTCTATATGCCCTTGTGTTTGAGTCATATCCTAGTAAAAAGCCTTCTACAGTTTTAGGAGCAAATTTAGATTTTCTACCTCTTTTGACAAGTATGAAACATTTGCTACCAAAAACTCTAAAATATGAAACATTGGGCTTTTTACCGGTTAGGAGTTCATAAGATGTCTTCTTGAGGATTCGATGAAGATATAACCGGTTGATGGCGTAGCAGGCGGTGTTGACCGCCTCGGCCCAAAACCGATCCGGTGTCTTGTACTCATCAAGCATGGTTCTTGCCATGTCCAATAGAGTTCGATTCTTCCTCTCCACTACACCATTTTGTTGAGGAGTGTAGGGAGAAGAGAACTCATGCTTGATGCCCTCATCCTCAAGAAAGCCTTCTATTTGAGAGTTCTTGAACTCCGTTCCATTGTCGCTTCTAATTTTCTTGATCCTTAAGCCGAACTCATTTTGAGCCCGTCTCAAGAATCCCTTTAAGGTCTCTTGGGTTTGTGATTTTTCCTGCAAAAAGAATACCCAAGTGAAGCGAGAATAGTCATCCACAATTACAAGGCAATACTTACTACCGCCGATGCTTATGTAAGCGATCGGGCCGAACAAATCCATGTGAAGGAGCTCCAGTGGCCTGTCGGTAGTCATGATGTTTTTGTGTGGATGATGGATACCAACTTGCTTCCCGGCTTGGCATGCACTACAAATCCTGTCTTTCTCAAAATGAACATCGGTTAGTCCCAAAATGTGTTCTCCCTTTAGAAGCTTGTGAAGATTCTTCATTCCAACATGGGCTAGTCGGCGGTGCCAGAGCCAACCCAAGTTAGTCTTAGCAATCAAGCAAGTGTCGAGTTCAGCTCTATTAAAATCTACTAAGTATAGCTGACCCTCTAACACTCCCTTAAAAGCTATTGAATCATCACTTCTTCTAAAGACAGTTACACCAGTATCAGTAAAAAGACAGTTGTAGCCCATTTGACATAATTGGGATACGGAAAGCAAATTGTAATCTAAAGAATCTACAAGAAAAACATTTGAAATGGAATGGTCAGGGGATATAGCAATTTTACCCAAACCTTTGACCAAACCTTGATTTCCATCCCCGAATGTGATAGCTCGTTGGGGATCTTGGTTTTTTTTCATATGAGGAGAACATCCTTTTCTCCCCTGTCATGTGGTTTGTGCACCCGCTGTCGAGTATCCAACTTGTGCCCCCGGATGCATAAACCTACAAAACAAGTTTAGTTCTTTGTTTTAGGTACCCAAACGGTTTTGGGTCCTTCAGCATTAGATACAAGAACTTTGGGTACCCAAACACAAGTCTTGGAGCCCTTGTGTTTGCCCCCAACAATTTTGGCAACTACCTTGCCAGATTTGCTAGTCAAAACATAAGATGCATCAAAAGTTTTAAATGAAATGGCATGATCATTTGATGCATTAGTAGTTTTCTTTCTAGGCAACTTGGCATGGGTTGGTTGCCTAGATCTAGATGTCTCACCCTTATACATAAAAGCATAATTAGGGCCAGAGTGAGACTTCCTAGAATGAATTTTCTTAATTTTACTCTCAGGATACCCGGCAGGGTACAAAATGTAACCCTCGTTATCCTGAGGCATGGGAGCCTTGCCCTTAACAAAGTTAGACAAGTTCTTAGGAGGAGCATTAATTTTGACATTGTCTCCCCTTTGGAAGCCAATGCCGTCCTTAATGCCCGGGCGTCTCCCATTATAGAGCATGCTTCTAGCAAGTTTAAATTTTTCATTTTCTAAGTCATGCTCTTTAATCTTAGCATTAAGTTGTGCTATGTGATCATTTTGTTTCTTAATTAAAGCTAGGTGATCACGGATAGCATCAACATTAATATCTCTACATCTAGTACAAATGGAAATATGCTCAACATTAGATGTGGAGGGTTTGCAAGATTTTAGTTCAACAACCTTAGCATGCAACAAATCATTTTTAGTTCTAAGGTCGGAAATAGTAGCATTGCAAACATCAAAATCCTTAGCCTTAGCAATTAATTTCTCATTCTCATTTCTAAGGCTAGCGATGGAAGCATTCAATTCATCAATCCTAGCAAGCAAATCAACATCATCATTTCTAGGATCAATGCAAACATGAGAATCAACCTTAGCTAACAAATTTGCATTTTCATTTCTAAGGTTGTCTAAAGTCTCATGGCAAATACTTAGCTCACTAGACAATTTTTCACATTTTTCTCTTTCTAGAGCATAAGCATTTTTAACCTTAACATGTTTTTTGTTTTCCTTGATTAGGAAGTCCTCTTGGGAGTCCAAGAGATCATCCTTTTCATGGATGGCACTAATCAATTCATTTAATTTTTCTTTTTGTTCCATGTTAAGGTTGGCAAAAAGAATACGCAAATTATCCTCTTCATTTTTATCATCATCCTCATCACTAGATGTTTCATATTTAGTGGAGGACTTTGATTTTACCTTCTTTTTGCCGTCCTTGGCCATGAGGCACTTGTGGCCGACGTTGGGGAAGAGGAGGCCCTTGGTGACGGCGATGTTGGCGGCGTCCTCGTCGTCGGAGGAGTCGCTTGAGCTTTCGTCGGAGTCCCACTCCCGACAAACATGGGCATCGCCGCCCTTCTTCTTGTAGTACTTCTTCTTCTCCTTCTTCTTGCCCTTCTTGTCGTTGTCCCTGTCACTATCACTTGATAATGGACATTTAGCAATAAAGTGACCGGGCTTACCACACTTGTAGCAAACCTTCTTGGAACGGGATTTGTAGTCCTTCCCCTTCCGTTGCTTGAGGATTTGCCGGAAGCTTTTGATGATTAGGGCCATCTCCTCGTTGTCGAGCTTGGAGGCGTCGATTGGTTGTCTACTTGGTGTAGACTCCTCCTTCTTCTCCTCCGTTGCCTTGAAGGCCACGGGTTGCGCCTCGGATGTGGAAGGCTCATCAAGCTCGTTGATCTTCTTGGAGCCCTTAATCATGCATTCAAAACTAACAAAATTCCCGATGACTTCCTCGGGGGTCATTTGTGTATATCTAGGATTGCCACGAATTAATTGTACTTGAGTAGGGTTAAGGAAAATAAGGGCTCTTAGAATAACCTTAACCACTTCGTGGTCATCCCATTTTGCGCTCCCGAGGTTGCGCACTTGGTTCACCAAGGTCTTGAGCCGGTTGTACATGTCTTGTGGCTCCTCCCCTTGGCGAAGACGGAAGCGACCGAGCTCCCCCTCGATCGTTTCCCGCTTGGTGATCTTGGTGAGTTCATCACCCTCGTGCGCCGTCTTGAGTAGGTCCCAAATCTCCTTGGCGTTCTTCAACCCTTGTACTTTGTTGTATTCCTCCTTGCTTAGTGAGGCAAGGAGAATGGTTGTGGCTTGAGAGTTGAAGTGCTCGATTTGGGCCACTTCGTCCGTGTCGTAGTCTTCATCCCCTACGGATGGTACCTGTACACCAAACTCAACAACATCCCATAATCTTTTGTGGAGAGAGGTTAGATGAAATCGCATCAAATTACTCCACATAGCATAATCTTCACCATTAAAAGTTGGTGGTTTGCCTAATGGGACGGAAAGTAAAGGTGTATGTTTAGGAATGCGAGGGTAGCGTAGGGGAATCTTACTATACTTCTTACGCTCTTGACGTTTAGAAGTGACGGACGCCGCGTCGGAGCCGGAGGTGGAGGTCGATGAAGTGTCGGTCTCGTAGAAGACCACCTTCCTCATCCTTTTGTGCTTGTCCCCACTCCGATGCGGCTTGTGAGAAGAAGATTTTTCCTTCTTCTCCTTGTGGTGAGAAGAGGAAGATCTTTTCTCCTTTCGCTTGGAGGATCTCTTCTTCTTCTCCCTTCTCTTGGTGCGGGACTCTTCCGATGAAGATGAGGTGCTCCCTTGGCTTGTAGTGGGCTTGTCATCGCCGGTCTCCATCTCCTTCTTGGCGGGATCTCCCGACATCACTTCGAGCGGTTAGGCTCTAATGAAGTACCGGGCTCCGATACCAATTGATAGTCGCCTAGAGGGGGGGTGAATAGGGCGAAACTGAAATTTACAAAAATAATCACGACTACAAGCTGGGTTAGCGTTAGTAGTAAAGAAACGAGTCCGCGAGAGAGGTCGCAAAACAAATCGTAAGCAAATAAGAGTGTGACACGAGGATTTGTTTTACCGAGGTTCGGTTCTCGCAAACCTACTCCCCGTTGAGGAGGCCACAAAGGCCGGGTCTTTTTCAACCCTTCCCTCTCTCAAACGATCCCACGGATCGAGTGAGCTTTCTCTTCTTCTCAATCAACCGGGAACAAAACTTCCCGCAAGGGCCACCACACACTTGGTGCCTCTTGCCTTGGTTACAATTGAGTGATGATCTCAAGAACAAATGAGAAAGAAAGAAAGCGATCCAAGCGCAAGAGCTCAAAAGAACACGGCAAATCTCTCTCGCTAGTCACTAAGGACTTGAGTGGAATTGGAGAGGATTTGATCTCTTTGTATGTGTCTAGAATTGAATGCCTAGCTCTTGTAAGTGGTTGAGAGTTGGAAAACTTGGATGGCAATGAATGTGGGGTGGTTGGGGTATTTATAGCCCCAACCACCAAAAGTGACCGTTGCTGGAACTCCTCTGTTTGATGGCGCACCGGACAGTCCGGTGCACACCGGACAGTCCGGTGCCCCTGCCACGTCACCAATGCCGTTGGATTCTGACCGTTGGAGCTTCTGACTTGTGGGCCCTCCTGGGTGTCCGGTGCACACCGGACATGTACTGTTTGATGTCCGGTGCACCGGCATGGGCGTGCCTGACGACTGCGCGCGCTGCGCGCGCATTTAATGCACCGCAGGGAGCCGTTGGCGCCGCAGGGAGCCGTTGCTCCGCTGGTACACCGGACAGTCCGGTGCACACCGGACAGTCCGGTGAATTTTAGCGGAGTGGCTGCCGAGCGAACCCGAGGCTGACGAGTTCCGGAGGCCGCGTCTCCTTGGAGCACCGGACATGTCCGGTGCACACCGGACAGTCCGGTGAATTTTAGCGCGCCGACTTCCGAGAATTCCCGAGGGCGAAGAGTTTGGAGTCGAAGTTCTCTGGCCGCACCGGACAGTCCGGTGCACACCGGACAGTCCGGTGCCTCCGGCCAGAGGAGCCCTCGGTTGCCTTGCTGCTCCTTTGTTGAATCCAACACTTGGTCTTTTTATTGGCTGATTGTGAACCTTTTGCACCTGTATAACTTATGCACTAGAGTAAACTAGTTAGTCTAATGTTTGTGTTGGGCAATTCAACCACCAAAATTATTTAGGAACTAGGTGTAAGCCTAATTCCCTTTCAACAGCAGACTGGCAGAAAAAAGTGAACAGTGCAAAAACCGGTTGAACTGGTTTTAGAACCGGTTGAACCGGTTTCCACCAGACAAAAACCGGTTGAGTGTCCGGTTGAGTGTCCGGCTGAACCAGTATTTTCAAAAAGGTGAACAGTGCAAAAACCGGTTGAACCTGTTTTAAAACCGGTTGAACCTATTTTTTCCAAAGAGCAATTTTGGCCAAGATAGACTTTAAAAGGTTGTACTACATACTTTCACTAAGGATTAACAAGGGTAAAATGGTAGTTTTGGATCAAGGATTTTTGAGCTTTAGTACCAACACCAACCTTCTTTTTGGACCCCCCTTGATAGTACGACGATTCCTATACTCAAGTTAAATAAAATTAAATTAAGTAAACTCCTTGAGTCATTGGTGTCTCAAGTGTGATTTCTCCATGGTGTTGCTTCATAAGGATCACAAACATCTTTGTCTCACCTTTTGAAGCAAACACAAATCGAGCCTATGACTTGTACCATTTCACCATATATGAGTTCAAATCATGGCTTCAAGTCACCTTACTGATGCATCAACATGTTGTAACTCTTCATAGCTGATTAGTTCATCGACTTAGTGCAAGTACTCTCTTCTTCACCTTAGCCATGGTACCTCGGTCTACAAGCCGTCGCTTGGCCTTCACCTTCGCTTAGTTCCTTGAAGCCCTTTCCTTGCTATCTTCACCCTATCAAGCCATTCTTGAGTCACATCCTATTGAGCATCCATTGAGAGAATCATTTCTTCAATATTGTGAACCTTGCTTGAATGTCATCTAGATATAACTGCTAAGATCAATCAAGCTCTAGTTTGATTCTCATATATTCATATATGGACTAATAGTAATATGGTCAAGCCAATTCACGATTCCTCATATCTTATTCACTTTGGCTTGACCAATCCTCTTAATCACCTCAAACTCTATTATGATCATATTTATGCATAGTGATTTCTCAGGTCTTGTCCATATATTCAAACCAATATAGATACCATATTATATCCATTTGCATTGTCTCACTGGTTATTTGACCTTGTGTTGACCCTTGTTCACTGATCATTATACACTATTCAAGTATGTTCATCATACTGAATTTCCTGTTCAACACTTAACAAACTTGTTAGACCTTTAAATGTGTTGTTATCCAAATCACCAAAACTCACAAAAGGGATGAATGCACTTTCACTAGATCGACCGGTGCTTTGGCAAACTGTTTACTAGGTCATTTATTCTACAAAATCAGTTTATATGAGCATTATGGCGGTGGCGGAAGGTGCTCACAAAGCTACAATGGAGGTGAGAGTGTGGGCACTGAAGGTTAGCATTTGTGTAACCCTAAATGCAGTGGATGATTTAATTTGTAACATAACAGAGGGGTGCAAAGTGTCGCGTGAAGCTAAAGCTGAAAGCCAAGGCTAGAAGTTGAAGCAGTACACAAAATCAGAAGCGCTAGTCTGGTGGATTTTTGTCGAGTTGTGCCGAGTCCCAGGAATTGGGGGCTGCATCTAATGTAGATAACTCGGCTACAAGGAGGATAACTTAGGCCAAGTATAATGAGTACTAATAAGTAAGATCTAATTGTCAGAGTCAAATATACTCGAGTTGATCACTCCGTTAAGTCAGACCCGAGGGCTACTATTAAGAATATATACTAGGGGTGCCTAATACACTCCAACCAAAGAAGAGGTTGATTTGTGGGCATGGGGGACTTGGACTCGCTACGGGGAATTAGACACAAACACTAGGGTACTCGACCCATATGTCAGAACAAGATCTGCCTACATGAAATATATAATAGAAGACATCTTTGTAAAAGTAGCACACTCCGATCTAAAAGGGAGTCCACATGTAATTATCTAGCTAGACTTTAGATAGGCTTTCTGTAATCAACCGTACTTCTTGAACTATAAAATGGGGGTGGTAACACATATATAGGACAGATTATCTGATCATGTTGTATAGACAATATACACGGTATTATATCGTGTTGAGATCTCAAACCTGTATAAATACTCGTGGTCTTTGTGTATTCACGTTCAGTTCTTGATCTCGTGTTCGGTCCTGTAATTTTTTTGTGGATTTTTTTCTTAACAACCGTGTATAGTTATATTGGAAATTCATCTATTGAACTCAATGTGTACATTTGATTCACGTAAACAAAGCAAGGAGTACTAAACTACTAATATACACTGTGTGGTCCTCGATGAAATAAAAAACATTTTCTAAAATATGAATAGCAGTAGTTTTGTAATTAATTCAAAAAGTAGATAAAATTAACCAACATACACCGAAAAAGTTTGGCAGCCCAACAAAAAAAAGTTTTTCGAGAAAGATTCGGAAGCTGTCCCATAGAGTCATAGGCCATGTTTTGCAACCAGAAACATTTCCAATTCTTGGGGGAATCACTAGAAGCACTATCAAATACTTAGGCTACAAGAAAAACGTTTCACTTGAGAATCGGCATCCTGTCAAAAGCTGTTATAGTGTAAAATTTAGAGCGTATTGTCACCCTAATTCTGCTAAACGCATCCTTAGTTTTTGTAAATTCTGGTGCTCTTGTTTTGAACTGGTTATGAAAATCTACACAGAAAAACCGCAATACAATTTCTCAAGCTGAGAATGGAAGTGCAAAACAGAGAAAAAGGAGTTGGGATTTTAAAAATCATGAGCGTGTTGCTTTCATGGCATGACCACACGAGGGAGCTGCAACGGTACCAACCGAGAAGGGAAAGGTGCAGACGAGGGGGAACCTAAGCTAGAAACCAATAGTGGCAATTATTGTTCGGAGGCCATCGGCCATCGCCGCTGGTGGGCGGTGGCTTCCCCTTCCCAGCAGCTGAAGCTATCGTCTCTGTCTCTCCGGACCTCCGGTGAACTCCAACAGAGACCACCTCCTCCCTCCGTCGGTCATCCATCTCTGATTCCTTTTGCGTGTGCAAGTTGTTAAATCGGCACACGGCCTCCGCTTTTGGAGTGGAGAGGGGCATATACGGTTTACTGGTGCGCCGGGGCCGCCGCTTTTCCCGCTGGCCTCTCCCCGGCCCTCCCATTGGAGCGCGCAAAGCTGGGCGGCACCATTTAAAGAAGCAAACTGCACTCCACCATTAGCAGCACCAAGGCACCACCACCAAGCGCACCGCCACGCCACACGATCTATAACGCGCAGGCAGGCGAGGATCAGACCGGCCGGAGCTTGCCTTCTCCGTTGGGGTTCCTGCTTGCCGCGGCGCGAGAACAGATATATTGGATCGGATTTGTGCCGGGTAAGTTTGTTGAGAAGGATTATTCGTGCCGCCCGTGCTTCTAGCTGGTTGATCCTGGCCCGGCAGGATCTGGACCGGCATCCCTTTCCCCCGCGTTCTTTTGGATTGCTTCTTTCGCCGGAATCGTGTGCGTAGTTTAACTAGGTTTTGGATTTGGTATATGAACTCTCGTGTGAAAATTCAGTTCCTTGCCAGCGCCTTGCATGCAGATTGTACGGCCACGGTTGATTGGCGGTGTCTGACTTTCTGTAGTACTTTACTAATCATTGTCACCGCTAGATTTGGTTTCCCTAGGTCATTTTCTAGTACTTATGAACTGCAGGTGTAGGCTGGCCAGGTCCCTGTCCACAATTATCTTTCTTTTTTAATGAGCTTACCTTTGTTGTTCCGAGGATTTGTATGCAGCCTGCATACTCAGTTATGCTTAATTTTGCCTACCGATTTGATCATTTGGTGTTCTAGTGTTGTGCTCTCCGTACGGTTTATGCAAATTTGTCAGTTGCACAACTGACTGATCGTTTCAATTTGAATCAGAGACTAGCGGAGTGAAATAAAATCTGTTCCTGAAGCATACATCTTCATCTTCATCTTCATGTTTCTTGAGCTTCTTTTTTCGCCAGTAGTCTTCACGTAGAAGTTTCGAGATTCATTCCTATGTCAAAGCAAATTTGTTACTCTTTCTGGCCCAAAATAAATACACATCTCGCTTCACGAGAAGTCATAGTTTTTGAAGTTTGACAAAAAAACATAGAAAAAAAATCTGAATGTCTAGCATGAACTTATTATAAAAGTATACTTGATAATACTACTTATCATACATTTTGTATAAATTTGATTAAATTTTAAGACGTTTGATTCGTCGGGAAACGAGGTGTGTGTTTATTTTGGAATGGAAGGAGTAGTTCGGAAGGTTAACTTTCTTTGACATTTTTAATGCCATGTGCAGGTTCTTGGAGCAGTAGGCACCAAACTCGTCCAGGTTGGGCAAAAATGCAGTGTAACCAGTAGCTATCGGAGCTCTCTCATCTTGTACTGTGGCATTTCTTAAGTTGTCTGGGACCTGAACCTCCAAGGCTGGAAGATCCAACATCTGTTCTCGAAAATTTACTGTACCTGCAGATGGCAGACGATCCTAACATCAATTTTGGGGCATTCTCCCAGTCACTCTGCAACCAGCATGTAGTTTCATTTCAGACAAGCGTAGCCACTAGCGGCTCAGGAGGCATGCCAACATACCTGGATTGTTCCACTGGGATGGATGCCAGCGTGGGGATGCTGACCACACCTTCAGTGGTTGTTTCCACTGGTTCATCTAATATGCCAGCAGATTCCGGGCAGAGCCTCAAATATGGAGGGCCACTGGCTGCGGATTGGACACAGGTCGAGCTTGAAATTCTGAGAGATGGCATGGAGAAGTAAGCCATCTCAACTATCATATGCATGCACTGTTTTGCAATTCTGTTCCTTTTTCCATGTATTGTTTTTTTAATCTTAACGCTGTGTCCAAATGGATTCGTATTATATGAACGATGCTGCTACAAAGTTTTTCTATTGTTGTTGAAGTTTGGATCCATTTTACTCGTTGCTGATATGTTTCCCTTTGTTTTCTTTTGCCCACTATCATGAAAAACTCTCAGATATGTTCATGAACAAGGCATCATGAAGTATATAAAGATAGCAGCATCGTTACCGAACAAGACAGTAAGAGATGTCGCAATGAGGTGCCAGTGGGTAGGGGTAAGCAGTCTCTAGCCCGTACATGCTGCTGTACAATGATATTTATTCTTTAAATAAGGATCCATTTTGTCCCATTTCTGACTACGAGGATACTATCCGCTTAAGATGCATAACACGGAAGAACACTGAATGTATGCAACTTGTGCAAAAATGTTCATGAATATCAACCACTTCCTTGTGTATAGATTTACATAGTTCCTTTTGTTCCTTGATCTGTTTTCCTACTTGCCATGCCAAAACTTATCTTACATCTGAAAGTTGATCTGAATATAGGATTCCATTAACCATGTGTGCATATACTAATACTAGCATGAATGATAGACGAACTTGTTTTTCAATCTATATTTACAAAATAGGACTTGAGCATTTGGACCATGATCACAGTGAGACCTGAGTTGGCAATCGCTGTACCATTTTGGTCTATTATTGTATCGCTTTTTATTTGTATTCTGAAGAAAAGGGAAGGGATATCAAAAGACAACATGACCTTATTTCATGACAAAGCACACTTATCTCTCTATTGGCAGTATTCCAGCTTTTTTGTTCTATATGTTTGTTAGCTGCAACAGGTCTACTGCTAAAATAAACTGACCATCACTTACATATTCCTTTTGATTGCTATGTACACTAATATTCAAATTCAACTAAGGTATGAATGTGTGATAACTATTTCATTTGATGTATATGATGAACTAAATTTGTTTTATATTTGGAACTTCCATCATAAATATAGCTAGCTGAATAACAAATATATTTTTCCATTTCCATTTTAATAACAGATAATTTCTGCACCAATCCGTCTCTACTTGAATGAGCATTTTCTGTCCAACTTAACTGTTCTGCTCATTTTATTTAGTATTAGTATTAATATTACCAACAATTTGGATATATCTTGTAGAAGAAAGTAAATACAAGACGAAGGAAACCCCAAGAACACCATACTGGGAGAAATACAAAAGAAAGAAAGGTATTAATATTCTTTTCTATTTGATGAATTTTGTTCTGTATTGTGCTCTTTATATTTATTTACTGCCACTGATTATACGAAAAATAGAAAATAATTCAGTTCGAAAAGTTAAGGCGTGTTTCCAAATCCAATTTTGAGGTCGATGCACATTACGGTTCCACCAAAATATGGATGTTTAGAATTTAGATGATGCAATGATAGATTCAAGGGAAAACAATATTGAGGTTCAAAAAAATTTCAAGAAGAAACAAAAAAAAAGAGGATCAGCATGTGATTTGGTGCGGGTTGCTGATCCAGATAAAACTGCACCCGACCCAATTGCATGCTGACCTTTAGTTTTTTTTTTCTCTTTTTGTTTGCACAAAGTTTTGTTCAATCTCAAAGTTTGCATCATAGATCATTGCATCACTATCCGTCCATGTTTCTGGTGGAAGTGTTCGTGCACTTTTTTATTTTGTGAAATCATTGGAGCACCTAAGATCGTGCTCAACAGAGCGTGCATATGGTCGTGCAAAACATTGTTTTGTACTGTAGAGTGTATTGTTTGTAGAGTGAAGTTTAAAATAAGTAGTGAGATATGGGTGGGATAGGAACGCTGCTGGAGATAGCCTAAGAGGGTTGAGCTCAAATTCATTCCCATCAATATATACCATGTCAGTTCTCTATCGGGTCTATTCATACATCATTTGCATTTATATGTTTTTAAATGGTGGCTGTTATGGTTGTTTATCAGGATAAATTTGTAGAGCCTGCGCTGTGGGGAACAAATCATCCTCTTCAAACAGGCATGACAGCCTCTTCATTTGTGCCGCATAATGGCCAAAACGCTATGTTTATATCTGGAGGTTGGTAGGTCACTTGATTACATGAGTATCATGTCTAATTGTTTGCTTCCATCTATCTTCTTTGTTTCTTGTTATATGCTGTTAACTGTCTCGTGCAATTATCAATATCATGATCCGGCATTTGAATTTTTTGCATTTGAGAGGATATATAAATACTGCTGCCAATACTAGAGTGACTGAACTACTTCATTTTATTAATGACTCCATTGCCAAGTTTATCGCAGGTAGGCACCCCACTGGAGCTTGATATTTAATATATAATCATAATGCATCTGTTTTTACTTGTAAGTCCTGTATGCCTGTAATGATATATATTGTCAGAGTTTCTAGTGTCGAGTGGCAGAAAGGGATAAAAAAAGTTGACACTTTGGATGTTTACTGTTCAAGAACATGAATGAGAATAGCTTTGGGCATGTGGAACTTGTTAGAACAAATTTGGGATTACACAGCCTTCTACTTGCTACTATTCAAAACTACACACAAACATGTAGCGTGCTGTTTCTTCCTTGATTAATCAGTTGATTTTGTTCATCATATAAATTGCACTTTAGATCCTTGTACTTTTCATTAGTGCACCATAACAGATTCATGTCCTAAACTTTGGCAAGATTTAACCAATGCTTTGTTTGTAATATGATATGACAATGCTGTATTTTGTATTATGTAGCCTCCGAGATAGATCGTCCAGTGCTGCATCTGCTGGAGGAAAATAATAGGCTTCTTAATCAAATTGAAACAAATATTCAGAGATTTCAGGTTTGTATAGTCCCCCTTTTCTTATTTTACTCTGTTTTACAGTTTTTTTATTCATCCTTTCCATTATACAACATTATGAGAAATGTACGTCTGATAGAAAAGCATATATTGCTTTTAGAACAGCATGACCCCTTCCATTTCAGTTAGACTGCATAAGGAAAATTACTTTTTTTCCCCTCCAATAATACATGACAGGCATTATTTAATAGTTATCTTTATTCTCCCTTGCAGCCTCATAACAACATCGATCTCTTCCATCGGGCAAGAAGGAACATTAATGATCTTGTACAAATGTAAGCATCATCTAATGAAACATGTTGGCGGTTTGTTTTGCACGAATACTAGAGTTATGCTTGTAAGGGTTTGGTTTTGTGATACAGCTGCTTCTCCCACTGATGATAATGCTTATGTAAACAGCACGACCCAACTGCCTGGGCTGAGGACCAAGATGCCTCCACTTACTGTGGCAATAGATGAAAATCTTGCTAGCTTCGTGCTTCCTGGCATTACAATGGTAAGAATTTGAAGTGATGTTCGCTAATTAGCAATCTTTTCCCACAGACGGCTGCATTTTATCTTGAGATTTCAGGTCCTTTCATGTTTTTTTTTTGTTTACTTCAAAATGCACACATGTGTTCTTCTTGGCTTACTGCCCAATTTATGTTCCTTATTATCAGGATCAAGTTCTTGGAAGCAACGATTTGAAGGAGGAGCCAAGAGGATGGTAGATCCACTGCCAACATGTTTCAGTTTAGGCAGACTTTGGGACTTTATTGGTAGATGGATGGACCATATGGAGAACTACTGCTTCATTTTGCACACCAAGTGGCGGTGAATAGGGTCACCATTCACCAAGGACCCCCTGCTTTCTCTATCTGAAAGCGAAAGGAGAGGTGGATGAAACCGTCCAGCTGCCCTGCAGCTACCCTTAGACGTTGGTGGCTACACAGCGAGGGTTTTAGGAACTGCAGTTTTTGTGGCCTTGCTGCACCTGTAAAAAACCATGATTCTTTCTGGTTTCCCCTTCAGACAGTAGGGTAAATAGATGTAGCGGAGGAAGCTCACAAGAACTAGCTAAATAGTTCTCTCTAGAAGGAAAAAAAAATGTCGCTACATAGCAAGAAGAAGGATCCTTTTTGCCTGTCGCCATTTGCTGCTAGTTCTTCCTTCATGTGAACGTGATCAAAGTTCCTAGTTCTCTCTTATCCGTGCTCCGCCTTTGTATCCAGGAACTGGAAATATAGATTTCTGAGTATCCTACGTGATCTTGGAGAAAATCTCGTCGAGAGCGGAGACGATGTTGCCGTAGTGCTCCTGCACCTGGAGCGCGTCCTTGTCTCTGGCGGCGTAATCCAGCTGCGGCCAAGAGCAGAACACACGATGAGCGTTGAGCAAGCGCACTATGCCATTGCCCACTGGCAACGGAACGATAAGACACCGAGCCGCACGCTTACGCTGGTGACGCTGTTGAAGAGGTCGGAGTAGAGCCTGCGGAGCTCAGGGCGCTGCCCCGTGGGCCTCGCCTGTATGATGGCGTACAGGTCCTGCTTGAGGTTGGACGCGCTGGAGCGCAGCGCCGCCTGCAGCTCCCGCCACGCCCCGGCGTCGATGAAGCGCTTCACCCCCAGCAGGTTGCGCGCGTGGGTCCGCACCACGGCCTCGGCCTCCTCGCTGGACTTCTCCGGCAGCATGAGCTGCAGGTCGAACGTGCCGGCGGCGCTACTCGCCACGGGCGGCAGTAGCTGCGACGCCAGGATTATCGCCCCCGCCGTCGCTGCTAGCCTCCTCCGGCTGCGGCTGCTGCTGCTGCTGGTGGCTGCCCTTGGCCTCTGCGACTGTTGCTTGCTGGTGCTGTTGCTGCTCGGTGGTTTGGGGGACGACGTAGTTTCCGCAAGCGACAACAGGCTCGCGGACAGCGCCTGTACAGCGAGCCGCGATGCCATTGCGGAGCTCGTGCACAGGCTGTGGTTCTCGCCTTCTCGATGGATCATGGATGGACGGACGGGGTGAGGTTTTGTTCAGCCAGACAGTTCGGATAACGTGGCAGGTGCAAGGCCGTAGTAGATCACGCTCGATATGGGGTTCGGTGGTCTGGCAATATCCTGGAGCTCGACAGTAAGTAGAGATGGCAATGGGTAAATACCCACCGGGTATTACTATCCTATACTTATACCCGCGACAAAAAAAAAACTTTATCGGGTCATCCATATACACTGGTGGGTATGAATTTACCCCCATACTCATACCCATGTGGGTATGAGTTACCTATCAGGTCACACGTACCCACAAAAATTAAACAACTATCAAAATATTATATTATACAAATATCAAGTATATCCATCTAAATACTATTACAAAATTTCTAGCATCATTTAACCATCCATTCAATACACCAAAAATAATTGGATAAAGTAGTAACACTAGGACAGTACTACATAGCACATTACATATTTCATTACATGGTCATTAAATTGTCGTTAAGCCTTCTATGACATTATGACCTAAAATGTTGTTAAATAGTAAAAAAGATGGATGACTAAAGTCGAAGTTCATGTTTGAGCTAAGTTTGTATTGGGTATTTTATACCCACAGGTTAACGGGTATGGATGAAGGTCGAACGTTCTAATACCCGTTTACCTATTGGATGAAGATTTTTGCTTAATAACAGATTTATGGATAAAATATTTAGCCCACATATATATCCTAATGGAGTAAATATCCATCGAGTATCGGGTCGCGGGTACCATTGCCATCTCTAACTGGAAGTTGGTACACTGCCGTTACTTTGTTTGCATCGCATCGGCGCGACGCGTTTCAAATGTTTCGCTTGCATGCTCACGATAGGAAATGTTATTTGTTTTGTTTACTATAGATTAAAGGGTGTATGGTTTATAAGGACTAATTTTTAGTCTCTCTATTTTATTTTATTTTATTTTATTTAAGTTCATAAATTACTAAATACATAAACTAAAATAAAATTTTAGTTTCTATATTTAATAGTTTAGAAACTAAAATATAATAAAATTGATAGACTAAAAATTAATCTCTATAAGGCGCATTTACCATCCATAATTGCCATTTTGTTGCGGTCGTACCCATACCGGCAGAAGCGTTGTACAGCCCAGCACATGCCCAATTAGTGGGCAGACCATGTTCACCTGAAGCTATAGGTGTACATTTGGGCCGGGCCTGATGGGTCGGCCTGAAGCACGAAAAAAAAGCATGGCGCAGGCACGGCACGACACGAAATATTTTTGTGCCGGACCGGCACGACCCGATATATCGGGCCGGGTTTGGGCCGAGGTCGCGACCTATGGGCGGGCACGAGCACAGCCCGTTTAAGGCAGGCACGAAATGGCCCATATAGAGGCACGAAAAGGCCAATATATTTATTAAAATCACAATTCATTCCACACTTTCATGTACTTGATAAAGAATACTGAAAGTCGCCTAGAGGAGGGGTGAATAGACGGAATCTGAAAATTATAAACTTAAGCGCACACTACAAGCCGGGGTTAGCGTTAGAATAAAAATCGAGTCCGAAAGAGAGGACGAAAAACAAATCAAAAGGAAATAAAGCGGATGACACGGTGATTTGTTTTACCGAGGTTCGGTTCTTACAAACCTACTCCCCGTTGAGGTGGTCACAAAGACCGGGTCTCTTTCAACCATTTCTCTCTCTCAAACGGTCACCTAGACCGAGTGAGCTTTTGTCCTTAATCAAACCGGGTCACTTAGACCCCTACAAGGACCACCACAACTTGGTGTCTCTTGCTTTGATTACAAGTGTCTTGAAAACAAGAAAGAGGAAGAAGAAAAGCGATCCAAGCGCAAGAGCTCAAAGAACACAAGCAAAACTCTCTCTCTAGTCACTAATTGCTTTGAGTGGAATTGGGACTTGGAGAGGCTTTGATTCAATATATTTGTGTCTTGTATTGAATGCACTATCTCTTGTATTGAGTGAGATGTCTGAAAAACTTGGATGCATTGAAGTGTGGTGGTTGGGGGGTATTTATAGCCCCAAACACCAAAACAGCCGTTGGGAAGTCTGCTGTCGAAGGGCGCACCTATCCGGTGCGCCAGCCACGTCACCCAACCGTTAGGGTTCTGACGGTTTCGACCGTTGGAGCTCTGTCTTCATGGGGCACCGGACAGTCCGGTGCCGCACCGGACAGGTACTGTTCACTGTCCGGTGCGCCTTCTGGCACTGCTCTGACTCTGCGCGCGCAGACACGCACTGTTCTCTGTCCGCTGTTGCTTTTGCAGACGACCGTTGGCGCAGTAGCCGTTGTTATACATGGCACACCGGACAGTCCGATGAATTATAGCGGAGTGGCATTTCCAGAAACCCGAAGGTGGCAAGTTTGAGTTGATCCACCCTGGTGCACCGGACAGTCCGGTGCGCCAGACCAGGACTGCCTTCAGTTTTCTTTGCTCCCTTTATTTTGAACCCTAACTTGTTCTTTTTATTGGTTTATGTTGAACCTATGGCACCTGTAGAACACATAATCTAGAGCAAGCTAGTTAGTCCAATTGTTTGTGTTGGGCAATTCAACCACCAAAATCATTTGGGAAAAGGTGTGACCTTCCCTTTCAATCTCCCCCTTTTTGGTGATTGATGCCAACACAAACCAAAGCAAATGTATAAGTACAGAATTGAACTAGTTTTGCATAATGTAAGTGCAAAGGTTACTTGGAATTAAACCAATATATTATTTCTACTAGATATGCATGGATTTCTTTCTTCTTATTTAACACTTTAGACCACGCTTGCACCACTAGTTTTGTTTTTGCAAATTCTTTGGAAATTCTTTTCAAAATCCTTTTGCAAATAGTCAAAGATATATGAATAATATTTGAAAGAAGCATTTTGAAGATTTGAGATTTTCTCCCCCTGTTTCAAATGCTTTTCCTTTGACTCAAACAAAACTCCCTCTAAATGAAATCCTCCTCTTAACTTTCAAGAGGGTTTTGGGATATACAAATTGAAATACTCTCATTAGAGGAATACCAATTTTGAAAGATACTAATTAGAAATATACCAAAAAATTTTCAAAACATAATTAAAAATTAGGTGGTGGTGCGGTCCTTTTGCTTTAGGCTAATACTCTCTCCCCCTTTGGCATGAATCGCCAAAAACGGAGACTTTGTGAGCCCTTTGTAAATCCTCTCCCCCTTTGGCAAACAATATATGAGTGAAAGATTATACCAATGTGGAGAGATGGCGGAATACCAGCAAAGAGTAGATAATACCGATGGAGTTGAGTGGAAGCGTCGTCTTTGTCAAATACTCCATTTCCCTTTCAATTCTATGACTAAGCATGAGAATACACTTGAAAACACATTAGTCATAAACATAAAAGAGATATGATCAAAGGTATATAAATGAGCTATGTGTGCGAAGTATCAATCAAAATTCCGAGAATCAAGAATGTTTAGCTCATTCATAAGTTTGGTAAAGGTTTTCTCATCTAATGGCTTGGTAGAGATATCGGTTAATTGTTCTTTGGTGTTAATATAGGCTATCTCAATATCCCCCTTTGTTAGTGATCTCTCAAAAAGTGATACCGAATGGCTATGTTCTTAGTGCGACTGTGTTCAACGGGATTATCCGCCATGCGGATTGCACTCTCATTATCACATAGGAGAGGGACTTTGCTAAATTTGTAGCCATAGTCCCTGAGGGTTTGCCTCATCTAAAGTAATTGCGCGCAACAATGGCCTGTGGCAATATACTCGGCTTCGGCGATAGAAAGAGCTACTGAGTTTTGTTTCTTTGAAGCTCAAGACATCAGGGATCTCCCCAGAAACTGACAAGTCCCTGATGTGCTCTTCCTATCAATTTTACACCCTGCCCAATCAGCATCTGAATATCCTAATAAATCAAAAGAGGATCCCTTGGGGTACCAAAGACCAAACTTAGGTGTATAAACTAAATATCTCAAGATTCTTTTCACGGCCCTAAGGTGAACTTCCTTAGGATTGGCTTGGAACCTTGCACACATACATACGGAAAGCATAATATCGGATCGAGATGCACATAAATAGAGTAAAGATCCTATCATCGACCGGTATACCTTTTGATCTACGGATTTACCTCCCGTGTCGAGGTCGAGATGCCCATTGGTTCCCATGGGTGTCTTGATAGGTTTGGCATCCTTCATTCCAAACTTGGTGAGTATGTCTTGAATGTACTTTGTTTGGCTGATGAATGTTCCCTCTTGGAGTTGCTTGACTTGAAATCCTAGGAGATATTTCAACTCCCCCATCATAGACATCTCGAATTTTTGTACCATGATCCTACTAAACTCTTCACAAGTAGATTTGTTAGTAGACCCAAATATGATATCATCAACATAAATTTGGCATACAAACAAATCTTTTGCAATAGTTTCAGTAAAGAGAGTAGGATCGACCTTGTCGACTTTGAAGCCATTAGTAATAAGAAAATCTCTTAGGCATTCATACCATGCTCTTGGGGCTTGCTTGAGCCCATAAAGCGCCTTTGAGAGTTTGTAAATGTGACGGAACCTCCCAAGTCATTAGGCCCACATACAGTTGTCCTTGTCCAACAGACCTCAGACAACCCTGCAGATGCCCCTAAATCACTTGACAAGTTCGGTATCTGCTTTTCTTACCTTTCCCAAGAGCGTTTCACCTGTCACGCAGACATTACAATACATCGGAGGTACGAAAATGCGGAAGCAATTACAATAACTTACCTTTATTGAAAAGTAAGACAGAGTTATATAGTTACAGACCAGAACATAATATATATGAGTGCTGAGTATTATTATTACAAAACATGGGAGGCAAAAACCCCTCCCGATAAGTATTAAACAAAAGTTTTATGGAGGATCCTTTCCTCCCGAAGCTTTACTCCTGGTTTTCCTCCTTGGGCACCACCTTTGAATAAAAGCAACAAAAGTTTGCCGCTTCTTCACCTAAAACTGAAAGTCGCCTAGAGGGGGGGTGAATAGGCGGAATCTGAAAATTATAAACTTAAACACAACTACAAGCCAGGGTTAGCGTTAGAAATATAAACGAGTCCGAAAGAGAGGGCGAAAACAAATCACAAGCAAATGAAGAGTGAGATGCGGTGATTTGTTTTACCGAGGTTCGGTTCTTGCAAACCTACTCCCCATTGAGGTGGTCACAAAGACCGGGTCTCTTTCAACCCTTTCCCACTCTCAAACGGTCACCTAGACCGAGTGAGCTTCTCTTCTCAATCAATCGGGACACCAAGTCCCCACAAGGACCACCACACAATTGGTGTCTCTTGCCTTGATTACAATTGAGTTAGGATCAAGAAAGAAAGAAGAAGAAAAGCGATCCAAGCGCAAGAACTCAAAAGAACACAAATGTCGCTCTCTCTAGTCGCTATTTGATTGGAATGAACTTTGGACTTGGGAGATGATTTGATCTCTTGTTTGTGTCTTGGAATGAAGTCTAGAGCTCTTGTATTGAATGCAAATGGCTGAAACTTGGATGCCTTGAATGTGGGGTGGTTGAGGGTATTTATAGCCCCAACCACCAAAGTGGCCGTTGGCGATGGCTTCTGTCGACGGGTGCAACGGACAGTCCGGTGCGCCACCGGACACTGTTCGGTGCGCCAGCCACGTCACCAGGCCGTTGGGTTCCGACCGTTGGAGCTCTGATAATTGGGGCCACCGGACAGTCCGGTGGTGCACCGGACAGGTCCTGTAGACTGTCCGGTGCGCCTTCTGGCGCCTGCTCTGACTCCTGCATGCGTAGGCGCGCACTGTTTGCTTTTACTGTTCACTTGCAGGCGATTGTTGGCGTGAAGTAGTCGTTGCTCCGCTAGCACACCGGACAGTCCGGTGTTACGCCGGACAGTCCGGTGAATTATAGCGGAGCGGCCTCCCAAATTCCCGAAGCTGGCAAGTTCAGAGTCGATCTCCCTGGTGCACCGGACATTGTACGGTGGCACAACAGACAGTCCGGTGCGCTAGACCAGGGCTGCCTTCGGTATACTTTGCTCCTTTGTTTTGAACCCTTTCTTTTGACTTTGTATTGGTTTGTTGTGAACCTTTGGCACCTGTAGAACTCATAATTTAGAACAAACTAGTTAGTCCATTAATTTGTGTTGGACAATTCAACCACCAAAATTCATATAGGAAAAGGTTTGACCCTATTTCCCTTTCAATCTCCCCCTTTTTGGTGATTGATGCCAACACAAACCAAAGCAAATATAAAAGTGCAGAATTGAACTAGTTTGCATAATGTAAGTGCAAAGGTTGCTTGGAATTGAAACAAATATAATTATTTCAATAGATATGCATGGATTGTTTTCTTCTTATTTAAAATTTTGGACCACGCTTTCACCACTTGTTTTGTTTTTGCAAATCCTTTGTAAAATTCTTTTCAAAACATTTTGCAAAAAAGTCAAAGGTACATGAATAAGATTGAAAGAAGCATTTTCAAGATTTGAAATTTTCTCCCCCTGTTTCAAATGCTTTTTCTTTGACTTAAACAAAACTCCCCCTGAATAAAATTCTCCTCTTAGTGTTCAAGAGGGTTTTACAAGTTTTGAAGATACTACTTTCTCCCCCTTTTGAATACAATAAGATATCAATTTGAAAAACTTTATTTTTTTTAAAAATTTGGTGGTGGTGCAGTCCTTTTGCTTTTGGTTCATACTTTCTCCCCCTTTGGCATGAATCGCCAAAAACGGATACTTGTGAGTGAAATATAAGCCCTCGTACTGTCTCCCCAATGGTAAACAAATAGTTATGAGTGAAGATTATACCAAAGTGGAGAATGATGCGGAATACCGGCAAATACCGATGGAAGTTGAGTGGAAGCGCCTTCTTTGCCGAATACTCCATTTCCCTTTCAATATCTATGACTAAGCATAATAATACACTTGAAAACACATTCGTCATAGACATAAAAGAGATATGATCAAAGGTATATAAATTGAGCTATGTGTGCAAAGAATCAATCAAAATTCCTAGAATCAAGAATATTTAGCTCATTCCTAAGTTTGGTAAAGGTTTTCTCATCTAAAGGCTTGGTAAAGATATCGGTCAATTGATCTTTGGTGTTTATATAGGCTATCTCGATATCCCCCTTTTGTTGGTGATCTCTCAAAAAGTGATACCGAATTGCTATGTGCTTAGTGCGGCTGTGTTCAACGGGATTATCCGCCATGCAGATAGCACTCTCATTATCACATAGAGGGACTTTGCTAAATTTGTAGCCATAGTCCCTAAGGGTTTGCCTCATCCAAAGCAATTGCGCGCAACAATGGCCTGCGGCAATGTACTCGGCTTCGGCGGTAGAAAGCGCTACTGAGTTTTGTTTCTTTGAAGCCCAAGACACCAGGGATCTCCCCAGAAACTGATAAGTCTCTAATGTGCTCTTCCTATCAATCTTACACCCTGCCCAATCAGCATCGGAATATCCTAACAAATCAAATGAGGATCCCTTGGGGTACCAAAGACCAAACTTAGGTATTTGAACTAAATATCTCAAGATTTGCTTCACGGCCCTAAGGTGAACTTCCTTAGGGTCGGCTTGGAACCTTGCACACATGTATACAGAAAGCATAATATCCGGTCGAGATGCACATAAATAGAGTAAAGATCCTATCATCGACCGGTATACCTTTTGATCTATGGATTTACCTCTCGTGTCGAGGTCGAGATGCCCATTGGTTCCCATGGGTGTCTTGATGGGCTTGGCATCCTTCATTCCAAACTTGGTGAGTATATCTTGAATGTACTTCGTTTGGCTGATGAAGGTGCCCTCTTGGAGTTGCTTTACTTGAAGTCCTAGAAAATACTTCAACTCCCCCATCATAGACATCTCGAATTTTTGTATCATGATCCTACTAAACTCTTCACAAATAGATTTGTTAGTAGACCCAAATATGATATCATCAACATAAATTTGGCATACAAACAAATCATTTTCAATGGTTTTAGTGAATAAAGTAGGATCGACGTTACTGACTTTGAATCCATTAGTTATAATAAAATCTCTTAGGCATTCATACCATGCTCTTGGGGCTTGCTTGAGCCCATAAAGCGCCTTAGAGAGTTTGTAAACATGGTTAGGATACTCACTATCTTCAAAGCCGGGAGGTTGCTCAACATAGACTTCTTCCTTGATTGGTCCATTGAGGAAAGCACTCTTCACGTCCATTTGATATAACTTAAAGCCATGGTAAGTAGCATAGGCAAGTAATATGCGAATTGACTCAAGCCTAGCTACGGGTGCATAGGTTTCACCAAAATCTAAACCTTCGACTTGTGAATACCCCTTGGCCACAAGTCGTGCCTTGTTCCTTGTCACCATACCATGCTCATCTTGCTTGTTGCGGAAGACCCACTTGGTTCCTACAACATTTTGGTTAGGATGTGGAACTAAATGCCATACCTCATTCCTCATGAAGTTGATGAGCTCCTCTTGCATCACCAGCACCCAATCTGAATCTTTAAGTGCATCCTCTACCCTGTGTGGCTCAATAGAGGAAACAAAAGAGTAATGTTCACAAAAATGAGCAACACGAGATCGAGTAGTTACCCCCTTATGAATGTCTCCTAGGATGGTGTTCACGGGGTGATCTCGTTGGATTGCTTGGTGGACTCTTGGGTGTGGCGGCCTTGGATCTTGTTCATCTTCCTTGTCTTGATCATGAGCATCTCCCCCTTGATCAATGTCCTCCTCTTGAGGTGGCTCATCTTCTTGATCTTCACCTTCATCATCTTGAGCCTCATCCTTATCTTGAGTTGGTGGAGATGCTTGCGTGGAGGAAGATGGTTGATCTTGTGCTTGTGGAGGCTCTTCAGATTCCTTAGGACACACATCCCCAATGGACATGTTCCTTAGCGCGATGCACGAAGCCTCTTCATCATCTAACTCATCAAGATCAACTTGCTCTACTTGAGAGCCGTTAGTCTCATCAAACACAATGTCACATGAGACTTCAACTAGTCCAGTGGACTTGTTAAAGACTCTATATGCCCTTGTGTTTGAGTCATAACCAAATAAAAAGCCTTCTACAGCCTTAGGAGCAAATTTAGATTTTCTACCTCTTTTAACAAGAATAAAGCATTTGCTACCAAAGACTCTAAAATATGAAACATTGGGATTTTTACCGGTGAGGAGTTCATAAGATGTCTTCTTGAGGATTCCCGAAGCTGGCAAGTCCAGAGTCGATCTCCCTAGTGCACCGGACACTGTCCGGTGGCATACCGGACAGTCCAGTGCGCTAGACCAGGGCTGCCTTCGGTATACTTTGCTCCTTCGTTTTGAACCCTTTATTTTGATTTTGTATTGGTTTGTTGTGAACCTTTGGCACCTCTAGAACTCATAATCTAGAACAAACTAGTTAGTCCATTAATTTGTGTTGGGCAATTCAACCACCAAAATTCATATAGGAAAAGGTTTGACCCTATTTCCCTTTCAAAAACCACATGGGACAAAGCCCTGAGTACGAAGTGTACTTTCGCAAGACTTACCCGACAAAGTAAAAGACTCTCAAGGATATGCTGGCCTTTGGGGATCAAGGGATGGTTTATCAATAGGCAAAGACCCTGTTTGCAGAAATGCTTACTAATAGTGGATCCTTAAAAATCAGATTTTACTTGTCAGGTTAAGCGAGTTTACCTGAAACTAGAGTTCTTTATACCCTAGTTCAATCACTGAACCTGCACTAGCCAAGTTCTTAATCACCCTTCATCTTCACTGGATTTCTACGTATAGGGCAGTGACCAAGTCTTCATAACCGCGAAGGTACGGCGATCCAAATCGATTATACTAAGCTGAGGATCTCCAATCACACGACATATGTAGCACTTAACCCTTGCATATGTCAACTCGCCACCGGGGTTCTTAAGACCAGATCAGGTTCACGCCAACCGAGAGCACAGATACACCACCGTCCAGCCTCTTGCCACGAAGGGTACATGCTACTCTCGCCATCTCTCCACTCCCATTGCGTGGTATCTTATTCTGGTATTAGTCTGCCCGCGACAAAGCTTACCCATGACGAGGCATGTGACCAGTTAAAGGGTCCTCGGTCAGCAAGCCTACATCGACACGGTCCTTAATCGACTTAGACGTAGACACTACACCGAGACTCTCTTCTCGTGCAAGTCACCCGCTCGGTCTCAGTTTAATCATTTCAAACCCAAAGTTTGGTACCTGGCAGAGGTACATCTTTTCCGATGTTGAACCCATCATGGCCATGATGGATTCACCATCAAGTTTTGTTTTTGAAAACATCCCACCCACTTTGCAACATCATCTTTTGACAAAACAAAACATTTTGTTTTTCTAAAGCAAAGATAAGCATAAGAAAAACCTTTTGTAAAACATGGATTTAAGGGGTAATCGAATCCAAGGAAGGAAATGCAAGAATTGGTGTAGCACACAACTCCTATTACCTAATGCATCAAGCAAGTGAGAAAGATTTTTAAAAAGAACAAGGAGGTGGCAAATGCACCGGGGCTTGCCTTGTGTTACTGGTGAATCAGACTCTGTTTCGTAGATATCAAAATAAAAACAGTTGCCTGCCTGATGTTCCTCCGGTGGTGGTGGTGAAGTCTTCGCTTCTTCGACTTCTACTTCTTCTTCATTTTCTAAATATGACCATACATAATAATGAATGTCCATGTAATGCTCATGAGAGTGCAAAGATAAATAAACTTTATTATCTAAAGTCTTGAATACAATTTTCCTTCATGGATCTCCGAGAACTTGGGGTTTCCGGAGTCAATAGTGTAGTTCATAGGGCAGGGGGGCTAGGGTTTTGGGTTCTAAGTATCAAACATGGTCCAAATCATACCAAACTCTACCCAACGCTTCTAAATATTATTTAGAGTTTATCCTAAAAATTTAGTGAATTTTGGATTTATTATTTATTTTCTAAAAATCCAGAAGCAAGGTTTTTGGCTATTTTAAATACTCTATAATTTCTTATTTGGACTAAAAATCATGAAACTATTTTTAGTAAATACTATAGGAAATTAGAAACCTAGCAAAATTGGTTTGGTATTTTTATCATTTTTCTACAATTTTCTAGAATTTCTTTAGCTCCGGTAGAAAAAGAAAAAGAAAAAGATAGGAACAGTTCTAGACCGACTCTGGCCCAGGTCGGCCCAACTTCGGGCGGAAACGCGCGCGCCCGCGCCCGCGTGTAGACTTTGCAAGAAAGTCCCTATCGTTTTGCATAACCCAAAAGAGTCCAAGGCACTATTTTAGATAGTCACTGACACTTTCAAATAAACCCTCGAACTCCTATGTCTTCACAAAGTCCAGTCCATGACGGTGGACGGCGACACACTGATCATCGTCGTGCCTGTATTGGCCGATTTACGCAATGACTTATGCTCTCGTGCGGTGGACACCTAATCGGACCCCTCCTAGTCATTTCCCCTCAATCAATTTTACTAACAGAGCTTGGAATCAATCGGCCCACGGAGACAACGCGAACAATCAGACAACCAAGTGCGTTCTCGGCGATCTAAGACAGCTTAACTCAATTGAGTTGGTTAGGGAGTATTAAGGGTACATAAGAACACTCAAACGAGGGGGCAGAGGGCATGAGCAGACCTGAATCGAGCTGGCCACGATGAGGATTCTTTCACGGTGGCAGAAACTTAGTTTGGGGGAAGTGAGCAATTCGTGGTCTCTGGTGGACAATTAGAGGCAAGCGTGGGTGCGTTGGCTTCGTGATAACATGGCGCAACAGACCCGACCATCAATTTATAGGATTGCTAAGCGGTGGCTGGTGAATTTGGATTGAGCGCAGTGGCGGTCAGAGAAGAAATGAGTCACTGGCATGGTGATTCGTGGCCTTCACCGTGGCGGCCTCACTGGCGATCATCGGACATGCATAATACTGGTGATTGCAACGTGGTAATTGCTGAGGCACGTGGCGTTCGGTCGATGGGCAGCCAACTCCGGTGACTTATCCGAACGACCGCAAAGCAGAAAGGAGTACGGCGGCTAGCCGGAATAGTGCCCATAGCCCAATAGTGGTGAAGATCTTTTTACCTCGCGGCGTTATCCGGGCATAAGTGAGCACGAATCACCTCATCGGCGTGAATCTACGTGCGAGGTCGCCGGTGGCGAGGGGAATCTGATCCTGTTGATATTTTGGTACTGTACCATTGGAAGCTCTTTCAGTTAGCCAGACAGACCAAATTTGGTCTGGATTTTCTCTTGATTTTATATGGCAACAAGGCCATTGTTCTGTAGTAAAGTTGTAGCATAATGATCCAGCTACAATCTTACTACAGCAACCATAGCCAACTACTGTCTGGATTATAATCGAATCCAAGCTCAAAGATGGCTCAAACTCACTGTTAGTCTGAATTTAGACTCAAGACAGCCTGATAGAGCAACTTTGAGTCAAATTTTCTCAGAACTTTTCATAGTACCAAGTCTTGATCTTTACAACAAAATTATTCCCCTTGTGTAGCTCTATAAACTTGATGTGGTGACCTAGGGCGAAATCTTCATAATTTGGAAGATATGAGGCTTCAAAGTTGAGCCAATGCCACTGATTCCAGACTTACAGACTTGGAGTACAAATGTGGCTTTTTGCAAATAAGCCCAAGACTTAGGGTTTAAGTTGCAAATCCACATTCTTGTGAACCATAGTACTTAAGGTGTCTTACTTTCATGGTTTTTGCACTTTAGTCCAAAAGTGCACTAATTTTGCACTTAGCCCCCTAGGGTTTAAGTCTAGGGCTTTCTAGGGTTTCTTCTAGAGTTTCTGATACTTCTAGGGTTTGGATATCCCTTAACTTCATTAATGGTAGTATTTTATGATCATGATTATCAAGTTTTGAAGTTTTCTCTTTTTAGGCTTTGGTTACCCCTTTAAGCCCAATCTAGGGTTAAACATTGTACCCTAGGGTTTCACTAGTAACTTGTCACATCAATACAACTTGTTTGAAATTTTTGCCTAGTGAATGCACTCTAAGTGTGACAAACACATGAAATGCCAATGCTTATGATGTTATGCTCAAGTTTTAGTAACAGTAACACCAGGGGTGTTACATCCTTCCCCCCATAAAAGAATCTCGTCCCGAGATTAAAAGTCCTAGGGTGAGTAATGGAAAAGGAAATGCTTCACTCTTTTATTTCCTTATTCTTGGTACAAAGCAGGGGTGGTTTGGGGCTCACTCCTTTATTACAACAATTATATACACTTACAAATTACATGAGGCTAAAAAGCCTGGGAAATTCTTTTCTAAAAAGTCCTGAGTTTCCCATGTAGCCTCATCTTCTGAATGTTGGTTCCACTGTATCTTGTAAAACTTGAGAGTTCTTCTCCAGGTAATCCTGTCCTTCAGATCCAAGACTCGAATAGGATGTTCGGAATATGTCAAGTCTGGCTCTAAGGCAACATCTATTACTTTAATGGTTCGATCGGGAACCCGAAGACATTTCTTCAGTTGAGACACGTGGAACACATTATGTATAGCAGATAAGGTTTTAGGTAGTTGAAGTTGGTATGCCACTGGTCCACATTGCTCAAGCACAGGGAAAGGACCAATGTACCGAGGTGCAAGCTTCCCTTTTACCCCGAAACGTGTTACCCCCTTCATTGGTGAAACTTTCAGGTAGACATGATCTCCAACAAGAAAGTACAAGGGTTGACGTCGCTTGTATGCATAACTTTTCTGTCGAGCTTGAGCTTTCTTCAAATTATGAATTATTCGCTGAACTTTTTCTTCTATCTCCTTTACCATGTCTGGTCTAAAGAAACTCCTTTCACCTGGTTCAGACCAGTTTAATGGAGTACGACACCGTCGGCCATACAAAGCTTCGAAGGGTGCCATCTTAAAGCTTTCTTGATAGCTATTATTATATGAGAACTCCGCTAATGGTAAACAATCATCCCATGTCTGTGGGAATTCCAAAACACAAGCCCATAACATGTCCTCAAGTTTTTGATTCACTCTCTTAGTCTGCCCACTGGTATGAGGATGATAGGCCGAACTATGGAGTAACTTAGTACCCAAGGATTTGTGAAGTGCTTCCCAAAACTTGGCTACAAATTGAGGTCCACGATCCGACACTATAGTCTTCAGAACACCATGCAAACTGAGAATACGGGCAATATATAACTCTGCATATGTGGCCACTGTATACTTTACCTTTACCCTGACTGGAAGGAAGTGGGCGATTTTTGTAAGTCGATCAACAATAACCCAGATTGAATCATACCCTCTTGCTGTTCTGGGCAATCCCACAATAAAGTCCATACTTATATCCTCCCATTTCCATGTAGGGACAGGTAAAGATTGTAATGGACCAGCAGTCTTCATATGTACGGCTTTGACACGTCTACAGGTGTCACATCGTGCCACATAGCGTGCGATCTCAATTTTTATCTTTGTCCACCAATAATGTTGTTTTAGATCATGGTACATCTTAGTGCTTCCAGAATGAATAGAATAGCGACTAAGATGTGCTTCATCTAATATTTGTTGGCGGATTTCTTCATCCTTTGGCACAACTATGCGGTTGTTGAACCATACAATGCCTTCATCGTCTTTTCTGAAATATTTGGCTCTTCTGGCCTTTATCTCCTCATGGATGTATTTCATACCCTCATCATTATTTTGAGCATCAATTATCCTTTGTAAAAGGACTGACTCAAGCTTTAGTTGATTTAAGGCTCCATGTTGGATTATTCCTAGGTTTAACTTCTCCATGTCCTGGCATAGTGTAATGTCAGAGATCTTCATGGTAAGACAGTGACAGGAAGCCTTGCGGCTGAGTGTGTCTGCCACTACATTGTCCTTGCCTGGGTGATAATGAATTTCCAATTCATAGTCCTTAATAAGCTCGAGCCATCGCCTCTGTCTCATATTCAATTCCGACTGGGTGAATATGTACTTCAAACTTTTATGATCTGTATAGATGTGACAGATATTCCCCAGCAGATAATGATGCCAAATTTTTAGGGCATGAACCACTGCAGCTAATTCTAGATCATGAGTTGGATAATGTTCCTCATGCCGGCGCAACTGCCTTGAAGCATAAGCTATCACTCAGCCTTCTTGCATTAGAACGCAGCCGAGGCCACTGCCTGATGCGTCACAACTCACAATACACATCAAAGGGTTTTTCAATATCCGGTTGAGCCAATACCGGAGCAGTGGTTAATAATACCTTCAACCGTGCAAAGGCTTCATTGCACTTTGAGGACCAAATAAATTTAGTATCATTCTTTAATAAACTTGTGATTGGTTTCACAAGCTTGGAAAAATCTGGTATGAATCGGCGGTAATATCCAGCCAGTCCAAGGAAACTTCGGACTTGATGTATAGTGGTTGGGGGTTTCCACTCCAAAATATCCTTGACTTTGCTAGGATCCACCGCAATCCCCTTGGCAGATAATACATGTCCCAGAAATTGGATTTCTTCCAGCCAGAACGCGCACTTACTGAACTTAGCATATAATTGATGCTCTCTTAAGTGCGTCAACACGATCCGTAAATGCCAGGCATGCTCCTCTTCATTTTTGGAATATATCAAGATATCATCAATGAATACCACCACAAACTTATCTAGCTCGGGCATGAATACCGAGTTCATAAGATAGGTGAAGTGGGCAGGAGCATTTGTTAGTCCGAAAGACATAAACAGATATTCAAACAAACCATACCGCGTAGTGAATGCGGTCTTCGGTATATCTTCGGGTCGGATACGGATCTGATGATAGCCTGATCTGAGGTCAATCTTAGAGAATACCCTCGCTCTAGTTAGTTGATCAAATAAAATGTCAATCCGAGGAAGAGGGTACTTATTTTTGATGGTAACCTCATTAAGGGGTCTATAATCCACGCACATCCGTAGTGTTTGATCCTTCTTCTTAACAAAGATGGCTGGACATTCCCACGGTGATGAGCTTGGCTGGATGAATCCTTTTTCCAGTAGATCTTGTAATTGGGTCTTGAGCTCTGCCAATTCATTTGGAGGCATTCGGTACGACCTTCTAGAAATAGGAGCTGTACCGGGCTTCAACTTAATCACAAATTCTACATCTCTTTCTGGAGGCAATCTAGGCAAATCTTCTGGAAAGACGTCTGGGAACTCACATACTACCGGAATATCTTAGATCTTCAGTATGATAGCTTCATACGCTCTGCCAAATGGTTTAGCTGGAATGGCTATGGGGATGGTCAAGAGAACCTCTTCTTGGCCATGACTCAATTTGATAGTTCTCAAATTAGTGTTGAGAATAGCTTTATGTTGGGCTAACCAATTCATGCCCAAAATTACATCTATGTCTTGGCCCTTCAGAACAATCATATTAGTAAGAAAGTCTCGTTCAGCCAATGTTACGGGCACTTGGAAAGCCACTTCTTTAGTAAATATTTGTCCCCCAAGCGAATGAATTTTAAACCCTTCCCTTGATTCATGGTATGGAATGCAATATTGCTCCACAAACTTCTTGCTTATGAATGTATGTGAAGTGCCAGAATCAAAAAGAATAATTGCGGGGTGATTGGCCACGAGAAATGTACCCATCATAACCGGTTCACCTTCCGGTGTTGTGGCCACTTGAGTATAATAAATCTGCCCCGTTTTCCTCATATTTTTGCCCGCGGTATTGCTTGCCGCATTTCCCTTGACTTGAGCGGAATTCCCAGAACTCTGCTGATTACTTGATCAATTCTGCTTCGGGTATGGACAGTCCTTGATAAAGTGTCTGGACTTTCCACAGTTGAAACAACCAGTTGAAGAGCTGGGGAGGGCAGGGAAACAAGTGCCAGGGGCACCCGGCTGAGTGGTTGAAGTAGGGGCAGTGGCAGGGCGAATGAAGACCGGTTGCTTGAAAGGGTAGGAGGGTGGACGTGGGGAAGAGCAATTCAGATTAAAAGGTTGGATTACCAACCTTTGTCTTTTCTCAGACCCCTGACTGGGTCTATCGCCTCCGTAACCCTTGGATTTTCCGGAGCCTGCATATTTATCCTCGACTGCCAGTGCAGTACTGACAGCCCTTTCGTAGGAAAGATCAATGCAGGTGGCCATCTTCCGTTGCATTCGGTCATTTAGGCCTCTCATGAAACAATTCCTCTTATTTAAATCCGTGTTGACTTGATCGATAGCATATTGGGATAAGTGATTGAATTTGTTGAGATACTGGGTGATAGTATCCCACCTTGTTTCAGCTTCATAAACTTCTCCTGTTTCATATGGAGCACCCCTTCAGGTATATAGTGCTCCTAGAAAGCCAGCTTGAATTCATCCCAGGTTATTTGATGACCAGTCGGTTGAACGGCTACAAAATTTCCCCACCAAGTGCTGGCAGGGCCACGCAATTATTGTGCTACGAACATGGGCTTTTGAGTCTCCGTACATCGGAGAAGCCCGAACTTCTGCTCGATAACGCGGATCCACTCATCCGCTTCCAGAGGATCTTCTGCCTTGACAAACAATGGGGGACGTGTCTCTGAGAAATCCAGATATGACGTTTCACGGGGTCCTTGCTGATACGCTCGCCCGCCTTGTTGCTGCATTTGTTGTCCCGCCATTTCCCGTAGAAAGCGGGTATTATCAGCTGTAGTGTTAACCAAGGCAGCGATGGCCTCAGCTAATGTTGGAGGTACTAGGGGTGGGTTCGGAGTTGCTTCCCTCCCACGGGAGGTCCCTGCTCCATCCTGTGAACGAGTCTTGGAAGGCATCTGAGGCAACAAACATTTAGAAGAATATAATATGCCAAAGAAAACCATCCATTTTACATTACTGAAAAGGGTAATGTTACAGACTCAAATTTACAACAGGATTACATTACCTATTATACATTACTACTACTTCTACACTATACTACTCTTGCTTCTTGTCACTTTTGGTAGCCTCACTGTCGGGAGTAGGAGACCATTCATCCACCAACTTCATAGAGGGAGGGGGCATGAACAAGTCTAGTTCACCACCGAGTGCTTCTCCTGCTACTCCAGAAGGGCTTCCATCCCGACAAGATCCGCAGGTACGTTGGGGTGCAGTTGGGAATACAATACATGAACTTCTTCATGTAGTGTATTACAATACACTTGCAAGTGGTCTATGGCGGTGCTAAGCTCCTCCACGCGGGCTCAAGCTTTAGCTTCCTTAGCCCAAGCAAGCGAACGAGAGTTAACCACCTAGTCGAGCGTTAGATCTCGTTCCGCGAGCTGATCTTGCAGGTGGCGGATGTCTGTTCTTAATTCATTTATTCTTTCACCATCCGCGACCCATATATCGTTCCTGCGACAGAGTTCTGTTCGAAGCTATTCAACTTGGGCTTCCAGATCCCCGATTGGATCGTTGCTACCACTGCTATTGTCTTCATGTCGTGGGGCAAGTTGATGACAGGGTACGCCAATCGGCCCGGTAGACTTGCGCGCGGCGGCATTTCTTAAAAGGGAAAATCTTATTAGCATAGTTTTTAGCATGATGCATGTGTAATTACAGAATCAACCTTAGTCGATTCACACCTTCTATACATTGCACTCTATTATCTCGTCTTTCAAATAAGTACTCAGAAGGTGGTTAGATAAGGAAGAAAGAAATTTTCTAGATAAGTCTTGGAAAATTCTTTTTGGAAATGCCTCATAACCTCTGCAGAGATGGGCTTCGCTCTGATACCAGCTGTGACGGAACCTCCCATGTCATTAGGCCCACATACAGTTGTCCTTGTCCAACGGACCTCAGACAACCCTCAGGTGCCCCTGAATCACTTGACAAGTTCTGTATCTGCTTTTCTTACCTTTCCCAAGAGCGTTTCACCCGTCACGCAGACATTACAATACATTGGAGGTACGAAAATGCGGAAGCAATTACAATAACTTACCTATATTGAAAAGTAAGATAGAGTTATATAGTTACAGACCAGAACATAATATATATGAGTGCTGAGTATTATTATTACAAAACATGGGAGGCAAAAACCCCTCCCGATAAGTATTAAACAAAAGTTTTACGGAGGATCCTTTCCTCCCGAAGCTTTACTCCTAGTTTTCCTCCTTGGGCACCACCTTTAAACAAAAGCAACAAAAGTTTGCCGCTTCTTCACCTAAAACCACATGGGATAAAGCCCTAAGTACGAAGTGTACTTTCGCAAGACTTACCCGACAAAGTAAAAGACTCTCAAGGATATGCTGGCCTTTGGGGATCAAGGAATGGTTTATCAATAGGCAAAGACCCTGTTTGCAAAAATGCTTACTAATAGTGGATCCTTAAAAATCAGATTTTACTTGTAAGGTTAAGTGAGTTTACCTGAAACTAGAGTTCTTTCTACCCTAGTTCAATCACTGGACCTGCACTAGCCAATTTCTTAATCACCCTTCATCTTCACTGGATTTCTACGTATAGGGCAGTGACCAAGTCTTCATAACCGCGAAGGTACGGCGATCCAAATCGATTATACTCAGCTGAGGATCTCCAATCACACGACATATGTAGCACTTAACCCTTGCATATGTCAACTCGCCACCGGGGTTCTTAAGATCAGATCAGGTTCACGCCAACCGAGAGCACAGATACACCACCGTCCAGCCTCTTGCCACGGAGGGTACACGCTACTCTCGCCATCTCTCCACTCCCATTGCATGGTATCTTATTCTGGTATTAGTCTGTCTGAGGCAAAGCTTACCCATGACGAGGCATGTGACCAGTTAAAGGGTCCTCGGTCAGCAAGCCTACATCAACACTGTCCTTAATCGACTCAGACGGAGACACTACACCGAGACTCTCTTCTCGTGCAAGTCACCCGCCCGGTCTCAGTTTAATCATTTCAAACCTAAAGTTTGGTACCTGGAAGAGGTACATCTTTTCCGATGTTGAACCCATCATGGCCATGATGGATTCACCATCAAGTTTTGTTTTTGAAAACATGCCACCCACTTTGCAACATCATCTTTTGAGAAAACAAAACATTTTGTTTTTCTAAAGCAAAGCTAAGCATAAGAAAAACCTTTTGTAAAACAGGGATTTAAGGGGTAATCAAATCCAAGGAAGGAAATGCAAGAATTGGTGTAGCACACAACTCCTATTACCTAATGCATCAAGCAAGTGAGAAAGATTTTTAAAAAGAACAAGGAGGTGGCAAATGCATTGGGGCTTGCCTTGTGTTATTGGTGAATCAGGCTCTGTTCCGCAGATATCAAAATAAAAACAGTTGCCTACCTGATGTTCCTCCGGTGGTGGTGGTGAAGTCTTCGCTTTATCGACTTCTACTTCTTCTTCGTTTTCTAAAAATGACCATACCTAATAATGAATGTCCATGTAATGCTCATGAGAGTGCAAAGATAAATAAAGTTTATTATCTAAAGTCTTGAATACAATTTTCCTTCACGGATCTCCGAGAACTTGGGATTTCCGGAGTCAATAGTGAAGTTCACAGGGCAGGGGCTAGGGTTTTGGGTTCTAAGTATTAAACATGGTCCAAATCATACCAAACTCTACCCAAGGCTTCTAAATATTATTTAGAGTTTATCCTAAAAATTTAGTGAATTTTGGAATTATTATTTATTTTCTAAAAATCCAGAAGCAAGGTTTTTGGCTATTTTAAATACTCTATAATTTCTTATTTGGACTAAAAATCATGAAACTATTTTTAGTAAATACTATAGGAAATTAGAAACCTAGCAAAATTGGTTTGGTATTTTTATCATTTTCTACAATTTTCTAGAATTTCTTTAGCTCCGGTAGAAAAAGAAAAAGAAAAAGATAGGAACAGTTCTGGACCGACTCTGGCCCAGGTCGGCCCAACTTCAGGCGGAAACGCGCGCGCCCGCGCCCGCGTGTAGACTATGCAAGAAAGTCTCTGTCATTTCGCATAACCCAAAAGAGTCCAAGACACTATTTTAGATAGTCACTGACACTTTCAAATAAACCCTCGAACTCCTATGTCTTCACAGAGTCCAGTCCACGATGGTGGATGGCGACACATCGATCACCAGCGTGCCTGTACTGGCCGATTTACGCAATGACTAGTGCCCTCGTGCGGTGGACACCTAATTGGACCCCTCCTAGTCATTTCCCCTCAATCAATTTTACTAACGGAGCTTGGAATCAATCGGCCCACGGAGACAGCGCGAACAATCGGACAACCAAGTGCGTTCCCAGCGATCTAAGACAACTTAACTCAATTGAGTTGGTCAGGGAGTATCGGGGGTACATAAGAACACTCAAACGAGGGGGCAGAGGGCATGAGCAGACCTGAATCGAGCTGGCCGCGGTGAGGATTCTTTCACGATGGCGGAAACTTAGTTTGGGGGAAGTGAGGAATTCATGGTCTCTGGTGGACAATTAGAGGCAAGCGTGGGTGCGTTGGCTTCGTGATAACATGGAGCAATAGACCCGACCATCAATTTATAGGATTGCTAAGCGGTGGCTGGTGAATTTGGATTGAGCGCGGTGGCGGTCAGAGAAGAAATGAGTCACTAGCATGGTGATTCATGGCCTTCACCGTGGCGGCCTCCCCGGCGATCATTGGACATGCATAATACTGGTGATTGCGACGTGGTAATTGCTGAGGCACGTGGCATTCGGTCGACAGACAGCCAATTCCGGTGACTTATCCGAACCGGCCGCAAAGCAGAAAGGAGTACGACCGCTAGCCGGAATAGTGCCCATAGCCCAACAACGGTGAAGATCTTTTTACCTCGCGGCATTATCCGGGCATAAGTGAGCACGAATCACCTCATCGGCGTGAATCTACGCGTGAGGTCGCCGGCGGTGAGGGGAATCTGATCCTATTGATATTTTGGTACTGTACCATTGGAAGCTCTTTCAATTAGCCTGACAGACCAAATTTGGTTTGGATTTTCTCTTGATTTTATATGGCAACAAGGCCATTGTTCTGTAGTAAAGTTGTAGCATAATGATCAACAACCATAGCCAATTACTGTCTAGATTATAATCGAATCCAAGCTTAAAGATGGCTCAAACTCACTGTTAGTCTGAATTCAGACTCAAGACAGCCTGACAGAGCAACTTTGAGTCAAATTTTCTCAGAACTTTTCATAGTACCATGTCTTGATCTTTACAACAAAATTATTCCCCTTATGTAGCTCTATAAACTTGATGTGGTGACCTTGGGCAAAATCTTCATAATTTGGAAGATATAAGGCTTCAAAGTTGAGCCAATGCCACTGATTTCAGACTTAAAGACTTGGAGTACAAATGTGGCTTTTTGCAAATAAGCCCAAGACTTAGGGTTTAAGTTGCAAATCCACATTCTTGTGAACCATAGTACTTAAGGTGTCTTACTTTCATGGTTTTTGCACTTTAGTCTAAAAGTGCACTAATTTTGCACTTAGCCCCCTAGGGTTTAAGTCTAGGGCTTTCTAGGGTTTCTTCTAGAGTTTCTGATACTTCTAGGGTTTGGATATCCCTTAACTTCATTAATGGTAGTATTTTATGATCATGATTATCAAGTTTTGAAGTTTTATCTTGTTTAGGCTTTGGTTACCCCTTTAAGCCCAATCTAGGGTTAAACATTGTACTCTAGGGTTTCACTAGTAACATGTCACATCAATACAACTTGTTTGAAATTTTTTCCTAGTGAATGTACTCTAAGTGTGACAAACACATGAAATGCCAATGCTTATGATGTTATGCTCAAGTTTTAGTAACAGTAACACCAGGGGTGTTACAGTAAACATGGTTAGGGTACTCACTATCTTCAAACCCGGGAGGTTGCTCAACATAAACCTCTTCCTTGATTGGTCCATTGAGGAAGGCACTCTTCACGTTCATTTGATATAGCTTAAAGCCATGGTAAGTAGCATAGGCAAGTAATATACGAATTGACTCAAGCCTAGCTATGGTTGCATAGGTTTCACCAAAATCCAAACCTTCGACTTGTGAATAACCCTTGGCCACAAGTCGTGCTTTGTTGCTTGTCACCACACCATGCTCATCTTGCTTGTTGCGGAATACCCACTTGGTTCCTACAACATTTTGGTTAGGACGTGGAACCAAATGCTATACCTCATTCCTCGTGAAGTTGTTGAGCTGCTCTTCCATCGCCAACACCCAATCCGAATGTTTAAGTGCATCCTCTATCATGTGTGGCTCAATAGACGAAACAAAAGAGTAATGTTCACAAAAATGAGCGACTCGAGATCGAGTGGTTACCCCCTTATGAATATTGCCGAGGATGGTGTTCACGGGGTGATCTCTTTGAATCGCCTAGCGGACTCTTGGGTGTGGCGGTCTTTGACCTTGTTCATCTTCCTTATCTTGATCATTGTCACCTCCCCCTTGATCATTGTCCTCCTCTTGAGGTGGCTCATCCTCTTGATCTTCATTTTCATCATCTTGAGCTTGCTCCTCATCTTAGGTTAGTGGAGATGCTTGTATGGAAGATGATGGTTGATCTTGTGCTTGTGAAGGCTCTTCGGATTCCTTAGGACACACATCCCCAATGGACATGTTCCTTAGTGCGACGCATGGGGCCTCTTCATCATCTAGCTCATCAAGATCAACTTGCTCCACTTGGGAGCCGTTAGTCTCATCAAACACAAGGTCACATGAAACTTCAACTAGTCCAGTGGACTTGTTAAAGACTCTATATGCCCTTGTGTTTGAATCATATCCTAGTAAAAAGCCTTCTACAGCCTTAGGAGCAAATTTAGATTTTCTACCTCTTTTAACAAGAATAAAACATTTGCTACCAAAGACTCTAAAATATGAAACATTGGGCTTTTTACCGGTGAGGAGTTCATATGATGTCTTCTTGAGGATTCCGTGAAGATAGAGCCCGATGATGGAGTAGTAGGCGGTGTTAATCGCCTCGGCCCAAAACCGGTCCGGAGTCTTGTACTCATCAAGCATGGTCCTCGCCATGTCAAGTAGAGTTCTATTCTTCCTTTCCACTACACCATTTTGTTGTGGCGTGTAGGGAGAGGAGAACTCATGCTTGATGCCCTCCTCCTCAAGGAAGCCTTCTATTTGAGAGTTCTTGAACTCCGTCCCATTGTCGCTTCTTATCTTTTTGATCCTTAAGCCGAACTCATTTTGAGCCCGTTTCAAGAATCCCTTTAAGGTCTCTTGGGTTAGAGATTTTTCCTGCAAAAAGAATACCCAAGTGAAGCAAGAATAATTGTAATACTCAAATTGTAAGGGAAAATAAAAAGAGGAATTGTTTCCTTTGAATATGTGTCTACCTCCATTTATCATTACATGTGACTACTCATGTCTAAAAATGAGTAAATCATTCATTACCAAGACACAAATAAATCATTGCATCATATTGGATCTTTGTTTGTGCATTTAAAACAATAATAATATGAATAAGAGTAAAATATAGTGAGAAGAAGATTTGAGGAAAAAGGAGAAAAGAGAAATGATACGAAAATAAATAAATAATATGTATGTAATTATATTTCTAAAAATTGGTACTTCTAATTTCACAGTATAATGTGAGGATAATTTGGCTCAGGATTTGAATTGAAATCTGAATTTAAATTGGAATCTGGAAATAAAGAAAGAGAAAAGAAAATACAAAAAGAAAAGGTAAAAATGCTGGAGTGGGCTCACTACACGCCATTCTGGCCCACTGCTTCTTTAACACCCGCGCGGCCCACTAGTTTGCGCTGCGTTTCAGCTGTGAACTGCGCCGACCGGTGGGCCATACCTGTCATCCGCACACGCGTGCACGCACCTTGCGTCTGTCTCTGGCGCGTGGGTCCCCGAGGTCAGCTCCAACGTCTTCGCTAAAACCGCGCCGCGCAGGTCGGGCGAGCTCGGAATGGCGCGATTCGCGGAATTCTATTGGTGTACCGCGCGGGCCGGTCTCGGGCGGCCATAAGAGGGCATAGCCGGGGTTCTTATCCTCCCCCTTTCCCCCATCAACGCGCAAATAATCCCAACCAAACCAACCCCCACTATCGCCGTGTGGTCCGAGCGCCGCCGCACGGGGCAAGCCTTCCCCTTCGCCGATCTGGGCGAGTTGTCGGGCCGTGGAGCATTGCGGGTTCGCGGTGAATCCCTCCGTGGTCTCGGCGGGGCAAATCATGCTCATCGGCGTATCACCAACGATGGAAAACCGCACCACCGCGTGGGCAGAGAAGTCACCGCCCCGATTCGAGGTAAAACTACCCCCATCCTCCTTGGTTCCCTATCCGCTACGCGCAGCACCGTTGGGTTCAAAGTTTTAGGCGCTAGAGTGCAAAGAAGGAGCTCACCAATCATGGCGCCGCCACGCCGTGCTTTTCCGCCGCCGCGTTTCGTCGTTCGGGTGGAGTAGGTGATCTCGGTCGTCGATCCTTTGGCGAACGGCTAGGATTAGAACCCCGAATACCCTTTCGCGTGAGTAAACCGTAGCCGTCGGATCCGATCGGGTGGATCTCAGTGACTCTGGCTTAATAAAATCTGAACCGTTCCTTTCAAATCGTGTGGTCCGCGTTGCATACCGGTTCGTGCGGCTGCCGATCTAATCCAGGCGCTCGGTTCGTGATCCTGCGGCCAGAATTGAAGCATACCCCTTCGTCATGCATTTTTGTTAAAGAGACCTTGCCAAATATCGAAATCAACCCGCTGTCCTGGTGGCATTGTTCACTGAGTCTGGGATAATTTACCAGTGAGCCCCTGCAGTTCTCTGTATTTTAGGCCCGGTCCAGAGACTTGGGAAAATAAGAAAGTAATCACAGAAATTGATTCATAATGCATAAATAAATGGTAAAACTTGTTTAATCTGTAGTAAATCCATATGAACTCCAAATTAGTTCATTCCAGTTCCTAAATTTTCATAATATTATTGTCTATCCATTAATGCCACTGTTTTGGCATGAAATACACATTAAAATTTATCTAGCAATTAATCTTGTAGTAAATACTTAAAACCTTCAGAAATTCATATCTTAAAATCTATAACTCCAAATTTAATGATTCCAGTTCCTATGATCCTATTTTAATGTCTAGATTATTATTCTATATTTTGTTTACACGCTTGGTGTAATGTTAATTTTTGCTATACTATGTATGTATTGTGTTGATGCGAGTAGACGAGCAAGCTACAGAGGATCCTGAGGTTCAGCTGGTAGAGACTGCTGAGCAGGAGCTCGTGGAAGGCAAGTCGTGCCCTTGATCACTTCCTTTTACCCATTCATGTTCTTATTATTCATAATGATCTGCATAGGTTAATTTTGATGGGACCCAATAGGATACCCTAGATTTTGACTATCTTTATACCTTGTTTCACCACTGGTTTTACTACTAAACTTTTGGGTAGTACATGCTATTGCTTTATGTGGCTTTGGGTATAGAGATATTCATCACTCATTTTTATACTTGTTATTATCTGTTCATTATTTTCTGTTCATGATAAGATCATTATGTTAATGGGAACATGGAGAACCACCCGGGAAAACAGTGCTACCACAAGGGTTTAATGGGACGCCCTTGGCTGATTAACTAAGAAAGCTAGTGGATGGCTACCTTACTCGAAAGGGGCAAGGGCAGTAGGGGAGTGGTCAGTGTAGGGAGGTCCTTGGGTTGATTTTGCTGTGATGGCGGTCAGGCGAGGGATTCCTGCACTGGAGCTTCCTATAAACTGTAGCGGGTAGTCTGAAGCTAGTGGAACTTTGTAAAGGCCTCGTAGTGGTACCCTGCCTCGCTTCCTTGGTAGAGGTGTATGGGGTCTGATCAACTCCGTGGCAAATGGGTAACACGACTTGTGGGTAAAGATGCGCAACCTCTGCAGAGTGTAAAACTGGTATACTAGCCGTGCTCACGGTCATGAGCGGCTCGGACACTCACATGATTAATTTATGGAACTTAAACTTAATATGTCATTTCATTGCATATGGGATTATTTTATTATTACTTTTATTTATTATTACTATGGTTTGGTTTTCACTTACACTTAGTAACTGCTAATAAAATTTTGACCAACTTATAAAAGCAATGCTCAGCTTCAGCCTTTATTTCATTGATCAGCCTTACACTTCATGAACTCCCACCTTTGGTGAGTTCATGTCACATTATTCCCCACGACTTGTTGAGCTATGATCGTATGTGAGCTCACTCTTGCTATCTCACACCCCCCACAGGAGAAGAACAGGTGGTAGAAGAGGAGTCGCCTAGCTCTGAGGCTTTTGACTTGATCTAGGTGGTGTCTCCCAGTCAGCTTTCTGGCGCCATAGATAAATTCTAGTTCCTACGATATTCATATTTTATTTTTGTAAGACTTCCGCTATGTAATAAGTACTCTGATTTATTGTGACATTTATCTCTATACACTCTGTTATTATATATGTTGTCTTCTTTGGCGCATGTATGAGACGCACCCGGCTTTGTTCCTTAAAGCCCGGGTGTGATAGAAGTGGTATCAGAGGAAATGTTGACTGTAGGACGAAACCTAGATAGAAATGGACAAACCCTTACCTACTTACCTTACTCTAATTCTTTCTATACTTATCTTGATCATGTCTCACCTTCTACTGTTCTACTCTGATCATTCTTACCTTTTCAACTCTGAGACAAGATGGATTTCACACCTTGGAATCCTACCCTATGACATTTTTAAGAGATAGGAGGCCTAAGACCAAACTAAAACTATCTTCTTCTATATTTAAAAATGTTGTTTGATTGTTCTGATGATAATGTCTGATTTGCTTCTTTGATTGATTGAAATAGTATAGACGGGCATCTTAGTATGTACCACTATAAGGTAATGAATTAGCTATGGTAGATAAAACGTTAAACTGCTTAGCTAATAAATCCCCCAAAGTAACGTGATTCGTAATTACTGTCTTGTCTACTATTCTCTTACCTTATGTATCTAACTCAGATGGTCAATACCAGGAGGGGTGGTGGAATTGATTTGCCTCCTAATCGACATACTCGGTGGATATATAGACAACCCCAGCCACAACCGGTAGAGATGAATCCTCCTAATCCTCCACCAGACGGAGTTGACCCACTGATTGCAGCTCAGATGAGTATGATGCAGCAAATGGCGGACACTATGGCAGATATGCGGGCTCAGATGCAGCAAGAACACTAGGAGATGCGTCAAGAAAGAGAAGAGATACGCCAAGAGTTGCGCCAGGAGAGAGAAGAGATACGCCAGGAGAGAAGGGCGCAACAGCAATTTCAGCAACAGCAGCAACAGCAACAAGTACCATTGCCTCCACCACCACCACCAGTTCCACCTCGTGATAAGCACCGGGAATTTATGAGTCATAAGCCACCGACCTTCGCTAGCTCGCCAGATCCACTAGATGCAGATGATTGGCTGAAGTAAATTGAGAAGATGCTTAACATCGCCCAATGCTTAGACAGGGAGAAAGTTCTTTATGCCTCAGGTCGTCTGACAGGCCCTGCTGCTGACTGGTGGGATTCTTATACTGCTGCCCATGATGCTGCTGATACTATTACTTGGGCAGAGTTCAGTACACAGTTCAGAAACTATCACATTCCAGCTGGTTTGATGAAGATCAAGAAGAAGAAGTTTCTGTTATTGAAGCAAGGCAACATGTCTGTCAGTGAGTACAGAGATAAGTTTATTCAGCTCTCCAGATATGCTCCGGATGAAGTTGCTGAGGATGAGAGAAAGCAGGAGCACTTTATTGAAGGACTTAATGGACCCCTACAGTATGCACTGGTGGCACACACATTTCCATCATTTCAGAGGCTGCTGGATAAGGCTCTTGCTATTGAACACAAGCGTGTTCAACTGGATGATCTGAAGAGGAAGGCAATCTCACAAGGACAGGGTAGCAGCAGTGTCCGTCCCCACTACGTTTCGCCACAGGGTACACGAACTCGACCAGGAGGGCCACGCCCAGTTCAGTATGCTCCACAAGGGTCTCCACGGACACCTCCTACTCGTCAGGCTACTCCCACTGGCACCCCAACGAGGCCTACAGGACAGAAGACCGGCCCTACATGTTTCAAGTGCAGTCAGATTGGGCACTATGCTAATGCTTGTCCGATGGGAAATTCTGGTACACCAGCTAAGAACAAGCAACAGACTCCTGGAAAGGGATATTCTATTGCCAGAGTTAATCAAGCCAGCGTTGATGCTACTCCTGATGGTGCGGACATCGTACTTGGTATGTTTTATGTTAATGCAATTCCTGCAACCATATTATTTGATTCTAGTGCTACACATTCATTCATGTCTGCTCGTTATGCCAACACAAATGAGATACCACTGCTAAATATGAGAAAACCCATGATAGTAATCACACCTAAAGGGCCTATTGAGGCAAATCAAATGACACGTAGATTGACATTAACCATTATGGGAAGAGAATTTGGAGCTACTGCTATAATATTAGAGGCCAGCAGTATAGATCTGATCCTTGGTATGTCCTGGTTAAGGAAGGCAAAGGCCATTATAGCATGTCGTAGAGGTACTATAGAACTCATTAGCTCTAAAGGAGAAACATTTTAAGTTAATATTGCAGTAACCACCTCATCCAAGCGTGCAATGTTCTTTATACCTGAGGAGTTTGTGGGTGACAACATTCGTGTGGTTAGAGATTTTCTGGATGTCTTTCTAGAGGAGCTACCAGGGATGCCACCTGATAGAGAAGTTGAGTTTGTCATTGATCTTCTACCTGGAACTGCCCCCATTTCTAAACGGCCATATAGGATGTCTGTGGAAGAATTAAAGGAGCTGAAGAAGTAGTTAACCGAGTTGCAAGAGGCTAGGTACATTCGTCCGAGTTCCTCACCTTGGGGAGCGCCGGTCCTGTTTGTACAGAAGAAGGATGGTTCGCAACGGATGTGCGTGGATTATAGATCACTTAATGATGTTACTGTGAAGAACAAGTATCCATTACCCCGCATTGAGGATTTGTTTGATCAGATGAGAGGTGCTAGGGTATTCTCGAAGATTGATCTCCGATTGGGTTACCATCAGATGAAGATTAGACCATCGGATATTCCTAAGACGGCTTTCTCAACCCGATATGGATTATATGAGTTCACTGTTATGTCATTTGGATTAACCAATGCACCAGCTTATTTCATGAATTTGATGAATAAGGTGTTTATGGAGTATTTGGACAGATTCGTCGTGGTGTTCATCGACGATATTCTCATCTATTCTAGGAGTGAAAGTGATCATGAAGAACATCTAAAGTTGGTGCTACAGAAGCTACGAGATAATCAACTCTACGCCAAGTTTAGCAAGTGCGAGTTTTGGATTGATAAGGTGCCATTCCTTGGACATATTATTTCCAATGGAGGAATAGCAGTGGATCCTGCTAAGGTCAAGGAGATTATGGAGTGGAGAGTGCCCACTACAGTTACTGAGATTCAAAGTTTCTTGGGACTTGCAAGATATTATCGGAGATTTATTGAAGGACTCTCTAAGATTGCCAAGCCTATGACCTCACTTCTGGAGAAGGGCAGAGAGTTTAAGTGGGATGAGAAATGTCAAGAAAGCTTTGATCAATTGAAGAAGAGATTGATGTCACCTCCAGTGTTGGTTATGCCAGATCTACAGAAAGGATTTGACATTTATTGTGATGCATGTGGACAAGGATTGGGATGTGTGCTCATGCAAGAAGGACATGTGATCGGCTACGCGTCTCGTTAGTTGCGGAAACATGAGGTTAACTACCCCACTCACGACTTGGAACTAGCAGCCGTTGTGCATGCACTGAAGATTTGGAGACACTACATTATGGGAACTAAGTGTCAAGTGTACACAGATCATAAGAGTTTGAAGTACATATTCACTCAGAAGGATCTCAACCTTAGGCAACGCCGTTGGTTGGAGCTCATTAAGGATTATGATTTGGAGATTCATTATCAACCGGGCAAGGCAAATTTGGTTGCAGATGCCTTAAGTCGGAAGGAGCATGTTCACTCCGCTTTTGTTGTCCAGCTACCCGATGAATTAGCAAAAGATTTTGAGAGACTCAACTTGGGAATTGTTACACACACTGAAGGAGTTACCATCGAGTTGGAACCTACCTTGGAGCAAGAGATTCGTAAAGGTCAGGTTGGTGATGCTAAAATTCAAGAGATTAAGGATCTTATTATGGAAGGTCGAGTTCTAGAATTCACGGAGGATGAGCAAGGTACTATATGGTTCAAAGATCGGATATGTGTTCCGGAGATTGATAGCCTTCGTGAGACTATATTGAAGGAAGCCCATGATTCTGATTACTCTATCCACCCTGGTAGCACTAAGATGTATCAGGATTTGAAGCAAAAGTATTGGTGGTATGGACTGAAAAGAGATGTTGCTGCTCATGTGGCTAAGTGTGATGTGTGTCAAAGAGTCAAGGCCGAACATCAAAGACCAGCTGGACTATTGCACCCGCTTAAGATTCCTGAGTGGAAATGGGAAGAAATTGGTATGGATTTCATTGTTGGACTACCCCGCACCCCTGCTGGGTACGACTCTATTTGGGTGATTGTGGACAGATTGACGAAAGTAGCTCATTTCATACCTGTGAGGACTAATTACACTGGAGCCAAATTAGCAGAATTGTATATGACTCGGATAGTTTGTCTACATGGAGTGCCTAAGAAGATCGTGTCTGATCGAGGATCGCAGTTTACTTCTCGATTTTGGAAGAAGTTGCATGAGAGCTTGGATACAAAGTTGAATTTTAGCTCAGCCTACCATCCTCAGACTGATGGACAGACAGAGATAACTAACCAAGTGCTGGAGGATATGTTAAGAGCTTGTGCGCTCAAGCATGGTGGCAGTTGGGAGAAGAGCTTACCCTATGCAGAGTTTTCTTATAACAATAGCTACCAGGCTAGTTTGAAGATGTCACCATTTGAGGCTCTATATGGCAGAAAATGCAGGACTCCTCTATATTGGGATCAGACTGGAGAAAGACAGTTCTTTGGGCCTAAACTTATACAAGAGGCAGAAGAACAAGTGCGAATGATAAGAGAGAATTTGAGAATTGCACAATCAAGGCAAAAGAGCTATGCTGATAATAGGAGGAGACTACTGGAGTTTAAGGAAGGTGATCACGTGTATCTGAAGGTGTCACCGATCCGGGGTATGAGGAGATTTAAAGTTAAAGGAAAGTTGTCCCCTCGCTTTATTGGACCTTTCTTGATCTTAAAGCGAGTGGGAGAAGTTGCATATCAACTGGAGTTACCCGATCATCTGTGAGACGTACATGATGTATTTCATGTATCTCAGCTGAAGAAATGTCTCAGGGTACGTGAGGAGCAGTTACCAATGGAGGACCTTAGTGTTCAAGATGACCTGACTTATACTGAGTATCCCATCAAGATTTTGGACACTTTGACTTGAGTTACAAGAAATAAGGTGATAAAGATGTGCAAAGTACAATGGAGTCACCACGGAGAGGATGAAGCTACTTAGGAAAGAGAAGAAGAGCTTCACATAGATTTTCCCCATCTTTTCTCTAGATCTTCTTAAATCTCGAGGACGAGATTATTTTTTAGGGGGTAGGATTTGTAATACTCAAATTGTAAGGGAAAATAAAAAGAGGAATTGTTTCCTTTGAATATGTGTGTACCTCCATTTATCATTACATGTGACTACTCATGTCTAAAAATGAGTAAATCATTCATTACCAAGACACAAATAAATCATTGCATCATATTGGATCTTTGTTTGTGTATTTAAAACAATAATAATATGAATAAGAGTAAAATATAGTGAGAAGAAGATTTGAGGAAAAAGGAGAAAAGAGAAATGATACGAAAATAAATAAATAATATGTATGTAATTATATTTCTAAAAATTGGTACTTCTAATTTCACAGTATAATGTGAGGATAATTTGGCTCAGGATTTGAATTGAAATCTGAATTTAAATTGGAATCTGGAAATAAAGAAAGAGAAAAGAAAATACAAAAAGAAAAGGTAAAAACGCTGGAGTGAGCTCACTACACGCCATTCTGGCCCACTGTTCCTTTAACACCCGCGCGGCCCACTAGCTTGCGCTGCGTTTCAGCTGTGAACTGCGCCGACCGGTGGGCCATACCTGTCATCCGCACACGCGCGCGCGCCTTGCATCTGTCTCTGGCGTGTGGGTCCCCGAGGTCAGCTCCAACGTCTTCGCTACAACCGCGCCGCGCAGGTCGGGCGAGCTCGGAATGGCGCGATTCGCGGAATTCCATTGGTATAGCGCGCGGGCCGGTCTCGGGCGGCCATAAGAGGGCGTAGCCGAGGTTCTTATCCTCCCCCTTTCCCCCGTCAACGCGCAAATAATCCCAACCAAACCAACCCCCACTATCGCTGTGTGGTCCGAGTGCCGCCGCACGGGGCAAGCCTTCCCCTTCGCCGATCTGGGCGAGTTGTCGGGCCGTGGAGCATTGCGGGTTCGCGGTGAATCCGTCCGTGGTCTCGGCGGGGCAAATCAAGAGTCCGTGCATGAGGAATTGCTCATTGGCGTATCAGTGACGACGGAAAACCGCACCACCGCGTGGGCAGAGAAGTCACTGCCCCGATTCGAGGTAAAACTACCCCCATCCTCCTTGGTTCCCTATCCGCTACGCGCAGCACCGTTGGGTTCGAAGTTTTAGGCGCTAGAGTGCAAAGTAGGAGCTCACCAGTCATGGCGCCGCCGCGCCGTGCTTTTCTGCCGCCGCGTTTCGTCGTCCGGGTGGAGTAGGTGATCTCGGTCGTCGATCCTTTGGCGAACGGCTAGGATTAGAACCCCGAATACCCTTTCGCGTGAGTAAACCGTAGCCGTCGGATCCGATCGGGTGGATCTCAGTGAATCTGGCTTAATAAAATCTGAACCGTTCCTTTCAAATCGTGTGGTCCGCGTTGCATACCGGTTCGTGCGGCTGTCGATCTAATCCAGGCGCTCGGTTCGTGATCCTGCGGCCAGAATTGATGCATACCCCTTCGTCATGCATTTTTGTTAAAGAGACCTGGCCAAATATCGAAATCAACCGCCGTCCTAGTGGCATTGTTCACTGAGTCTGGGATAATTTACCAGTGAGCCCCTGCAGTTCTCTGTATTTTAGGCCCGGTCCAGAGACTTGGGAAAATAAGAAAATAATCACAGAAATTGATTCATAATGCATAAATAAATGGTAAAACTTGTTTAATCTGTAGTAAATCCATATGAACTCCAAATTAGTTCATTCCAGTTCCTAAATTTTTATAATATTATTGTCTATCCATTAATGCCACTGTTTTGGCATGAAATACACATTAAAATTTATCTAGCAATTAATCTTGTAGTAAATACTTAAAACCTTCAGAAATTCATATCTTAAAATCTATAACTCCAAATTTAATGATTCCAGTTCCTATGATCCTATTTTAATGTCTAGATTATTATTCTATATTTTGTTTACATGTTTGGTGTAATATTAATTTTTGCTATACTATGTATGTATTGTGTTGATGCGAGTAGACGAGCAAGCTACAGAGGATCTTGAGGTTCAGCTGGTAGAGACTGCTGAGCAGGAGCTCGTGGAAGGCAAGTTGTGCCCTTGATCACTTCCTTTTACCCATTCATGTTCTTATTATTCATAATGATCTGCATATGTTAATTTTGATGGGACCCAATAGGATACCCTAGATTTTGACTATCTTTATACCTTGTTTCATCACTGTTTTTACTACTAAACTTTTGGGTAGTACATACTATTGCTTTATGTGGCTTTGGGTATAGAGATATTCATCACTCATTTTTATACTTGTTATTATCTGTTCATTATTTTCTGTTCATGATAAGATCATTATGTTAATGGGAACATGGAGAACCACCCGGGAAAATAGTGCTACCACAAGGGTTTAATGGGACGCCCTTGGCTGATTAACTAGGAAAGCTAGTGGATGGCTACCTTACCCGAAAGGGGCAAGGGTAGTAGGGGAGTGGTCAGTGTAGGGAGGTCCTTGGGTTGATTTTGTTGCGATGGCGGTCAGGCGAGGGATTCCTGCACTGGAGCTTCCTATAAACTGTAGCGGGTAGTCTGAAGCTAGTGGAACTTTGTAAAGGCCTCGTAGTGGTACCCTGCCTCGCTTCCTTGGTAGAGGTGTATGGGGTCTGATCAGCTCCGTGGCAAATGGGTAACACGACTTGTGGGTAAAGATGCGTAACCTCTGCAGAGTGTAAAACTGGTATACTAGCCGTGCTCACGGTCATGAGCGGCTCGGACACTCACATGATTAATTTATGGAACTTAAACTTAATCTGTCATTTCATTGCATCTAGGATTATTTTATTATTACTTTTATTTATTATTACTATGGTTTGGTTTTCACTTACACTTAGTAACTGCTAATAAAATTTTGACCAACTTATAAAAGCAATGCTCAGCTTCAGCCTTTATTTCATTGATCAGCCTTACACTTCATGAACTCCCACCTTTGGTGAGTTCATGTCACATTATTCCCCATGACTTGTTGAGCTATGATCGTATGTGAGCTCACTCTTGCTGTCTCACACCCCCCCCACAGGAGAAGAACAGGTGGTAGAAGAGGAGTCGCCTAGCTCTGAGGCTTTCGACTTGATCTAGGTGGTGTCTCCTATTCAGCTTTCTGGCGCCATGGATAAATTCTAGTTCCTGCGATATTCATATTTTATTTTTGTAAGCCTTCCGCTATGTAATAAGTACTCTGATTTATTGTGACATTTATCTCTATACACTCTGTTATTATATATGTTGTCTTCTTTGGCGCATGTATGAGACACACCCGGCTTTGTTCCTTAAAGCCCGGGTGTGACAATAATCATCCACAATTACAAGATAATACTTACTCCCGCCGATGCTTATGTATGCTATCGGGCCGAATAAATCCATGTGGAGTAGCTCAAGCAGCCTGTCGGTCGTCATGATGTTCTTGTGTGGATGATGGGTACCAACTTGCTTTCCTGTTTGACATGCGCTACAAATCGTGTCTTTCTCAAAATGAACATTGGTTAGTCCCAAAATGTGCTCTCCCTTTAGAAGCTTGTGAAGATTCTTCATCCCAACATGGGCTAGTCGGCAATGCCAGAGCCAACCCATATTAGTCTTAGCAATTAAGCAAGTGTCGAGTTTAGCTCTATTGAAATCAAATAAGTATAGCTGACCCTCTAACACTCCCTTAAATGCTACTGAATCATCACTTCTTCTAAAGACAGTAACACCTAAATCTGTAAAAAGACAGTTGTAACCCATTTTGCATAATTGAGAAACTGAAAGCAAATTGTAATCTAATGAATCTACAAGAAAAACATTGGAAATAGAATGGTCAGGTGATATAGTAATTTTACCAAGTCCTTTGACCAAACCTTGATTTTCATCCCCGAATGTGATAGCTCTTTGGGGATCTTGGTTTTTCTCATAGGAGGAGAACATCCTTTTCTCCCCAGTCATGTGGTTTGTGCACCCGCTATCAATGATCCAACTTGAGCCCCCGGATGCATAAACCTACAAAACAAGTTTAGGCCTTGTTCTTAGGTACCCAAACGGTCTTGGGTCCTTTGACATTAGAAACAAGCACCTTAGGTACCCAAACACAAGTCTTTGAGCCCTTGTGCTTGGCCCCAACATATTTGGCAACTACTTTGCCTGATTTGTTAGTTAAAACATAAGAAGCATCAAAAGTCTTAAATGAAACAATGGGCTCATTTGATGCAGTAGGAGTTTTCTTTTTAGGCAATTTAACATGAGTGGATTGCTAGAACTAGATGCCTCACTCTTATACATAAAAGCATGATGAGAGCCAGAGTGAGACTTCCTAGAATGAATTCTCCTAATTATGTGTTCGGGATAACTAGCAGGATATAAAATGTAACCCTCGTTATCCTGAACCATGGGAGCTTTGCCCTTAACAAAGTTAGATACTTTCTTAGGGGCATTAAGCTTGACATTGCCTCCCTGTTGGAAGCCAATGCCATCCTTAACGCTAGGGCGTCTCCCATTATAGAGCATGCTTCTAGCAAATTTAAAATTTTCATTTTCTATCTCATGCTGATTAATTTTAGCACTAAGTTGAGCTATGTGATCATTTTGTTGTTTAATTAAAGCTAGGTAATTATGGATAGCATCAACATTAATGTCTCTACATCTAGTACAAATAGAAACATGATCAACAGTAGATGTAGAGGGTTTGCAAACATTTAATTCATCAATCTTAGCATGTAACATGGCATTTTCATTTCTAAGATTGGAAATAGCATCATTGCAAACATTTAAATCTTTAGCCTTAGCAATTAATTTTTCATTCTCAATCTTAAGACTAGCAATTGATTCATTCAACTTGTCAATTTTAGCAATTAAACTAGCATTATCATTTTCAAGGTTGACAAGAGAATCATCACAAACATTTAATTTCTCAACCTTAGCAAATAAATTGGCATTCTCAGTTTTAAGGTTGGAGATCAAATCATGGTAACTCCTAAGCTCATTAGACAAATTTTCATATTTTTCTACTTCCTGAGCATAGGCATTTTTCACTCTAACATGCTTTTTGTTTTCCTTAACTAGGAATTCCTCTTGGCTATCCAAGAGTTCATCCTTCTCATGAATAGCACCTATCAATTCATTTAATTTTTCCTTTTGTTGCATGTTTAAGTTGGCAAGAAGAGGAAGCAAGTTATCTTCATCATCACTAGAGCTGCTCTCATCACTAGATGTTGCATATTTAGTGGAGCCTCTAGATTTTACCTTCTTCTTTTTGCCGTCCTTTGCCATTAGGCACTTGTGGCCGACGTTGGGGAAGAGAAGTCCCTTGTTGACAGCGATGTTGGCGGTGTCCTCGTCGGAGGAGGAGTCGGTGGAACTCTCATCGGAGTCCCATTCCCGACATACGTGGGCATCATCGTCCTTCTTCTTGTAGTACTTCTTCTTTTCCTTTCTCCTTCCCTTCTTGTCGTCGCCCTGTCACTATCACTAGATAATGGACATTTAGCAATAAAATGACCGGGCTTACCACATGTTGGGGGCCTTCATCCTCCGAAGGTCCTCAAAAATGAGATCTAACAAAACCTTCCAAGTGTAACATATGAGCAGGTACCTTCAGACTCGGGCTAAAAGCATGATCACGACGAAGGTTGAAATTGCTCCGAAGCTACGTGCGAGGGAGCTTCGACTAAATGGCGGGGAAAGGAACCGACTTAAAGGGGAAAAGGCTATCTAGTCCTTATAGAGTTGACTATTAGTTAACAATGAATGTAAAGGGCTTGAATGTAATTTCTCACAGGCTGTGTCCTGTGCCTATAAATAGATGAATAGTTCCCCCGTACTGCTCACGCTGACTTGTGTTCACTCGTGCGTCACGCTTGGACTTTTATCTTCTGTCAAGCCGAAGGTACAAATATAATTCAATATTGTTCCTGTTTATCTATGATTAATAAAAGGAAGATATATTAATGATGCCATATAATTATTCATGTTGTCTTACATATTCCCTATGCTTCTTCTTTTATTAATATACACTACGATGATGAAGGTATGTCTTTCATGTCCTTCGTCTGAAGATCATTATATCCTAAGGGAAATAATGCTTCGAAGGATGAAGGATATTAACATTTAACATTATATGTTGCCTTGTTCTTAACTCATAGCATTTGAGAACAAGTCCTCAACATTGGCGCCCACCTCCGAACCCTTTTCGACCACCTTCGGCAAGCACTAACCTTCGTCATGCCGCTGAAGAAAGCTTCAGCACCAGGGACCACTGCACTACAGCCGCTGGACCCAAACTAGGAAACTCTTTCTCTTCGAGAGGCTCGAAGCCAGAAGAGGAAAGCCACCAGTCCAACACTCCAGGAGGAGGAGTTGGACCAAGAGATCAGGGATATGGAGATCATCCATCAGCAAGTACAAAGGAAGAAGGAGAAGATGGTGCGATTAGCTGTCCTTCAAAGGCAGATCGACGAAGCCACTAAAGAAGTGCGCCATCTCGCTCAAGACGAACAAAACCGAAGGCCCCAGCATAGGGAGCTTCGTCAGGAAGGCCTATTCAACGAAGATGGATGGTATGATGATTTTAATCATGATACCTTTACCTTTGATGATGCTTCTCCCTTGGCAGCAGAACTGCAGGCTACTCTATGGCCCCCATCGTACAAGCCACCTCAGCTTCCCATGTATGACGGGCATTCAGATCCAAAGCAGTTTCTCATGAGCTACGAAGCAACTATATCTTCGTATGGAGGCAATACCGCAGTCATGGTGAAGTCCTTCGTCATGGCAGTCCGGAATGTAGCTCAAACATGGTATTCTTCTCTTCGGCCAGGGACAATCACATCGTGGCAGAAGCTTAAGGACATGTTGGTCACTAGTTTCCAAGGCTTTCAAACGAAGCTGGTCACAGCTCAGGCCCTATTCCAATGCACACAAGACCATGAAGAGTACCTTCAGGCATATGTACGAAGGTTCTTGCGATTGAGGGCACAAGCACCTACAGTGCCCAATGAGATTGTCATTGAGGCCATGATCAAAGGTCTTTGCCCAGGACCTACTGCACAATATTTTGCCAGGAAGCCCCCACAAACTCTAGAAAAGTTGCTTCAAAAGATGGACGAATACATTCGGGCTGACAATGACTTCCGCCAAAGAAGGGAGGAAGCTTACAGATTCTCTGAAATGACCAGGGGCTTCGGAGGAAGAATCCACCCGAGGCATGTCAGGTCAATTCACAACTCCACTCAGAATGATGACAAAGGAGGTCAGCTACAGATAGCACTGGGCATAAAACCCGAGCCCGAAGCCCTGTACCCGAAATACCCGAACCCGTACCCGTATAGCCCAAAACACGTTACCCAAATAGCTCCAGCGGGTAACGAAACTAAATACCCGAATTAAGTACGGGCTTAATCGGGTATTAAACCATGGTACCCGAGCTACCCATACTACCCGAAGCACTGTAGTTGCATGCTTGCGCCAGCCCGCCAGGTGCTCGCGGCCTGCTCAGTGCTCATGGCCCAGTTCTCATTTTCTCACGGCAAGGCAAGGCAAAGCTCACCTGGCAACCAAATAGCTCCAGTGTGTGGGTGTGCGGTCTGCGGTGTGCCCCTGCGGACTGCGGTTCTTCTCCTCTCTCATCGTCAGGCAAGGCAAGGCCACAGCCCACAGCGTCCTCGGCGGCAGCGTCCACACTCCACAGGCAAGGCAAGGCCTCTCTCTCATCATCAGGCACTGCAGCAGCGTCCTCGCCCCTCGGCCCGGCCACAGCCCACAGCGGCAGGTGAAGCCGCCCAGCCTGACAGCGTTTAGCGCCCAACACTCCAGCATCTCAGTGGACAGCAGCACTCTCCCCGGCCAGCGCCCTCGGCCAGCTGACAGCACACTCCCTCGGTCGAATATATCGGGTATTTTGATATTACCCGAACCCGTATCCGAAAGTACGGGTACCCAAAATTACGGGCACCCGACATTATGGGTACGGGTTCGGGCTTAGATGTTTAAAACCCGAAATATAAAAAACCCGAAAAACCCGACCCGAAATACCGGGTAAACCCGAACGCCCAGCTCTAGCTACAGAGGCCACAATATACCCCACAATCTTCGGGGCAGCAACAAAGCTCTTTCTGGCCGCCAACTCCAAGAGGCAGAGGGGCCAGGGGCTTCAGAGGAAGATATGGGGATCAACCCACGAAGATCTACTGCTTATTTTGTGTTGAAGACAAGGGCCATACTACAAGAATGTGCCAAATCACTATCCAAAAGTAGAGGGAGATTGCAGAAGCCGAAGCTCGGCAGAATCAACCGAAGCAGGTCTTGCACACTGCTTCGTGCCATTCACCCTACATACCAGAATATGTGGGTAATCACTCTGCAGCTTCTGTTGCTTCGGCTAGTCAGCCACAGGATTCTTGGCCACAGCTTGCACCTCCGCCACCACTACAACCTACTTATTCACGGGGTCAGCAGCCAGAAGGGAGCCAGCACACCCAGCAACAGAGGGATTTTAGGGAGGAATTCGAAGCTCGCATAGTCAACAGTACTGTGCCAGAGTCAAAGCACATCTATTGAGACATATCCTACTCTCTGAAGCACTTTTTTTACTCTGCCATTTTGTTTTTTAATAAAGGACAAGTAATGCAAATCTAGTTTTAATTCTTTGTAATAGTTTCGCTTCTGTTAAAATGAAATATATCTTCTTCACAGATTTACGAAGCTCGAAAATTGCCAAAGCTTCAAAAGTCGTTCCTAAGGGAGCGCAACAAAAGTCTTGCCGAAGCTTCAAAAGTCATTCCCAAGGGAGTGTAGAGTAAGTTTTTTGCTCAAAAGTCGTTCCTAAGGGAATGCAGAGCCAAATTCCGCCGAAATATAAGGCGAAGCGCGAAAAGTCAACGCGAAAAATACCGCCGAAATAGCAGGCGAAGAAGTTCAAAAGACGTTCCTAAGGGGATGCAGAACTTACACCGAAAAATAAGCAGTGAAGCCGAAAAATAAATGGCAAAGAGATTTTGATCGTTCCTAAGGGGACGCAGAGATTGTGTGTTTCAGCAAGGGCGTGTGTCTTCGGCATTAGCATCATTCTTTGCATCATATCATCACATCATATCGCATAACATCACATCATACATCATATCACACCAATGACACAAATTGGAAACAAAGCAGACCTTCGGAGAATGCTCCACAAAAATGAAAATATGCTAAGGCATAGAGTAAACTGAGAATTACAGTTTCATCAGCTTTGATGAGGAAGAAGAGATCTATTGTTCACAAAGCATTGATATTTTTACGAAGCTTGGATGCTTTTTACAAAGTATGGATATTATCACAAAGCATAAGTATTCTTCTTTACGAAGCATGAAAAGAAGGAAGGTGTTTTTTCACCGAAGGCTCAAAAACGGTATGTATAAAAAAAGTTTCATGCATCGCAAAGAAGTGAATTGCAAAATAGTTTACATATTAGATTCAAAACTATACACATCAAATATTACAGACTTAGTCCAACAAATGTTACATTAATCACCTAAGAGCGTTTTTACAATAACTACTACTCTTCCTTGAGAACTTTTTCCGCAACTTTGTTAAGCAACTTGTTGACGACTTCGTCAATAATAGATTCGGCTATGTTGATAATTTCTATTGCTTTCTTCGTCTCCGAGTTGGCCAGGGGGTCAAATGGCTCCGGTGGAGGAGGTAATTCAGCTGCGATAGAAAAAATCAATCAGTTTCAAGCCACGAAAACAAACGATGAAACTAAAACCAATTAAACGATTTCTATCCGTCTCTCGATTTCTGCAGCTTTCTCAGCTTCTTTCGCTGCTTCTCAAGCGTCATGAATATCTTTTTCGCTCTTCTTCATTATCTCATGGGCCATTTCTCAGCCACCATTCTCCCAGATGTCAGTGAAAAATTTTCCGCCAAGAAAACTTGCTTCGGCTGAGGGATCCTTTGTGTCATCCACGGAGAGGGCAGCTTCGGCCTGGGCCAAGGTTTTAACATAATTACAGCCCGCCTTCTCCAAGATAGCTGAAACTCCTCTCGCACCAGAGAATGCGTAGACATCCCCACGATCACCTAAGATTTCTTCAAAAGCTTCGGCCTCCCCGCTGATCCACTCGATAACACCCTCAGGGTCACCTCGTATGAAGTTATCTTTGTTTGAATAGGCGCCCACGTTGGCGAAGCTAGCCTTTATCTTCTTCACGCAGCCCAAAGATTTTTCAAAACATCTTTCCTTGGATGCGTGAAGTTCTTCAACTGTTTTTTCAAAATAGTTTTTCCAATATTGTCGGTGTTTTGGGTCCGACCGCACACCTTAGAGGCGGCCACTACGGAGAACCTGGCCTTCAAGGATGGTGTTGACGCTTACCCAGCCCCCGAGGGTGTTGCCGAGGGTGACTCGGCTCGGGTGGGAAGTGCAAGCCATTGCCCAGCCCCCGAGGGTACTGCCGGAGATGATCCGGCTCACGTGGGTAGCGCAAACTATGACCCAGCCCTCGAGGGTGTCCTAGCGGGGTCTCCCTCTTGTACTTCCATGGACGTTCATGCGGGATGGCCTCCGCACTCCGGCTGCATGGTGGTAGCTCAAGCTTTGGACCAGGGAGTCGCTTTAGAGGGCAGCGTCCCCGCTGGCCAAGTTTTGAGCTCTATTGAGGGCACTGAGTTGGTCCCTGCTGGTTTGTTGCAAGCTGCTTCGGGTGGCGACCTTACGCCTGATCGTCAATCGATCTTTAATGATTTGGGAGTCCCTTCGTTCTTCTCCAATCTCTAGGTACTGTGATATATTCTATCTTGACTTTGTACTGTATGAACTGCTGTCATTACATTCGTCTGTTCTCCTTATCAGGCTCTGGTGGACGGGATGGCTAGCCAGCTGAGGTTGCAGGGTTCTTCTGTTCCAGAAGGAGCTTTGTCTCTTGCACGTTGGAATCCGGTGTTACTTCAACAACGTGTCTCTGACTTGGAAGCGACCAATGCTGGTTAGTGCTTTTCTGCTTCTTTTTGTCTTTATTGTCGAACTGCCTTACATTCTGACCCCTTTTTTTTGTTTGATCGTCTCCTGCTAGATATGACTTGACAAATTTCCACTTTTGAAGAAAAACATTCTCGAGATCAGGCTGAGCTGGTCCAGCGGTGTTCTGATTTTGAAGAAAAGTATTCTCAAAGCCAGACTGAACTAGCCCAGGTCTCTGCTGCCTTAGATGACGCCAATGCACTGAGCTCTTCCCTTCGTACTCAGCTTGATTCTGAAAAGGTGACCTATGAAACTGTGCCGTGCATTGCTGTGTTCCTATTGCTTGTTTGATGTTTGAAAGGAGTTGATTCTTGTCTGCAGGAAGAAAAACGTGCCTTTGCTGCGTCTCGCGACAATCTCGACAGACTGTATCGCGACTCTAGCAATTCGTTGACCATCCTGGAGAGGAGTCATCGTTTCTCCATGGAGGAGTTAGATAATCTTCGCTGTAGGCTGCAGGAATCCACGAACGACGTGATTCGTCTTAGGCAGTTGATATCGGCTAAGGACGCTACTATCAAAGAACTCCGTGCTTCCAAGAAATCCATCGCCCAGGAGCTATAAACTGCTCAATTGGCTGCCAAGGTTGCTGAAGAAACTTCCATTACTCTGAGAGCCCAGCGCGACAGAGCCATGCACAAGGCCATTCGGGCGGGACGAATCTTGATGAGGAGACCCGGCGTAGTTGTTCCTGAAGATATAAGGGCTGACGTGAATGCTGCTCCTGATTCCTCAAGTCGCCCTTCCTCGTCGGTTGCTCCTGAGAAAGACATCACGAAATAGAGAAATATTTTGTGTGCTTTGAGCGCGCGGTTAGCACGGTCATATATTTGTTAGAGGACACCAGTTTAGCATTTGAATGATATTTCTATTCTCCTATTGTTTTAGAATTCAATAGTACATAAATTTGTAGTAGTAAAAGGCTGTGCGATGGTTTTGAAACTTGTTTACAGGATATATAAGTCATCCCTATATGAGTGGTCGTAAGCACGTCAGATCGCCTTAAATCGCTGCTGACTTAAGTCGATTGCTTCTGTTTATATGGCATAGTGGTCACCCCGAGTTAAGTAAGCGTGAGCATGTTGCACCGTCTTAAGTCTTTGCCGACTTAAGCCGATTGCTCCGTTAGCAGGGCATAGTGGTCACCCCGAGTTAAGTAAGCGTGAGCATGTTGCACCGTCTTAAGTCTTTGCCGACTTAAGCCGATTGCTCCGTTAGCAGGGCATAGTGGTCACCCTGAGTCAAGTAAGCGTGAGCATGTTGCACCGTCTTAAGTCTTTGCCGACTTAAGCCGATTGCTCCGTTAGCAGGGCATAGTGTCACCCTGAGTTAAGTAAGCGTGAGCATGTTGCACCGTCTTAAGTCTTTACCGACTTAAGCCGATTGCTCCGTTAGCAGGGCATAGTGGTCACCCTGAGTTAAGTAAGAGTGCTAGTCAATCATGAACAAATTGAGTATCTTTGAAGCCTTCTTTATTGATGACATATCTCCCGTTTTACAGAGTACATTGTCGTCCCGATAGCTTTTGAAATTCAGCTAGGGGTAAAACTTCCTGAGGTGTTCTATATTCCAAGAGTTCGCAATTTCTGTGCCGTCCATCTGAGTTAGACGATATGATCCCGGCCGAGTGACTTCTGCTACTATGAATGGTCCCTCCCATAAGGGTGACAACTTGTGCCGTCCTTCCCCCGTTAGAATTCGGCGGAGGACGAGATCTCCTACTGAGAAGGATCGTTGTCGCACGGCCTTGTTGTGATAGCGTCTCAGAGTCTGCTGGTATCGTGCTGATTGAATTATTGCATTCAGCCGTTCTTCTTCGAGTACATCGATGTCCTCCAGCCTAGTAGCTTCAGCTTCTGCTATGTTTTCGAAGACCAACCTCGGCGCTCCGAATTTGAGATCTGCGGGTAATACTGCCTCTGACCCATAGACCATGAAGAAAGGAGTGTTTCCATGTAGAGCTCGGCTAGGTTGGGTTCTTAGGCTCCAAACGACGTAGGGCAATTCCCTTATCCACTTTCCTGCAAACTTTTCATTCTTTTCGAAGACCCTTTTCCTGAGTGCCTCCAGTATCATCCCGTTAGCTCGCTCAACCTGCCCGTTGGCCCTCGGGTGTGCTACTGAAGCATACTTGATCTGGATGCTCTTTTGCTCGCAGAAATCGAAGAATTCTGAACTTGTGAAGTTGGATCCTAAGTCAGTTATGATATTGTTCGGTATTCCAAATCTGAATATTATGTCTTGTATGAATTCCACGGCCTTAGCCGAGGTTAAAGAAGCAATGGGTTTGAACTCTATCCATTTAGTGAATTTGTCGATTGCTACCAGTACATGAGTGTATCCTCCTTGAGCTTTCTTGAAAGGTCCAATCATATCCAGTCCCCAGCATGCGAAGGGTCAAGTTACTGGTATGGTCTGCAATTGCTGTGATGGTAGATGTTGTTGCTTTGACAAGTACTGGCAAGCTTCGCACCTCTGAACTAGCTCAGCTGCATCGCTTTTCGCAGTTGGCCAATAGAATCCTGACCTGAAGACCTTCCCGACTAGTGTCTTGGACGCTGCGTGTACTCCACATTGCCCAGCATGGACCTCATTCAGAAGTTGCTTCCCAGTAGATGAGAGAATGCACTTCATGAGGACGCCTGATGCACCTCTTCTGTATAATGTTTCCCCAATGAGTGTGTAGTGGGCTGACTGTCTGGCGATGCGCTCGGCTACATTTTTGTCATCTGGTTCCTCTTCATTCTTTATATATCTGATAATTGGCCTTCTCCAGTCATCAGAGTCTGACTCTGGTTGACTTACGATATTACACTCTTCTGCCTGATCCATTGTGATGCTTGGTTGTGGTATTTCTTGTACAAAGACTCCGGGTGGGACCTGAGTTCGACTGGATCCTAGCTTGGACAATACATCAGCCGTCGTGTTTCGATCTCTTTCTACATGATGAAATTCTAGGGCTTCAAACTTATCTTCTAGTTTTCGGACGACAGCGCAGTATTTTCCCATTGAATCTTTCGAACAGTCCCATTCTTTGTTTATCTGGCTTATGACTACCAGAGAATCTCCGTATACCATTAGTCTCTTGATGCCCAATGATATGGCGATGTTTAGTCCATGGATCAGAGCTTCATACTCGGCTGCATTGTTGGAGGCTGGAAATAACAACTGGAGGGCATATTTGAGGTGTTCGCCTCCAGGTGCGATGAAGAGAATTCCCGCGCCTGCTCCTTGCAGCTTCAGCGAGCCATCAAAATACATCCGCCATACTTCTGTCGTTTCCGGGTTCTCTGGTACTTGTTGTTCAGTCCACTCTGATACGAAGTCGACCAATGCTTGGGTTTTAATGGCAGTACGAGGTCGAAACTCGATGTCATGAGATCCCAGTTCACAGGCCCACTGTAATACTCAAAATTCTAAATGAAGAATATAGAGAGATCTTCTCATTTTATGTGCCTTATTTGCATCATAAAAAGAACACACATATAATTAAGGGTGATTAATCAGAACAAATGATACTAAATAAAACAAAGTGCATATCGTTGGAGTTTTATATGTTTGTGCATTAAATAAAATAACAAGGATAAAAATAATAAGATAATAATTACTAGAAAGTTTGAATCCTAAATTGAAAATTAGGGTTTGAATTAAGAGAAGGGAAGAACTGAGAAAAATACTACATAAAATAAAATGAAAATCAGAATAAATACCTTTCACACTTATATTATTAAACTATACATTTTAAATTGAGGACAAGTTATTCACAAAGTTTGAATTTAAACTTGAATTCAAATTGGATTTGAAAATGAAGAAAAAGAGATAGAAAAGAAAAGAATAAAACAGAACTACCCTAACTGGGCCCCAACTTCGCTTTCGGTCCACTGTTGCTCCCACAGCGCGCGGCCCAACTCCCCTTTCCACTTCTATCCTCCTGGCCAGCCATTGTGCCCTGCCGTTCTTACCGTGCCGTGGGCCCCACAAGCCTGCGCCCTCAGCCAAAGTCCGCGGGCGCCTACGCTGTCCGAGGTTTTCCGGCTCTCGCTGCTGTGTGGGCCCGGGTTCACAGGAATTCCTCGTCGTCGGCGCGCAACAGAATCGTGTGTGCCACCGGTTGGATCGGCTGCGATCTTGCGCTAGGTTGTTAGGATTTTGTGCCAGGCTATAAAAAAAATCCAACCGGTCCGCACCCCCCTGGACCCTCTCCCTCCATCGAGCTAGCTCTTTACTTCAAGCCTCCATCTTCAGCCGCCATTACCGCCAGGAGCAGTGAACTGCGTGCATCATATCAAGGTAGGAATTCTTCCCCTAAGTTTACGTTCTTCTCCTCTAGGCGTAGAGTCGTTCGAATCATAAGCCTTGGGCACCAGGGCCTCGGACCGTTGCAGGCCGGCAGGCTCGCCGCCATGGATGCTGGCTTCGCTGCCGTGTCTGGGCCCGAGGGGTAAAAGAAACACCAGCACCGTTAGATCTGTGTGGGCGGTCCAGATTGGGTGGTGCGTGGGCCGTTGGATCCACACCGTGCGGACTTGATTAGATCGGGCGTAAATAAAATCCTGGCCGTTGATCTCCTAGGGAACGGCTGCGATTAGAAGTTGCGTACCCCTTCGCCACTTTGGTTGGGTACCGTTGATCTCTGTGTGGGCGGTCAGGATTAGAATCAGCATACCCCTTCCCGCGATTTAATCTGGGCGGTTGAATCGGATCGGACGGCCGACCTTGCCTGGTACCCCTTCGGCCTCAACAATATGCATAAGAGACCCTGGAAAATCCTTTTATCAACCTGCAGTCCACACTGTGGGAATACAGAGTCTTGGGAAAATTGTGATTGAGGCCCCTGATCTTTTAAGAAATATTGTGCCCAGTCCAGAACACTTAGGATATTCAGAAATTAATAAAGAAATAGGTTTTTAGTATGAAAATAATTCCATAAACTTGTATAATTCATAGTTAATTTATTTTAGCTCCAAATTGAGTCATTCCAGTTGAAATAATTTTGTATTAACATTATCTATCAACTAGTAACACTGTTTAGCCATGAAACTTGAATTAAAAATTTTCATTTGGATTAACCTATTCTAAGCGTTAAATAACTTCAGAAATTTATAGCTTAATAATCGTAGCTCCGAATTTAGCGAATCTCATTCCTACGATCCCGTAGAGACGCGTAGAATATTATTATTCAGTTTGTACTTATGTTTGGTGTGATGTTAATTTTGCCTATACACTGTTTGTCTGTATTGCTACGTTTAGCAGTGAGGACACGTGTCACCTGAAGATCATCCTGGTACCTGGAATCTCAAGTCCCAGGCAAGTTGTGTCCTTGATCACTTCTTTTTACCCACTCATGTTCTAATTAATCATAATGATCTGCATAGGTTAATTTTGATGGGACCCAATAGGTTACCCCAGTTTGACTATCTTCATACCTTGATTACCACTGAACTTTTTGGGTAGTACCTGCTATTGCTTTATGAGGTTTTGGGTATGAAGGTTACACTATTCATGACTATACTTTTGTTATCAGTTGTTATTTATGGTTCATGTTAAGATCATTATGTTAATTGGAACATGGAGAACCACCCGGGAAAACAGTGCTACCACAAGGGTTTAATGGGACGCCCTTGGCTGATTAATTAGGAAAGCTAGTGGAAGACTACCTTACCCGAAAGGGGCAAGGGCAGTAGGGGAGTGGTCAGTGTAGGGAGGCCCTCGGGAGGATTTTGCTGCGATGGCGGTCCTGCAAGGGATTCCTGCATTGGAACTTCCTATAAACTGTAGCGGGTTTTCTAAAGCTAGTGGAACTTTGTAAAGGCCTCGTAGTGTTACCCTGCCTCACCTCCTCGGTAGAGGTGTATGGGATTGGCCGTCTCTTGGCGGATGGGTAACATGACTTGTGGGTAAAGATGCGCAACCTCTACAGAGTGTAAAACTGGTATACTAGCCGTGCTCACGGTCATGAGCAGCTCGGACACTCACATGATTAAATTATGGAACTAAATTCAATTTGTCATATGCATTGCATCGCAGGTGAGGTTGTTACTTTTGTTCTACTCCTTAATTGGGTTGGTATTTACTTATACTTAGTAATTGCTAATAAAATTTTGACCAACTTTAAAAGCAATGCTCAGCTTCAACCATCCTCTTTGGTAAGCCTTACACTTCACGTGAGCTCCCACCTTTGGCGAGTTCATGCACATTATTCCCCACAACTTGTTGAGCGATGAACGTATGTGAGCTCACTCTTGCTGTCTCACACCCCCCCCCCACACAGGTCAAGAACAGGTACCACAGGATGAGGCGCGTGGAGGATGCTGCGATGTGTTCGTGAGAGGTCTAGGTCGTCGTCTCCCAGTCAACTTTGGTTTGCTGGACCGTTGTCTCCTTATAATGTAATTATTTATTTTGTGCAAAACTCCTATTATATAGTAAAGATGTGACATTCGATCCTGTGCCATGATTCATCATATGTGTGAGACTTGGTCCCAGCACACCTGGTGATTATGTTCGCGCCCGGGTCTTGGTGCCCCGAAACCCGGGTGTGACAGAAGTGGTATCAGAGGAATGTTGACTGTAGGACGAAACCTAGATAGAACTGGACAACCATTGTCTACTTACCTTTGCTACTCTGATCTTTTCTAAACTTTCCTTAATCTTTCTCATCTATTTCCGCTTTACTCTGATTATTCTTACCTTTTCTTTCTAAACACAAAAGTGGATTTCACACTTTGAAATCCCGTGCCTAAAGTGACCTTTAGGAATAGGAGACCTACTCTTAGGAACAAAAACAAAATTATTTTCTTTTATATAGATATCTATGAACTTGAATGTTTGTTCTTATGATATTCGTCTGATTTGGATCTTTGATTGAGTGTGATGAGTTGTGGAGTAATGTCCACAATTACATCTGCATATACATATAGGCATAAATATAAATAAATAAAAATCATAAGATGACTATACAAATTAAGAATACCACCACTAGAATATATCAAGCCTAATAGATCCATCTTATCTTAAAAGATTCTCTCTTATCTTAATGGATTCATCTTACCTTAAAAAGATTTTTATCTTATCCTAACCACTTTGCTTATCTCATCCTAGAGTAACAACCATGACCTAATCCAAATTACTTAAATCTTATCTATTCTAATCTAGTCATATCTAATCTAATCTAGATCCTATCTAATCTAGTATGATCTAATCTAGTGAGGGTTACTTAATGCTGGTACAAAGGATAAGTCCATACACTTAAGCCTAAATTGGTGACCTAGATCAACTCGGCCATACCCAACAACTTGACCTACATAACATATCTATCTTAGCCTCTTGTCCCAAACCCGGATGGAGACACCAAAGAGCAAGAAGGAGGAGATCAACCTCGATATGGAAGAATAGGAGTCAAATTAGATCTCGAGATGATTCAAGATTTACCACCTTGGATGAAGTCTTCCCTTACCAAGTTCTTCTTACCATCAGCTAACCTCACTCTGACCATCTCTCCTCTTACCTAACTGTGTGTCTAAACATAGAAGATACCCATGCTTTCCTAATCACTTTATAATTAACAAGAAACTTCTTATTCTTAAATTAGTTAGAAATTAAAAGCTAAACTATAAATAAGGCTTTTTACATCCCTTTCTTACTAATCTCGAGGACGAGATTATTTTTAAGGGGGGTAGGATTTGTAATACTCAAAATTCTAAATGAAGAATATAGAGAGATCTTCTCATTTTATGTGCCTTATTTGCATCATAAAAAGAACACACATATAATTAAGGGTGATTAATCAGAACAAATGATACTAAATAAAACAAAGTGCATATCGTTGGAGTTTTATATGTTTGTGCATTAAATAAAATAACAAGGATAAAAATAATAAGATAATAATTACTAGAAAGTTTGAATCCTAAATTGAAAATTAGGGTTTGAATTAAGAGAAGGGAAGAACTGAGAAAAATACTACATAAAATAAAATGAAAATCAGAATAAATACCTTTCACACTTATATTATTAAACTATACATTTTAAATTGAGGACAAGTTATTCACAAAGTTTGAATTTAAACTTGAATTCAAATTGGATTTGAAAATGGAGAAAAAGAGATAGAAAAGAAAAGAATAAAACAGAACTACCCTAACTGGGCCCCAACTTCGCTTTCGACCCACTGTTGCTCCCACAGCGCGCGGCCCAACTCCCCTTTCCACTTCTATCCTCCTGGCCAGCCATTGTGCCCTGCCGTTCTTACCGTGCCGTGGGCCCCACAAGCCTGCGCCCTCAGCCAAAGTCCGCGGGCGCCTACGCTGTCCGAGGTTTTCCGGCTCTCGCTGCTGTGTGGGCCCGGGTTCACAGGAATTCCTCGTCGTCGGCGCGCAACAGAATCGCGTGTGCCACCGGTTGGATCGGCTGCGATCTTGCGCTAGGTTGTTAGGATTTTGTGCCAGGCTATAAAAAAAATCCAACCGGTCCGCACCCCCCTGGACCCTCTCCCTCCATCGAGCTAGCTCTTTACTTCAAGCCTCCATCTTCAGCCGCCATTACTGCCAGGAGCAGTGAACTGCGTGCATCATATCAAGGTAGGAATTCTTCCCCTAAGTTTACGTTCTTCTCCTCTAGGCGTAGAGTCGTTCGAATCATAAGCCTTGGGCACCAGGGCCTCGGACCGTTGCAGGCCGGCAGGCTCGCCGCCATGGATGCTGGCTTCGCTGCCGCGTCTGGGCCCGAGGGGTAAAAGAAACACCAGCACCGTTAGATCTGTGTGGGCGGTCCAGATTGGGTGGTGCGTGGGCCGTTGGATCCACACCGTGCGGACTTGATTAGATCGGGCGTAAATAAAATCCTGGCCGTTGATCTCCTAGGGAACGGCTGCGATTAGAAGTTGCGTACCCCTTCGCCACTTTGGTTGGGTACCGTTGATCTCTGTGTGGGCGGTCAGGATTAGAATCAGCATACCCCTTCCCGCGATTTAATCTGGGCGGTTGAATCGGATCGGACGGCCGACCTTGCCTGGTACCCCTTCGGCCTCAACAATATGCATAAGAGACCCTAGAAAATCCTTTTATCAACCCGCAGTCCACACTGTGGGAATACAGAGTCTTGGGAAAATTGTGATTGAGGCCCCTGATCTTTTAAGAAATATTGTGCCCAGTCCAGAACACTTAGGATATTCAGAAATTAATAAAGAAATAGGTTTTTAGTATGAAAATAATTCCATAAACTTGTATAATTCATAGTTAATTTATTTTAGCTCCAAATTGAGTCATTCCAGTTGAAATAATTTTGTATTAACATTATCTATCAACTAGTAACACTGTTTAGCCATGAAACTTGAATTAAAAATTTTCATTTGGATTAACCTATTCTAAGCGTTAAATAACTTCAGAAATTTATAGCTTAATAATCGTAGCTCCGAATTTAGCGAATCTCATTCCTACGATCCCGTAGAGACGCGTAGAATATTATTATTCAGTTTGTACTTATGTTTGGTGTGATGTTAATTTTGCCTATACACTGTTTGTCTGTATTGCTACGTTTAGCAGTGAGGACACGTGTCACCTGAAGATCATCCTGGTACCTGGAATCTCAAGTCCCAGGCAAGTTGTGTCCTTGATCACTTCTTTTTACCCACTCATGTTCTAATTAATCATAATGATCTGCATAGGTTAATTTTGATGGGACCCAATAGGTTACCCCAGTTTGACTATCTTCATACCTTGATTACCACTGAACTTTTTGGGTAGTACCTGCTATTGCTTTATGAGGTTTTGGGTATGAAGGTTACACTATTCATGACTATACTTTTGTTATCAGTTGTTATTTATGGTTCATGTTAAGATCATTATGTTAATTGGAACATGGAGAACCACCCGGGAAAACAGTGCTACCACAAGGGTTTAATGGGACGCCCTTGGCTGATTAATTAGGAAAGCTAGTGGAAGACTACCTTACCCGAAAGGGGCAAGGGCAGTAGGGGAGTGGTCAGTGTAGGGAGGCCCTCGGGAGGATTTTGCTGCGATGGCGGTCCTGCAAGGGATTCCTGCATTGGAACTTCCTATAAACTGTAGCGGGTTTTCTGAAGCTAGTGGAACTTTGTAAAGGCCTCGTAGTGTTACCCTGCCTCACCTCCTCGGTAGAGGTGTATGGGATTGGCCGTCTCTTGGCAGATGGGTAACATGACTTGTGGGTAAAGATGCGCAACCTCTACAGAGTGTAAAACTGGTATACTAGCCGTGCTCACGGTCATGAGCAGCTCGGACACTCACATGATTAAATTATGGAACTAAATTCAATTTGTCATATGCATTGCATCGCAGGTGAGGTTGTTACTTTTGTTCTACTCCTTAATTGGGTTGGTATTTACTTATACTTAGTAATTGCTAATAAAATTTTGACCAACTTTAAAAGCAATGCTCAGCTTCAACCATCCTCTTTGGTAAGCCTTACACTTCACGTGAGCTCCCACCTTTGGCGAGTTCATGCACATTATTCCCCACAACTTGTTGAGCGATGAACGTATGTGAGCTCACTCTTGCTGTCTCACACCCCCCCCACACAGGTCAAGAACAGGTACCACAGGATGAGGCGCGTGGAGGATGCTGCGATGTGTTCGTGAGAGGTCTAGGTCGTCGTCTCCCAGTCAACTTTGGTTTGCTGGACCGTTGTCTCCTTATAATGTAATTATTTATTTTGTGCAAAACTCCTATTATATAGTAAAGATGTGACATTCGATCCTGTGCCATGATTCATCATATGTGTGAGACTTGGTCCCAGCACACCTGGTGATTATGTTCGCGCCCGGGTCTTGGTGCCCCGAAACCCGGGTGTGACACCCACTTGGCTATTCGGCCAATGGCTTCCTTGTTGTGAAGAATATCCCCTCTCGGAAAACCGGTGACTACTATGACTTTGTGGTCATCAATGTAGTGACGTAGCTTGCAGGCAGTTAGAAGTACTGCGTATAATAGCTTCTGAACTTGAGGATACTTTTTCTTCGAGGGACCCAGAACTTCACTGATGAAATAGACAGGGTGTTGCACTGGGTAGGCATGTCCTTCTTCTGCTCGCTCAACTACCAACGCGGTGCTTACCACGTGAGTCGTGCAAGAGATATATAGCAGCAGATCTTCAGCTGGTTGAGTCGATGTGGCTCGCCGTGGTGGTTTCAGTACTGGTGGGGTTGTCAAGAATTTTTTCAGTGCATCTAGGGCTTCCTGTGCTTCTGAAGTCCACTGAAACTTGTCCACCTTCTTGAGTAGCTTGTAAAATGGTAAACCTTTTTCTCCTAGCCTAGATATAAATCTACTCAGGGCTGCCATACATCCGGTGAGTCGCTGAACCTTCTTTTGTGATCGTGGAGCTTCCATTTTCATGATAGCTTCAATTTTTTCCAGATTAGCTTCAATTCCCCGGTGGCTGACAATAAATCCGAGTAACTTTCCTGCTGGTACCCCCAAAAACACATTTTTCGGGATTAAGCTTCCACCGATATCACCGTAGACTGTTGAAAACCAACTGCAAGTCTTCGATGAAGTTTTCTGAGTTCTCCGTTTTGATTACCACGTCATCCACATAGGCTTCCACACGCTTGCCCCAGTGATCGGCTAAGCATGTTTGAATGGCTCTCTGATAAGTCGCTCCAGCGTTTTTGAGGCCGAACGGCATGGAGGTATAACAGAAAGCACCAAACGGAGTGATGAACGCCGTTTTTTCCTCGTCTTCCTTCGCCAAGCTGATCTGATGGTATCCGGAATAGCAATCCAGGAAAGACAGCACAGAACATCCAGCGGTGGAGTCTACCACCTGATCTATCCTTGGGAGCCCGAAGGGATCCTTCGGACAATGTTTGTTGAGATCAGTATAGTCGACGCACATGCGTCAATCCACTTTATTCTTTTTGAGTACAAGAACAGGGTTGGCTAACCACTCGGGATGTAACACCTCTCTGATAAACCTAGCCGCGACCAAGCGGGCCAACTCAGCACGAATGGCTTCTCTCTTGTCGGGCGTGAAACGACGCAGTTTTTGCCGGATCGGCCTTGCCTGGGGGTAGACCTTCAGTTTGTGCTCGGCCAGTTCTCTCGGGACTCCTGGCATATCCGCAGGTTGCCACGCGAATACGTCTCGGTTGTCTTGCAGAAACCGGACGAGCGCGCCTTCCTATTTATCATCCAGGCTGGAGCTGATGATGGCAGTCTTGCGTTCATCAGCGAACCCCAGATTGATCCTTTTAGTTTCTTCAATCGGCCGCATAGAAGTCGCGGCTTGAGCTTCGTTCGCCGGTGCCATAAGGTCTTCCTTAGGCTTAGAGTTTGCCTGGATCGAAGAAGTCGTCGACGGTTTGGTGGCGAGGGCTGCTTGGATGGCCACTCGGAAACATTCTGCGGCGCCTTGGAGGTCAGCGCGCACAGTTATGATTCCCTGTGGTCCCAGCATCTTCAATATCATGTATGTGTAATGCGGAATGGCCATGAATTTTGCTAATCCTGGCCTCCCGATGATGGCGTTGTACCCGCAGTCGAAATTCGCCACTTCGAACCTTAGAAACTCGGTTCTGTAGTTTTCTGGAGTTCCGAAGGTGACGGGCATGTAGATGTGGCCCAGCGGGTATTCCCCTTCGGTCGGCACGATGCCGAAGAAAGGAGTGTCCGACTCGTGGAGTTCTTTGAGGTGAACTCCCAAGCCTCGGAGTGTCCAGGGGAAAGTGACGTTGATGCTGCTCCCCCCGTCCACTAACACCTTCTTCACCCTGCTTTCTCGGATCACCGGATCGACGAGGAGCGGGTATTTGCCTGGGTGGTCGAAGTTGAGCCATTGATCCGCCCGAGTGAAAGTGATCGGGTGCTCCGACCATCGGTACGGAGCGGGAGGGCCGGTGGTTGCCACCAGTATCTGGCGATCGTTGAGCTTTTGCTGTCTTTTGTTCTCTTGCGACCCGTGTCCGCCGAAGATGACATTGACCTCCCTGTCAACGCGTGGGAAAGCTCCTGCTCCTCCCTCCTCCTGCTGCTGGGGTTGTCGTGGTTCTTCTGGTCCTCCCCGTGGCGGAGGAGGAGGTAGAGGTTGGAAAGGTCGGTCGTGCCCGACGGAGTGCTTGAAGTCCCGGCAGTTCCGAAGAGTGTGGCGCATGTCCTTGTGGTACGGGCACTGGGCGTCGAGGATGTCGTCCAGCGTGCGCTCGCCTCCGCGAGGTCCTCGCCGGGCGCGAGAGGCAGGTGGTCCGGCGGCGTGCACCTCTTCGTGAGGTCTCTTCTCCCAGCGTTTGTCAGGTTGCTGGTTTGCGTCGCGCCGTGGTGCTGCCGGTGCGGGCTTTGCTCCCCCGATGAGGTCCAGGGCTCGCTCGTCGGCGGTGATGTAGAGGTCGGCTTCCCGGAACAGCTCCTCGGAGGTAGTTGGCGCCTTCAGCAATATGGCTCGGACGAAGGCCAAGTCATTGGATCCTCTGTAGAAGTCCTCGATCATGGCCGCCTCCGTGACTTCGGGGATACGATTTCTCATGGTATGGAACCTTTTGAGGTATGACCGGAGAGTTTCGTCCCCTCGGCGTTTGATGGATTTGAGGTCCCAGGGTTGTGCCGGTTTGTTAGAGAGGGACTGAAAGTTGGCGGTGAAACATCGACTGAAATCGCTCCAGTCGTCGATGCAATGCTGGGGTAGATGTCGTAGCCATTGTAGTGCGTCTTGCCCGAGGACAATGGGTAAGTACGCAGTCATTACGTCCTCGGATGCTCCGGCGGCTCGAGCGGCGGTGGTGTAGATGGCCAGCCAGCCTCCTGGGTCTTGCTTAGGTTCATACTTATCGACATTGGATACCTTGAAGTTAGGGGGCCATTGAATGGCCCTAAGGCGTGGAGTAAGGGCGGACACCCCGCATGTGTCCTCCTGTCGTCGGGGATGATGCTTGTCCCGAGGAGGGGAGTAGTTGTTGTGGTTCCTCGACCGTCCCCAGGTAGTTCCACCAGTCGAGGCCGTCGTTGATTCGGCTCTGGTGGCTTGACTCTGAGTTGGGATGCCATGATCCCTGTCGTACTCTTCTCGGCGGCGGATCTCGTTCTCATGCCGTCGTTCACGCGAAGCGTTGATGGAGCTCCGCGCGTCTCGGCGACTGTTGATGGCGTGTCGCAAGTCGTTCGGCGGGTGAGCGAGAGGTAGAAGATGATTGGCTGCTTGGGTGAACAGGCGTCGATAGCCCTCTGCATCGGGAGTCCGAGGGAGTCTGTCAGCTATCCGAGCTAGTACTCCTCCGACTTCACTCGGCGTGTTCATGGCTCGGGCGAAGTCGGGGTTCAGGTTGCGACCGAAGAGTGGATTTTCCCGGCGCTGTCTTGCGTCTTGCTCGGGTTGTTCCTGAGCTCGTCGACGATCACGTCGTCGGGAGTTCCTTCGTTCTCTGAAGATGCGTTCTTCCGGAGTTTCTCCCATCTCCGAGACCTCGTCTCGCGAGACAGGCTGCTCCGGATCCCGTTCTCCGGCTTGGTGATGTCGCCGGATGTTTCGGTGCTGGTTTCTTCGTCGACGGGACTCCCGCTGAGGTGGTTCTTCCCCAGGCGCGGTCGGCTCATCGTCGGAGACAGGAGGCGACTCCACTCTCCCGATGAAAAGAACGTCGGGGTAGGATGGAGTGGCTGTCGTGGCGATCTTCCTTCGGAGAGCTGGAGGTTGCGCTTTTCCGATATCTTCGGAGTTTTTTGGAGGAGACTTCTTTCTTGGCGGATCTGCAATGCGGTGTAGAGTTTCCTCTTCGTCTGCTACGAACGAGATCGTTCTGAAGCAGAACGTGGATCCGGGACGGAAGGTGATCTTGTCGTGGAAGGTGACGGCCATTGAGCTAGCTTAGATCGTCGACACACCCCCTACCTGGCGTGCCAGCTGTCGGTGTTTTGGGTCCGACCGCACACCTGGGGTTGCCCCTCGAGGTGTTTTTAGGAGTAGGACGGTGTCGCCGACTGTAGCAAAATGGTTCGTGCCAGATGCACGGGGGACAATGGACGGTACTTGCAGGTTCGAGCCGCTTAGAGATGCGTAACACCCTACGTCCTGGTGAGGATGCTTTATGCAATGGATCACAAGTCAGTTCTCTGAAGTGAGAACGTAGAGGGTTGAGGTGGATGGCTGAGTAGTGAGTTTGATCGTTCTGAAGGGGTGCCCCCTGGGCCTTATATATTCGACCGTGGGGCAATACATGTGGATATAATAATAACGTGCTCCTAAAGGGTAGTGAACTGTTTGAGTCTATCTTCCTATGATTCTGCCGACCTATCCTTGTCTAGTTCCGCTGCATGGGGCTCCATCGCGGGAAAGTCGGATCTTCTGTTGTGGTTTCTCGCTCAATGCTGTGGGGCCACCCGGGCTTGCACCGATCCGGCCCTACGTCGATCTGCTTTACTGATTGTCCCTCCCCAGGCCCATGAAGGAATGACCTTACGGTTTATTGGGCCCTTGGGCCTTTCGTGAGGTCTTTTACCCTTCCAGTGGACCCGGGGGATATCTGTCCCCCACAAATATTCACTGGCCTCTCGATCAGCTTTTGCAACATCGCATTTTTCCTTGGCTTCTGCTAGCTGTTTCCGAAGCTCTTCGATTTCATTCTTTTGGACCTCAGCTTGAGCCTTAGAATTAGCGTCGTCTTCTTTTATTTTGTTTATCAATGAAATCAATATCTTGTCTTTTTCAAGGCCTTCGTTCCTTAGTTCAATCACCTCTGAACAAAGGTTGTTCAGAGCTATTGTATACCCTTCATCTTTAATGTTTTTCTGTGTTCTAAGGGCATTGCTAAGGATTAGGTCCTGCAAGAGGAGGATAAGATCAGGTATAAGAAAATGAAACAATTTGTTTTCAAATACAAAATTAGCTTTTATACCTTTATGCTATTATATGCTAATCTGTCAGCCAATTCATCCTTTGTTAACACTAAAAGGCCTTCTAGCTTCGGAAATCCGAAGCTTCTACCCATCTCCCGGCAGACAGATAATTCTTTGTTGTCTGGGAGGCAGTACAAAAAATCTTCCTCCCCACCGCCATTGAACACTAATGCCCCCTTCAGGTATTTCAGTTTTTGGGCATAATGTTGAACCTCTCGTTCTTCTTCTTTAGAGAGTCCTTTTCCCGAAGCATGGCGGATGATGTAATTAATGGTCTCTTTTAAAGCTTCGGGAGCAGGAGTGGTAACCTTTGTAGGCGAAACTCGCTCTATGGCCCTTTCTTCTGTTGCCCTTTCTTCAATTTCTGAAGGCTTTTTCTCAGCGGGCTCTGAAGGCCCAGCTTCGGTATCAGCTTGGATTACTGCAGATTCAATTTCGGCCGACTTTGTTCTAGTTTCAGTTTGCACTTTTGAAGCCCCGGCAACCTTCCTTGAAGGAGTAGAGCTCAAAGTCTTTACTGTTTCTAACACATCTAGTACATTTGCCATCCTTCTCCTCTTGGGAGTTGCGGCAGAACCTTTTTGTGCCCTCGGCACTATCACTTCTGATGAAGGGCTCAAAATTTCTAGCGCTTTTGTTTCTTCAACATTTGGCTTTTCAGCTTTGTCTTTATCAGTCTTTAACTCAGCCAGCTCGGCTGAGGGTACCTTCGGCATTATAACTGGCTCTTTAGTCTTCTATGTGCAAGGAATGGGTTCTCTTGGTTCAGCAGCTGAAGAAGCCTCCCCGCCGAACTCAGGCACCACGGCTGGTTCAATATAGCGTGGTCGGTGGGTAAGTACCTTCATCTTTTTGCTTATAGCTTTCGGCACAGGTTCCACCGAGGCGACCGCAGCAGTAGCTTTCCTATTTTTCCCTTGTCCCCGCAGAGGATAGCGGTAGTCGGGATAGACGAAGCCAATAGCATCAAAAACTCTGTTCAATCTCTTCTTTCCCCGACTTCTAAAGGTTGTGGACAATGCATTATCTTCTGCCTTGGAATATGATCCAAGCAGTTCATCACTTGTTACTTTGATGCATTTTAACCAGTCATCGTTTGGCTCGTCGAATTTATCCCCATATTTGAAAGTATACTTTAGCCGGACCAGCTCACCTTCGCTTGATTCGGCGACAGTTTCCTTCGGCATTTCCCAGTTCTCTACAAGCGGTCGTACTCTGAAGGCTATATGCTCTTAGATTAAGTCTCTTGTACCAATGAAAAAACAGACAGTACCAAACGCTTTCTGGCATGCTTCGGCGGCTTCGTCAATTTCAACCTTCGGCCTTCGGAGGCCGAAGCGGGACCAAATGGGGCGCATAATAACTTCCTTAATATCTTCTCTTGTCTTTAAGTCATTCTTCACGTAAAACCATTCCTCCATCTAGGCTCTAGGCCACCTTTTCTGGAATGTTGGCACCGGGTAGCTTGCGTTAGGGCGGGCGATAAATCCATAACAGCCAAAGTTGTTATGATACTATTCTTTCCTCGTGGCCTTTATCTCATACAAAAGTTCATGCATGCTACAGAAGCACTTCGCATTTGGTTCTACCCCTTGGCTTCTTGTTGCCTAAACGAAAACTCCCATCCTCAATATGGCTTCGGGGGTCAGCTGGTGAAGGAAAACTTGGTAGGTCTTCAGCACTTCAACTATGAACTTGCTCAGCGGAAACCGAAGGCCAGCTTTGAAGAAGCTTCGGAAAATCACAACTTCGTTTTCTTCAGGGGCCGGGACGTTGTTGTCTCCGCTAGCCCTCACAATAGACATATCTCGAAAGTACCTTCCCCTCATGTTTTCGAGGTGACTTTGCTTGATGCTAGATTTTCCGAAAATTGTATGGCTCGGTCTCCAGGGTCGATCCTCAGAATCTTCGCCACCGCTTTCTACATCGAAACTGTCACTATCACCAGTATCTTCAGACAGACCCTCCAATATTTCCTTAGTAATCTTTTCTGTATTTGTTTTTGCCATTGACTCGATAAATCCAGCAATGTAAGGATTTACAGCCTTCTTCTCCTCAAAAAGCTTCTCCTCTTCAGCAAGCTTCATCTCAGCGGCAACCTTCTTGTCCTGAGACATTCTTTCAAAGATGACGAAAATGTGTCTTCCAAACCGAAGCTTAAAAGGCTTTGAAAAACTAGCAAGTATTAGTGAGCAACAACTATGAAATTGAGAAAATAAAGCAAATGGCACAGACAGTGTACCAAATGAGGTTGGTGCGAGCTCTTATTTATACGCTCGGTGCGCTCTAAACCAAGGGGCCCCGCCTGTCATTTATTGTTGCTATTCTAGCAAAGTGAAGGTGTTTTTTCGGACCTTCGGCTTAAGGCCTTCATCCATATCACAGTCTGAATTCGTTATCTTAAACAAATTAATATTGCGAGGGGCTACTGTTGGGGGCCTTCGTCCTCCGAAGGTCCTCAAAAACGAGATCTAACAAAACCTTCCAAGTGTAACATATGAGCAGGTACCTTCAGACTCGGGCTAAAAGCATGATCGCGATGAAGGTTGAAATTGCTCTGAAGCTACGTGCGAGGGAGCTTCGGCTAAATGGCGGGGAAAGGAACCGACTTAAAGGGGAAAAGGCTATCTAGTCCTTATAGAGTTGACTATTAGTTAACAATGAATGTAAAGGGCATGAATGTAATTTCTCACAGGCTGTGTCTTGTGCCTATAAATAGATGAACAATTCCCCCGTACTGTTCACGCTGACTTGTGTTCACTCGTGCGTCACGCTTGGACTTTTATCTTCTATCAAGCCGAAGGTACAAATGTAATTCAATATTGTTCTTGTTTATCTATGATTAATAAAAGGAAGATATATTAATGATGCCATATAATTATTCATATTGTCTTACATATTCCCTATGATTCTTCTTTTATTAATATACACTACGATGATGAAGGTATGTCTTTCATGTCTTTCGTCTGAAGATCATTATATCCTAAGGGAAATAATGCTTCGAAGGACGAAGGATATTAACATTTAACATTATGTGTTGCCTTGTTCTTAACTCATAGCATTTGAGAACAAGTCCCCAACACCACACTTGTAGCAAACTTTAGGGTTCTGACGGTTTCGACCGTTGGAGCTCTGTCTTCATGGGGCACCGGACAGTCCGGTGCCGCACCGGACAGGTACTGTTCACTGTTCGGTGCGCCTTCTAGCGCTGCTCTAACTCTGCGCGCGCAGACGTGCACTGTTCACTGTTGACTGTTGCTTTTGCAGACGACCGTTGGCGCAGTAACCGTTGCTTCGCATGGCACACCGGACAGTCCGGTGATACACCAGACAGTCTGGTGAATTATAGCGGAGTGACATTTCTAGAAACCCAAAGGTGGCAAGTTTGAGTTGTTCCACCCTGGTGCACCGGACACTGTCCGGTGGTGCACCGGGCAGTCCGGTGTGCTAGACCAGGGCTGCCTTCGGTTTTCTTTGCTCCCTTTGTTTTGAACCCTAACTTGTTCTTTTTATTGGTTTGTGTTGAACCTATGGCACCTGTAGAACACATAATCTAGAGCAAACTAGTTAGTCCAATTGTTTGTGTTGGGCAATTCAACCACCAAAATCATTTGGGAAAAGGTGTGACCCTATTTCCCTTTCAAACACAAAGCTAGAGATAATGTTAGTTAGATATTTTTTGTAGCTTTGAATTAGAGTATGTGATGTAATTTTATTTTTGTTATGAACATTAGATAATGAACTGAACTTACGAACTTTATATAGAGCTGATTATACTCTTTTTCTTTCTAACAAAATGATTTGTAAACGAGGTAGTCATTGCATAGCTCTAGTAACTTAATACAAATATTAAGTTTGCTTTTGGTCAAATTTATTTGTCTTATCTTTTATTTGTTTTATTAAATTTGTTTTGAATTTCGGGCCCTAATGTGAATTTCGGGCCAAAAATTGAATTTCGGGCGTTAATGTGAATTTCGGGCTTTTATAATTTCGGACCGCCCAAAATAAGCCCGACACATTTATGCAATTAATACGGGTATTTTCGGGCTTGGGCCAGGCCGGACGGCCCGAATATAAACCTATACCTGAAGCTCAAACTGAATTTTTTTAATTTCTTAGCTTGTTTTTTAAAATATTCTCATTTAGATTTAATTACTTTTATCTTAGGTACGGCACTATGATCTATGACGCTGACGTGTTAGACTACTTTCTATGTGACGGTCTACTTGGCACCGACGTGAAGACCATGCTGGACGCTATAGATTTTGGCGTGAATCTATGAAATCCTAGAGCCTTGGCTTGATATGATAATGTGCTATAGATTTTACACTATAATTTTTTAATTCAACCAAATTAGGATCGGAATCTATTTTTATTTATTTTTGAACTAAAATTAATTAAGAGTTCTAATTTAATGTGAAGAAATAGTTAGATCGTGATCCATTACCACCGAAACTACTCCCCACTGATATGCGCATAGTAAAAAAAATCATTGGGATTATACTGCTACGTTGACACCGGAACTACTCCCCACTGAGCTGCGCATCGAAGCTCACATCCTAGATCTGGCCCGAGATAGCAATGAGTACCCGCTATCCGAAACTCGGTGGATTTTTGCTCTATTAGGGTATGAGTTTAGATCAATTTCTCTACCCATGGATTTGTTAATGGGTTCAAATGAAAACCTAGCGGGTACGTGGGCATGGGTTTGTTCTTCCACTACCCATACCCGCAAACCCATGGGTTTTTAAAACCCGCCTTAAAATCAACATTCCTTATAAATATATCTCGTAATATTATTAATTAAATATGTTCTAATTGAAATAAACTTCATGTAACAAATTTTAAGCTAAAATTAATTATCACTTGTTCCTTTTATCCTAGCTTATTAATGTATTGATTATTATTTACATGATGAATTATTTTTTATGTTGATATTAGTGGATACGGGAAACCCGTTGGGTAACCGAAATCCGCATGGGTATGAATTTGGGCAAAATTTTATACCCGCCATGGGTATGAGTTTTTTAGCGAGCGTATTTTTTCTTCACGGGTATGGATTTGGGCAGATAATACCCAGCGCGTTTTTAGCCGTTGCCATCTCTAACCCCGGAAGCTCTGTGGAGCACTGCATGCAGCAGCATTTCGCATAGAGGGTTACAGAAACAGAGAGCAGCGGAGCATCGGCAACGCAAACGGGGGAAGACGCCAACCCAAATAGGAGCCAATAATGTATACACAGCCACACCCACACTGCCTTTCTGGGCGCGCTGGCTCATCATCCGTCTCACCGCCTGTCCTGGAGAGGTTTCGAACGATATACATCCTATCCTATCCTATCAGATCTAGCTCTCGTCCGCGTCTCGATTGGGCGCGCATCTGATCTCTCTATTCATCAGGATCATCCGGGCCGAACTCCAGGTCCAGGGACAGCGCGAGGACGGCGACGACCTCGCGGAGCGCGTCAGCGGTGTCGCTGTAGCGCGCCTGCGTCAGAGGGAGGCTTCTGCTCTCCACTGCGTCGCCCAGCTGCATGCCATTTGTGCAAGCGCGTCTTGTTAATCAGGAAGACATCATCAAACGGAATCAACACATGCTACCCTGAATTTGCTGCCTTATTACAGTATCATCATGACACCTAAACTCAACACATGCATGCTACCCTGAACTTGCAGTGGACCAAGATACGCTTTTTTATGAAGAAAAAAAGAGAGAGAGAGAGGGGGAAAGGGTCCTCACCTCATCCATGGAGTAGAAGAGCTTGTTGGCAAGAGCAGTGAGCGCCTTCTTGCGCTCTTCGCCCTCGCACAAGGCGATCACACGGCCGAGGTCAATGCACAGGAAGGCGGCCTTTAGCCGAATGTCCCTCCCAACAAGGTCCCACGAGCCCTCGTCGTCCGTGTCCAGGTCCTCCTCCATCGCCGAGAAGAGCTCGACAGCGCAGCTCCTGATCCGGCAGAGACACCCCTTCTGCTCCATCTCGTGCTCCACCATCGCCCGCTCTGTGTACGAGGGAGATCAAGGCCTGTGGCAAGTAGTTATGGGATAACGAGAGAACGACGGAAGAAGGCAAGTGAGAGAATTAAGAAAAAAAATCGATTCTTGGACCATGTTTAGAAGCGCACGAGGAAAAAAACGCCACGTATAAAGGGGCAAAGTGGTCAGTGAGAAGGCGCCAGACTGGTCAGCAATGACGCTCTCCAAACTCAGATAAACCAAAAGGGGCGGGTTCGTTCGTTGCCTGGGCTTGGAGGTCAAGGAAGAACGCAATGTCTAAGAAACTGCCCAGTTCCTAAGGAAAAGGAAAGGAGAAGAAAGGAACTGCTGAGGAGGGCAAATTTATGAGGTGGTCATGTGCCTGTAATTTGCAACCATAAGAATTCAGAGGGCAGCAGGAACAGTCATGATGAACCCATAAACTACGAGAAAATATATCAGCGCCCAAGCCTCTCACTATTCAGAGAACCCTTTTCCAAAGCACGTCATTTAGCGGCCATTTCAACTACGACTGCTTCCCTTTTGGCGAAATTAAAGAATGCTTAAACTTGCTTCCCTGACTGTTTTTACTCGGTTTCAGACGTGTAAAGTCAAAAACTACCATAAACCCTCCCGAACGTCATGCCATGATTAGATGTTTCTGAGAGAAAAAAAACTCAAGGAATATGAAACTTCTCACATTATTGTTTCTTGCAAGTGCGAATATGAAACTTCAGTTAGAAACTGCTCACATATAGCCTCTAAACAGTAGCTCTCTGTCTGCAGCTGAGCAAAGGCATCATATGATGCACATGGAGAAACAATGCTTTTCACACTAGACATCCCATATCGCAGGTGCAGGAACTATTTCCAAGGGAAATTTGTCTTCTGAAAGACGGAGGCACTTGTACCCCAAAAAAACCCGAGGAAGATGAAGATGCAGCATTCCGTCATTAGGGGAATAAACCGCGCATTGTGCGTAGGATGGAGACAGACAATCCGAGCAGGGCACAGAAACGGCGAAGGGCAAAAGTTGTAAGGCTATCCGCAACCGTTACCTCTAAATTTTTCCCCCTATATCACTTTTTCCCCCTATTTTCCCCCCTATTTTTTCATCTCCCGCAGCGGTTCCCCCTAAATACTCCCCTATACCCCACTACAACTATAAAATATCATTTTCTATATCAACTATCAATTTTTTTTGTCAACTAACAATTACTCGTGGACCCACAGCACAGTGTTTAGGGTGATGAACAGTGACACGCTAGATCTGGGGGGAGAGAGAAGGGTGCCGATGCGTAGGGGATGCTGTAGGGGCACCGCTGCGGCCGTGGGATGCCCCCTACAGCCGGCATGCAAGGGGAGGGGCTTGCGTAGGGGCTGCTGTTGCGCACAGCCTTAAAAGGTTATGCCGATCAAAACCAAAGGCGCATGCGATCCGAACGAAGACGGAGGAGGAAGGGGTAGGGGACGAAGACAGAGGGATATCAGGTTCCCCTCCCCCTGCATTACCAATCCCACTGAGCTCCAACTCAACTCAAATCTGATGCTCCCTCGTCTCCCCCAAACAAGAGAACAATAGACGGGAAGGGAATTTAGGCTGTCCGCAGCGGTTCCCCCTAAATTTTTCCCCCTAAATCTTACTATGCAGCCACGTCAGCAAGATTCCCTCCCCTATATTTACTCGTCCCGCAACCGTTCCCCCTAAATTTTACCCTACATATCACTCTACTCATTAAATATACATTTCCCTATAACTAACATAACCAACTTGTTTTTTTTATTTTTATTGTTTTGTTTGAACACGTATTCATTAGCAGATGAAACTTGTCGAACAAAATTTTTTTAATTATCGTCTTAATTTATACATACTATGTACAACATCAAATATTATATTATTTAATTGTAATCCTGCTTACATCATTTCATTTACGATTACACTGCTACCATGGTCACATTAATTAACCTTACCGATATGCGGAAATGTTCCATTCATATGTGCACGAACTTTTCGGAAGCACACTTACGTTCGAAGACAAACAATCGAGTCGTACGGTATAAGCCACGACTATCTTACGATGCAAGACACCGTTGGCTTTCATACGAAGCCACGGATGGCTTTCAATGCAAGCCATCTCCCCCCCCACCTTTGCTCTCCCCTATATATATTCATTCAACCTCTCCCATATTGTTCGCCCATACTACTGAGTGAATCAAGTTATCCATAGTTCGGTATGTCTCAGAGTCATCCGGAAGATGAGTTTGGTTCGACTGATTCGAGTGATAGTGAGGACGAAACTCTTTTGCTTGTGAACCTACTAACCCTCAACATTGCGGCTCAACAACATCACCGCCGACGGTCGGGTTTACCCCGCCGTGTCATTCACAGAGATCATTTCGCTGGAGAAAACCTCATCCAACATCACTACTTCGCCGCTAACCCAGTGTATCCACCGCATGTGTTTCGTAGAAGGTGCGCAATTCATACATTTGTCTTATGTTATAATTTGTTCAAGTTATGACAATTATGCAATACCATTTATATAGGTTCCGCATGAGTAGGCCTTTGTTTCTCCGCATTCTGCATGGTCTTCAACAACACGATATTTACTTTACACAAAGAGTTGACGCAACTGGTATGCCCGGACTAGGACCATTACAAAAAGTTTGTGCGGCCATGCGGATTCTTGCTTATGGCTTACCTTCTGATGCGGTAGACGAGTATATTCAAATCGGGGAATCAACGGCTAGGGAATGCCTCCATCATTTTTGTCGCGCAATCATTAATTGTTTTAGTGCCTGGTATTTACGCACTCCAACTCAAGATGACATAACTCGCATCATGCATAATAGTGAGTCGCGGGGTTTTCCTGGCATGTTGGGATCCATCGATTGCATGCACTGGGAGTGGAGGAACTGTCCAACGGCATGGCGAGGTCAATTTTGTGGTCGAAATGGTAGGGCATCCATGATACTAGAAGCTGTTGCATCGTATGATCTATGGATTTGGCATGCATTTTTTGGCATGCCTGGAACAAACAATGACGTTAACGTGCTCCACCGATCCCCCGTATTTGACCCAATGACTACTGGTCGAATGCCACCTGTCAATTACACAGTTAATGGTCATGCGTACAACTTTGGTTATTACCTCGCAGATGGTATTTACCCGAACTGGCCTACTTTTGTCAAAGCAATCCGACACCCGTACGAGGAAAAGAAAGTGTACTTCACTCAGATGCAGGAAAGTTGCCGTAAGGATATTGAGCGTGCATTCGGAGTTCTTCAAGCCCGCTGGGCGGTGCTCCGTGGACCAGCTTATGGTTGGGATCGTAATCGTTTGACAGAGATAATGACGGCTTGCATCATAATGCACAATATGATCGTCGAAGACGAAGGGCCATTTGCTGCAAACATTGATTTCGGAGACAACTCTTCAAGGATTGAGTCATCTCAAATTATATCGGAAGGCCGTGCCGAATGGGTTATTAACCACTTTGATCTACGCCGCCAAGAAAGATCGTGCTCCCTTCAAAATGATCTTGTCGAGCATTTATGGGCTCGCCGTGGAAGTATGTAACAATTATGTGTCGTAGCTGGTTAGTTCGCACTTATATTCAGTACTTGTAATGTGTTTTCGTGTAACTAAGTATTCGAATAAATAAGGTCAGTTTCCGAAATTTTGCATACAGCCGACTACATTTGTGTTGCCATACTTCGATTTTGTGTATCCTACACAACACAACATCAGAATTCATGTTTTGTTGTACAATATATAACATACCATTGAATAGGCAATAAGCTTGTTCAAACATTTATAACATCCGAGTTGATTATTGTCTAATACAACAGCAAACACCTTAAGATACAGTCCTTCAACGAAACAAATAGTGTTGTCCATAATAGAATATCTTCAACGAAGCAAGGAAAATTGTCTCAACAAGTCTCAACAACACAAGCGCACATCGAACAAAAAACGTTCAGGATTGGTCAAAAGTAAATATGAACTGCTGCAATTTTTTTTTCTGTTCCTTCATGACAATCCAGACTTCAGGATCTACATCTTCTTCGTTTGTGGACAAAAGCATCTGCAAACGTTGTTCTGCAGATTTGAGTTCTTCAAGTTTCAGTTCCCTTTTTCTAATGCTTAGCTTTTGGGCTTCCAACTCCAATCTCTGCTTCTGTATCTCCCTGTCTTCTTCAGTGCTCTTTTCTTTTTTTTCCCCCTTTTCGATGGACCTCTGTATTTGTTTCTCAGTAATTTCTTGTAATCGGCTTAAGTACTCAGCGGACGAAGAAGAACCAGCTTTCTTTCTCTCAGCTTTACTATAATCACGGCCACGGGGCCTTTTTCCTGTCAGCCCAGCGGATCCACTGTCAGTCTCCGCTGCTTCCATTGATGGACACCCCGAAGATGGTATTGATCTTCCATGTAAGCCTCTAAACGAGTGTCCTTGACATATACTCTCCCATTTGGGTTCCCCCTTCAATTGATGCCAGCAGTGCATATAGTGAAATGGTTTGCTCTCCTCATGAGCGAACAAAGTTGCTGCCTTAGATGTCTGCAAAATTGGAATTTCATACATAATTAGTTGCAGCACAGACACATGTAGTACATGAAATCATCGTTTCAATAGTCATACCTTATCCTCGTCACTTAGACCACTTTGTTTCTCTCGTAGGACTCTGGCGTAGTATCCAGAGAATTTACTGACATCAGCCCTGATCTTGTCCCATCTGCTGCTAAGTGCTCTGTTAAGTCTACAAGGAAATTCCCCCCTTTGTTCATTGTACCTTTTTTCAATTCGGGCCCAGAGACCCTCCCTCCTTTGTCCAGTGTGGACAATAGGGTCACTACTTATTTGCAACCATGTAGTACAAAGGAGTATGTCTTCTGGGGCTGTGAAGTTTTGTTCCTTCGATTTCTTGTGTTTTTGAACTGGAGGTGCAATTTTCCCAGGACTATTTATGTCCTGAACACTTTGTTCAGCATCTGACTCCAAGTGTAAAGGCATTTGAGGTATAGTGTTCGAACCCTGCAACGCTGTACTTGTATGTGATGCTGGATAAGAATCTGTGTATGGACTAACTCCAACTGACCCTAGAGGGTTCCTCACAAAATTCATGTAGTGATTCCAATAGACTGCAGATTGCGAAGCAGGGATCATGGTTGATTGGGAACTAGTATTCCCTGGCTGAATTGGAGCCCACATTGTAGTTGGACCTTGACCAGGACTAGGAAAATTAATGTTTCCCATGATGTTGCAATCGACTGGATTCTGGTTCATGTAGCCCGTTGGCCAGAAAGGGGGTGGTGGTGGAAATTGCTGGGCATTGGATGGATTTGACATCGCCTGCGACGATGTCGCATTGTTGGCAGGGTCCATGCTAGGATATGTGGAGATGGCACACATTTAGTCATATATTATAAACTGAAGCCAATGGACAAAACGAGGTACATAAACAGGAGACAAAGCATAAGAACAATGGTAGTAATAATACCATCATGTACTGAACTTGTTCGGGAGGACCAGCACAACATTTAACAGTAAACATAGTTCACATACTACAACGATCTTAACATGATAAAAACTTAAGGCGACGAGGTAGCATTGAGACTTAGACATACATCAGACGACTAGTTCGACAACATGACAAGTAGGAGAACCCGAGTACTTGGTTGTTCAAAAGCCTATCCTTCTTCTACTGCTGGAATACATGGAACTAATAAATATTCCAATAGCTATTACGAGTTGACCTATCTGAGTCGCTGAAGTACCACTCGTCACTCACATCCGGGCAGTAGAACTCCTCTTCTTCAACAGATGGTTCAGTAACTGTCGGAGGGGGCGACGGAGATGTCGGTTCAACACTTATGTCATCCCCGTCGTACTTAGCAATTTCAGGAAAAGCTTGGACTTTAGCCTCTAAGGCATCTTGGTGAAGCAAATCAAGTTTTTCTTTCATGGCAAAGAGGGTTCTAGCTAATATCTCTTCGTCAAGCATGTGGTCTAATGCATGTTCTACTAATCCACGAAGGGATTTTGCGGCATCCTCGGCACAGTCGACAAGGACTTTAACCAAAGACTTCATGGTATCTTCTTTTGAGGATGCCATTCGGAACTGTGCTGCAAAGAACAATATATGAAGAAACACGTGCATTTGCTTAAGTACCTTAAAGGCTGTACGAATATAATATCCACCCAAACCTGTAACAACTATGATGCCTCCCACATGTAATGATTTGAAATGTAGCAATGAAATAGCAGCATCGAACATAAAATATTTAGACAACAATGACTGCTACGGGAAACGTGTGAAAATTAGTAATAAATAGAATGTAGTACTATGGTATACAGATGGTTGTCATAGCTGCCTATTGACTTATAAAGATTGTTGTTGTATCATTAGTTGATCGATTGAATATGGAAGCAATGCACTGAATGTAAACGAGAAACATAACTTTCATGTTTCTGGTTAGTACAAAATATTGAAAGATACAAAAAAAGAAGCAATGCACTCGATGTATCCACAAACATAACTTAAATGTGATGGTTGTAGAAAACATAGAAGGATACAAAAACATGGTATGTAATCCATGCAAGGACAAACATAATGTACATAATAAAGAACTGTGTGCTCATACCATACGATGGTGAAGAAAACAAAATGTTTGGGATGACAGACACCTAACAATGTGAATGAACATCATTCATAGTAAGTAACGAAGTCATGGACCCTCTGATATGTTGATGACAGTTTGAACAAGTTTAATAAACAATGAACATTGCCCTTCGTTGGCCAAATTAACACAGTTTGCCTGAACCTACTAAAATGAGCTGTTGTTGTGGACAGTGGCGATGAAAATTAATTTACACAGCACTTGACACTTGAAGGCACTATCCAACTGAGTCCGTAGTGTAGGGATTACAAATTAATGGAATGTGTAGACGTTGTGGTCGTAATAGTAAGTACTACCATTACTTGCAGTAAATATGGAGGATTTTAAAGTGGTTAAGTACCATATAATTGCGTAACCCTAGAACGCACAGCAGATCCGGGGAGTTTTTTGAACTGCGGATGAATCGGGTCTTGTAGGATGAATTGACGTACGGTCGAAACGATTAGTGACTTTGTGTAGAAATTACTTGTTGAACTATGCGCGCAAAAAGAACATAAACAATAGGAGACGAAGAGCGTACCTCAAGATCCGAAGATTTGGGCGGAGAGAAGACGAATCGAAGCGTTGATTCCCGGAGCTGATGAAGGCGTCGATGCTCGGAGCGGCAAACGAAGCTTGGGCTCGCGGGGATCCTCGACGGAGCCGGATTTGCGGTCGCTTCGTCTTCGCTCGCGACCTGAGGTGGTTGGTGACGAACTCCACTTCGTCTTCCACAGCCCCGACGGGGAGCGGCGCGGTCGCGACGAATCCGCGCACGAATCGCCGCCGGCGCGTTCGAAGTCGCCGATTCGCAGACGGCTCCAACGGGAGAGAAGAGGAACGCGAAGGTTCCGGTCGGTGGCGCGGGCGGAGTCTTCCGCGTGAAGCCGTGGAGGGGGACTGCACAGTGCCGCGCTGCATCTGGGGTGAGAGAGAGGAGGGTCGCGGCGGAGGGGGCTGCGTAGGGGCGACCGCTGCGGCGTGAAGAGGTGAACAGTGTCCCCTATACCGTCTACAGTGATAGGGGAGGGGAGGCGAAGGGGGCACCGCTGCAGTCAGTCTTAACCAACGACAGCTATGGGATGAGATGAGATAACTACCCTTTCTTCATCGAGCCCCACAACGGAAAGGAAAAGGTCGCTTCCCCGATCAATGCATAGCAGGTCAACAGTGCCTTGTTCTATTCCTGCCCTGCCTATTACGGCGGCCCTTACCCTAACGATTTCCCTTCATGCGGTTCGGCTGCAGTTGTGATTGCGGCCGCAATTTATTACTACTACCAAATGACCCAAACTGAAGTAAAGCTAATGCCACTAAGCTAAATAAAGCAAAAGGGGCGGAACAGGGCAGTACTGGGGTCTGTACCTCTCGCCAGGCCACCAGTTCCTCTGCGCTGCGCCGCTTGCGTGACAGCGCCAGGCAGAGGAGTGGGCGGATTCTGTCGCTCTTTCTACTCGGCTGGATCGAGCTCCCGTCTCTGCCGCAGCAGGCAGGGAGGGCTCTGCACCCATATGCTCGACTCGTAGACCCTGTTTGGTCGGTTAAAGATCAATTTTCGCCATGCCAATTTTTGTTAGATACCCGTCTTTTGTAATGGGTCTGATCCAGTTATTTGGTCTATTAATATACTGCCTAACTCTATTCTAAGGTTAAAGTTTTTCTCATTTAACATGGTACCAGAGCCACTGTAGTTTTTTTTCTCCTCTCTAGCCGCCACCCTCCAGGCGCCGCCTAGGCAGCCCGTCGCGCCGCCAGGGCCGCGCGCTCCTTCTCCCTAGGCACCATCGCCCCACCGGTAGCCGCGCCCTTTCTGCTCGCGCCCGTCGACCCCACGCCGTCCAGGAGCACCCGCTCGGAGGACCCGCGCCCCTGCTGTTCCGCGCCCGGCTGTCCAGTCCGCGCCTCCCTACGCCGGCTGACCGCGCCCCGGCCCCAGCAGTGCCTCGACCCTCCTGCACTGGTCGCCATGAGCTTTACCTCGCCCGCCGCTCTCGTGACTGTGCGTGTTCTCCTCCACGACGGCCAGCTCATCCGAGGCATGTTCGTGTCCTTCGATCCAGTTTGGAACCCTATTCTTCGAGACTGCGTCGAGGTCCACCCTCAGGCGGGCCATCACGTGCATGGCCCGCTTGTCTTCCCACGTACTGCGATCGCCTCCCTAGCAGTTGAGCCCGCGTCATCTCCCTCCCTTCCTAGTGCCTCTGTCGGGGGCACCTTCTTTGGCCCTCTTCGCTCACACCTTTCCTTCGCCACTTCTACCTCTCTGAACCACCACCGATTGGGTGGTTGACTCCGGGGCCTCCTTCCACACTACCCCCACCACTAATTCGTTACTTCACTCCCATCCACCCCACCCCTCACATCCTACCTCCATCGTCGTCGGCAATGGTTCCACCCTTCCAGTCACCTCAGTAGGTACATCGGTTCTTCTAGTACCATTCTGCCTTAACGACGTCCTTGTTGCTCCCGGACTGACTCATCCCCTCCTTTCGGTTCGTCGCTTCACTAGTGACAACCAGTGCTCTATGGAGTTCGACCCTTGTGGCCTTACCATACGCCACCTTCCCACACATGCTGTGCTCGCTCGCTGTGATAGCTCCGGCCCCCTCTATTCTCTTCACTTGCCCTCCACTCCCCACACCAGAGTAGCCTCATCTCCTGTACTTACTACTACCACCACATCACATGCTCTTGCTACTACTACCACCACCTCCTCCGCCATTTGGCACCGTCGCCTCGGGCACCCTGGACCTGACGTCATGTCCCAGCTTTCCGGCCAATCCGACATATCATATACTCGGGGCTCTTCTGAGCGCCTCTGTCATGCTTGTCAGCTCGGCCGTCACTCCCGTCTTCCCTTTTCCACTTCCACGTCCAGAGCTGTTCAGGCCTTTGATCTTGTCCACTGTGATCTCTGGACATCTCCTGTCCTTAGCCTCTCCGGCTACAAATACTACCTGGTCATTCTAGATGACTACTCCCATTTCCTTTGGACTTTTCCCCTTCGGCTGAAGTCCAACACGTTTACCACCCTCACTCACTTCTTCGCCTTGGTATCCACCTAGTTCCGGCGCCCGGTCCATGCCCTGCAGTGCGACAATGGCCGCGAGTTTGACAACAACGCCTCCCGCTCTTTCTTCCTCACTCACGGTGTCCAGTTGCATCTCTCGTGTCCCTACACCTCTGCTCAGAACGGCCGGGCCGAGCACATGATTCGCACCACCACCAACATGATCCGCTGCCTTCTCTTTCAGGCATCTCTCCCTGCCACCTACTGGGCAGAGGCCCTTCATACCGCCACGCATCTCCTCAACCGTCTTCCCTCGAAGGCGGTGAGCCACCCTGTCGGCATTTCGACCCCGGGGGGTCCATCCCTGGACCGACGAGTGAATTGTCGTCGCGTGTCCCAGCCCAGATGGGTCAGCGCGAGACGGAGCACGAAAGGGGGGGGGGGGGTCGAAGAGAGGAGAAAACCCGCGGCCTCCGTGTTTGTCCTGCGCCCAGGTCGGGTGCGCTTGCAGTAGGGGGTTACAAGCGTCCGCGTGGGGGGAGAGCGAGGGACTCTACGCGTCACCCCGTCCTCCCGCGCGGCCAACCTTCTCGTAAGAGAGCCCTGGACCTTCCTTTTATAGGCTTAAGGAGAGGGTCCAGGTGTACAATGGGGGATGTAGCAGTGCACTATCGTGTCTAGCAGAGAGGAGCTAGTGCCCTAAGTACATGCCGTCGTGGCAGCCAGAGAGGTTTTGGCACCCTGTTCATGTGATGTCGTGGCCGTCGGAGGAGCGTTGGAGCCTTGCGGAAGGACAGCTGTCGGGGCTGTCGAGTCCTTACTGACGTCTCCTTGCTTCCGTAAGGGTTTGAGAGTCACCGTCGTCTTGGAGCACGCGGGGCGCCATCATTATCTGTTTTTCGGGGCGAGCCAGACGGGACGCCGGTCCCGTTACCCGTAGCCTAAGCTAGCTAGGGATAGGGTAATGATGGCCCCCCTGTGACGTGGTCGGTCCGAGCCCTGGGTCGGGCGAGGCGGAGGCTCCTCCGAGGTCGGGGTCGAGTCGGTCTTCCGAGGTCGAGGTCGTGTCCGAGCCCCAGGTCGGGCGAGGCGGAGTTCGTCGTCTTCCGGGGTCGAGCCCTAGGGTCGGGCGAGGCGGAGTTCGTCGTCTTCCGGGGCCGAGACCGAGTCCGAGCCCTGGGGTCGGGCGAGGCGGAGTTTCCTATGGCGCCCGAGGCCGGACTTGGCTGCTGTCAGCCTCACTCTGTCGAGTGGCACAGTAGTCGGAGCGACGCAGGCGGCGCTATCTTCTTGTCAGGCCGGTCAGTGGAGCGGCGAAGTGACTGCGGTCACTTTCAACTCTGTCGACTGAAGAGCGCATGACAGGATAGGATGTCAGGCCATCCTTGCATTAAATGCTCCTGCGATTCGGTCGGTCGGTGTGGCGATCTGGCCAAGGTTGCTTCTTGGCGAAGACTGGGCCTCGGGCGAGCCGAAGGTATGTACGTCGCTTGAGGGGGTCCTCGGGCGAGACGTGAATCTTCCGGGGTCGGCTGCCTTTGGCCTAGGCTGGGCTCGGGCGAGGCGAGGTCGTGTCCCTTGAGTGGACCGAGCCTTGGCTTAATCGCACCCATCAGGCTTTTTCAGCTTAGTGCTGATGGGGGTTACCAGCTGAGATTAGGAGTCTTGGGGGTACCCCTAATTATGGTCCCCGACAGTAGCCCCTGAGCCTCGAAGGGAGTGTTGATACTCGCTTGGAGGCTTTTGTCACACTTTTTTGCAAGGGGACCGGCCTTCCTCGGTTGTCTTTTGTTCTGGTGGGTGCGCGCGAGCGCACCCGCCGGGTGTAGCCCCCGAGGCCTCGGAGGAGTAGTTTGACTCCTTCGAGGTCTTAGTACGTTTCGTAATGTTTCGGCCGGTCTAGCTGCTCCCTCATGCGAACTGGCCGTAGCCCGAGTGAACAGTCGGGTCCCAAGTTCTCGGGCTGGTATGTTGACGCTGTCAACGGTTTGGCCGGAGCCGGGTTTGCGAGAGCAGCCCTCGAGCCTCCGCACAAAGCGAGAGGACGGTCAGGGACAGACTCGACTTTTTACATACGCCCCTGCGTCGCCTTTCCGCAAGGAGGAGGGGGGAAAGCGCCATGTTGCCCTCAGAGGACGCCGAACATGGTGTCTCCAGTGAGTTGCTAACGGGTAATCCGAGTGGACGCCCGTGCCCCATTTGTTAGGGGTCGGCTAGTGGCCCAGAGGCGCGCTCCAAAAGTACCTGTGGGTGACTTGCCAGACCCGGTCCCCTTTTGACGGGGTCCGAGGGCTCGATGCCTCCCTCTGGTGGGATTCCGTTACAAAATCGTTCCCGTTGGTCTCGGAAATGTCCTAGGGTACCTCGGGAGCGCAGTCCGATCCTCGGTTATGTATCGAACGTACCCAGGGTCATCCCTCGCTCTGCGTCTGAGGCGGTTGTCGAACCCTTCGGGGGCCAGCCTTCGAACCCCTGATCAGTAGTGGGCGCGGAGCCCGAGTGGCCTAAGGCAGCCGTTGAACCCTTTCGAGGGGCCGACCTTTGAACCTCTGACAAGTAGTGGGCGCGGAGCCCGAGCGCTCTGAGGCGGCTGTTGAACCCTTCGGTGGGGCCAGCCTTTGAACCTCTGATCAGTAGGGGGGCTCAGGGCCTGCTTCCTTCGTGGAGAAGGATCCCTTTCGGAGTATCTCCTCTTCTGACCCCTGAGGCAAGAGAGAGAAAGAGGAAGTGAAAAGGATACGAAATCGAATGACGTGGCACACCTTTTTTGACGCGGTCATTATGGCGGAGGTGAAGCGTCGCCTGCTTCGCCTGCCAAAGGTGCCGCCTGTCCTGCCGCAGAGTTAATGCGACGGGACGAGTGGTTCACGGGGCGGCCGTTGCGCGTGCGCGAGCCGTTCGAGGAACAGGCGTCTCTTTGAGTTTTGAACCTTGCGGCGGGTTCGGGCGAAGTGTTGAATGGGTCTCGCCTGGGCCTTTATATATTCGGGAGAGGGGCTGGTGACGGTTCTTTACTCAGCGGCTTGCCTCCCACTTAGGTTTTCGCAACCCGAGGGAATAGCCAGAGAAAGGAAACCGCGCACCCAGTTCCTTCGCCGCCACCTCTTCCGCTTGGGGATGGCCGACCGGGTGACCATTGTCCCGCCGCGCGACCCGTGGCCTTTCTCCACCGTCACGGCGGATGACCTGGAGGCCCTTGTCGCTAAGGGTTTGCTTCGCCCTCTCTCTAGTGACTCGCAGCCGGAGTGGATGGCCCCTCCGAGCGGAGTAGTCCCGTCCCTGCCGCCGGGGTATGTCGTGAGCTTTGTCTCCTTTCACGAGCGGGGGTTCGGAGTGCCGGCAAGCCGTTTTATGCGGGCGATTCTGCATGTCTACGGGGTGGAGCTGCACAACCTCAGTCCCAACTCCATCTCACAAGCTGCCATCTTTGCGACGGTTTATGAAGGATACTTGGGGATTGACCCTCACTGGGACTTGTGGACCCATCTCTTCTCTGTGGAGCTTTTTGCCTCACCGACGGGGGAAAGGAGGGTCCGCATGGCGGTGCGGGCCGATGGCTGCATCCTCCAGCTGAGGCAGGCGCGGGCGCTGCAGTACATCCCCGCCGTCCTGGCGTCTTCGAACAAAGGGTGGCAGCGCCGGTGGTTCTATCTCCGAAATGACGACGGGAGGCTCCCGTCGTTTTCTCAGGTAGTGGTGACCGCCGCTGCCGATAACTGGCGCTACGGGACCCCGTGCGACAGGCAGAAGAATCTCCAGCCCCTTCTGAAGGCCCTAGAGGAGCTGCGGAAAGGAGGGCTCACCGCTGCGGGGGTGGTTGCCGCCATTCACCGTCGGAGGGTGCTTCCTTTGACGGGGCGGCGACTGTCGCTTTGGGAGATGACGCCGGGGGTCGACTTGGAGGGTTCGCGAATGTCCTCGGATCCTCTTCCCATCGAAGACCTCCACAGGCGGGTAGCGGGCACATTGGGGAAGCCAGACGCCGGCGCCCTTTCCCAGCTCTCGATGCGTCCCGATCGCGGGTGTGTGTCCCTGGTGAGTGTCCGCGCCTTCTTCCTTCTTGTGTCGGATTGCCCTTGGTTCTCACAGCCGAGACCTTTCGTCCGTCTCTAGGAGGTGGGGTTTCACAAGTCTTCCCTGCCACCGGTCCCGGAGGACGCGGTGGACCGAGCTGCGCGGAGGGTCGCCGCGGAGAAGAGGAAGGAGAAGAAGGACGCGGAGAAGGCTCGGTCCCGCGAGCAGATGCGGGCTCGGGACACCTTGGAAAGGCTTCGTTGTCGGCAAGAGAGGGATGGGCTCCCGTGGGAGCCATCGCCGAAGATGCCTGATGATGACGACGACGATGATGAAGACAATGATGAAGATGACGACATGGCGGCCCGCCTCGGCCTCAGCCTGGATCTGAGACTGGGCCAGGGGTCGTCGAGCCAGCCCCCGAGCGGGCTGGCGCCATCGGTATCCGGGGCCGAGACGTCGGGGTCCCGGTTCGAAGAACAGGGGCAGGCCGAGGTAGTTGAGGTGACCCTGGGGTCTCAGGCCGAGGCGCCTATTTCCGAAGAACCGTTGCCCGTGCTGACTGTGCAGGAGGGTGACCCTTGGGTCGCCATGGCTGTGCCTGGGCAGTCCGTCCCTCTGGTGCCTCGGGCGCTCGAGGCAAGGATGAAGCCGACAGCGGGGCTGACATTGGTGGTACCTTCAGAGATCGAGGCTCGAGAGACTTCCCCACAGGCACGATTGATCGTGGCACGGAGTGGGTAAGTATCTTAGGATATCTTTGTCCTGGCTCCTCCTTCGTGTGTTTTGATCCTGCTCTTTCTTTTCCTCCCAGCAAACAGAGGCATGGTTCGACCGGTCTGGCTCCCCGGAAGGCCCTCAAAACGGCGCCGGCTTCTGTAGCCAGTGCTACACCGGGCCTCGCCGGCCAGCTGGCCTTCTTACAAGATGCCCCAAAGCGGGGGGCCCAGGCGGCACAAGTCGCCGTGGGGCGAGCTCCCGAGGCTGACTCTTCTACCGAGGAGGCTGTCGTGCCGAGGGAGACTGCTGGCGCGGCTGCGGCCTCGAGCCCACCAGACGTGTTACCAGCACTATCACCGGCTCCTGCCGAGGCCGCTGCCGTTCTGGCCATGGAGCCACCTGTCGCCGCCGACGCTGAGATGGCCGAGGCGTCGCTACTTGATGCCTCGGAGGAGGGGGCACAGAACTGCGACCCGCCCCGCCGAGCGGCAACCTTGTTCCCGCGCGACACAGTTCCGAGGGGCGGCGCCAGTTGCTTCGGTTCCGGACCCATGGGGCCTCGGATCCCCTCTTCGTTCTTGACGATGAATGGGAGCAGCAGTCTTGGGACGGGCTTCGTGAGTGTGCCAAGGCAACAGTGGGATCGCTTCGGTCGACCTTGGAGGTCCTTTGCAGGGACGTTCCCAAGATCCTCCAGGTAATGACTTCAGGCATACCTTTCTCGTGATTAAGGCGTTCTTTGTGACGCCCCACTTCCTTCCCTCAGGATCTGACGGATCTGAGCGCCGCCAAGTCGTCGTTCATCCGCCGCGAGGTTGATGTCTGGGGTTCGCTGCGGCCCCTGAGGACCACGCTTGCCAGTGCTACCGCGTGCCTCTCCCAACAGAGCGCCAAGGTGGCGGACCTTCGGTTGCTCTGTGCCGATCTGGGAGCGGAGGCGGTGGCGGCACACGCAGAGGCGCAGTGGCGGCAGTCAGAGCTTGACTAGGCCACCGACGAGCGGGACCATTCTCGGGGCCGTGCCGACGAGGCCGAAAGCCGGGCTGAGGCTCTTGGAGTCCAGTTAGCCGAGGCGTCTGCTCGGGCTGGAGCCCTTGCAGTAGACCTCGCCATGGCCCAAGCCGCATCCTCGGAGCAGCGTGCCCGAGCCAAAGGTACGTCTTGGCTGTTTGAGGATTTTGTTTCAGCTTGGTTCTTCAACTCATGTTTGAGGTCTTCCGCTTTGGCTGTTCGCAGAGCTCGAGTCTGCCCTTGATAAGTCCACCAGGGCGCTTGCTCAGGCGGCCGAGCAGAGGGAAGCCGACCAAGCGGCCATGTCTGAGGCCATCTCAGCCTTCTGCCGGGTCTTCGGCTTCGACGACGTCCCCTCGGGAAGCTCCCCTCAAAGTCGCCTGCAAGCCTTGGGTGACCATGCGCATGGCAGACTTCGCGAGGCGTTGCATCACGGCGTCAGGCGGGCCTTCGCCGTGCTCGCTTCCCACTATGACGTGGATCTGGAGCGGGTCAGCGAGGGGTATTGCCTCCCCGACGAAGATGAAGCCGCCCTGGCCGAAGTCCAGAGACTTGACGCGGTCGCCGCGGGCCCAAGCGTGGTGCTGGCAACCACCTTCGAGGCAGAGATCCTCCCGCTTGTGCTGTCATCCGAGGCCGGGGCGGATCTTGCCGAGGGTGGAGACGAAGCCAAGGGCACGGCTCCTTCTCCGGGCGACGCCTGATTCTGCCGGAGCAGTTTTCTTTGAATGCATACGTGTCTTTTGTGGCCACCGAGGCCCGAACACTTATCGTAATATAAGATTGTGTTTCTTTTCCTTCCGTTTTGTCCAGACCCGTTCGTCAGTAGCAGGGTAGCTTGCCTAAGTAAGAGTCATTTTTCGTGGTAGGCGACGAGTGAGGTATCCGTATCCTAGAGGTGTAGGAGTCCCTCGGCTCGGTCGGCCTTGCCACTTACATGCACCCTTATTCGTTTCTTGGGGTCCTGTTACTGACATAGCCGGGGGACGCGAAAGCTTTTTGATGGAAGTCTTTTTCGAGGAAAATTTTGACGCAGAGGGGGTTCCCCCCTTCTAGCCCCCGAGGGAGGGTCGGGCTTTGCTGAGGCAAGGCTGACCCTTCCTTGATGGTTAGACTTTGAACGTGAACGAGGTGTACGAACGACTTGAAAGCATCTTAAGGGTAGAAGCGACGTAGCTGTCGGATGTTCCAAGTGTTGCTGTAGACCTCGCCTTGGTTGTTGGCCAGCTTGTATGTCCCGGGCTTCAGAACCTTGGCGATGACGAAAGGTCCTTCCTAGGGAGGCGTGAGCTTGTGCCGCCCTCGGGCGTCTTGTTGCAGCTGAAGCACCAGGTCGCCTGCTTGGAGGTCTCGGGACCGAACCCCTCGGGCGTGGTAGCGTCGCAGGGCTGCTGGTACCACGCCGAGTGTAGTAAGGCCATGTCCCGAGCCTCTTCGAGCTGGTCCAGTGAGTCTTCTCGGTCGGTCTGGTTTCTTCGGTCGTCGTACGCCCTCGTCCTCGGGGAACCATATTCTAAGTCTGTGGGCAAGACGGCCTCGGTCCCATAGACTAGAAAGAACGGTGTGAAGCCCGTGGCTCGGCTCGGCGTTATCCTCAGACTCCAGACCACCGAGGGGAGTTCCTTTATCCATCGCCTTCCGAACTTGTGGAGGTCGCTGTAGATCCTCGGCTTGAGTCCTTGCAGAATCATGCCGTTGGCACGTTCCACCTGCCCATTCGTCATGGGGTGAGCCACGGCAGCCCAGTCCACCCGGATATGGTGATCCTCGCAGAAGTCCAGGAACTTTCGACCGGTGAACTAGGTGCCGTTGTCAGTGATGATGGAGTTTGGGACCCCAAAGCGATGGATGATGTTGGTGAAGAATGCCACCGCCTGTTCAGACCTGATGCTGTTTAGGGGTCGGACCTCGATCCACTTGGAGAATTTGTCGATGGCGACCAGCAGGTGCGTGTAGCCCCCAGGTGCCTTCTGCAAGGGACCGACGAGGTCCAGTCCCCACACAACAAACAGCCAGGTGATGAGTATTGTCTGTAGAGCCTGAGCGGGCAGGTGGGTCTGCCTTGCGTAGAACTGACACCCTTGGCAGGCGCGGACAATTCTAGTGGCGTCGGCCACCACGGTCGGCCAGTAGAAACCTTGTCGGAAGGCGTTCCCAACAAGGGCTCGGGGCGCTGCATGATGACCGCAAGCCCCCGAGTGCATTTCTTGTAAGAGCTCCTAGCCTTCGGCGATGGATATGCACCGCTGGAGGATGCCAGATGGGCTGCGGTGGTAGAGCTCCTTTCCGTCACCCAGTAAGACGAACGACTTGGCGCGCCGCGCCAGTCACCGAGCCTCAGCTCGGTCGAGGGGCAGCTCTCCTTGGTGGTGATATTGCAGGTACGGGGTCTACCAGTTTCGATTAGGCTGGACCCCACTCCGCTCTTCCTCGACGCGCAGTGCCTCACCCTCGGGGGCCGAGGGTGCCTCGGGCCGAGCCGAGGGCGCCTCGGGCTATGCCGAGGATGCCTCGGGCTGGGCTGAGGCCTTCTCGGGCTCGGGCGTGTCGTCGGTCTTGACTGAGGGTTGATGTAGGTCTCGGGAGAAGACGTCCGGGGGGACCGTTGTCCGCCCCGAGGCTATCTTAGCCAGCTCGTCCGCAGTCTCGTTGTGTCGTCGGGCGATGTGGTTGAGCTCGAGCCTGTAGAACTTGTCCTCCAGGCGCCGAACCTCATCGCAGTAGGCTTCCATCTTCGGGTCGCGGCAGTGGGAGTTCTTCATAACTTGGTCAATGACGAGCTGCGAGTCGCCGCGAGCGTTGAGGCGTCGGACCCCTAGCTCAATGGCGATGCGCAACCCGTTGACCAGAGCTTCGTACTCAGCCACGTTGTTGGACGCCGGGAAATGGAGGCGCAGCACGTAGCGTAGGTGTTTCCCGAGGGGCGAGATGAAGAGGAGGCCCGCGCTTGCCCCTGTTTTCATCAGCGACCCATCGAAAAACATGGTCCAGAGTTCCGGCTGGATCGGAGCCGCCGGGAGCTGGGTGTCGGCCCATTCAGCCACAAAGTATGCCAGGACTTGGGACTTGATGGCCTTCCGAGGGGTGAACGAGATCGTCTCGCCCATGATTTCCACCGCCCACTTTGTAATCCTACCCGAGGCCTCTCGGCACTGGATGATCTCCTTCAGGGGGAAGGATGACACCACAGTCACCGGATGAGACTCGAAGTAGTGTCGCAACTTCCGTCGCGTCAGGATCACCGCGTACAGCAGCTTCTAAATTTGTGGGTAGCGGATCTTGGTCTTGGATAGTACCTCACTGATGAAGTAAACCGGCCTCTGGACGGGCAATGCATGCCCTTCTTCTTGTCTCTCAACCACGATCGCGGCGCTGACCACCTGAGTGGTAGCGGCGACATAGATCAAGAGGACTTCTCCAGCGGCGGGGGGCACCAAGATGGGCGCGTTCGTAAGGAGTGCCTTCAGGTTCCCGAGGGCTTCCTCGGCCTCGGAGGTCCAAGTGAAGCGCTCGGTCTTTCTTAAGAGGCGGTACAGAGGTAGGCCTCTTTCGCCAAGGCATGAGATGAAACGGCTCAGAGCCGCAAGGCATCCCATGACCCTCTGTACGCCTTTCAAGTCCTTGATGGGCCCCATGTTGGTGATGGCCGTGATTTTCTCCGGGTTGGCCTCGATGCCCCGCTCGGAGACGATGAACCCCAAGAGCATGCCTTGGGGGACTCCGAAGACACACTTCTCGGGATTGAGTTTTACGCCCTTTGCCCTGAGACACCGGAATGTCGTTTCAAGGTCGGAAAGGAGGTCGGAGGCTTTCCTCGTCTTGACTACGATGTCATCGACATTAGCCTCGACCGTTCGACCAATGTGTTCGCCGAACACGTGGTTCATGCACCTTTGGTATGTCGCACCCGCATTCCTCAAACCAAATAGCATAGTAACATAGCAGTACATGCCAAAAGGTGTGATGAAAGAAGTCGCGAGCTGGTTAGACTCTTTCATCCTGATTTGGTGATACCCTGAGTAGGCATCGAGGAAAGACAAGGTTTCGCATCCCACAGTGGAATCCACGATTTGATCGATGCGAGGCAGAGGATAGGGAACTTTTGGGCATGCTTTGTTTAGACCAGTGTAGTCTACACACATCCGCCATTTCCCTCCTTTCTTTCTCACAAGCACGGGGTTGGCAAGCCATTCAGGATGGAATACCTCTTTGATGAACCCTGCGGCCATTAGCTTGGGGATCTCCTCGCCTATGGCTCTGCGCTTTTCTTCGTCGAATCGGCGCAGAGGTTGCTTCATGGGACGGGCTCCATCTCGGATATCCAGCGAGTGCTCGGCGACATCCCTCGGTATGCCAGGCATGTCCGAGGGACTCCACACGAAAACTTCGGCGTTTGCGCGGAGAAAGTCGACGAGCACTGCTTCCTATTTAGGGTCGAGCTCGGAGCCGATCCAGATCTGCTTGGAGGCGTCGTTGCTAGGGTCGAGTGGGACGGACTTAACCGTCTCCGCTGGCTCAAAGTTGCTGGCATGGCGCTTCACGTCCGGCGCCTCCTTGGAGAGGCTCTCCAGGTTGGCGATGAGGGCCTCGGATTCGGCAAGGGCCTCGGCGTACTCCACGCACTCTACGTCGCATTCGTACGCGTGTCGGTACGTGGGGCCGGCGGTGATGACCTCGTTGGGGCTCGACATCTTGAGCTTGAGGTAGGTGTAGTTAGGGACGACCATGAACTTGGCGTAGCATGGCCTCCCTAGTACCGCGTGGTAGGTTCCTCGGAACCCGACCACCTCGAACGTGAGGGTTTCCCTTTTGAAGTTGGAGGGAGTCCCGAAGCAGACGGGCAGATCGAGTCGTCCGAGGGGTTGGACGCATTTCCCGGGGATGATCCCGTGAAAAGGCACCGCACTGGCCCAGACCGAGGACAGATCGATCTGCAGGAGCTCGAGGGTCTCGGCGTAGATGATGTTGAGGCTGCTACCTCCGTCCATGAGGACCTTGGTGAGCCTAACGTTGCCGATGACGGGGTCGACAACGAGCGGGTATTTCCCCGGGCTCGGCACGTGGTCGGGGTGATTGAGAAATCTTGAGGGTGTCCCAGATCTGCTTGGCATTGTCCAAGCCGCTCACTTTATGGTACTCGTCCCTGCACAAGGAGGCTAACAACACAGTAGTGGCTTGTGCGTTTCTATGAATTTGTTCATTAATAAAAATAGGACTATCCGAGCTATCGAACTTCATTCCACTTTCCACAATCTCCCATATGCTCGGATGGAGAGAGAACAGGTGACTACGCATTTTGTGGCTCCAAAATCCGTAGTCCTCTCCATCGAAGTGAGGAGGTTTGCCAAGTGGAATGGAGAGCAAATGAGTATTTGTACTTTGCGGAATACGAGAGTAGTCAAAAGAAAAGTTCGAATTAACCGGTTTCTTTCTCTCGTAGTCGTTGTGGTCGTCGTCCTTTTGGGAAGAAGTAGACTCATCGCTGTCATCGTAGTAGACGATCTCCTTGATGCGTCTCGTTTTCTTCTTCTTTCCATCTTTGCTTCTGTGACCCGAGCCCGAGTCGGTAGGCTTGTCTTCCTTCGTCTGGGCCATTTCTAAGTATTTTGGTGATTTAGTGCCAACACAAGTGGTGGCAAAGTATGATCCATATATGTCAAAATTGATTCAAAACAACTTTTGATTTTCATTTGCATTGATATTGCACTTGTTCTAGTTGCTTTATGTTGTGTTGGCATAAATCACCAAAAAGGGGGAGATTGAAAGGGAAATGAGCCCTTGGGCCATTTCTAAGTATTTTGGTGATTGAGTGCCAACACAAGTGCTTTGGTGCTAATCTATGCAAAGTGGTGGACAAAGTGCAAATCATGTCAAAAGGTATGTTTCTAGACTTAGTACATTGTTTTATGGACTAATGTATTGTGTCTAAGTGCTGGAAACAGGAAAAATTGAGTTAGAGAAGAGATGGCTAAGTCTGTTCGCCAGAGCCAGCCTAGCACACCGGACACTGTCCGGTGCACCACCGGACACTGTCCGATGCACCCAGACTGAGCAGACTTTGGCTGAACTTAGCCATCTCTTCTCTAACTCGATTTTTCCTGTTTCCAGCACTTAGACACAATACATTAGTCCATAAAACAATGTACTAAGTCTAGAAACATACCTTTTGACATGATTTGCACTTTGTCCACCACTTTGCATAGATTAGCACCAAAGCACTTGTGTTGGCACTCAATCACCAAAATACTTAGAAATGGCCCAAGGGCACATTTCCCTTTCAATCTCCCCCTTTTTGGTGATTTATGCCAACACAACATAAAGCAACTAGAACAAGTGCAATATCAATGCAAATGAAAATCAAAAGTTGTTTTGAATCAATTTTGACATATATGGATCATACTTTGCCACCACTTGGTTTGTTTTTGCAAATCAAACTCAATTTCCTATCTCTAAGTCAAATCCACTTGTAGAGACATAAAGAGAGGTATTCCAAATGAAATTGTTCAAGGATTTCAAAAACTCCCCCTTTTTCCCATAATCAACACTTTTCCCCACAAGAGGCCAACTTTTGACAAAAGAGACAATAAAGAGTTTTGACAAACCAAAAGCTCTAATCTACCATTTTCAAAATTTCTCAAGTGGTAGCTGATCCATCTATTGCTTTGGCCTTTATTTTCTCCCCCTTTGGCATCAAGCACCAAAACGGGATCAATCTTGGCCCCTTTAACCCCATTGCCTCACCAAAATCTTCAAATAAGAGTACAGAGGCAATAAGAGGACATGAGATGAACTTGGAATAAGTTACCCTCTCATCGAAGTGCAGTGGAAGTCTTTCATGGTCCAAGTCCACCTTTTCCCTTTCAAACCTCCTTTGAGACTAAATCAAGCAAACTCAAGCAAACGGTTAGTCTCAAAGGGTCAAGTTGTAGCACAACTCCCCCTAGATATGTGCATCACTTGCACAAGGACTTGTGAGGTCCGGGGAGTGATTGTACAACTTGAGCACCATAGTAAGCAACAAAATGCATAAGGAACATGATCAAAGGCATAAATACATGTATGCTATAAATCAATCCAAGTTCCGCGAATCTAGGATATTTAGCTCACTACGCAGCCTGCAAAAGGTCTTTTCATCTAAAGGCTTAGTGAAGATATCGGCTAGCTGGTTCTCGGTGCTAACATGAAACACTTCGATATCTCCCTTTTGCCGGTGGTCTCTCAAAAAGTGATGCCGGATGTCAATGTGCTTTGTGCGGCTGTGCTCAACAGGATTTTCCGCTATTCGGATAGCACTCTCATTGTCACATAGGAGTGGGACTTTGCTCAGATTGTAGCCAAAGTCCCGGAGGGTTTGCCTCATCCAAAGTAGTTGCGCGCAACACTGTCCTGCGGCAACGTACTCGGCCTCAGCGGTGGATAGGGCAACGGAGGTTTGTTTCTTAGAGTTCCACGACACCATGGACCTTCCTAAGAATTGGCACGTCCCCGATGTACTCTTCCTATCGACCTTACATCCAGCATAGTCGGAATCTGAATATCCAATCAAGTCAAAGTTAGACCCCTTTGGATACCAGATCCCGAAGCAAGGCGTAGCGACTAAATATCTAAGAATTCGCTTCATAGCCATTAAGTGACACTCCTTAGGATCGGATTGAAATCTAGCACACATGCATACGCTAAGCATAATATCTGGTCTACTAGCACATAAATAAAGCAAAGAACCTATCATGGACCGGTATGCTTTTTGATCAACGGACTTACCACCTTTGTTGAGGTCGGTGTGTCCGTCGGTTCCCATCGACGTCTTTGCGGGCTTGGCGTCCTTCATCCCAAACCGCTTTAGCAAATCTTGCGTGTACTTCGTTTGGGATATGAAGGTGCCGTCCTTGAGTTGCTTCACTTGGAACCCAAGGAAGTAGTTCAGCTCGCCCATCATCGACATCTCGAATTTCTGTGTCATCACCCTGCTAAACTCTTCACAAGACTTTTGGTTAGTAGAACTAAATATTATGTCATCGACATAAATTTGGCACACAAAAAGATCACCATCGCAAGTCTTAGTGAAAAGAGTTGGATCGGCTTTCCCAACCTTGAAAGCATTAGCAATTAAAAAGTCTCTAAGGCATTCATACCATGCTCTTGGGGCTTGCTTAAGTCCATAGAGCGCCTTAGAGAGCTTACACACGTGATCGGGGTACCGTTCATCCTCGAAGCCAGGGGGTTGCTCCACGTACACCTCCTCCTTGATCGGCCTGTTGAGGAAAGCGCTCTTCACATCCATTTGGTACAACCTGAAAGAATGGTGAGCGGCATATGCTAGCAAAATACGAATTGATTCTAGCCTAGCCACAGGAGCGAACGTCTCCTCAAAGTCCAAACCTGCGACTTGGGCATAACCTTTTGCCACAAGTCGAGCCTTGTTCCTTGTCACCACCCCGTGCTCGTCCTGTTTGTTGCGGAACACCCACTTGGTTCCCACAACATTTTGCTTGGGACGAGGCACCAGTGTCCAAACTTCATTGCGCTTGAAGTTGTTGAGTTCCTCCTGCATGGCCAACACCTAGTCCGGATCTAGCAAGGCCTCTTCTACCCTGAAAGGCTCAATAGAAGAGACAAAGGAGTAATGCTCACAAAAATTAACTAATCTTGAACGAGTAGTTACTCCCTTGCTAATATCACCCAATATTTGGTCGACGGGATGATCCCTTTGAATTGTCGCTCGAACTTGGGTTGGAGGTGCCTGAGGTGCTTCTTCCTCTTCAACTTGAACATCCTGTGCTCCCCCTTGATCACGCGCCTCCTCATGATGAACCTGTTCATCGTCTTGAGTTGGGGGATGCACCGTAGTTGAGGAAGAAGGTTGATCTTGATCCAATTGTTCCCGTGGTCGCACATCGCCAATCACCATGGTGCGCATTGCGACCGTTGGAACGTCTTCTTCATCTACATCATCAAGATCAACAACTTGCTCTCTTGGAGAGCCATTAGTCTCATCAAATACAACGTCGCTAGAGACTTCAACCAAACCCAATGATTTGTTGAAGACCCTATACGCCTTTGTATTTGAATCATAACCTAATAAAAACCCTTCTACAGCTTTGGGAGCAAATTTAGAGGTTCTACCTTTCTTCACAAGAATATAACACTTGCTCCCAAATACACAAAAATAAGACACATTGGGTTTGTTACCAGTTAGCAGCTCATATGAAGTCTTCTTGAGGAGGCGGTGAAGATAGACCCTGTTGATGGCGTGGCAAGCCGTGTTCACGGCTTCCGACCAAAAACGCTCGGGGGTCTTGAATTCTCCAAGCATAGTCCTCGCCATATCGATGAGCGTCCTGTTCTTCCTCTCTACCACACCATTTTGCTGTGGTGTGTAGGGAGCAGAGAACTCGTGCTTGATCCCTTCCTCCTCAAGGAACTCCTCCACTTGAAGGTTCTTGAACTCGGACCCGTTGTCGCTCCTTATCTTCTTCACTTTGAGCTCAAACTCATTTTGAGCTCTCCTGAGGAAGCGCTTGAGGGTCCCTTGGGTTTCAGATTTATCCTGCAAAAAGAATACCCAAGTGAAGCGGGAAAAATCATCAACTATAACAAGACCATACTTACTTCCTCCTATACTTAGATAGGCGACGGGTCCGAAGAGGTCCATATGAAGCATCTCCAAGGGTCTTGATGTTGTCATCACATTTTTGGTGTGATGAGAGCCTCCTACCTGTTTCCCTGCTTGACAAGCTGCACAAGGTCTATCTTTTTCGAAATGAACATTAGTTAGACCTATCACGTGTTCTCCCTTTAGAAGCTTGTGGAGGTTCTTCATCCCCACATGTGCTAAGCGGCGATGCCACAACCAGCCCATGCAAGTCTTAGCCATTAAGCATGCATCTAGACCGGCCTCTTCTTTTGCAAAATCAACCAAATAAAGTTTGCCGTCTAGTACACCCTTAAAAGCTAGTGAACCATCACATCTTCTAAAGACAGACACATCTACATTTGTAAATAGACAATTATATCCCATTTTGCATAGTTGACTAATAGACAACAAATTATATCTAAGAGACTCTACTAAAAACACATTAGAAATAGAGTGTTCGGATGAAATAGCAATTTTACCTAACCCTTTTACCTTGCCTTGGTTCCCATCACCGAATATTATTGAATCTTGGGAATCCTTATTTTTGACGTAGGAGGTGAACATCTTCTTCTCCCCCGTCATATGGTTTGTGCATCCGCTGTCGATAATCCAGCTTGAACCCCCGGATGCATAAACCTGCAAGGCAAATTTAGGCTTGGGTCTTAGGTACCCAACTCTTGTTGGGTCCTACAAGGTTAGTCACAATTGTCTTAGGGACCCAAATGCAAGTTTTGTCACCCTTGCATTTGGCCCCTAACTTCCTAGCTAATACCTTCTCATTATCGTTGATCACGATACCCTTCCCCTTAGGATCCATCTCTTCGGGCTGTTAGTCCCTTTGTGAAGAGAACGGCTCTGATACCAATTGAGAGCACATAGAGGGGGGGGGGGGTGAATAGGTGATCCTGTAAAACTTGAAACTTAAGCCACAAAAACTTGGTTAAGTGTTAGCACAATAATCGCCAAGTGGCTAGAGAGGAGTCAAAACACAATAACCACAAGAGATCAATCACAGAGATGGCACGGTGGTTATCCCATGGTTCGGCCAAGACCAACGCTTGCCTACTCCACGTTGTGGCGTCCCAACGGACGAGGGTTGCAATCAACCCCTCTCAAGCGGTCCAAAGACCCACTTGAATACCACGGTGTTTTGCTTGCTTTTCTTAATCCCGTTCGTGAGGAATCTCCACAACTTGGAGCCTCTCGCCCTTACACTTGAAGTTCACAAAGAAGCACAAAGCAAGGGAGGGATTAGCAACGCACACAAGACACAAAAATCAGAGTGTCAACACGCACACAAGTCGCAACAAGAGCTCGCAACACAACCCAATGAGTTCACAACTCCACTAGAGCTCTATATGCTATCACAAAGAAACAAATGCGCGGAATCGAGGTCTTGGTGCTTAGGAATGTTGTAAGAATGCTTGGTGTACTCCTCCATGCGCCTAGGGGTCCCTTTTATAGCCCCAAGGCAGCTAGGAGCCGTTGAGAACATTCCTGGAAGGCAGATCTTGCCTTCTGTCGACTGGCGCACCGGACAGTCCGGTGCACCACCGGACACTGTCAGGTGCAGATTTCCTTCCTTATTTGGCGAAGCCGACCGTTAGAGTCTGAGAGCCGTTGGCGCACCGGACACTGTCCGGTGCACACCGGACAGTCCGGTGCACCAATGTGACCGTTGGCTCGCCCACGTGTCACGCGCGGAATCCTCGGCCGACCGTTGTCCCGGCTGACCGTTGACTCACCGGACAGTCCGGTGCACCACCGGACAGACCGGTGAATTTTAGCCGTACGCCGTTGATGGTTTCCCGAGAGTGACGAGTTCGCCTGTGAACGGCTCACCGGACAGTCCGGTGCACCACCGGACAGACCGGTGAATTTTAGCCGTACACCGCCGTCGAAGTCCCGAGAGCGGCCTGCTCGCCAGAGCCAGCCTGGCACACCGGACACTGTCCAGTGCACCACCGGACAGTCCGGTGAACCCAGACTGAGCAGACTTTGGCTGAACTTAGCCATCTCTTCTCTAACTCGATTTTTCCTGTTTCCAGCACTTAGACACAATACATTAGTCCATAAAACAATGTACTAAGTCTAGAAACATACCTTTTGACATGATTTGCACTTTGTCCACCACTTTGCATAGATTAGCACTAAAGCACTTGTGTTGGCACTCAATCACCAAAATACTTAGAAATGGCCCAAGGGCACATTTCCCTTTCAGTGATCGCCCTGGTCGAAGGTAATGGGCTTGTCGGACCAGTCTAGGTAGACTGGCGCCGCCACCTTGACCGAGCAGACCTCCCGACGCTCTTGCTTGCGGTGCCGAGCCGAGGCATTCGCCACTGGCCCACCGTAGATCATGAAGCAGTCGCGGACCTTGGGGAACTCCTCTGCCTGGTGATCCTCCTTATTGTCGTCGTGGGGGGCCCTGCCACCCTCCGCAGGTGGCCCGGCCCTGTGAAAGTGACACCGAAGCATGGAGCATTCCTCAAGGGTGTGCTTGACGGGTCCCTGATGATAGGGGCACGGCTCCTTGAGCATCTTGTCAAATAGATTGGCGCCTCCGGGAGGTTTCCGAGGGTTCTTGTACTCAGCGGCGGCGACAAGGTCCGTGTCGGCTGCGTCGCGTTTCGCTTGCGACTTCTTCTTGCCTTTCTTCTTGGTGCCGCGCTGAGCGGACGCCTCGGGAACATCTTCCGGCTGGCGGCCCTGGGGCTGCTTGTCCTTCCGGAAGATGGCCTCAACCGCCTCCTGGCCAGAGGCGAACTTGGTGGCGATGTCCATCAGCTCGCTCGCCCTGGTGGGGGTCTTGCGACCCAGCTTGCTCACCAGGTCGTGGCAGGTGGTGCTGGTGAGGAACGCGCCGATGACATCCGAGTCGGTGACATTGGGCAGCTCGGTGCGCTGCTTTGAGAATCGCCGGATGTAGTCCCGGAGAGACTCTCCCGGCTGCTGGCGGCAGCTTCGGAGATCCCAGGAGTTCCCAGGGCGCACATACATGCCCTGGAAATTACCGGCGAAGGCTTGGACCAGGTCGTCCCAGTTGGAGATCTGCCCCGAAGGCAGATGCTCCAGCCAGGCCCGAGCGGAGTCAGAGAGGAACAGGGGGAGGTTGCGGATGACGAGGTTGTCATCGTCCGTTTCACCCAGTTGGCAGGCCAGCCGGTAGTCCGCGAGCCACAGTTCCGGCCTTGTCTCCCCCGAGTACTTTGTGATGGTAGTCGGGGTTCGGAACCGGGTCGGGAACGGCGCCCGTCGTATGGCTCGGCTGAAAGCCTGCGGGCCGGGCGGTTCGGGCGAGGGGCTCCGATCCTCCCCGCTATCGTAGCGTCCCCCACGCCTGGGGTGGTAGCCTCGGCGCACCCTCTCGTCGAGGTGGGCTCGATGGTTGCGGTGGTGGTGCTCGTTGCCGAGGCGTCCCGGGGCTGCAGGCGCTGTGTTGCGCGTGTGCCCGGTGTGGACCGAGGCTTCCCGCACGAATCGGGAAGTCGCGGCGCGGTGCTCCGAGGGGTATCCCTGCCTTTGGGAGGCAGATCTCTCGGCCCGTCGGACTGCGGCATCCTCCAGGAGATTCTTGAGCTCTCCCCGGATCCGCCGCCCTTCGGTGGTTGATGGTTCCGGCATCGCGCAGAGAAGTATCGCGGCTGCAGCTAGGTTCTGGCCGACCCCACTGGAAGCCGGTGGCGGCCTTGCCCTGACGTCGTCGGCGATGCGGAGCTGGACGCCCTGGGGTAGATGACGCGCTTCTCCGGCCGGAGCTTGGTCTACCCATTCCTGCCCGATGTTCCGGCGGAGCGGCTCAAGTGTTTCTGCCCCCTCGTCGAGCCTGGCCTGCATCTCGCGGATTTGCTCGAGCTGTGCGTCCTGACCCCCCGCAGGGACTAGGACCACAGCTAGCTCCCGAAGGATGTCAACGCGAGGCGCAGGCCTAGGGGGATCACCGTTTTCCGGTATACCAAGATGGTTGCCTTCATCGGGACCCCCTATATCGACGTGGAAACATTCACGACTTGGGCCGCTGTCTCCGTCGCCGAAGCTGTGGCTACCGTTGGAACAATCGGAAAGGCAGTAGTCGCATGCGGTCATGAAGTCCCGCATGGCACTGGGGTTACTGAGCCCGGAGAAATCCCAACCAAAGTCGGGGTCGTCATCTTCCTCGGAACCCGAGGGTCCGTAGGTCGAGACGGCCGTCAGCCGGTCCCAGGGTGACCGCATATGATACCCCGGAGGGCTGGTGCATGCCTCTATGAAGGCTTCCACCAAAGCGGGGTCGCTTGGTGGGTCGAGGCCGAATCCAAAAGGCATGAGACGGGAGTCGGTCGGTACCTCTTGGTCGACAGGTGGTGATGTTGTCACGTCAGGGGCGGACTGCACCATTGTCTCAGGTACGAGGGTGACGCCCAGCAAGTCCTTCGTGAGCGTGCTGGCGTCGTCCGTCCGCTTGGAGTTGGCGTGTTGCGGGGAAACGACGCTCGTCTTCGTCTCAGACGCGAGGTCGACGCCCGACGTGTCCCCCGTCGGGGCGCCGGCGGCGTCAACTTGCTCGACAGCCGATGAAGTGCCGCCTCCTGCTTGGCCATGGTTGCCCCGCCTCCTCCTCCTCCGGTGGGGGAGGTGACAGGACAAATTCGGACACCGTTCTTCCGCCTCGTGGGGAAGACATCGTCGATTCCGCCGCCGGCGGACGGGTTGTCGGCCGCCATTGTCGCCGTTGCGCGGCGGAGGAAGGAGTATCATGTCGTAGCTGCCGTCGAGGAACATTGTCACACCCGGTTTTAGAAGGTAAACCGAATGCGAACCATGTACGTGCCAGGATCAGTTATTCACGTACACAGCAGTTACATAACATGGACATCATCACACAGTGCTCAAAATAGTATTAAAAGGGAAATAATAGTCGATTACATCATGCGTCTGAGACGTCCATATAGTCCTTACAATAAATCAAAGTGCGAAAACAAAACGTAGATAACCGCGGCCTTCACAGGCAGCCGACTGGGGGTTGCCGCTAACCCACACCTAGAACTCGTCGTAGTCTTGGAACTCCTGGAAGTCTCCTTCCACACCTTCATCTTCGCCTGAGCCGTGGTTGCAATGCTGACAACCTGGGGGGGTTTGGTGTGTAGAGCAAGAGTGAGTACACATCAACATACTCAGCAAGTATCCTGTTTGGCTATAGTGGACTAGCTTTATGTGGAGGTAAGTCAAGCAGTTGCTTTTAGTTGGTCAGTTTATTATTTACTAGTAGAAAGCCAGGTTTTAGCATTAACCCAAGTTATTAACCCAAAGTACCCTTTCCAAACGGAAAGAATACCACTTACCATTACCATAAGCATAATCATAACCATCCTCATTGTCATCTGTAAACCAAAATGTCTCTGATCAAGTACCACTAATCACTGGAGCTCCCTTGGCCGCTCATTACCGCGAGCACGGCTGATATATCAGTTTTCAAACACTCTGCAGAGGTTGTGCACTTTACCCACAAGCCGTGATTCCCTCTTGCCTCGGGCCGATCAAACCCTTAAACACTACCAAGGTGAATAGGCAGGGTCTCACTACGTAGCCTTTACAAAGATTTCCCCGGGGCTGTAGCCGCCCGTTAGGTTTCCTAAATGTACCGCACTCCTCCCCAAGGGACAAATCAACCTTGGCAGAGCGAGCCGCATACACCGAGCCCCATTGACGGCACAACGGCTAAGCGAACTACACCCCGGTTCCTCTAATTATTCAGCTAAGGGCGTCCCACTCCACCCTCATGGTTGCACTGTTTTCCCGGGCGGTCATCCATAGAACAGGTCCTTACGGAGAGGCACTCGAGAAATCGCTCGAGCCCCCTTGAAGACCACAAGTACAACATCATAATAAGAGAAGGGAAAACAACGTATCATATATAATCTCATCATGTTCATTGATTAGAGTTTGAGCAATAGCATGAAGCTAAACAATAATAATCCGACCCAAATAGGTAAACAAGGACATGGATAACAAAAGCTAGTCAATCCTTAGGTATAAATGTGTAATGCGGGAGGTGAATTTAAGAATGAATAGGACAGAGATAGGTCAAAGGACACTTGCCTCCACCAACCGACTGCTGCTCAGGGGCTTCTCCTGCGAGTTCTTCGGGCTCTTCGACCGGATCGTTCTCTATGTGATTGCAAGCATACATACATACATCCATTCAAATTAGGAAACAAACAGTACACCACACAAGGGGACAAATAAAGTAAATATGCATCAAGTATGACATTCGGTATCGCATTCGTTAAGGTTAGAAAGAAACGGGGAAAGGTCTCGCAGGGGTTAAATCTTATGCACGAATGATTAGTTACAATTGGTTCTAACAAAAGAATTTAGTTATATGCACTAATGGAAACCTAGTCATTTTTAGTTGATCAACATTGAACTGGATAAACAATTGATTATATGAATTAACTAGCGTAACGGAATTCTAAATTAAGTTTTCTTATTTCATTAACATGAACGATGATTAGCTTGTCCAAAACAAAATAAATAACAATGATGAAAGAAAATAAAATAAAATAAAATAAATAAAAAAGGGGGGGGGGGCGGTTGAACCGGCCAAGGGCGCGGGGCGGCCGAGCTGGGGTGGCTGGGCCGCGGGCAGGGGCGGCCGAGCGGCGGTGCGGGCGGCCGAGCCGGGCGGCTGGGTGCGCGGGCAGGGGCGGTTGGGCCGGGCGGCGGCCTGACCGGGGAGAGGGAGGGGAGGGGAGAGGGAAGGGAGAGGGGAGGGCTCACCGGGGACGGGGACGGGGCGGCCGGGCGGCGGTGCGGCCGAGCTGCAGGGGCGGCCGAGCTGCAGGGGGCGGCGGCTAGAGAGAAAATGGGAGAAAGGGAGGGAGAGAGAGGGATTTGGGGGAAAGAGGGAGGGGCGGCTAGGCCAGCTGGGCCCAAAGGGGGCACGCGGGGGGGGGGGGGGCTGGGCCGGCCAGGGCGGCCCACGGCGCGGGAGAGAGAAAAAGGGAGGAGAGAGAGAGAAGGAAGGAAAAAAAAGAAAAAGAAAAAAAGGTTTTCTCCTTTTCGAAATCCGTTTTTTCCTGGATGAATGCACTTACATTTTTAAGCAATCGAAAGAATGCATGGTTCGGCATGATGCATCAAACAACATAAAGTATTTTAAGGTTTTGCTTTATGCGGGAATTCCAAGCCGAACCCCGCTAAAACTTTGGAAAAGGTCAAGGTTTAGCGAGAGAACGAGAAAAGAAAAGAGTAACGCCTGAATTTGGTGAGAGAAAAGAAGAAAAAATTCTACCCCAAATTCAGGGCGTTACAAACCTATCCCCCTTAAAAGAATCTCGCCCTCGAGATTCAGGGTTGGCTAGCAAAGAGCTCAGGGTATTTAGCCATCAGATCATCTTCACGCTCCCAGGTTGCTTCTTCCTCAGAGTGGTGATTCCATCTGACTTTGCACATTCTGGTGGTCTTCCTTCGGGTGACTCTGTCTGCAACCTCAAGGATCTGCACTAGCTTCTCAACGTAGGTCAAGTCCTCCTGGACTTCAAGACCTTCCACTGGCAACTGCTCTTCTGGCACACGCAAGCACTTCTTCAACTGAGACACATGAAAGACATCATGCACAGCGGACAAATTCTCTGGCAGACTGAGCTGATAGGCCACTTCTCCACACCTTGAGAGGATTTGGTATGGACCAATGTAGCGGGGTGCTAGCTTGCCTTTGATTCCGAACCTTCTGACTCCCCTGATCGGTGACACTTTCTGTAAGACCCAAAATTAGTAGAGGAAAAAAAATATAAATAAAGTATCATAATGCTTTGGAAATTAGGAAAATAAGAAAAATGATGAGAAAAAGATTTTTCTTTTAAAGGAAACCATTTATACATCCCATGAAATAAATAACAAGGAGAATAAAGCTTAAATTAGTAGAATTAAAATAGTATGGTTTATATTTACCTTTGGGTTTCAATTGATACATTTGAAAAATCTGAAAACTAAAATAGAAGTATAAATTTGAATTTGGAATAGAAAATAGAAAATAAAGGAGAAAGGAAGAACTAAGAAAAATACTACATAAAATAAAATAAAAATCAGAATAAACATCCTTCGCACTTATATTATTAAATTATACCTTTCAAACTGAGGACAAGTTATTCACAAAGTTTGAATTTAAACTTGAACTCAAATTGGATTTGAAAATGGAGAAAAGAAAATACAAAATAAAAAGAAAAAGAAGAAAAACTTACCTGGGCCGAATCCCATCCGCTGCCAGCCCAACAGACATCCCGCACGGCCCATCTACTCCTGCTTGTGGGATTCTGGTGCCGACAGGTGGGCCCAGTCGGGCGGTCTCCCCTCGCCCATTCTGCACTGGTTCTCTGTGATCCGTGTCACTGCGCTTGGGACCCCACTTGTCTGTCTGCTGTGATCCCCGAAACTCCACTGTGGCTTGCAGGTGGGCCCGAGTCGTCAGCACCTCCTTGCTTCTCGGTAACAAACCGATCCGCCATTGCCGTTCGCTCGGAAAGCTCACCCGCGCGGCCCGCTCACTTCACCACTCGCGTCGCGCCTGCGTGGCGTCTTCGGCTCTCTTCCATGTGGACCCCGCTCTGTGGGGGGGGGTCACCTTCAAGGACTCCGCACCCGCCGGAGCTCAACGAATTCCGTGCATGCCGGCGCCGCATCTTCGGGGCGGTTGACCTCAACCCTCATCTTCTCCTAATCAGTCCTATAAAAGCCCCAGTCGCTCCTTATCTCTATTGCGCTGACCCGAGAACCATAGACGCTGGAGTTAGGCGCGGCCATTGCCGGGGGCATGGGCGGAAGATCTGCCGCCGTCCATCCCGTCCATGCGTCGCCGCTGGGAGCCATAGAAGGGGTCAGGGGCGTTCGCCTGCAACCAAGGAACATGCGCGGGCTTGCAATTGTGCGTGGGCGTCGCCAAGGTCCAACGAATTCCTCGCCATCGCTCCTACGCCGCCGTGGGTCCGCTCCTCGCCGTGGCTAGCTCTCGTCACCAAATTTCTAGTCTGGTAAGTTGCATCCCTAGGTTCGCCTTTGTCCTGTGGTCGTATTGCGCGCGCATGTGGTCGGGTTGGGTAGCGAAGTACGGGGTTGGACGATCGCCGGCGAGTGCGCCGCCGGGCGAGCTCTGTTTCTCGCGTGGGGGTGATTTGGGTGTTCCGTCGATGGCGCTGGGGCGTATCCTTCGTCGATCAGTGAACGAACGGGCGCGATTTGTTCATCGCACTGGTGCGTGGGGGACGGAGTTTGGTCGTTGGATCGTAGATGAAGGTGTGGGATCGGATCTCACGCATATTAACTCTGGGGCCTTGGATCTGGATCCAACGATCCCTGGCACGTACAGATTCCGCGACGGCAGGATCTAATCCTGGCCACAGGACTTAGATCGTGTGGCTCGGATTATCCCGTACCCCTTCGGTCTGGGTGTCTTTCTAAAGAGCCCCTTCGTTTTTAGCTTATTAACCCGCAGTCCAGGGTGACTGTGCTCTGTGTCTGGGAAGTCTTGCGCAGAGCCCCCTGCGCTTCTGCTTAATTGAGGCCCAGTCCAGTGATTGATTAAATTGAATAAATGAAATAGAAAATGGATTTTTAATATGAAAATAATTATTAGAACTTAATAAATTCATAGAAAATCCATTTTTAGTCCAAATTAATCCATTCCACTTTCTAAAATTTTGTAATTTTATTCTCTACCACCTAGAACCTCTGTTTTGTCATGAAAACAGTTAGAAATTTAATCTCTCACTTAATCCATTTTAAACACATAAAACCTTTGAAAATTCATAACTTAAAATCTACAACTCCAAAATTAATAATTCTTTTTCCTGTGATCTTATTTTAACATGTAGATTATTAATATGTATTTTGCATATATGTTTGGTGTAATGTTAATTTTGCCTATACCATGTATGTCTGTATTGCTACGTTTAGCAGCGAGGTCACGTATCACCTGAAGATCATCCTGGTACCTGGATTCTCAAGGCCCAGGCAAGTTGTGCCCTTGATCACTTCTTTTTACCCAGCCATGTTCTGATTAATCATAATGATCTGCATAGGTTAATTTGATGGGACCCAACAGGTTACCTAGTTTGATTATCTTTATACCTTGTTTACCACTGATCTTTCTGGGTAGTACTTGCTAGTGCTATATGTGGTTTTGGGTATGGAGATATACTATTCATGATTACACTTTTTGTTATCAGTTGTTATTTAATGTTCATGTTAAGATCATTATGTTAATTGGAACATGGAGCGACCACCCGGGAAAACAGTGCTACCACAAGGGTGGAATGGGACGCCCTTGGCTGATTAATTAGGGAAGCTAGTGGAAGACTACCTTACCCGAAAGGGGCAAGGGCAGTAGGGGAGAGGTCAGTGTAGGGAGGCCCTCGGGAGGATTTTGCTGCGATGGCGGTCCTGCAAGAGATTCCTGCACTGGATCTTCCTATAAACTGTAGCGGGTTTTCGGAAGCTAGTGGAACTTTGTAAAGGCCTCGTAGTGTTACCCTGCCTCGCTTCCTTGGTAGAGGTGTATGGGATTCATGACCCCTTGGCAGATGGGTAACACGGCTTGTGGGTAAAGATGCGCAACCTCTGCAGAGTGTAAAACTGGTATACTAGCCGTGCTCACGGTCATGAGCAGCTCGGACCCTCACATGATTAATTTATGGAACTAAATTCAATTTGTCATATGCATTGCATTGCAGGTGGTGTTGTTCCTTTTGTTCTATTACTTAATTGGGTTTGGTATTTACTTATACTTAGTAACTGCTAATAAAATTTTGACCAACTTTAAAAGCAATGCTCAGCTCTAACCATCTTCTTTGGTAAGCCTTACACTTCACATGGGCTCCTACCTTTGGCAAGTTCATGCACATTATTCCCCACAACTTGTTGAGCGATGAACGTATGTGAGCTCACTCTTGCTGTCTCACATACACCACAGGTCAAGACCAGGTATTGCAGGATGATGCTCATGGAGGATGCTGCGATGAGTTCGTGAGAGGTCTAGGTCGTCGTCTCCCAGTCAACTTTGGGTTGCTGGACCGTTGTCTCCTTATAATGTAATTATTTATTTTGTATAGAACTCCTGTTATATATAAAGATGTGACATTCGATCCTGTGCCACTATACATCATATGTATGAGACTTGGTCCCAGCATACCTGGTGTTTATGTTAACCCCGGGTTTTGGACCCCTAAAATCCGGGTGTTACAGAAGTGGTATCAGAGGAATGTTGACTGTAGGACGAAACCTAGATAGAACTAGACAACCCTTGTCTACTTACCTCTGCTACTCTGATTCTTTTCTAAACTTATCTTAATCTTTTCTCATCTATTTCCGCTTTACTCTGATTATTCTTACCTTTATCTTTCTAGAGACAAATGTGGATTTCACACTTTGAAATCATGTACCTAAAAGTGACTTTAGGAATAGGAGACCTACTCTTAGGGACAAAAAAAAAAACAAAACTATTATTTTTATATGCTTGAATGCTTGTTCTTATGATACTTGTCTGATTTGGATCTTTGTTTGAATGTGATGAGTTGTGGAGTAATGTCCACAATTGCATCTGCATATACACATAGGTATTAAAATATATTTATAAAATAACTAGACAACCTAGATTGTCCCCATTGGAACATATCTAGCTTAAGAGATTTTTCTTATCCTAAAAGATCTCATTCTAACCAATTCATCTTATCTTAAAAGATTCTCCCTTATCTTAATAGATCCATCTCATCTTAAAAGATACTCATCTTATCTTGAAAAGATTTTATCCTAATAGATCTAACTGGTCTCAAAAGATTCTATCTTATCTTTATGGATCCATCTTAACCTAATAAGCATACTTATCCACCCTAGTTTAAACAACCATGGTCTAATGAAAATTAATTAGATCTTACCTAGTCAAACTAGTCATACCAATCTAATCTAGATCCCATCCAATCTAAAATGATTCAATCTAAAGTGAGTTATTAACAAGATAGTTAAGTTGGTGATATAGGTTAGACATTGTCTCTACAAATATATCTTAACCTAAATTAATGTTTTACACCAACTCATCCTTGAACAATGGCCTACCTATATCATATAATCTATCCTATCCTAAAAGATTCTATCATATCCTAATAATATTTATCCTACCCTGGTAGATCTAGCTAATCTTAACTAATCTAGTCATACCAAACTAATCTGGATTCTATCTAATCCAATATGATCTAAGCTAGATTGAGTTACTTAATGCCGGTAGAAAGGATAAGGCATACTCCTAAATCACTTAAGCCTAATTTGGAGACTTATATCAACTTGGCCATACACAACAACTTGACCTATATAACAAGTTACATAACTTACCCAATCAATAGAGTCTTAATGGATTGCATAATCTATCAACCACCACCTAACATCAAACAAACTTTTGACCTATATCATGTAGTCTATCTCATCCATATCTATCTTAACCATATTCCCAACCGATGATATACAGTAACCATGAATCAATGAGACCAAGACTGGAGAAGAAGATGATCAACTTCATCAAGTAAGGATGAGCACCAACTCAAGTCTTCAAGGATCAAGTGAGGTCACCAAGATGAGTCAAGGTCCACAATCTTGGATGGAGTCTTCCTTTACCCCACTCTTTCTTGCCCAAACCTATATAGGCTTTAAAAGATATCCTTTATCCTGCATAATAAAGTGTCTATAACCATATATACCTATGCTCTCCTAATAACTAACTAAAAAAAAGGGGACTCTTGATTTTTGAACTAGCTAGAAACTGAAATCTAGACTACAAGCTAAATTTGTTGTATCATGTTCCTTACAAATCTCGAGGACGAGATTATTTTTAAGGGGGGTAGGATTTGTAAGACCCAAAATTAGTAGAGGAAAAAAAATATAAATAAAGTATCATAATGCTTTGGAAATTAGGAAAATAAGAAAAATGATGAGAAAAAGATTTTTCTTTTAAAGGAAACCATTTATACATCCCATGAAATAAATAACAAGGAGAATAAAGCTTAAATTAGTAGAATTAAAATAGTATGGTTTATATTTACCTTTGGGTTTCAATTGATACATTTGAAAAATCTGAAAACTAAAATAGAAGTATAAATTTGAATTTGGAATAGAAAATAGAAAATAAAGGAGAAAGGAAGAACTAAGAAAAATACTACATAAAATAAAATAAAAATCAGAATAAACATCCTTCGCACTTATATTATTAAATTATACCTTTCAAACTGAGGACAAGTTATTCACAAAGTTTGAATTTAAACTTGAACTCAAATTGGATTTGAAAATGGAGAAAAGAAAATACAAAATAAAAAGAAAAAGAAGAAAAACTTACCTGGGCCGAATCCCATCCGCTGCCAGCCCAACAGACATCCCGCACGGCCCATCTACTCCTGCTTGTGGGATTCTGGTGCCGACAGGTGGGCCCAGTCGGGCGGTCTCCCCTCGCCCATTCTGCACTGGTTCTCTGTGATCCGTGTCACTGCGCTTGGGACCCCACTTGTCTGTCTGCTGTGATCCCCGAAACTCCACTGTGGCTTGCAGGTGGGCCCGAGTCGTCAGCACCTCCTTGCTTCTCGGTAACAAACCGATCCGCCATTGCCGTTCGCTCGGAAAGCTCACCCGCGCGGCCCGCTCACTTCACCACTCGCGTCGCGCCTGCGTGGCGTCTTCGGCTCTCTTCCATGTGGACCCCGCTCTGTGGGGGGGGGGTCACCTTCAAGGACTCCGCACCCGCCGGAGCTCAACGAATTCCGTGCATGCCGGCGCCGCATCTTCGGGGCGGTTGACCTCAACCCTCATCTTCTCCTAATCAGTCCTATAAAAGCCCCAGTCGCTCCTTATCTCTATTGCGCTGACCCGAGAACCATAGACGCTGGAGTTAGGCGCGGCCATTGCCGGGGGCATGGGCGGAAGATCCGCCGCCGTCCATCCCGTCCATGCGTCGCCGCTGGGAGCCATAGAAGGGGTCAGGGGCGTTCGCCTGCAACCAAGGAACATGCGCGGGCTTGCAATTGTGCGTGGGCGTCGCCAAGGTCCAACGAATTCCTCGCCATCGCTCCTACGCCGCCGTGGGTCCGCTCCTCGCCGTGGCTAGCTCTCGTCACCAAATTTCTAGTCTGGTAAGTTGCATCCCTAGGTTTGCCTTTGTCCTGTGGTCGTATTGCGCGCGCATGTGGTCGGGTTGGGTAGCGAAGTACGGGGTTGGACGATCGCCGGCGAGTGCGCCGCCGGGCGAGCTCTGTTTCTCGCGTGGGGGTGATTTGGGTGTTCCGTCGATGGCGCTGGGGCGTATCCTTCGTCGATCAGTGAACGAACGGGCGCGATTTGTTCATCGCACTGGTGCGTGGGGGACGGAGTTTGGTCGTTGGATCGTAGATGAAGGTGTGGGATCGGATCTCACGCATATTAACTCTGGGGCCTTGGATCTGGATCCAACGATCCCTGGCACGTACAGATTCCGTGACGGCAGGATCTAATCCTGGCCACAGGACTTAGATCGTGTGGCTCGGATTATCCCGTACCCCTTCGGTCTGGGTGTCTTTCTAAAGAGCCCCTTCGTTTTTAGCTTATTAACCCGCAGTCCAGGGTGACTGTGCTCTGTGTCTGGGAAGTCTTGCGCAGAGCCCCCTGCGCTTCTGCTTAATTGAGGCCCAGTCCAGTGATTGATTAAATTGAATAAATGAAATAGAAAATGGATTTTTAATATGAAAATAATTATTAGAACTTAATAAATTCATAGAAAATCCATTTTTAGTCCAAATTAATCCATTCCACTTTCTAAAATTTTGTAATTTTATTCTCTACCACCTAGAACCTCTGTTTTGTCATGAAAACAGTTAGAAATTTAATCTCTCACTTAATCCATTTTAAACACATAAAACCTTTGAAAATTCATAACTTAAAATCTACAACTCCAAAATTAATAATTCTTTTTCCTGTGATCTTATTTTAACATGTAGATTATTAATATGTATTTTGCATATATGTTTGGTGTAATGTTAATTTTGCCTATACCATGTATGTCTGTATTGCTACGTTTAGCAGCGAGGTCACGTATCACCTGAAGATCATCCTGGTACCTGGATTCTCAAGGCCCAGGCAAGTTGTGCCCTTGATCACTTCTTTTTACCCAGCCATGTTCTGATTAATCATAATGATCTGCATAGGTTAATTTGATGGGACCCAACAGGTTACCTAGTTTGATTATCTTTATACCTTGTTTACCACTGATCTTTCTGGGTAGTACTTGCTAGTGCTATATGTGGTTTTGGGTATGGAGATATACTATTCATGATTACACTTTTTGTTATCAGTTGTTATTTAATGTTCATGTTAAGATCATTATGTTAATTGGAACATGGAGCGACCACCCGGGAAAACAGTGCTACCACAAGGGTGGAATGGGACGCCCTTGGCTGATTAATTAGGGAAGCTAGTGGAAGACTACCTTACCCGAAAGGGGCAAGGGCAGTAGGGGAGAGGTCAGTGTAGGGAGGCCCTCGGGAGGATTTTGCTGCGATGGCGGTCCTGCAAGGGATTCCTGCACTGGATCTTCCTATAAACTGTAGCGGGTTTTCGGAAGCTAGTGGAACTTTGTAAAGGCCTCGTAGTGTTACCCTGCCTCGCTTCCTTGGTAGAGGTGTATGGGATTCATGACCCCTTGGCAGATGGGTAACACGGCTTGTGGGTAAAGATGCGCAACCTCTGCAGAGTGTAAAACTGGTATACTAGCCGTGCTCACGGTCATGAGCAGCTCGGACCCTCACATGATTAATTTATGGAACTAAATTCAATTTGTCATATGCATTGCATTGCAGGTGGTGTTGTTCCTTTTGTTCTATTACTTAATTGGGTTTGGTATTTACTTATACTTAGTAACTGCTAATAAAATTTTGACCAACTTTAAAAGCAATGCTCAGCTCTAACCATCTTCTTTGGTAAGCCTTACACTTCACATGGGCTCCTACCTTTGGCAAGTTCATGCACATTATTCCCCACAACTTGTTGAGCGATGAACGTATGTGAGCTCACTCTTGCTGTCTCACATACACCACAGGTCAAGACCAGGTATTGCAGGATGATGCTCATGGAGGATGCTGCGATGAGTTCGTGAGAGGTCTAGGTCGTCGTCTCCCAGTCAACTTTGGGTTGCTGGACCGTTGTCTCCTTATAATGTAATTATTTATTTTGTATAGAACTCCTGTTATATATAAAGATGTGACATTCGATCCTGTGCCACTATACATCATATGTATGAGACTTGGTCCCAGCATACCTGGTGTTTATGTTAACCCCGGGTTTTGGACCCCTAAAATCCGGGTGTTACACTTTCAGATAGACAAAGTCTCCGACTTCAAAACTCAGCTCTCTTCTTCTTGTGTCTGCATAGCTTCGCTGCCTTGATTGCGCTATCTTCAGATTCTCCCGGACCATCTTGATGTTCTCTTCGGCTTCAAGTAGAATGTCTGGCCCAAACACCTGCTTTTCTCCAGGCTGATCCCATTACAATGGAGTTCTGCAACTCCTTCCATAGAGCGCCTGAAACGGTGACATCTTCAAACTGGCCTGGTAACTGTTGTTATAGGAAAACTCTGCATAAGGCAATCGCTTATCCCATCCGGACTGATCCTGCAGCGCACAGGCTCTCAACATATCTTCGAGAATTTGATTGGTCCTTTCGGTCTGGCCATCTGTCTGCGGATGATAAGCTAAACTGAAATTCAGATGTGTACCCAAGGCTTCATGCAACTGCTGCCAGAAATGAGAGGTGAACTGCGTTCCTCTGTCTGACACTATCTTCTTTGGCACACCATGAAGACAAACGATCCGAGACATATACAACTCTGCCAATACGGCACTGCTGTAGTTGGTCTTGACTGGTATGAAGTGGGCTGACTTGGTCAAGCGGTCCACTACTACCCAAATGGAATCGTAGCCGGCTCGAGTGCGGGGCAATCCGACTATGAAATCCATACCGATTTCATCCCATTTCCACTGAGGGATCTGCAACGGTTGCAACAATCCAGCTGGTCTCTGGTGCTCTGCCATAATTCTTCGGCAACTATCGCACATAGCCACATGCTCTGTGATTTCCCTCTTCATTCCGTACCACCAGAATTTCTTTTTCAGATCCTGATACATCTTCTCACTGCCAGGGTGAATCGAATAGGCTGTCTCATGAGCTTCCTTAAGGATCAACTCCCGAATGGATTGGACATTAGGAACGCACAATCGGTCTTCGAACCATATCACACCTTCTGCATCTTTACGAAAATCTTTGCCTTTGCCATCTAGGATCAGTCGCCGAATCTCACTGATCTTTTCATCATTCTTCTGCGCTTCTTTGATTTCTCGCTCCAAGGTAGGTTCCAACTCAACTGTGACTCCTCGCGAATTGTTCAGAAACCCAAGACTCAACCTGTCAAACTCCTTGGCCAACTCATAAGGCATCGGACGAGCGACCATCAGATTGACTTGACTCTTCCTGCTCAAAGCATCCGCCACTACGTTCGCTTTGCCTGGATGATAATGGATCTCCAACTCATAGTCTTTGATCAGCTCTAACCATCTTTGCTGCCTCATATTCAATTCTGACTGAGTGAATATGTACTTCAGACTCTTATGGTCTGTGTAAACATCGCATTTCTGTCCATACAGATAGTGCCTCCATGTCTTCAGTGCGTGAACCACTGCTGCCAACTCTAGATTATGGATTGGGTAATTCTTCTCATGAACCTTCAGCTGTCGGGACGAGTAAGCCACAACTCTTCCCTCTTGCATCAATACGCATCCCAAACCTGTGTAACAAGCATCACAGTACACAGAGAAGGGCTTGTGCACATCAGGCAAGACTAGGACAGGCGTTGTAGTCAACTTCCCTTTCAGCGCTTCGAAGGCCTCTTGACATTTCTGGGTCCACTTGAACTCAACCTTGTTGCCTAGCAACGCTGTCATTGGTTTCGCAATCTTCGAAAACCCTTCAATGAATCGCCGATAATATCCGGCCATTCCAATGAAGCTCTTGATTCCTCGAGCATCCGTTGGCGCTTTCCAGTTCAGAATGTCTGCCACTTTCTTCGGATCCACAGCCAATCCTTCTTTGTTGATTATGTGACCCAAGAACAGGACTTCACTGATCCAGAACTCACACTTGCTCAACTTTGCATACAACTGGTGCTCTCGCAATCTCTGCAATACCATCCTCAAATGATCTGCATGTTTTTCTTCGCTTTGAGAATAAACCAGAATGTCATCAATGAATACCACCACGAACTTATCAAGATAATCCATGAATACACTGTTCATCAAGTTCATGAAGAACGCTGGTGCATTGGTCAAACCAAAAGACATCACTGTGAACTCATATAACCCATACTTGGTAGTGAATGCCGTCTTCGGAATGTCCGAAGGTCGGATCCTGAGCTGATGATAACCTGACCTCAGATCGATCTTGGAGAACACACTGGCTCCTCTCAACTGGTCGAACAGATCTTCTATTTTGGGAAAAGGGTACTTGTTCTTGATCGTGACTTCATTCAAAGCTTGATAATCGATACACATCCTTTTGGTGCCATCTTTCTTTTCCACGAACAAGACAGGGGCAGCCCAAGGCGAGGTGCTTGGCCGGATGTAACCTTTCTCTGACAGCTCATCAATCTGCTTCTTAAGCTCAACCAACTCTGGTCTGGATATTCTGTAAGCTCTCTTAAAGATAGGAGCGGTTCCAGGAAGAAGCTCTATGGCAAACTCAACTTTCCGCTCTGGTGGCATACCCGGTAAATCCTTTGGAAACACATCTGGAAATTCAGACACAACCTTGATACTCTCAATTGGGTCTGCTTCACTGCTATCGACAGCCATCTGATAACAACTTCCTTTCTTCAGCTCAGGCGGGACTAACTTGGTCACCACTTCCTCTCCTAGTGGGGACACCAACTTGATTGTCCTTTTATCACAACTGATAACTGCCTGATACTTATCTAGCCAATTCATCCCTAGGATGACATCTATTCCCTGAGTACCCATTACTATAAGGTTAGCGGGAAACGCTATCCCCCTTATTTCCACACTTATATTCAAACAAATGCTATCGGCTCGAATTCTACCACCGGCTGAGTCAATTTGAATGGGGGTTGACATGGTAGTAATTGGAAGATTATGTGCTTCTACCCACGATGCAGTAATGAAAGAATGCGTTGCTCCAGTATCAAATAACACTTCTGCAATATGGGAGTCGACTGGGAACATACCTACTATCATGCCGGGGGTCTCCTGAACTGCTTCAGCCTCCAAGTGGTTCAGTCTCCCATGATTATAGCGCGGTTGAGAGCGGTTGCCTGCTCCAGGCTGAGACACATTCTGCTTTGCTGGGGCATTGGGGCCTGACTGCTGTTGGGCTGCCTTCTTCGGGCATTGCATCACCCAGTGGCCTTGCTCTCCACAGTGGAAACATGCTCTGTTTCCAACCTGAGCTGGTGCTGCCTAACTATTCTGCTGGTTTGCTGGGGCAGGAAGACGAGGTGTCTGCTGATTCTGCCTCTGAAACTGACCTCCTGACTGATTGCTCTGACGGTTCTGGTACTGGTGCTGAGGATACTGCCTTTGGAACTGCTGCTGCTGAGGTGGACGCTGGTTCTGCCTGAACTGCTGAGGTTGATTGCTTGAGAAACGAGGACGACTGCTGCTTCCAGGCTAGGGTCCACTGATCTTGCGCTTACGATCCTCCATCTCCTTACGCTTCCTTTCTGTCATGATTGCTCTGTCAATCAGGTGCTGGAATGTCGGGAAGGTATGATTCATCAGTTGGTACTGAAGAGGGTCAACCAAGCCTCTCAAGAAACGGTACTGTCGCTTGGCGTCGGTGTTGACATCTTCAGGAGCATAGCGAGACAACTGCAGAAACCTGTCTCGATACTCACTGACAGATGATGACCCTTGCTTGAGGGCCAGGAACTCCTCCTTCTTCACTGTCATCAGACCTGCAGGAACATGGTACTGACGAAAGCTTCCTCTGAACTCTTCCCAGGTGATGGCGTCGGGGTTGGCATGGGTGGCGAGATAAGACTCCCACCATGATTGGACTGCTCCTCTCAACAGACGGGGACCATACAAGACTTTCTCCCTGTCATCACACTGAGTGGTATGCAACTCCCGCTCCACAGTGCGCAGCCAATCTTCAGCATCCATGGGGTCCGAAGAGTGAGCGAACGTTGGGGGATGACCTCTCATGAATTCAGCACGCTTGTCTCTGGGCATCTGAGGCATCTGAGGCTGGGGTGGTGCTTGCTGCTGTTGCTGCTGCTGCTGCTGAATGGCGGCCAGAGTCTGACCGATGGCTTGAACCGCTTGAGTTTGCATCAAAAACATCTGCTCAATCGACATCGGGGGCGGGGGTGGTAGGTGCTGCTGCTGGGGCACCTCATCCTGCGGAGCGGCTCGCTCCTGCTGAGCACGCCTTCCTCCTCTGCGCCTGTTCTCTGACATCTGCAGAATGCAACCACACATCAGAACTGATCTGGCAAATCTTGCAGCATAAGAAAAGAGTATAGAATCCTTCAACAGCACTGAACAGATGAGCATCTTCACTGATCTCCAACACAGACCACACAGCTTCTCAGATAAAGAGGAAAGTGGAATAAAAGGTTTCTCAACTATATAACTAACTCCATTAACATATAACAGGTAAACCATAATGTAGGGGATACCCACACTCTGGTGACAGTCATTACAAAGATCCAAACCAAACATAGTTCATCATGACAAACATAAATGCACAGGATATAGCAAACTATCCTGTCTAACTAAGACTAACTAAAAGCGGGACTAACGCTAAGACTGTAGCTTCTACGTATATATTTTGTATTAATTACAAGATCCAACTCTAACGATCTATGGTCCTAGATTTATCTTGGTCTTGCAGTCGGGATTGCCATAAGACTGGAGTCCACGCCGAGGTGAGCGGTACGGGTGCTAAGTCCCAACGGGAGCGAGGGAACCATCATCCAGGTGACGACGTTTCGTGCGCTCAGCCCGCAGCAGGGCGATCTCAGCACGAGCCCTACTCAGCTCGTCTAATGCATGGTCCAGCTCCGTGTTTAGCACGGCGGCTAGGTTGACTGTGCTGCTCAACCTAGGATTGTCCTCACCAGCAGGTGAAACAATCACGCCTCCTGTGCTGCCAGATGGACGGCGGGGGTAATACTTCAGGTCGAGACCATTAGCTACCCCACCGAGAACCGAGCAGTAGTGCGAAAGCGCACGCCGTGCAGCATCCTGCATGGCTGCCTCAGCTGAGTCCCGCTCAGAGATAGAATAGTGCTCTGAGCAGGCCTCCGCGCCCTGGAGACTGTTCTCCGGACGGCGCACCAAACAGGTCGCCTCCCAGCGGTCCGGGTAGACCCCGCGACTATGCTGGTAGACCACACAGCGATACTCGATGGACCAAGTACGCCGGTCAAGTGCCTGACGTAGCAGGGTGTCGAGAGCGTCGTGGAAGTGACACCCGCGAGCAACGTCGCGAGTGATGGGTCGAGCAACCCATCCTTCCGGCTCATGGTCAGCAGGGAAGTCGGTGTCATGGCTCGGGCTGTCGTCGCCATCTCCGTTGTCTGGGTCTCCTCCAGCAGCTACTCCAGGGGCTGGGGTGCCCAGTGGTGGTGCAGGGGGCGCCTCCAGGGGAAGCACAGGAGAGCAGCTCCTCACAGACTCTATCTCCTGCTGGAGCGAGAAAGAAGAGCCCTGCTGCTCCTGTCGTCGACGTTCCTGCTCCTCATGCAGGCGGTGGTGCAGTCTCTGCAAGTGGCTGGACTGTCCAGCCACGGGACGGCGAAGCGGACGCTCAGCAAGGCGGGAGGGTAAGAAGGGGATGACGGACTTTCGTGCAGTGTGTCTAAGACGAGCCATTTACAAAAGACACCGCAAGCAAAAGAGTGAGAACAGAATTAATATGACCAGCAAATAATGAATCATAAATAAATGAAGGATTAGAATAAAACATAATTTTCAGCAAGGTATAATATATAGTAGAACATAGGTTTGGTCAGTATGACCAACTTTTGAAGGGGTACCAAAGTCAAGGCAGTGACAGAGGTCTATAATCCTTAGAACGACCATTCTACTCTAGGTTAGCGGTCCTACAGTCAGCACGGCTTTGATAACAGCTTATGTCACACCCGGTTTTAGAAGGTAAACCGAATGCGAACCATGTACGTGCCAGGATCAGTTATTCACGTACACAGCAGTTACATAACATGGACATCATCACACAGTGCTCAAAATAGTATTAAAAGGGAAATAATAGTCGATTACATCATGCGTCTGAGACGTCCATATAGTCCTTACAATAAATCAAAGTGCGAAAACGAAACGTAGATAACCGCGGCCTTCACAGGCAGCCGACTGGGGGTTGCCGCTAACCTACACCTAGAACTCGTCGTAGTCTTGGAACTCCTGGAAGTCTCCTTCCACAGCTTCATCTTCGCCTGAGCCGTGGTTGCAATGCTGACAACCTGGGGGGGGGGTTTGGTGTGTAGAGCAAGAGTGAGTACACATCAACATACTCAGCAAGTATCCTGTTTGGCTGTAGTGGACTAGCTTTATGTGGAGGTAAGTCAAGCAGTTGCTTTTAGTTGGTCAGTTTATTATTTACTAGTAGAAAGCCAAGTTTTAGCATTAACCCAAGTTATTAACCCAAAGTACCCTTTCCAAACGGAAAGAATACCACTTACCATTACCATAAGCATAATCATAACCATCCTCATTGTCATCTGTAAACCAAAATGTCTCTGATCAAGTACCACTAATCACTGGAGCTCCCTTGGCCGCTCATAACCGCGAGCACGGCTGAAATATCAGTTTTCAAACACTCTGCAGAGGTTGTGCACTTTACCCACAAGCCATGATTCCCTCTTGCCTCGGGCCGATCAAACCCTTAGACACTACCAAGGTGAATAGGCAGGGTCTCACTACGTAGCCTTTACAAAGATTTCCCCGGGGCTGTAGCCGCCCGTTAGGTTTCCTAAATGTACCGCACTCCTCCCCAAGGGACAAATCAACCTTGGCAGAGCGAGCCGCATACACTGAGCCCCATTGACGGCACAACGGCTAAGCGAACTACACCCCGGTTCCTCTAATTATTCAGCTAAGGGCGTCCCACTCCACCGTCATGGTTGCACTGTTTTCTCGGGCGGTCATCCATAGAACAGGTCCTTACGGAGAGGCACTCGAGAAACCGCTCGAGCCCCCTTGAAGACCACAAGTACAACATCATAATAAGAGAAGGGAAAACAGCGTATCATATATAATCTCATCATGTTCATTGATTAGAGTTTGAGCAATAGCATGAAGCTAAACAATAATAATCCGACCCAAATAGGTAAACAAGGACATGGATAACAAAAGCTAGTCAATCCTTAGGTATAAATGTGTAATGCGGGAGGTGAATTTAAGAATGAATAGGACAGAGATAGGTCAAAGGACACTTGCCTCCACCAACCGACTGCTGCTCAGGGGCTTCTCCTGCGAGTTCTTCGGGCTCTTCAACCGGATCGTTCTCTATGCGATTGCAAGCATACATACATACATCCATTCAAATTAGGAAACAAACAGTACACCACACAAGGGGACAAATAAAGTAAATATGCATCAAGTATGACATTCGGTATCGCATTCGTTAAGGTTAGAAAGAAACGGGGAAAGGTCTCGCAGGGGTTAAAGCTTATGCACGAATGATTAGTTACAATTGGTTCTAACAAAAGAATTTAGTTATATGCACTAATGGAAACCTAGTCATTTTTAGTTGATCAACATTGAACTGGATAAACAATTGATTATATGAATTAACTAGCGTAACGGAATTCTAAATTAAGTTTTCTTATTTCATTAACATGAACGATGATTAGCTTGTCCAAAACAAAATAAATAACAATGATGAAAGAAAATAAAATAAAATAAAATAAATAAAAAAGGGGGGGCGGTTGAACCGGCCGGGGGCGGTTGAACCGGCCAGGGGCAGGGGCGGCTGGGCAGGGCGCGGGGCGGCCGAGCTGGGGCGGCTGGGCCGCGGGCAGGGGCGGCCGAGCGGCGGTGCGGGCGGCCGAGCCGGGCGGGCACAGGGGCGACCGAGCTGGGCGGCTGGGTGCGCGGGCAGGGGCGGTTGGGCCGGGCGGCGGCCTGACCGGGGAGAGGGAGGGGAGGGGAGAGGGAAGGGAGAGGGGAGGGCTCACCGGGGACGAGGACGGGGCGGCCGGGCGGTGGTGCGGCCGAGCTGCAGGGGCGGCCGAGCTGCAGGGGGCGGCGGCTAGGGCAGGGGGCGGCGGCTAGAGAGAAAATGGGAGAAAGGGAGGGAGAGAGAGGGATTTGGGGGAAAGAGAGAGGGGCGGCTGGGCCAGCTGGGCCCAAAGGGGGCGCGCGGGGGGGGGGCTGGGCCGGCCAGGGGCGGCTGGGTCGGCCGGGGCGGCCCACGGCGCGGGAGAGAGAAAAAGGGAGGAGAGAGAGAGAAGGAAGGAAAAAAAAGAAAAAGAAAAAAAAGGTTTTCTCCTTTTCGAAATCCGTTTTTTCCTGGATGAATGCACTTACATTTTTAAGCAATCGAAAGAATGCATGGTTCGGCATGATGCATCAAACAACATAAAGTATTTTAAGGTTTTGCTTTATGCGGGAATTCCAAGCCGAACCCCGCTAAAACTTTGGAAAAGGTCAAGGTTTAGAGAGAGAACGAAGAAAAGAAAAGAGTAACGCCTGAATTTGGTGAGAGAAAAGAAGAAAAAATTCTACCCTCAAATTCAGGGCGTTACAAACATGAACTCAAGACTCCCGAAACGGAGCACCGTCTCGGGTTGGAAATGTTGCTGGAGACTACCCATCTGGAGCTTGACGGGGAGCTGTTCGTCAACACGTAGCAGGCCCCTACCTGGCGCGCCAACTGTCGGCGTTTCGACCCCGGGGGGTCCCTAGACCGACGAGTGAATTGTCGCCGCGTGTCCCAGCCCAGATGGGTCGGCGCGAGACGGAGCACAAAAGGGGGGTCGAAGAGAGGAGAAAGCCTGCGGCCTCCGTGTTTGTCCTGCGCCCAGGTCGGGTGCGCTTGCAGTAGGGGGTTACAAGCGTCCGCGTGGGGGGAGAGCGAGGGACTCTACGCATCGCCTTGTCCTCCCGCGCGGCCAACCTTCTTGTAAGAGAGCCCTAGACCTTCCTTTTATAGGCGTAAGGAGAGGGTCTAGGTGTACAATGGGGGTGTAGCAGTGCGCTATCGTGTCTAGCAAAGAGGAGCTAGTGCCCTAAGTACATGTCGTCGTGGCAGCCAGAGAGGTTTTGGCACCCTATTCATGTGATGTCGTGGCCGTCGGAGGAGCGTTGGAGCCTTGCGGAAGGACAGCTGTCGGGGCTGTCGAGTCCTTGCTGACGTCTCCTTGCTTCCGTAAGGGTTTGAGAGTCGCCGTCGTCATGGAGCACGCGGGGCACCATCATTATCTGTTTTCCGGGGCGAGCCAGATGGGACGCCGGTCCCGTTACCCGTAGCCTGAGCTAGCTAGGGATAGGGTAATGATGGCCCCCCTGTGACATGGTCGGTCCGAGCCCTGGGTCAGGCGAGGCGGAGGCTCCTCCGAGGTCGGGGTCGAGTCGGTCTTCCGAGGTCGAGGTCGTGTCTGAGCCCCGAGTTGGGCGAGGCGGAGTTCGTCGTCTTCCGTGGCCGAGCCCGAGTCCGAGCCCTGGGGTCGGGCGAGGCGGAGTTCGTCGTCTTCCAGGGCCGAGCCTGAGTCCGAGCCCTGGGTCGGGCGAGGCGGAGTTCGTCGTCTTCTGGGGCCGAGCCCGAGTCTGAGCCCTGAGGTCGTGCGAGGCAGAGTTCGTCGTCTTCCGGGGCCGAGCCCGAGTCTGAGCCCTGGGGTCAGGTGAGGCGAAGTTCGTCGTCTTCCGGGGCCGAGCCCGAGTCCGAGCCCTAGGGTCGGGCGAGGCGGAGTTTCCTATGGTGCCCGAGGCCGGACTTGGCTGCTGTCAGCCTCACTCTGTCGAGTGGCACAGCAGTCGGAGCGACGCAGGCGGCGTTGTCTTTTTGTCAGGCCGGTCAGTGGAGCGGCGAAGTGACTGTGGTCACTTTCGGCTCTGTCGACTGAAGGGCGCATGACAGGATAGGATGTCAGGCCATCCTTGCATTAAATGCTCCTGCGATTCGGTCGGTCGGTGTGGCGATCTGGCCAATGTTGCTTCTTGGCGAATACTGGGCCTCGGGCGAGCTGAAGGTGTGTACGTCGCTTGAGGGGGTCCTCGGGCGAGACGTGAATCTTCCGGGGTCGGCTGCCTTTGCCCGAGGCTGGGCTCGGGCGAGGCGAGGTCGTGTCCCTTGAGTGGACCGAGCCTTGGCTTAATCGCACCCATCAGGCTTTTTCAGCTTAGTGCTGATGGGGGTTACCAGCTGAGATTAGGAGTCTTGGGGGTACCCCTAATTATGGTCCCCGACACACCCTACACCTCACTTCGCCCTGTACGGCACATGTAACACTCCAGGTGTTACCTTGGCTAGAGCCCACCTTGGCACTAAAAAAGGCTGTAATCACAAGTAGTAGAGACTTAAGGGAACATATAAGAACCTTGGAGTTATTGAGTTAATCAAGTTGTAATTGGCCTAAGAAGTATTAATCAAACCCTTGCACACTTTCTATTTGGATAGAAGGGAAAAAGAACCCCAGATCTCTCCAAAGCTCTACCTTCCAAAACCCTAAGTAAAGGGGGGAAAGAGAGTGATCAAGTGGGTAAAGCATATGTAACTTCTACCCAAACCCTAAGCAACATTATAACCATCAATTAGGAGAGGGAAATATTGCAAAAAGGCCCCTGGAGAAACCCCAATTCAGATCTCCAAGTGAAGAGAGAGCTAGAGCTCTCTATTTCCCTCTAAGTCACATTTTAGCCCTAATTCAAAGACCAGCCGTGTTCACTTTGAAATTGGCGCCAAAACCACTTGAGTTCTATACCAAAAATGTGCTATACCACTTAAGGCACCCCCTGGAAAAATTTGAAACCGAGACTTGGACGTTTGATAAGCTTTGACATCGGTTTTGTCGCGGCATGGGCTGTGAGACAAACCAAACTTGGCGCCTGTCTATCTCCTAACCTAGGGCGTATCCTCCCTTGGAACTCACATGAACTAGGTAGCTCTAGGTGCAGGGAAGAGATCTTCCACAGGCGACATGGCAAGATTCGTACGCTTGGCCGCTCAGCAGAGCGAAGAACACGGGCAGAAGCAACGCGCCACGTGTTCGACGCGCTCTGAGCTCGCCAGAGCACGCCCGCGCGCGCCCCTCGTGCCCGCGTCGCGCCAAACGGGCAAGCCAGCGCCTTGGTCCGTGCCCGCGCCTATAAAACCCTCCCAAGCTTCGACCATACCCGTCCGCACCCACCCGACCCTCGCCGGAGCTTGGTTCGCCGTCGTTGGCCCGTGCGCAGCTTGTCCGCGGCCACCCAGTCCCCCTGCCACCGTAGACCGGCCCGCCCAGCCATTTCCAGCCCCGTCCAGCCCTCGGAGAAGCTTGTGCACCCCTCTGCGAGACTCCCCGAGCCAGGAATCGGAGTTCCCTTCGCCGGAGAAGCCAGTCCACACTCGCCGGAGCACTTAACCTCGCCGGAGTTCGTGGACCGGGTAATCCACTCAGCCATTCTTCGATTCTTTGTGCACACGTTCACTGCGTGACCCCGTGAAGCTCACCGTGCCCTTGGATTGGACCAGCTCGCCGTAGTTTGGCCGGTACACTCGCCGCCGACGAGCACATCCGCCTGCGCTCGTGGACCGGGCGACTCCGACCACCTCCGACGACGAGCCGTACCTCGACGTGACCACCAGAGCCTCCCCGAGCCGACCCCACCCTTCGCCGGACCTCCCTCGCCGCCGGTAAGCCGCGCCGTCCTTTCTTCCTACGGCGACTGTTCTGTTTAGGGGAGGGACCGCGGGTGTGAGGAAGAAAACCCTGGGGGGTTAAGTGTAAAGCCCAAGACTCACATGAATAGTGGCCTGAGGGTAGATCTGCGAGATTTGAATCCGTTTAACCCCAGGGGTCTCGGTGCAAACTGCGTTTTCAGAAAAACCTAATTAAAATCTGTTTTAAATTCAAACAGAAACTTTAAAAACCCATAACTTCTGTTTGGTTTATCCAAATTTAGTCAAACCAATTTTGCCAGACTCTAAATAATGTAACCTGTCTAGGAAAAATATAAAACCTCATATGAACTAGAGACAAATACAAGGTTCTGATTTATTTTCAGTTTTGGCCAAAAGCTTAATAATAGCAAGAAAAATAGTTGCCCTATTTAACTAGGGTTAGAAAAATTTGGAGAAGTTTATATCTACCCACTGACCTAGTTAAAAATGTTAAACCTCTCTGTCCATTGCATTGAGATAATTTTAACCCCTTATTCTATAATATGCTTAAGTTTAAGGAAAATAGAAAAAGTGATATAAATGATGAACCAGAGAGCACACCTATTTTTGTTGGGATACTTAGTCAATGTAGTTCACTGGAAAAATGTATCATACCCTGTTGTAGTGTAAAATAAGCAAGATCCCTTTTAAATGAAGAAAATAGGGATAACTTAGAAAAACCCTACAAAAATACCCCTAAGGTGAAACCTCCCCAAACCCTAGGATAACTAATGGGTTGATAATAAGAACTTAAGAAAAATCTGAAATCTGTTGTTTGATATTTTTCAAATAACAAGTTAGTTCTAATCACTCTTTTTGCACCAAAGTTTAGAAATTCACCATTAATTAACCACCATGTGGCTCTCTGTCATTTTTGGCACAAGAGCTTTTCATCACTGTTTGAGGCCAGCAAAAATAACCATTAGGTCAGAAACCACTTTAATAAAGGACTTGTAGTGTAAAGTGGCCCATTTTGCCTAACTATTGTTATTTTTGTTTAAAGCTTAACTTTTACACTTTAAGCCTCAAATTATCAAAACAAGCTAGTATAGCCAGTGGCAACCCACTGTAATTTTTACAAAATTTTTGGAAATTTTAAACTACTATCATAGTTCAAACCCCTACTAGAAACCCTAGATGGAGATTAAGGAAGGAAAATAGGTAATGGAATTTAATGTCTTCCTAGGACCTCTAAAATTGCCCACTAAACCTATAAAGGCAATACAAATCCAATATGTTATCTTAAAAGAAAACCTAAACCTAAAAGGTAATAAGTCTATGTATACCACCAAAAGACCCTCGTAGCCAAGGATCCCCAAGTTAATTCTTGACTTAAAATCTGTAGCTTAATATTCTTAAATTTTGCATAATCATGACATACATGTTCATTGCATTTCGATAGACTGTAATCTTGCTGACGGAGAGTACGTCCTCGTGCCGGAGCAAGGAGCTACCCAGGAGGTTGCCCCCGACCCAGCACCAGAGCCTGCACCAGAGGACCTGCCTGCCACTGCTTTGGAAGGCAAGCCCCGGTTTTATGCATAACCTGTTATTTATGCTATTTTACTCCACTTAATGATTGTAGGATCGATTGTGCACTTAGGTGTAGGAATTGTTTGAAACCCTAGTTGCATGATCTCAGGAATCCTATTGAGATGAACACTAGTATGCTAGGTCGAGTAGCTGCTTTATTAATTAGGATCTCGGTAGAAGTCGAGTGATTTTTCTAGCACTCGCGCGAGATCAGGAATTGACTGTATCCACTTTCCTATCATATGGATGTTGGTTTGTGGGCAACAATCCATGGGGATTGGTTGTTCACGGGATAAAAAGTTGATTAAGGATTAAGGTGTGGTACCGTGAGTCAAGCGTTTGAATGTACTAAGCACATACCGAGAAATATGGTAAATCGGTAAACCTAGTACCTGATTGAACCTGCTAGTGGACATACCCCCTCACGCGACCTGAGACGTAGTCTCCCATTCCGGTTATGGTGGGTACAAGTGCTGTCACTGCACGACGGCCAGTCGGGGTCAGTGAGGCATTGTACGCCAAGGCGGTGAGCCCTGATCTGCTGCCAGAGAATCGATGGGGACGGTTGATATGTGTGGGGACGGAGTGCCCCTACATGTCGTGTGTTTAGGTTTACCTTGCAAGGATAAAAACTCGATTCGAATCGTCTGCTTCTCGCAGCTAATGAGACTGCTTGATCCATGCTGCTACATTGAGTAACAAGTGGAACTGGTTGAGATGATACAAACTGTTGATTGTTAATAATGCTTGCTACTATGTATGAATAGATAGTACACTTTTAGCCTTAAGAGAGTCACACTTAATTTTGATTAAGTTAAAATCTTGATTTAGAAACTCAGCTAGTGCTTTTGGCAACCAAACCCCACAGCCAAACAGCTGCATGTCTAGAGGTAGAGGAGTATAGACTCCTCACACCGGGTAAGTCTAGCTGAGTATTAGTATACTCAGCCTTGCTTGTGGCATAATTTTACAGGTTCTCTGGAGGACATGGTTGCTGGAGTGACTTGGCCATCCACCCTGCCACCGGGTTGGACCGTCGAGTGGGACCCTGCCTCGGCTGAGGAGGAGCATGAGGAGTGATGGGATAGGCTTCCCCATCTCTCCATTTATTTATCGTTAGTTTATTTCCGCTGCACTTCAAAAACAATGATGGTTACTTTTGCGAAAACTCCGATGGTGACAATGGTGATGTAATAATTTAATACTCTTTCATGTATGGTTTTATGCTTTATTGTATTTGCTCTGTGACTCACCATCGAGTGAGATTGTGGTACTTGATCCTGTCAGTGGCCGTGTCGGACTAGATCCGAGGAGTTGACGGGTTATTCCCATTTAAGTGTGGTCTAGCCTCTAAGGCACGGCTTGGGCACTTAAGTTGGAATAATTCGGGCAATTCTGCCACAGCTGGTATCGGAGCTTGTACCACCACAGAGGAATCAATAAAACATGGATACCATCCCTTTTCTAAAAGTAAAACTTGATAGAAACAATGTTGGATAGATAGTAGGGCGAGCAGGATAGACCTAGGACGTGAAGCCTTAGGTTTATAGAAGGGTAGCTAGGTGGCTAAGTGACTAGGCCCTACAGGCCACTTTTACAGGATGGGAGTTCTTCCCTATTCCTTTTATTTTCTTGTGAGGTCGTTCAGGACGTGCATGCATGCATTCTTAATTAAGTAAATGAATAACTAAGTGAAAGGGCTTAAAAATGAGATAGCAGCCAACTAGGTCCCCAGTGCCTTTTTCTTTTAGCTAGAGGCAGGCTGAGTTTTATTTTCCTTGTTCTTTTTGTAATTCTTTTTCTTTACTTACGCTTAACCGTGCACAGATGACTTCCCACGGATCCTCCGAGGATGGAGATGCACTGACCCACACTGACGGACTCGCACGAGAGGGTTTTCCCCGTATCTTGTGGGAGGTGCTTCAGGGGGCAGGATATTTGACACCCCCTCAGTACACGGTGCAGCAGTTCGAGAAGCACCGGGTACCTCGCTGTCGGGTGAGGATGACTTTGGAGCCTCATCCCCTGCAGCCAGGCTGGCGTTCGCTGGACTCTGAGTCCTACGGATACAGGGCTGAGGACACTATTGAGGCTATCGCTCTGCATGGACTGACCACATTCTGTGGATTTCACCCCTTGGAGCTGGCTACCCACTCCATTGGGTTGTTCCCTGCGGAGAAGGAGGACGACCCGATGTGGAAGGACCGGGTGGAGCATGCCAAGGACATCTGGGCTCTCTACCCAGGCCACACCGCTCACTTGTCTGTACGATGCATGAACGCTCTGTATCGTCTGCAAGTGATGCGTGGGGAGGCCATGTCCCACCTGATGGCATTACTGGAGGCCACCAAGATCACCTTGGACAGCAGGGAGGAGCTCGTGGTGGACTTATCACAGGAGCTGGTGGAGAAAGATCTACAGGTGGAGCAGCTGACTGACGAGATTCATGAGTTGGAGGAGCTAGTGGGCACCAGGGAGAATACCATCGAGGTCCTCGAGGATCAGCTCCTCAACACTCAGCAGCAGCTAGCAGAGGCTAATGCGCATCTGGACATGCATCACCAAGAAATCCATGATGCGGAGGCTGACGAGGACGTTGACATCGAGGGAGGAGACGAGTCTGCCTCCAGTGTAGACACCGCTGGCTCAGGGAGACCACCTTCCCCCGAGTCTAGCGTCGCCTCGTTCGCTCAATAGATGCCAGACTAGTACTAGAAGTTGGTGATAGTTGGACTCCTCGCTGCTAGCTTAGCTTTTGCACCCTTAGGGTACTAGGCTAGGTAGAGTTGAGTCTTTTGATCCTTGATGTAACCAGGGTTAAAAACTCTTTTGGATGTTAGGGATGATTAATGGTAATTTAAATTTGGATGGAAGGATCATGTTTTCGTTTGTTTTATTTGGAATCTGTCAAATTACTTTGACTCCCCTACCATGTTCGAACCTTAAGCTTGGAGACGTGTTATTAAGCAACCATGTGACTTTTTCAGATGGCTGGGAGAGCGCGCCGTGGTCAGAATGAGCACGTTCCTCCACCGCCACCGCCTCCCACTCTGCAGGAGCTCATGGCCCAGCAGAATGAGATTCTGAGGCAGCTAGCTCAGCGTCAGCCACCACCTCAGCATTTTGGTGGAGACCACCAGCGTCACCCCGTCGCTGCTACTTACCAGGAGTTTCTCAGCACCCAGCCACCATTGTTTACCAGGTCGGAGGACCCACTCGATGCAGATGTGTGGTTGAGGGTGGTAGAATCCAAGTTCCCATTGCTCCATGGGGCTTGCTCAGAGGTCACCAAGGTCAGGTTCGCCACCCAGCAGCTTCGCGGACCCGCACGAACTTGGTGGGACCATTTTCTTGCTATGCAGCCAGATGGTAGAGAGGTGGAGTGGAGGGAGTTCAAGGCCGCTTTCAGAGGGCATCATATTCCCGCTGGCATCATGGACCGGAAGCTCAATGAGTTTCTGGCACTCACTCAGGGCAGCAGGACAGTGTTGCAATATGCCCAGGCCTTCAACGATTTGTGTCAGTATGCCGGATACCATGCAGATACGGATGAGAAGAAGCGAGATAGGTTCAGGAGGGGGCTCAGCACCAAGCTCCGTGACCATCTCAACACCGTCAGGGCCAACAGTTACAATGAGTTGGTCAACATGGCTATCTCCCAGGAAGACTGCATCTTGGCTCGGCAGGCGGAGAAGAAGAGGAAGACCCCTGTGGCAGGACCCTCGTCTCAGCCACAGCGCTTCAGGATTGTGTCTGACTCACAGAGCAGGGGACCTCAGCAGCAGCAAGGGAGGTGGGTGATCAGGCCACCGCAGCAGCAGCAGCAGCAGGCACCCAACCGTGCCCAATTCCCAGCTCAGAGGAACAATCAGCAGCAGCAGTACCGCCAGGCCAATGATAACAGGTGTTTCACTTGTGGCAGCACTGGGCATTATGCCAAGAATTGCCCCAAGAATCAGCAGAGGCAGGGGCAGAATGTTAACCAGAACCAGGGGAAGAGGCAGAAAGTGCAAGTGAGGCAGGGCAAGCTGAACTTCACTACAATGGCTGACATTCCAGAGGGAGCACCCGTCATGACTGGTATCTTTACAGTTTTAAATTTTCCTGCTACTGTTCTTTTTGATTCTGGTGCATCGCATAGTTTTGTCAGTGCCAAATTTAGTGTCAAGTGCCAGTTGCCTTTTTGCCACACCCACGGGGCTATTACCATTTCCACCCCCGGAGGCAGGATTGCCACTAATCAAATCAGCAAGAATGTGCCCATAAAGTTTGGTAGTCTAATAATTAAAACCACCCTCCTCATTTTGGGTTTGGACAGCGTGGATATCATCTTGGGAACTGATTGGTTGACCAAACATCAGGCAATATTGGATATTGCAGCCAGAGCCATTGAAATTCATTCCCCTGCTTGTGGCGAGACTGTTTTGTATTTACCCAACCAGGGTGGTACCCGGTCTTGTGCATTTGTTATGGCAGAATCCCCAGTAAGGAAGATCCCAGTAGTCTGTGACTACCCCGATGTTTTTCCAGATGAATTGCCAGGAATGCCACCTGACAGAGACATCGAGTTCGCCATTGAATTGCAACCCGGGACTGCTCCTATCTCCAAGAGACCTTATAGGATGCCTCCCGCAGAGTTGGCGGAATTGAAGAAGCAACTGCAAGAATTGTTGGACAAGGGATTTATTCGTCCAAGCACTTCACCATGGGGATGTCCCGCCTTGTTCGTGAAGAAGAAGGATGAGAGTTTGAGGATGTGTGTTGATTACCGCCCTCTCAATGCGGTGACTATCAAGAACAAGTACCCGTTACCCCGCATTGACGTTCTGTTTGATCAATTGGTAGGAGCCAAGGTATTCTCCAAGATAGACCTTCGCTCGGGCTACCATCAGATCAAGATTCAAACCAGTGATATTCCCAAGACGGCTTTCTCTACCAGATATGGGCTCTATGAGTTTTTGGTGATGTCTTTTGGGCTAACCAATGCCCCGGCTTATTTCATGTACTTGATGAACTCGGTATTCATGCTAGAGCTGGACAAGTTTGTGGTTGTCTTCATTGATGACATTCTGGTGTATTCCAAGAATGAGGCTGAGCACACTAAACATTTGCATATCGTGCTTCAGAGACTTCGCGACCATCAGTTGTATGCTAAGTTGTCCAAGTGTGAGTTCTGGCTGAAAGAAATAAGATTCTTGGGTCACACAATTTCTCAGGATGGGATATCAGTTGACCCTGAGAAAGTGCAAGAAGTGATGGACTAGAAACCTCCGACTACAGTGAGACAGATTCGGAGTTTTCTGGGATTGGTAGGATATTATCGCCGATTCATTCCGGATTTCTCTAGAATTGCCAAGCCAATGACTGAACTGTTGAAGAAGGGAGCCAAATTTGTGTGGAGCCAAAAATGTGAGGATGCTTTTCATACATTGAGGCAACATTTGACAACAGCTCCAGTGCTAGCCCAACCTGACAATACCAAACCATTTGAGGTTTATTGTGATGCTTCTGGTACCGGATTGGGTTGTGTGTTGATGCAAGAGAACAGAGTGATTGCTTATGCTTCCCGAGCACTCAGACCCCATGAGCAGAACTACCCGACACATGATCTGGAGTTGGCAGCAGTAGTTCATGCCCTCAAGATATGGAGACACTACTTGATGGGAGCTCACTGTAACATTTACACTGATCACAAGAGCCTCAAGTACATTTTCACTCAGGCAGATCTCAACATGAGGCAGAGAAGGTGGTTGGAATTAATCAAGGACTATGATTTGGAGGTGCATTACCATCCTGGCAAGGCAAATGTTGTGGCAGATGCTTTGAGCCGAAAGGCCCAATGTAATTGCATGAATATGGATGCAAGAATCACCACCTTGTGTGATGAGTTGTGCAAGCTGAACCTGGAAGTTGTTCCTTCCGGTGAATTAAGATATATTGCAGTGGAGCCCACATTGCAAGAACAAATAGCTCAGGCACAGTTTGGGGATAAGGGAGTTCAGGTTATTAAAGAAATGATCCAGCTGAGGGCAGAGAAATACAAGTGTTTCCGCCAGGACAGCAAAGGAATTTTATGGTTTGAAGACCGATTGGTGGTTCCCAAGGACCCAGAGCTCAGAAAGAAGATATTGGATGAAGCTCACCTTTCTAAGTTCTCCATGCACCCTGGTAGCAACAAGATGTACCATGATCTCAGACCTCTTTATTGGTGGACCAGAATGAAGAGGGAAATTGCCAAGTACGTTTCAGAATGTGACACTTGTCAGAGGGTAAAAGCTAGTCATCTGAAAGCAGCAGGCCCTTTGCAACCCCTTCCCATACCATCTTGGAAATGGGAGGACATTTGCATGGACTTCATAGTAGGATTACCCAATACCTCCAGGCACCATGATTCCATATGGGTTATTGTGGACAGATTGACCAAGACTGCACACTTCTTGCCAGTGCACACCACCCACCGGACGGAGAAGTATGCGGAAATTTACATCGACCAGATAGTTCGTCTACATGGGATACCGAGGACCATAGTCTCTGACCGAGGAGCACCTTTTGTGGCACGATTTTGGGAGCAATTACAGGAATCACTTGGGACCCATGTAATCCGAAGCTCAGCATATCACCCTCAAACAGATGGTCTGACAGAAAGGGTAAATCAGATTTTGGAAGACATGTTGAGAGCATGTGCACTACACTATGGAAAGGACTGGGACAAGTGTCTCTCCTTAGCGGAGTTCTCCTACAATAACAGCTATCAGTCCAGTCTGAAAATGGCACCTTTTGAGGCTCTGTATGGGAGAAGATGCAGAACCCCGTTGAATTGGTCTCAAGCAGGAGAGAGGGAGATATTTGGGCCAGATTTGGTAGTTGAAGCAGAGGAAAGGGTCAGAGTCATCAGGAAGAACTTGGGAGCTGCTCAGGCCAGGCAAAAGAGTTATCATGACCAAAGACGGAAGCCACTGCAGTTTGAGGTGGGAGATCATGTCTATCTTAAGGTATCACCAACCAAGGGTATCCAGAGATTTGGGATCAAGGGCAAGTTGGCCCCTCGCTACATTGGACCTTATAAAATCAAGGAAGGTTGTGGACCCGTAGCCTACCAATTGGAATTACCACCCTACATGTCAGCAGTTCACAATGTGTTCCATGTATCTCAGCTGCGGAAATGTGTTCGTCTACCCACTGAAGTACTACCAGAACCAGACATTGAGATAGAACCAGACTTGTCCTACCAAGAGTACCCCGTCAAGGTATTGGATCAGAAGGAAAGATCAACTCGGGCAAGGTCAATCAAAATGTATAAGGTTCAGTGGAGTCACCATTCAGAAGAGGAAGCTACATGGGAGACGGAGGATTTTCTACGCTCTCGCTTCCCCGACCTTCTACCCAAAGAAGCCGGTACGTAACCCCGAAACCCCCCCCCCCCCACCTGCCCTTTGAAGTCAATTATAAGAAAAAAAAACTTAGATAACAAGGATAGTCTAAGTTATGGACTTAACTTAAGAAGGGCTTCCTTCTGAAGTTGCAAAGAGGATGACATTCGAAGAACAGTTAAGAAAGTGGAACTTGAGTTTAAGGGGAGAGTGGCACCAGCACACCTTCAAAGCATCCCTCCAAGGGACTCTACCTGAAATCTCGGGACGAGATTCCTTTAAGGGGGGAGGGCTGTAACACTCCAGGTGTTACCTTGGCTAGAGCCCACCTTGGCACTAAAAAAGGCTGTAATCACAAGTAGTAGAGACTTAAGGGAACATATAAGAACCTTGGAGTTATTGAGTTAATCAAGTTGTAATTGGCCTAAGAAGTATTAATCAAACCCTTGCACACTTTCTATTTGGATAGAAGGGAAAAAGAACCCCAGATCTCTCCAAAGCTCTACCTTCCAAAACCCTAAGTAAAGGGGGGGAAAGAGAGTGATCAAGTGGGTAAAGCATATGTAACTTCTACCCAAACCCTAAGCAACATTATAACCATCAATTAGGAGAGGGAAATATTGCAAAAAGGCCCCTGGAGAAACCCCAATTCAGATCTCCAAGTGAAGAGAGAGCTAGAGCTCTCTATTTCCCTCTAAGTCACATTTTAGCCCTAATTCAAAGACCAGCCGTGTTCACTTTGAAATTGGCGCCAAAACCACTTGAGTTCTATACCAAAAATGTGCTATACCACTTAAGGCACCCCCTGGAAAAATTTGAAACCGAGACTTGGACGTTTGATAAGCTTTGACATCGGTTTTTTCGCGGCATGGGCTGTGAGACAAACCAAACTTGGCGCCTGTCTATCTCCTAACCTAGGGCGTATCCTCCCTTGGAACTCACATGAACTAGGTAGCTCTAGGTGCAGGGAAGAGATCTTCCACAGGCGACATGGCAAGATTCGTACGCTTGGCCGCTCAGCAGAGCGAAGAACACGGGCAGAAGCAACGCGCCACGTGTTCGACGCGCTCTGAGCTCGCCAGAGCACGCCCGCGCGCGCCCCTTGTGCCCGCGTCGCACCAAACGGGCAAGCCAGCGCCTTGGTCCGCGCCCGCGCCTATAAAACCCTCCCAAGCTTCGACCATACCCGTCCGCACCCACCCGACCCTCGCCGGAGCTTGGTTCGCCGTCGTTGGCCCGTGCGCAGCTTGTCCGCGGCCACCCAGTCCCCCTGCCACCGTAGACCGGCCCGCCCAGCCATTTCCAGCCCCGTCCAGCCCTCGGAGAAGCTTGTGCACCCCTCTGCGAGACTCCCCGAGCCAGGAATCGGAGTTCCCTTCGCCGGAGAAGCCAGTCCACACTCGCCGGAGCACTTAACCTCGCCGGAGTTCGTGGACCGGGTAATCCACTCAGCCATTCTTCGATTCTTTGTGCACACGTTCACTGCGTGACCCCGTGAAGCTCACCGTGCCCTTGGATTGGACCAGCTCGCCGTAGTTTGGCCGGTACACTCGCCGCCGACGAGCACATCCGCCTGCGCTCGTGGACCGGGCGACTCCGACCACCTCCGACGACGAGCCGTACCTCGACGTGACCACCAGAGCCTCCCCGAGCCGACCCCACCCTTCGCCAGACCTCCCTCGCCGCCGGTAAGCCGCGCCGTCCTTTCTTCCTACGGCGACTGTTCTGTTTAGGGGAGGGACCGCGGGTGTGAGGAAGAAAACCCTGGGGGGTTAAGTGTAAAGCCCAAGACTCACATGAATAGTGGCCTGAGGGTAGATCTGCGAGATTTGAATCCGTTTAACCCCAGGGGTCTCGGTGCAAACTGCGTTTTCAGAAAAACCTAATTAAAATCTGTTTTAAATTCAAACAGAAACTTTAAAAACCCATAACTTCTGTTTGGTTTATCCAAATTTAGTCAAACCAATTTTGCCAGACTCTAAATAATGTAACCTGTCTAGGAAAAATATAAAACCTCATATGAACTAGAGACAAATACAAGGTTCTGATTTATTTTCAGTTTTGGCCAAAAGCTTAATAATAGCAAGAAAAATAGTTGCCCTATTTAACTAGGGTTAGAAAAATTTGGAGAAGTTTATATCTACCCACTGACCTAGTTAAAAATGTTAAACCTCTCTGTCCATTGCATTGAGATAATTTTAACCCCTTATTCTATAATATGCTTAAGTTTAAGGAAAATAGAAAAAGTGATATAAATGATGAACCAGAGAGCACACCTATTTTTGTTGGGATACTTAGTCAATGTAGTTCACTGGAAAAATGTATCATACCCTGTTGTAGTGTAAAATAAGCAAGATCCCTTTTAAATGAAGAAAATAGGGATAACTTAGAAAAACCCTACAAAAATACCCCTAAGGTGAAACCTCCCCAAACCCTAGGATAACTAATGGGTTGATAATAAGAACTTAAGAAAAATCTGAAATCTGTTGTTTGATATTTTTCAAATAACAAGTTAGTTCTAATCACTCTTTTTGCATTAAAGTTTAGAAATTCACCATTAATTAACCACCATGTGGCTCTCTGTCATTTTTGGCACAAGAGCTTTTCATCACTGTTTGAGGCCAGCAAAAATAACCATTAGGTCAGAAACCACTTTAATAAAGGACTTGTAGTGTAAAGTGGCCCATTTTGCCTAACTATTGTTATTTTTGTTTAAAGCTTAACTTTTACACTTTAAGCCTCAAATTATCAAAACAAGCTAGTATAGCCAGTGGCAACCCACTGTAATTTTTACAAAATTTTTGGAAATTTTAAACTACTATCATAGTTCAAACCCCTACTAGAAACCCTAGATGGAGATTAAGGAAGGAAAATAGGTAATGGAATTTAATGTCTTCCTAGGACCTCTAAAATTGCCCACTAAACCTATAAAGGCAATACAAATCCAATATGTTATCTTAAAAGAAAACCTAAACCTAAAAGGTAATAAGTCTGTGTATACCACCAAAAGACCCTCGTAGCCAAGGATCCCCAAGTTAATTCTTGACTTAAAATCTGTAGCTTAATATTCTTAAATTTTGCATAATCATGACATACATGTTCATTGCATTTCGATAGACTGTAATCTTGCTGACGGAGAGTACGTCCTCGTGCCGGAGCAAGGAGCTACCCAGGAGGTTGCCCCCGACCCAGCACCAGAGCCTGCACCAGAGGACCTGCCTGCCACTGCTTTGGAAGGCAAGCCCCGGTTTTATGCATAACCTGTTATTTATGCTATTTTACTCCACTTAATGATTGTAGGATCGATTGTGCACTTAGGTGTAGGAATTGTTTGAAACCCTAGTTGCATGATCTCAGGAATCCTATTGAGATGAACACTAGTATGCTAGGTCGAGTAGCTGCTTTATTAATTAGGATCTCGGTAGAAGTCGAGTGATTTTTCTAGCACTCGCGCGAGATCAGGAATTGACTGTATCCACTTTCCTATCATATGGATGTTGGTTTGTGGGCAACAATCCATGGGGATTGGTTGTTCACGGGATAAAAAGTTGATTAAGGATTAAGGTGTGGTACCGTGAGTCAAGCGTTTGAATGTACTAAGCACATACCGAGAAATATGGTAAATCGGTAAACCTAGTACCTGATTGAACCTGCCAGTGGACATACCCCCTCACGCGACCTGAGACGTAGTCTCCCATTCCGGTTATGGTGGGTACAAGTGCTGTCACTGCACGACGGCCAGTCGGGGTCAGTGAGGCATTGTACGCCAAGGCGGTGAGCCCTGATCTGCTGCCAGAGAATCGATGGGGACGGTTGATATGTGTGGGGACGGAGTGCCCCTACATGTCGTGTGTTTAGGTTTACCTTGCAAGGATAAAAACTCGATTCGAATCGTCTGCTTCTCGCAGCTAATGAGACTGCTTGATCCATGCTGCTACATTGAGTAACAAGTGGAACTGGTTGAGATGATACAAACTGTTGATTGTTAATAATGCTTGCTACTATGTATGAATAGATAGTACACTTTTAGCCTTAAGAGAGTCACACTTAATTTTGATTAAGTTAAAATCTTGATTTAGAAACTCAGCTAGTGCTTTTGGCAACCAAACCCCACAGCCAAACAGCTGCATGTCTAGAGGTAGAGGAGTATAGACTCCTCACACCGGGTAAGTCTAGCTGAGTATTAGTATACTCAGCCTTGCTTGTGGCATAATTTTACAGGTTCTCTGGAGGACATGGTTGCTGGAGTGACTTGGCCATCCACCCTGCCACCGGGTTGGACCGTCGAGTGGGACCCTGCCTCGGCTGAGGAGGAGCATGAGGAGTGATGGGATAGGCTTCCCCATCTCTCCATTTATTTATCGTTAGTTTATTTCCGCTGCACTTCAAAAACAATGATGGTTACTTTTGCGAAAACTCCGATGGTGACAATGGTGATGTAATAATTTAATACTCTTTCATGTATGGTTTTATGCTTTATTGTATTTGCTCTGTGACTCACCATCGAGTGAGATTGTGGTACTTGATCCTGTCAGTGGCCGTGTCGGACTAGATCCGAGGAGTTGACGGGTTATTCCCATTTAAGTGTGGTCTAGCCTCTAAGGCAGGGCCTGGGCACTTAAGTTGGAATAATTCGGGCAGTTCCGCCACAGCACAGCCCCTTCCTACGACCACCTGCGCGTGTTCGGCTGTGCCTGCTACCCTAACATTTCCGCTACCGCCCCTAACAAGCTTTCTCCTCGCTCCACTCGCTGCCTCTTCCTCGGCTACTCCCCTTTACCACAAGGGGTATCGGTGCCTGGACCTCACCTCCCACCGCATCATCATCTCTCGTCACGTCGTCTTCGACGAAGATGTGTTTTCCCTTGCAGGCTCCACCCCACCCACCGATCTTGAATCCCTCCTCGAGTCTGACCTGGTTCCCCCTACCCCCGACGCCACGTCTTGCGCCGTTACCTGCTCCTCGTTCAGCCACGACGCCACATCTCGCGCCCATTTCCGCGCCACGCGTGGCCCCATCGACCCCGCCTGTGCCACGCGCGGCCATGTCGATCATGCCTGCGCCATGCGCGTCCCCGTCGATCCTGCCTGCGCCACGCACGGCTCCATCGACCCCGCCTGCGCCACGCGCGACCCCGTCGACCACGCCTGCGCCACGCGCGGCCCCGTCGAACCCGGCTCGCTTCGCCAACCCCACTCTCGTCTACCACCGCCGCGGCCACGCCACTACCTCGGCGCCCCCCGACTGGGGCCCATCGACGAGCGCGACCCGCTTCGCCGACCCCGCCGTCGTCTATCACCGCCGCAAGCCGGCCACACCCGCCGCTCTCGACGTTCCGACGGTCCGCTCCGAGCCGTCCGTATACCACTTGGACGCCATCCACCGCGACCCTGGACACATCCACCCGGTGGTGACTCAGCGCGCCGCTGGCGTTCTTCGCCCCGACGACCGGCTGATCATGGCAGCTGACACGTCCAGCACTCCACCCGACGCTTTCCCGGTGCCCTCCTCCATTCGCACTGCCCTCGCCGACCCACATTGGCGTCGTGCTATGGAGGAGGAGTACGCGGCCCTCTTGGCCAACCACACCTGGGACCTGGTGCCGTGTCTACCAGGCACCAACGTGGTCACCGGTAAGTGGCTATTTCGTCACAAGCTGACGTCGGATGGCTCCCTCGACCGCTACAAGGCCCGTTGGGTCCTTCGGGGCTTCACACAGCGCCTCGGAGTGGACTACGACGAGACCTTCAGCCCCGTCGTCAAGTTCGCCACTGTTCGCGCCGTCCTCTCCCTCGCCCTCTCCCGTGACTGGGCGATCCATCAGCTCGATGTCAAGAATGCCTTCCTCCATGGCACTCTAACGGAGACTGTCTACTACAGCCAGCCCACCGGCTTCATCGACGCTGACCGTCCGGATCTGGTCTGCCGGCTGAACTAGTCCCTGTACGGCCTCAAGCAGGCGCCACGGGCATGGTACAGTCGCTTTGCCTCCTACCTGGCCTTCATCAACTTCGTTGAGGCCAAGTCGGACACGTCCCTGTTCATCTACCGGCGCGGCGACGACACCGTCTACCTCCTGCTCTACGTCGACGACATTGTGCTCATGGCATCCATCGCCGACCTTCTACACCGCACGATCGTCGCCCTTCAGCGGGAGTTCACGATGAAGGACCTGGGGCCCCTACACCACTTCCTCGGCATCATCGCCGAGCGCCGGCCTCGTGGTCTCTTCCTCCACCAGCGCCAGTATGCTATCAACATCCTGGAGCGGGCTAGCATGTCTGACTGCAAGCCCTGCTCCACGCCTGTCGACACTCAAGCGAAGCTCTCTAAGGATGACGGGCCTCCGGTCGCCGACGCGACGTCCTACCGGAGCCTGACCGGCGCGCTCCAGTACCTCACCTTCTCCAGGCCCGACATCGCATACGCCGTCCAGCAGGTGTGCCTGCATATGCACACTCCGCGAGAGCCCCATCTCACCGCGCTCAAGCGGATTCTGCGCTACCTCCGCGGCTCCCTCGACTACGGCCTCCTTCTTCGACCATCCCCGACGTCGGAGCTCGTGGTCTACACCGACGCTGACTGGGCTGGCTGTCCCGACACGCGCCGGTCCAACTCCGGTTACGTCGTGTTCCTGGGCGCCAACCTCGTCCCTTGGGCCGCCAAGCGTCAGCCCGTCGTCTCTTGCTCCAGCGCTAAGGCCGAGTACCGTGCTGTGGCCAACGGCGTGGCAGAGGCCTCCTAGCTGCGCCAGCTCCTCCACGAGCTCCACAGTCCCCTCCAGCGCGCCACTCTCGTCTACTGCGACAACGTCAGCGCGGTCTAACTCTCCACCAACCCCGTGTAGCATCAACGCACGAAGCATGTGGAGATCGAACTACACTTCTTCCGCGAGCGTGTCGCTGCCACCGACGTTCGGGTTCTCAGCGTCCCCACCACGCTGCAGTTCGCCGACATCTTCACCAAGGGATTACCGTCGAGTGTATTTTTAGACTTTCGATTTAGTTTTAACATCTGTATAGGATAGAGTTGTGACTGCAGGAGGTGTTAGATACTCGTCTCTTGTAATGGGCCTGACCCAGTTATTTGGTCTATTAATACACTGCCCAACCCTATTCTAGGGTTAGGGTTTTTCCCATTTAACAATTTTAACCCAAGCCAAAATATAGGTACACCAATATTAGAGCAAAAACTAATATTTTGATACGATAACTAAGGTTGGTACTTGATTTGTTACAAGCAACAGAGAAAATTGTTGCTTTTACCAAAATATTGTAAGGAATTGCTAATGTTGTGGCACCATACTAATTATATATGTCAAATCTTTTGAACTTGCCTATATTTTGGTTTGGCAAACATTGACTTGCGACCAAGCAGAATCGTAGTAGGAGGCACCGCAGGCGAGAAGTTCATTGAGTCCCTGGTTTAACGGACTTATTTGAGCCCCTGATTTAATAGCAATTCCAACTCTTCTCTAAACAACTCTCTAAATCTTAAATATAAAAACTGGACAGAAAAATATTTCTCTAATAATTCTCTAAATAAACTTGTTAAATTTACTTACTTGCTATCTAACTTCATTTACTCTTTAAAATTTTGCAACCAGATAGAAACTCCCTAAATACAATTATAGTCGATTTCCTATGCTCACATGCTCATTTTTTCTCTTTAACCTGCAGCGAGCTAGCCACGTTTGGCGCACTTATTTCTCTTTCCTGCACAACGAGACAGCTAGGTCCAACACATGTGACACAAGCTTCTTCTCCATCGTCATATCATAGCCGCCCCATAGGCCACGCTGCCAAACCACCGCTCCCCCATAGCTTGTGCGCAACCGACGACCTTGTCCATCTCCCTCGACGTCCTCTGCTCTCGACGCCGTTGCCAACCAGGTCCAATGAGAGCATGACTACCAAAACTAGATTCAAAATTAAATTACTCCATAAATATTAGGAACTATTGGAGACCAAGTTATTTTTACTTCCATTAACTATTTAACAACTTGCTAAACATAAATTTAGGAAGCTTTTTTAGAGAACTATTGGAGTTGCTCTAACGGACTGACTTTAGGCCCCGTTTTTCAGGTCCCTGGTTCTTGGCTTCTCTCGAGGAGCTAGAGTCGTTTTACAATTCATTTGGCGAAACAACTTCTCCTATATTTCTTTCAAATGGTGTACAAGAAAAATATAGGAGCCCCCAAAAGCCAAGTTTTTAGTGCTCTAGCTCCTAACAAGAAAACATATCCAACTCTTAGAGGTCGGCTCTCGACGAGCCATTTTTTAACCGTTTGGTAGAACTTAGCTGTGACACCCTAGGTGTCTATTTCGCGTTTTGTCGGGAGATTTATCCTAATCTCGGATGCTCAGTGAAAATTTCTATCTCTTTATCACATTTATCTCCATTTATCAAGTTACTCATGAATGTTTCACCAAATTGGAATTATTCTATCTCGAGAACAGCCAAATTTGGAGCCTATTAAAACTTTTATTTCTTGGAGCAAATGCAAATTCGAAAGTCAATATCGTCTCGTAACTCCTGTCCAGACTCATTTATTCGGACTCTTGACAGTTGTGATATTATCCTATCTATGTCCGAATCCGCTGTCTCGATAGTCGGTCTACGTCCAAATACTTAATCTGAATCCGCATTCTCCAGCGAAATCTCTGTTGTGCCAATCTCTAATTAATTCTTATGCAAATCAACTTCTTATCTCTATATCATCATTCATCTCTATCTATCAAGTGTATTCTAAAGATTTCTCAAAGTTTGAACCAAATGCTCATATCAAAACATAAATCATATACTTGCTTGAAACTTCTCGTTTGAACATGTGCAAATTTTGAAATTCAACCAAGCCTTGTAATCTTGCTCAAACAACTCTATATTAACTCTACAACAAAAGTTATTAAGGGTTCATGTAGAGAAAATGCCAAGAAAATATCGAGAAAATACCCCGATTGCCTTAAAAATATAATTTGAAGCCTTATAATGATGCTACCTTGACAAAAGTGAAACTTTAATTTATATTCAAGATATGAGGTTTGACCTTTAATAAAAGTTGTAGAACCTGTGTTATACAACAAATATTATATTTAAACCAAGCCTTGATTCAACCTCTAAGTATCTCAAACAGTGCCATCAAGACAGAATAAAAATCTGATTTCAGGATTCGAATTCTTCTAAGTCTGAAATCAGCGTTGTTCGGGTCGACGTCCCGCGTTCCCAAATTTTTGTTGAACAACTCAAGTTTTTCCAAATATAAAAGTTGTTAATAACTAATAGGGGCACAACATATTAAAAGATGGCATTCATCCGATTCCGTTTGACATGCTTTGACATTCAGTTTTCACGAGTTTCCACTGTTTTCTAACCCATTGACAAACCAATTTTCGTGGGTCTTTATCTCTCTAACCAGTGCTCGAATCACCTCAAGTGCTGTACAAGATTTGTAGAGTGTACATCAAGGAAGATATTTCCTACAGTAACCTTGATCCGATTCCAAGGGGAAAACGACGAAAACAGGCGCCCAAAGTCGCTCTGCCATCACCTGCCATCTGTTGGTGCAGTCTGACATGTCCAGAGCTTGGCTCTATAAATGGCAGCCCACCCTCTCCCTTCTCCCACACACCATTCCCTTCCCTTCTCTGTTTTGGCTGAGCAGGGAGCTCCTCTTTCTTCCCCATGGCGCCCTCCCCCATCCATGGTCGTCTCCCCTCCCTCACCTCTCAGCCCGGCCCCTTCTCTGCTCCCTTGCGTGGAGGAGATGGCTGGAGGTTGAAGAAGACCTCCCTGTGCCTATGACGAGTGGGCCCAAGGCCATGGGTAAGAACACACAAAATTGCAGATTTGTGCTCTTCCTTCAAATATTCATATCTCGAGTTTTAGAGCTCCTAAAATCGTGAAACTTGTTTTGTTGGCTTCCTTATGAAATGCTCTAACTATTGGATCTATATGTTGGTATGGTTTAGTGGAAAAGTTTTTCTGTAGAAATTCGTATTTAAAAACTGGTTTACAAAATAAATGAACTTGCTTCTCTCCATAGTTTTATTTATAAAAATCCAAAAATGATGAAACTTGTTTTGTTAGTTAGATGCTGTCATACTCCATCTAAGAAAAATATAAAACTTGTAGGTTGTTCACTGTTTTCTTGGTGTGTTAATTAAAACATGTTAAATAGGAAAAAGATGATTGTTTTGCTTTTTATTTTTAGACCTGTACCTCTAGCGCTCCAAATGGATTCAAATTTTTACAGTAGAATCTTGTTGTGATGCATGGTGACTGGTACAAATTTCATGAATTGTTGTGCATGTATGATTAAGTTAGTGATTTAACTTGTTTAATGTACCTTAAGTAGTTTTAAATGATTTATAAAAAATATATGGATGTAAAAATGGAAAATGATGTTCCACTGTCCTTGTATGATATTATAGTAGCCTAAGAAAACTTGATATGGTCATGCATCCACAGAAAATAACTAGTTTTAGATTTAACCTTGTCTCACATGCTTTATTGCATCAACAATTTGTTATTTTTGTAGTAAATAAAATATAAAACCTGGGCATGTGAAATTTATACATTAGTCATAATTTGTTATTAACTATACCTCTTAAAAATTCCAGTCCCAAATTAGATAGTTTCATATGGTGCTAAAATAACACCCCTTTTATAATTACACGAGTTAGTGAAAATTAGAAGAAAACAAAATCATGCATGTTTCATGGAATGCTTGAGTTACACCTTAACATCAATTAGAGTTTAAATGGTTATGTCATGATGGTCTAAAGTTAAATATTAGTATTTCATCACAATTTTGTGTGATGTCGGACATGTGTGCCGAAGTACTTTATTTGGTGCATGTGTTTGTTAATTGTGTGGTAATAACTCTAGCGCACGAAATGACTCGGATAAAATTTGTAAGTGACTTGTTGGTCCTAATTTGTTTGTTTCAACTCTAATAAATAGTAAAGTGTTAGAGTAATTTCAGTCTCTAGAACATGACAATTCTTAAAGGAAAAGGAGCTAAAATTTATAGTTGCTGTTTTGGACTGCACGCACTGTTTTAGTTGTGCTGTTTGTTTGATGAACTAAATCATGTTTTCTGTAGAAAAAGCATATAGAAGAGTTGTAGAAAACTCTATTATCTTGCTGGTGTTAAAATTTGACAACCATAGGTCTGACAGTTTAGGAGTTATGCTGTTCACAAATTCAGTAACTGAATATGTCCAAATTCTGTACAGATTTCAGAAACTGCATTGTTTGCTCAATTTAATGTTGCAATCTATTCATGGTCGTTATAATAAAGTTGTAGATGCTTTTCTGATCTTGCTTGTGTTAAAATTTCATAACCACAAGCCTGATAGTTTAAGAGTTATGAATTTTACAAAATGGTTGCTGTGTTCTGTCCACTGTCAGAACAGATTTCGAAAACTGAATTGTTTGACTTGGTTAAAGATAGAATCGCTTCTTGGTAATTATAAAAGTTGTGTAGTGCTTTTGATGAGTTTTTCAAAAAGTCTTGAATCACTCTTTTTGATGATCTGAAGATTAAGTTGTAGATGTTTGAAGTGTGAAGTCTGAATCTGTCCAAATCTGGACAGTAAAGCCTTCTAGTGTCTTTTACTCTTGATACACTTTAAATCAGCCTAAGATGTTTATAAATAATTTGTAGAATGTTTAATTAGCTTTCCAGAAAATTTAGGATCAATTGATTTGAATGCCTGAGTCTCTAGTTATAAATTTTTGAAGTCGCAAGTATGAATCTGTCTAAAGCTGAACAGAGCTATCGTTTGTCACGATTTAACCTTGTTAAGTTTCTAATCAAATTGAGATAACAGTACCAAAGTTGTAGAGCATTTCTTAAACCTTTCAAAAGGTATTTGATCACTATTTTTGGATGAATGTCTTGTACGTTATAACTGAAACAATCAACTGTTGTGCTGCTGTCACAAACATATTGAATGTGATTGATTGCTCTACTCTGTTGTAGCTGTCTTGAGTTGACTGCTTGCTTGTTTTGGGTTTTAATTGAACATGAGTAATAATGATAGTGACTAATATAATTGAGGTTATATATAAGTAAGTAGTACACATCTCACTAAGTTAGTGAACCAAATTGGTTAAGGTCTAATAAGTAGCTTAGCTTAATCAACAGTTAGCAAGTGCAGTTATATATTAGGGAAACAAAATGAATAATGTCATGTCTTTGGCTTTCTGCTAATACTACTAAATAACCAACATCATTAAAGTAGTAAAATTTATAATTGTGAATAAACTATCTCCTCATGTGTGTTCTCTGGGGCGTATGCTTGCAGTAGAAGGTTGTGAATGGTTGTAAAACCCGATTAAGCAACTATTCCTTTTTTAACTAAGTCTGTCTATGTGTAAGTCATCGTAAATTTATGCGTACTTAACTAGTTTAATAATAAGTAACTAATGAATGATAAAAGTGAACGTGGCGAATGCTTGTACTTATGATGTCGTGTTTGCAATAGATAATTATAGGAAGTGTTTATTGTTTTCCAGTGATGATTGACTACGTATGTCGATGACGTATAGATAACTAGCGCTTGCGTACGGTTGTCGCGGTGTCTTACAATTTAATTTTTAATTAGCTACCATCCATTTTGGGATTATCTTGTGACATATTTCATCATATTCATACATATGCATCCTGCATCTCATTTAGGACCGAGAGATGACGATCGTGCAAGTGATGTGGTGCCAACAACAAGATGCAGTTGGTGGACGACCTGAAGAGTGATGGACTTAACCAGTGGATGCTCGCCAAGCGAGTACCTCTCCCAGCAAACACTATCTAAGTGTTAAAAATTAAAGGCAAGCCCCGGTTTTATGCATAACCTGTTCTATATGATATTTTACTACACTTAATGTTTGTAGGCTCGTATTGTGCACTTAAGTGTAGGAGTTGATTGAAACCCCAGTTGCATGAACTCAGAAATCCTTTTGAGATGGATACTAGTATGCTAGGTCGAGTAGTTGCTTTACTAATTAGGGATCTCGGTAGAAGTCGAGTGATTTTTCTAGCACTCGCGCGAGGTCAGGAAATTGGTTGTATCCACTTTGATAACAGAATGATGATGGTCTGTGGACACAGGTCCATGGGACGCGTGGTCTACGAGATGAAATTGGAATAAGGATTAACGTGCGGATACCTGTGTCAAGCGTTTGAACGTACTAAACATATGCCGAGAAATATGGTAAATCGGTAAGCCTAGTACCTGAGTGAACCTGCTCGCAGACTTTACCCCTCACGCGACCTGAGACGTGGTCTCCCATTCCGGTTTTGGTGGGTACAAGTGCGGTCACTGCACGATGACAGTCGGGGTCAGTGAGGCATTGTACGCCAAGGCGGTGAGCCCTGATCTGTTGCCAAGGAATCGATGGGGACGGTTGATGTGTGTGGGGACGGAGTGCCTCGCCACGTCGTGTGTTTAGGTTTACCTTGCAAGGATAAAAACTCGATTCGAATCGTCTGCTTCTCGCAGCTAATGAGATTGCTTGATCCATTGTACTGCATTAAGTAATAAGTGGAAATGAGTTGATTGACAAAAGATGTTGATTGATAAAATGTTTGATACCATGTATGACTAGCTAGGTACACATCTAGTAAAGAGGATCATACTAAAACTTGAAAAGCTAAAACTTGATTTTAGACTCAGCTAGTGCTTTTGGCAAACCAAACCTCTCAGCCAAACAGCTGCATGTCTAGAGGTAGAGGAGTAGACTCCTCACACCGGGTAAGTCTAGCTGAGTATTAGTATACTCAGCCTTGCTTGTGGCATAATTTTTGCAGGTATCTCCTTGATTTGGTTGATGGTGTGACTTGGCCTCCATCCCTGCCACCGGGATAGACGGTCGTGTGGGTTACTGCTTCCGCAGGAGAGGACCAGGAGGAGTAGCGTGGCCAGGCTTCGCCATGTTACTCGGGTTTTCTCCGTTAGTTATTTCCGCTGCATTAAAATTTATGGTTATTATTTCTGAAACTCCGACAATGTAATCACTAATGATACTTATTAAATTTGTGGTATTATGTTTTATTGCATTTCTCTGTGCCTCACCTTCGAGTGAGCTAGTGGTATTCGATCCTGGATAAGTGGCTTTATCGGACTAGATCCGAGGGACTGACGGGTTATTCCGATTTAAGTGTGTTGCTGCCTTTAAGGGTGCGACTTGGGCACTTAAGCTGGAATAATTCGGGCGGTTCCGCCACAGCTGGTATCAGAGCGAATACCAGTACAGAGAAGTTAATAAGTCATGATTACCAACCTTTTCAAAAGTAAAACTTGCTTAGAAACCAATGTTGGATAGATTGTCAGGCCGATAAGGATAGACCTAGGACGTGAAGCCTTAGGAAATAGATGGGTAGCAAGGTGGCTATTTATATAGGCCATAAAGGCTACTACTACTATTAATAAGGATGCTGTAGAAGCACCCGAAAAAATTAGTTAGGTCTGAGAAGACGACTAGAATGAGCATGCATCATGATTGTTGCATTATAATTGTCTCTGGTGCATCAACATGCTTCTCTCACCTTTATTCCCATAATAAGAACTGGTGAATAATGTGATGTATTGCCACCTTGCGAACTCTAAGAAATGCCTTACCTTGTGTCAGATTGGTAAGTCTTGTTAGGTGGTGCTATGTGTTTCTCTTGTCTTGCTAGCTAGGTGGTATTGTAATTGTTCAACCCTCTTTGCCAATAAAAAAATTTTTGTTGCCTGTTTTGCCCATAAAAAGACATCCTTCTCCAAACAACCTAGTGGTTAGCAAGTGAAACCCTAAAAAAATCAAATCACATGCTTGTGTTGGTGTTTTCTAGACCTTAAGTGTTGCGCTATTGGTAATGCACCTGCACAGCTTATAGACCACCACAACTTGACCGCTATACCAACTCAAGTCTCCTTGTGCACTTGTTACGTCAAAAAAAAAATTTTGTTGTTTGGTGTCTAATTGCGCAAACCCTATCAAGGCCATGTTTCTTTCCATAGATCCTGTCCCGAATCTTCATAACCTTTCTGGTGCTCGTCCTACGCGATCTCATGTGACTACCTCTCTTTTCACCTGGATCTGGTAATCTTTTCCTTGTGAATCATGTTGTGGCTTTATCATCCGAATCTCGGGATCCCCTGTTGATTCTGCCCCGTTATCTGGTTATCTGCTATAACCCGTTCTCAAGTATCAAACGTTGATCTTGCCTAAATCTCTCATTTCTTGTCATTCTCATACCCCCTTCTCCGAGGATCACAACATTTGTTTCATCAACTGTATCTCTAAACAGTGTATCCATTCGGTTCAATGGATTTTGCTTTTGTCTTTAGTTCTCGCATGTCTCTACAAGCTCATCAATTTTGATCTCATGGTTGGTTCCTCCTCATATTAAATATCATATCAATCTTTGGCTGATAATCCCCGTGATGATCATAAAATAGTTCTCCAAGTTGAAGAAAATTCTCATGTGATGCTTTTTTGCCAACAATCTCTATTTCAACTCCGATCACATTCTTATTTTCTGAGCCATACTCTCATGGGCTCCATCTATCTGTGCTATGTGGATTTCTCATTGGTTGCGTTTGGTAATGATGTCATGACTAACGACTGATGGTGCCGCGACGAAATCGAGAGCCTCCTGTGGGCGCGCACACATGGTTGAGCTGCTCGGCACGCGCTGGTATCGTGGTTAATAGTTGTGATCCATTACGAGACTATACTGATGTGCTATCTTTTGTGAACATTCTCTTAAAGTCATCGCTGCATTTTGTCTCAATATGTCGCGATATTCTACCCAAATCTATCTTCAGTATCTTGTCAGATCCCATCTCATGAAATTGCATCTATCTCCAGCCTGGGAGTTACATGCTTTGCCACCCTTAAGAGTCCTTGTTCGAATCTCGAGACGAGATTCTTTTAAGGGGGAAGGCTGTGACACCCTAGGTGTCTATTTCGCGTTTTGTCGGGAGATTTATCCTAATCTCGGATGCTCAGTGAAAATTTCTATCTCTTTATCACATTTATCTCCATTTATCAAGTTACTCATGAATGTTTCACCAAATTGGAATTATTCTATCTCGAGAACAGCCAAATTTGGAGCCTGTTAAAACTTTTATTTCTTGGAGCAAATGCAAATTCGAAAGTCAATATCGTCTCGTAACTCCTGTCCAGACTCATTTATTCGGACTCTTGACAGTTGTGATATTATCCTATCTATGTCCGAATCCGCTGTCTCGATAGTCGGTCTACGTCCAAATACTTAATCCGAATCCGCATTCTCCAGCGGAATCTCTGTTGTGCCAATCTCTAATTAATTCTTATGCAAATCAACTTCTTATCTCTATATCATCATTCATCTCTATCTATCAAGTGTATTCTAAAGATTTCTCAAAGTTTGAACCAAATGCTCACATCAAAACATAAATCATATACTTGCTTGAAACTTCTCGTTTGAACATGTGCAAATTTTGAAATTCAACCAAGCCTTGTAATCTTGCTCAAACAACTCTATATTAACTCTACAACAAAAGTTATTAAGGGTTCATGTAGAGAAAATGCCAAGAAAATATCGAGAAAATACCCCGATTGCCTTAAAAATATAATTTGAAGCCATATAATGATGCTACCTTGACAAAAGTGAAACTTTAATTTATATTCAAGATATGAGGTTTGACCTTTAATAAAAGTTGTAGAACCTGTGTTATACAACAAATATTATATTTAAACCAAGCCTTGATTCAACCTCTAAGTATCTCAAACAGTGCCATCAAGACAGAATAAAAATCTGATTTCAGGATTCGAATTCTTCTAAGTCTGAAATCAGCGTTGTTCGGGTCGACGTCCCGCGTTCCTAAATTTTTGTTTAACAACTCAAGTTTTTCCAAAAATAAAAGTTGTTAATAACTAATAGGGGCACAACATATTAAAAGATGGCATTCATCCGATTCCGTTTGACATGCTTTGACATTCAGTTTTCACGAGTTTCCACTGTTTTCTAACCCATTGACAAACCAATTTTCGTGGGTCTTTATCTCTCTAACCAGTGCTCGAATCACCTCAAGTGTTGTACAAGATTTGTAGAGTGTACATCAAGGAAGATATTTCCTACAGTAACCTTGATCCGATTCCAAGGGGAAAACGACGAAAACAGGCGCCCAAAGTCGCTCTGCCATCACCTGCCATCTGCTGGTGCAGTCTGACATGTCCAGAGCTTGGCTCTATAAATAGCAGCCCACCCTCTCCCTTCTCCCACACACCATTCCCTTCCCTTCTCTGTTTTGGCTGAGCAGGGAGCTCCTCCTTCTTCCCCATGGCGCCCTCCCCCATCCATGGCCGTCTCCCCTCCCTCACCTTCCAGCCCGGCCCCTTCTCTGCTCCCTTGCGTGGAGGAGATGGCTGGAGGTTGAAGAAGACCTCCCTGTGCCTATGACGAGTGGGCCCAAGGCCATGGGTAAGAACACACAAAATTGCAGATTTGTGCTCTTCCTTCAAATATTCATATCTCGAGTTTTAGAGCTCCTAAAATCGTGAAACTTGTTTTGTTGGCTTCCTTATGAAATGCTCTAACTATTGGATCTATATGTTGGTATGGTTTAGTGGAGAAGTTTTTCTATAGAAATTCGTATTTAAAAACTGGTTTACAAAATAAATGAACTTGCTTCTCTCCATAGTTTTATTTATAAAAATCCAAAAATGATGAAACTTGTTTTGTTAGTTAGATGCTGTCATACTCCATCTAAGAAAAATATAAAACTTGTAGGTTGTTCACTGTTTTCTTGGTGTGTTAATTAAAACATGTTAAATAGGAAAAAGATGATTGTTTTTCTTGTTATTTTTAGATCTGTAGCTCTATCGCTCCAAATGGATTCAAATTTTTACAGTAGACTCTTGTTGGGATGCTTGGTGACTGGTAAAAATTTCATGAATTGTTGTGCATGAATGATTAAGTTAGTGATTTAACTTGTTTAATGCACCTTAAGTAGTTTTAAATGATTTATAAAAAATATATGGATGTAAAAATGGAAAATGATGTTCCACTGTCCTTTTATGATATTATAGTAGCCTAAGAAAACTTGATATGGTCATGCATCCACAGAAAATAACTAGTTTTAGATTTAACTTTGTCTCACATGCTTTATTGTATCAACAATTTGTTATTTTTGTAGTAAATAAAATATAAAACCTGGGCATGTAAAATTTATACATTAGTCATAATTTTTTATTAACTATGCCTCATAAAAATTCTAGCCCCAAATTAGATAGTTTCATATGGTGCTAAAATAACACCCCTTTTATAATTACACGAGTTAGTGAAAATTAGGAGAAAACAAAATCATGCATGTTTCATGGAATGCTTGAGTTACACCTTAACACCAATTAGAGTTTAAATGGTTATGTCATGATGGTCTAAAGTTAAATATTAGTATTTCATCACAATTTTATGTGATGTCGGACATGTGTGCCGAAGTACTTTATTTGGTGCATGTGTTTGTTAATTGTGTGGTAATAACTCTAGCGCACGAAATGACTCGGATAAAATTTGTAAGTGACTTGTTGGTCCTAATTTGTTTGTTTCAACTCTAACAAATAGTAAAGTGTTAGAGTAATTTCAGTCTCTAGAACATGACAATTCTTAAAGTAAAAAGGAGCTAAAATTTATAGTTGCTGTTTTGGACTGCACGCACTGTTTTAGTTGTGCTGTTTGTTTGATGAACTAAATCATGTTTTCTGTAGAAAAAGCATATATAAGAGTTGTAGAAAACTCTATTATCTTGCTGGTGTTAAAATTTGACAACCATAGGTGTGACAGTTTATGAGTTATGCTGTTCACAAATTCAGTAACTGAATATGTCCAAATTCTGTACAGATTTCAGAAACTGCATTGTTTGCTCAATTTAATATTGCAATCTATTCATGGTCGTTATAATAAAGTTGTAGATGCTTTTCTGATCTTGCTTGTGTTAAAATTTCATAACCACAAGCCTGATAGTTTAAGAGTTATGAATTTTACAAAATGGTTGTTGTGTTCTGTCCACTGTCAGAACAGATTTCGAAAACTGAATTGTTTGACTTGGTTAAAGATAGAATCGCTTCTTGGTAATTATAAAATTTGTGTAGTGCTTTTGATGAGCTTTTCAAAAAGTCTTGAATCACTCTTTTTGATGATCTGAAGATTAAGTTGTAGATGTTTGAAGTGTGAAGTCTGAATCTGTCCAAATCTGGACAGCAAAGCCTTCTAGTGTTTTTACTCTTGATACACTTTAAATCAACCTAAGATGTTTATAAATAATTTGTAGAATGTTTAATTAGCTTTCCAGAAAATCTAGGATCAATTGATTTGAATGCCTGAGTCTCTAGTTATAAATTTTTGAAGTCGCAAGTCTGAATCTGTCTAAAGCTGAACAGAGCTATCGTTTGTCACGATTTAACCTTGTTAAGTTTCTAATCAAATTGAGATAACAGTACCAAAGTTGTAGAGCATTTCTTAAACCTTCCAAAAGGTATTTGATCACTATTTTTGGATGAATGTCTTGTATGTTATAACTGAAACAATCAACTGTTGTGCTGCTGTCACAAACGTATTGAATGTGATTGATTGCTCTACTCTGTTGTAGCTGTCTTGAGTTGACTGCTTGCTTGTTTTGGGTTTTAATTGAACATGAGTAATAATGATAGTGACTAATATAATTGAGGTTATATATAAGTAAGTAGTACACATCTCACTAAGTTAGTGAACCAAATTGGTTAAGGTCTAATAAGTAGCTTAGCTTAATCAACAGTTAGCAAGTGCAGTTATATATTAGGGAAACAAAATGAATAATGTCATGTCTTTGGCTTTCTGCTAATACTACTAAATAACCAACATCATTAAAGTAGTAAAATTTGTAATTGTGAATAAACTATCTCCTCATGTGTGTTCTCTGGGGTGTATGCTTGCAGTAGAAGGTTGTGAATGGTTGTAAAACCCGATTAAGCAACTATTCCTTTTTTTAACTAAGTCTGTCTATGTGTAAGTCATCGTAAATTTATGCGTACTTAACTAGTTTAATAATAAGTAACTAATGAATGATAAAAGTGAACGTGGTGAATGCTTGTACTTATGATGTCGTGTTTGCAATAGATAATTATAGGAAGTGTTTGTTGTTTTCCAGTGATGATTGACTACGTATGCCGATGACGTATAGATAACTAGCGCTTGCGTACGGTTGTCGCGGTGTCTTACAATTTAATTTTTAGTTCGCTACCATCCATTTTGGGATTATCTTGTGACATATTTCATCATATTCATACATATGCATCCTGCATCTCATTTAGGACCGAGAGATGACGATCGTGCAAGTGATGTGGTGCCAACAACAAGATGCAGTTGGTGGACGACCTGAAGAGTGATGGACTTAACCAGTGGATGCTCGCCAAGCGAGTACCTCTCCCAGCAAGCACTATCTAAGTGTTAAAAATTAAAGGCAAGCCCCGGTTTTATGCATAACCTGTTCTATATGATATTTTACTACACTTAATGTTTGTAGGCTCGTATTGTGCACTTAAGTGTAGGAGTTGATTGAAACCCCAGTTGCATGAACTCAGAAATCCTTTTGAGATGGATACTAGTATGCTAGGTCGAGTAGTTGCTTTACTAATTAGAGATCTCGGTAGAAGTCGAATGATTTTTCTAGCACTCGCGCGAGGTCAGGAAATTGGTTGTATCCACTTTGATAACAGAATGATGATGGTCTGTGGACACGGGTCCATGGGGACGCGTGGTCTACGAGATGAAATTGAAATAAGGATTAACGTGCGGATACCTGTGTCAAGCATTTGAACGTACTAAACATATGCCGAGAAATATGGTAAATCGGTAAGCCTAGTACCTGAGTGAACCTGCCCGCAGACTTTACCCCTCACGCGACCTGAGACGTGGTCTCCCATTCCGGTTATGGTGGGTACAAGTGCGGTCACTGCACGACGGCAGTCGGGGTCAGTGAGGCATTGTACGCTAAGGCGGTGAGCCCTGATCTGTTGCCAGGGAATCGATGGGAACAGTTGATGTGTGTGGGGACGGAGTGCCTCGCCACGTCGTGTGTTTAGGTTTACCTTGCAAGGATAAAAACTCGATTCGAATCGTCTGCTTCTCGCAGCTAATGAGACTGCTTGATCCATTGTACTGCATTGAGTAATAAGTGGAAATGAGTTGATTGACAAAAGATGTTGATTGATAAAATGTTTGATACCATGTATGACTAGCTAGGTACACATCTAGTAAAGAGGATCATACTAAAACTAGAAAAGCTAAAACTTGATTTTAGACTCAGCTAGTGCTTTTGGCAAACCAAACCCCTCAGCCAAACAGCTGCATGTCTAGAGGTAGAGGAGTAGACTCCTCACACCGGGTAAGTCTAGCTGAGTATTAGTATACTCAGCCTTGCTTGTGGCATAATTTTTGCAGGTATCTCCTTGATTTGGTTGATGGTGTGACTTGGCCTCCATCCCTGCCACCGGGATAGATGGTCGTGTGGGTTACTGCTTCCGCAGGAGAGGACCAGGAGGAGTAGCGTGGCCAGGCTTTGCCATGTTACTCGGGTTTTCTCTGTTAGTTATTTCCGCTGCATTAAAATTTATGGTTATTATTTCTGAAACTCCGACAATGTAATCACTAATGATACTTATTAAATTTGTGGTATTATGTTTTATTGCATTTGTCTGTGCCTCACCTTCGAATGAGCTAGTGGTATTCGATCCTGGATAAGTGGCTTTATCGGACTAGATCCGAGGGATTGACGGGTTATTCCGATTTAAGTGTGTTGCTGCCTTTAAGGGTGCGACTTGGGCACTTAAGCTGGAATAATTCGGGCGGTTCCGCCACATTAACGATGAGCCAAAGCTAGAGCCATCTAAAGAGTTATATCAAAGGGTCCTTAATTGACTCGTTTAACCATACTCGATTCGTTAGATAAAAACATGTTTTCTGACTCACCGAAATCTGTGAATGTTCCTAACTTGATGATAAAAAAAAGATACAAGGACCTGTTTGTTTCAGCTTATAGATTATATAATCTATATTAATCTAGATTATACAATCCAGATTATAATCTATATGTAGCTGTTTGGTAGTCTAGAGTATATATATGCAGATTATTCACAAAGACAACAGTAACTAGTTACCTAGAGTAAACGAGGTAAAAATTTTCTACAATTTTTATTTCAAACATAAAGTTAAAAAACTTCATTTTTAGAAATGCTAAATAAAACATGTGCTAGCGGCGGTAAAAAAGATTGGCAATGAGAGGCACAATGGAGAATCTTATCGTGTATTATTAGGTGAGGAAAGAACGATGTTATTTACTGTAATTTTTATTTACATAACCATGAGTAGTGAGTCTTTTGTCAAAAATAATCTCTAATAAACTGCTCTCAAGTAGATTATGAGATTATCATAATCTGGGCTTTAAATTATATAATCTAGACCCATAATTTAGGTGTTTGTTTATCTACTGGATTATTTGCGTTGGATTATATAATCTTGAGCGAAACAAACATGGCCTAAGTTATACTTAGGAGGCTTTCTATATAGAAAAGACATTAGCATTCTTGTAATCTATCTACCTATATCTCTTATAAAGTAAAGAGCTATAAGTATCGGTTTAGACCTACTTCTAACTTTAGTCCAACTTTAAGCTCTAAAACTCTAATGTGATGTGAGCTAAAAATTATAGTTAATGTTAGACCACTTAATTGAAGCTTTTTAGGATTTTAAGGTTTAGAAGAGAGAATTGAAATAGATCCTTACAAGTTTTGTCTGTTCCATGCCATCACTATGTGAGTCGTCCGATCTTTACGTTCCATTAACACAATAACACTATCTATTTGTTCTCCAGCTTTTTCTCGACATTTTAGTTAGGACTTGTTTAGGACAACTTAACCTCTGATTCAATATGGAGTATCTATCTCTACTAGTGAATCTGATATCTAACGTGTAACCATTTGACTTACGCGATAGATCTAGATCACATTTGATTCGAATTGCCTAATTTACCCTTATGATTGATCTCGTGTGTCTTCTTTCTTTGTCCCCACACGATTCTTATTGATATAGTAGGGTGAATCAAGAGATGCACTTTTTTCAACTCCCAACGGAACAAGCACTTAGAGAAGAAAGAACTCTCCTCTACTTGCAGTTTGTTTGACTGCAATTATCCGTGTTCCACATTTACGCAATGCAACTGCTCATGAGTTAGCTCACTAGGGACCGTTTATAGACCATATCATTCTTGTGTTTGGATCCCCAACGTGGATCCGCTGACGTTAGGTGCAGTTAAGTCACTACGCGTGGGATCTGCCGCATGCGGTGCCCACGTGTCAGTGTCGGAGTGTCCTCACCCAATGTCGGCGGATCCCGATCCCCTAACCCATAGGACTCAGTAAATGCTTTGGCGGGTCATGATCTCAAGCCCATTGATGAAATAAAAAGTGAGCTTTAGATCATGTTTGGGTATCCTAGTCAGGGCCGTGCCTGAGGTAGGGCCGGAGGGGCGGCCGACCTGGGCCCCCATCTCCCAGGGGCCCCACCGTACACAAAGTCTAATAGGAATATAGGATAGAAACGGATATAATTTACTATACCAATATATTTTTGAGTTTGTTAGGAGAATGGATTGTTATCACAATATATTTGTTGCTTATCGGATATTATTTACTATACCAATAACTGTGGCATCAGCTGAAAGGAGCTTCTCAAAGCTTAAGTTATTGAAGAATTATTTAAGGTCTACAATGTCTCAAGAAAGCTTAAACGGGCTAGCAACTTTATGTATCGAGAAGAAATTATTAGATGATGTCAATATTGAAGCCATCATTGATGATTTTGTATCTAGAAATGTTAGAAAACATTTTTAAGTTGATCTCTATAATATATTTGAGGTAATAATCTTACTTCTATTTTTTACTGTTTAAGTCTTTCTGTGGTACATCAAGTATAATTAGTTGATGTATATAATAGTAAAAAATAGTTTTTATGGTGTTGGAGCCTCTATTTATAATCTTGTCCCGGGCCCCTCAAAAGTCAGGAACAGCCCTGATCCTAGTGTAAATTAAACTAGTTTACACCTCAATCAACGCCAACACATGTGGTCCAAACAAGGCCTTAAGGTGAAAAGCAGAGTTTACTGACTGCTGAAGTGCTGCTAGTTAGTGATCAGCGTGTTTCTTAACTGCAATAGTTTGCAGATTGAAAATGCGACATGCATGACAAACCTGTCGGATCGTGCCAACTTATAGTCCATGTCTAGCTATCAAACGATCCAAAGCAGCCAAGTGATGGGGTCAGAACAGAACAAGGTGATAAAACCTCACTTGTCACTGTGTCGTGGATTAGCGGCCGACGGTTCTGGTGATCAATAGTGAGCGTGGTCCGTCCGTGGTTGCGGCGCGCGCGCAGAGCCGTCCTCTGTTCAGTTCCTGGTTGACGCCCTAGTAACAATACCTGGGTCTCGGCCAAGCCGCCGGGGTACGCCGTACGCGTCGTCCTGAACGAAAGCCAGTTCGTCTCGTCGGTACGTACTCTCACGTTGTCATGGCTCGTCTAGTCGCATTTCTTGCCAGGAAGTCTTGCTCCTGCATGGATGGCCTAGGACAGCTGCACTGCATAGTGCCTCCGATCCGGCAATGCCCTGGCTAGCTAACCATGGGCCATGGCACGATCGAAGCATTGACATAACAAGCCTGACGTCCTACATGTTGCGTCTTCGAGCTGCTAGCTATCGAACTTAAGAAGCACGCCTATCAGCTCGCTAGCTGTCAGCAGGTAGCAGTGAGCCGGCCGGAACAGGCCGAATCACAGATAGATGGAACTAGATCATGCGTAGCAAATCAGCAAGTTCTTTTCTAGGTAGCCAAGTGATGGATGTTACTGCATCTCACTTGTCACCGTCTCGTGGATCGGTGGCGCCACGGCGGTGGTCTCGAGCGGCCGCGCGGCCGACGGTTCTGGTGATCATGGTGAGCGTGGTGGCTGCCCTGCTCATGATGGCCGCCGTCTGCGGCCGTCTGATGCCGTTCACCGGCGGCAATACCTGGGCGCCGGCGGGAGTACGCGCCGCCGTGAACGCCGGTACGTGCGCACGGCTTCGTGACTGTGCTGCTGGCTTGCCACTAACCCCTGACAAGCGATGCATCATGCATGCATACATCATATAGAACCCCTTTGTCAGCAACATACTCCCTCCGTTTAGGTTTTAGAGTACATTCGTATAGCACCCCGCTGTATCATTGCGCATAATTTGATTTCTTTGTCTTCGAAAAAATTTCTTCCTTTCGTGATTAATGTGCTAAGCTGCCTAAGCAATAAACTGTACGTGATTAATGCATGAAGCCATGAACTACTGAATTGATCCCCTGTCTGCATGCTTGGTAGGCGCCGGTCCATTGGCGACAGTGCCAGATCCCCGCAACCGGCTTCTAGGCGGCCTCCTTTCCCCAGACTTCGATGACAGCTCCTGCCTCAGCCGCTACCGCGCCGCGCTCTACAGGCGGCCGTCACTGCATGCCATCTCCTCTTACCTCGTCTCCGCGCTCCGCCGTTACGAGTCGCTGCACCGCCGCTGCAGCCCCGGCACCCCCGCCTACGCGCGCGCCGTCGAACGCCTTCGCACGCCGCCGAACGCCTCCTCCACTACTACTAACTCCTCTGCAGGAGGGTGCAGCTACGTCGTGTGGAACCCGACGGAGGGCCTGGGCAACCGCATCCTCTCCATCACCTCCGCCTTCCTCTACGCGCTACTCACCGACCGCGTGCTCCTTCTCCACCGCGGCGGCAACGACCTCGACGACCTCTTGTGCGAGCCATTCCCGGGCTCCACGTGGATCCTGCCAGCAGACAAGGACTTCCCTATCCGTGACATCGAGCGGCTCACCGACCGGAACCACCACGAGAGCCTCGGCTCCGTGCTGAGGCGCGGTGAGGACCCCGGCGTGGCGCCATGGCTTTACCTGCACCTGCGCCACGACTACAGCGGGGCCTACCACGACCAGCTATTCTTCTGCGACGACGTGCAGGCCCAGCTGAGGCGCGTGCCATGGCTCGTGTTCCTGTCCGACAACTACATCGTGCCGGGGCTGTTCCAAATCCCGCGGTACGTGGGGGAGCTCGCGCGCATGTTCCCGCGCCGCGACGTCGTGTTCCATCACCTCGGCCGTTACCTGTTCAGCCCGAGCAACACGGTGTGGGACATGGTGATGCGGTACCACGGCTCGTACTTCGCCAAGGCGGACGAGCGCGTGGGGATCCAGGTGCGCAAGTTCCCGTGGTGGGCGCCCATCTCCACCGACGAGCTCTACGGCCAGATCCTCAACTGCTCGCAACGCGAGGACATCCTGCCCGGCGTCGGTGTGCGTGTGCCCGCGGACGACAAAACCACCGGCGCCGCGAACTCCAGCGGCCAGCCGGCAAAACAGAAGGCCGTACTCGTCGCGTCCCTGCACGGCGAGTACTCTGAGAAGCTCAGGGGCCTGTACCACGAGCACGGACCATCGGGCGGGGAGGTGGTGAGCGTGTACCAGCCGACGCAACTGGGCTGGCAGCAATCCGGCGAGCAGCAGCACAACCAGAAGGCCCTCGCGGAGATGGTGCTGCTCAGCTTCTCGGACGCGGTGGTCACCACCGCCGTCTCCACATTTGGATACGTCGGCCAGGGACTAGCGGGTCTGAGACCGTGGGTGCTCATGAGCCCCGCAGACGGGAAGGCGCCCGAGCCGCCGTGCCGGCGCGCCGCTACCATCGAGCCGTGCTTCCATGCGCCGCCGAACTACAATTGCCGGGCCAAGGCCAACGGTGACGCCGGCAGGATAGTGCGGCACATCCGACACTGCGAGGACTTCCCGCAGGGTGTGCAGTTAGTGGAGTGATTGTTCTTTTTCCTCTCTCGAGAAACTGGAGAGATTGTTGTCGCGTTGCATGCATCACACGTTCAAATTAACTCATGCATTAGTGTTTTACATAAGTCATGTTCCAGAAAAGGAGTTCGTGTACATGGTACGATGTGGCAGAATTAGGTTGTAGAATTAGAACAGCACAAGAAAATTTAAGGCTAGATCGATACTTACGCACTTAAAATTGCGACGCGATAGCAGAACAACGTATATCTATAAACAAAAAGAACAACTAATGAACTGTCGCAATAGCAGCCTCGGGACTGAGCTATTGACATCATGTGAATCTTCGAAATGTTGGCATACCTGCAGCATGAGACATAAAAAAAATCATGTTTTATGTTGTGCAAAGATCCTTGTCAACTGACATATATAAGATTGACTAGATATATGCTCGTGCGTTGCCACGAGACAGAGAAGCAGGTGGAGCGGCGCCTAGACTGTAAATATAATTATTATTTATTTTTAAACACTAAGGTACATGTGGTCTGGTGGTTAGCCCCAAATTTCTAGAGCAAGGGGCGTGGGTTTGAGTGCTCGTTCTGCACTATTTTTTGCGCGTGCTACGCGGGCGCTAGACGTGGTGAGGGTGAAGCCGTGGTAGCACCAGGTGCCCACATTAGGTTCTTAATAGATAAGATAGTGAGTTGCCCGTGCTAATGCTACTGCCTAATTAGATAAAACGTTAATTAAATATGTGATATATTATAATTGGTCATCGTGCTTCTCTCATGGTGCTCGATTCATGGTGCTCGATTTGTCTTGGTGCTAACTGCAATTCACCTCCCAAAGCTTTTATCAAGCCATTACTCAGAAGTCTTTACACATGCTCACTTAAACAGTTACTGGCTACTATTGCAGAAGGGTTTTACCACGAGACTTGGTAATTTTCTGGCACTTCTGGCCACCACATTTTGCATTCCTGATTAGTTCTGCATGCAATTTGGGCAAAGCATGGGCTAAATATAATGTTGGAACTTAGAAAAGGGTGATAAAATAACTTTTAAACTTGTCATTTCAATCCACATCCAGTCACCTGGAAAGAACTGAGCTAGAGGTTCATCTTTCAATTGGCATATCTACATCAGATGAGGCTAACATAATATAGTTGTCATTAACCTAGCCACCTAAATCTAAAGAACTTTGTGCATATATATTACATAGCACGGCAACATTCATCAAACATGCTGCATCCTCTCTTGAATCTGTTAGTTGAAGTTCAGGCTTCACAGTTAGGTCACTTTCATAGTCGTCTTCAGCCTCTTTGCAGCTTGCATAAAGCCGACAATGACCTGCAACTCATCCAATTGCTTCGGCATGGGCAAAGCAAATTGGAATTAACACAACAAAGCAGACTGTCAGGTCCTAATAACATCATAATGATGCAAGTTACTGGAGTCAGAAGTTAAATTTGTTTTATCAACCTGGGCTATGAAATGCCTCTGAACAGCATCAAGTAACTGCTCTCTATATGGATTAGGACATGCATCCTGTTTAGTAAATGTCGACAATTAGAATAACGAAGCATAATTGGATACTTGCAGTTGATAGTAGAGCCTTATCTAAGAATTTGAGCTCTACTTACGAGATTGTAGTGGCGCCAATATCTCCACAATGCAGTCAATTCTAGCTTGCTGAGTTTCAACTTTCTACGGTGTTACCAGTCAAAAAGAATGTAAAGATAGAAGCAGAAGCAATGTAGTCCGAAAAGCAATATACACCATAGCTGTAAGTGGAAGAAAAACAATTCTTACTTACAGAATTAGAGTTCACAAACTGAAAGGGACTTCAGCAATCGGCACATATCAACAAATAGCATAATCATCATGGCTTGAGCCTCTTCAGTAAGACATCTGCAAGACAGAGATAAAAATATATTAACACCTAAAACGAGCATTCGAATATACAACCTAATAGGTGATGACTTTGTGAACATATCTAAAATAAAACCGAATGAACTTCTAAAACATGCTGCGACTGCATAACGTATATGAAAAACTTAAAGGAAGAATCAAAATTTGTCAATTTATCATAGAACTTGCATAATATATTAAAGCAAATATTTGTTATTAAATAACTTTCTCATGCTTGTAGCTGATGTATCATGAGTCAACTGATAAGCAATGAATTAAACCACCCTATTCACCTCTATTTCCTAGTTAAGGATCATTGCACGACAGAATTATTACCACAATACCACTATAATATAACTGCATAAATACATGCAAAAGACGAACAACTGGCAAAAGTGAATCAATAACTCACTTGTATTTTCCCTACTTTTTTATTCCAATTACGGGATAACAGTAAAAAACATATTCACCAGTTACGACCTAAAGAATGGTCGGTTGGACGGGGATGAGGAGGATTGTACCTTGCTGTTGCGCTGGAACGAGTAGCGTAGCTCAGCCTCAATCAACTCCTCGTCGAAGTCAACGATGGCAAGCTCGAGGTCCTGGTGGCGGCCGTGGGGCACGCTAACGATGGCAGTCTCGCCAAGGTTGTGGCCTTACGGTGGGATCAGTTTCCTCCCATAATACAGATCGCTACTTAAAGCTTGAACCCCACATCACTTTTGCATCCTAGGAAATAGTCGGGTGTCCTACGAGTAATTACATCTGGCTCTCCCCTTCTTGGGGCTGGCTCAAACTGTAGAATCACATCACCAGAACCCATAATATGCCACAGTAGTAGGACCTGTTATCTGATAAATGTAACAGCAAATTAGTTCTAAATTAAATACAGGAAGGACTATTGTTATCTGATAAATGTAACAGCAATCACACAAAAGCCAAGTACAAAAGTAAAAATTTAAATACATGTTTATTCTACCTATAAGTAATATTGTAAGAACTATATGAAACTAAAGCTTTCTTTTTCTACAAACCATTATTGTATCTAACGGTATAGTGATCAACACCAACTCCTGGAAGGGTGAAGCCTGCCCTTGTCAAAAGGTTTCCTGCATCGTGGACCTTGAAAAGTGCAATATTAAGTCACAGTTAAAACAAATGGATCATAACATGATAAGATAAAGTAGTTATATGAATGTAAGCTTCAATCTGACTGTCGTAAAAGTGTGCACATGCTGAACAAAAGAGAATTTTGTACCAGTGTTCCATTGCAATCTTGAGAAGTTTGAATAGCATGTGGCAGTAAAAATTTCTCCGTACTATTGGAATTTCTAAGTTGCTATGTATCTAGACATAGTCACATAGTGCATCCAGAACTTAAAATTTCGAATGAAAGTAGCAGTTAAGCAATTCTACGTAGTAGTAGTAGTTTAAGCAACAACAACATTTTAAATACGAATACTCATTGCTAATCTGAAGACGTGAATTTGTAACATCAACATGATCTTTAAGGTCATTCTGCTAATGCAACATGCTTTGTGCCCAGCACTGTCTCTTCCGGCTTCTCAAGACAAATCTTGCTCTATAAAATGTTGATACACAACTCAAATAAATAAAGCACTATGAAATGGTCCTTGCTCCCACTACTATCATTTCCAAGGAACCAAGATATTGAGAGCACCTAGAGGGGGGGGTGAATAGGTGATCCTGTCAAACTTGAAAACTTAAGCCACAAAAACTTGATTAAGTGTTAGCACAATAATCGCCAAGTGACTAGAGAGGAGTCTCAACAAAACACAATAACCACAAGAGATCAATCACAGAGATGGCACAGTGGTTTATCCCGTGGTTCGGCCAAGACCAACGCTTGCCTACTCCACGTTGTGGCGTCCCAACGGACGAGGGTTGCAATCAACCCCTCTCAAGCGGTCCAAAGACCCACTTGAATACCACGGTGTTTTGCTTTGCTTTTCTTTATCCCGTTCGCGAGGAATCTCCACAACTTGGAGCCTCTCGCCCTTACACTTGAAGTTCACAAAGAAGCACGGAGTAAGGGAGGGATGAGCAACGCACACAAGACACAAAAATCAGAGTGTCAACACGCACACAAGTCGCAACAAGAGCTCGCAACAAAACCCGACGAGTTCACAACTCAACTAGAGCTCTAGATGCTATCACGAAGAAACAAATGCGTGGAATCGAAGTCTCGGTGCTTAGGAATGCTTTGAGTATGCTTGGTGTTCTCCTCCATGCGCCTAGGGGTCCCTTTTATAGCCCCAAGGCAGCTAGGAGCCGTTGAGAGCATTCTAGGAAGGCTGATCTTGCCTTCTGTCGCCTGGCGCACCGGACAGTCCGGTGCACCACCGGACACTGTCCGGTGTGGATATCCTTCCTTATTTGGCGAAGTCGACCATTGGGGTTTGAGAGCCGTTGGCGCACCGGACATTGTCCGGTGCACACCGGACAGTCCGGTGCCTCCTTCTAGCCGTTGGCTCGGCCACGTGTCCCGCGCAGATCGCGCGGCCGACCGTTGGCCCGGTCGACCGTTGGCTCACCGGACAGTCCGGTGCACCACCGGACAGTCCGGTGAATTTTAGCCGTACACCGTTAATCATCTCCCGAGAGCGACGAGTTCGCCTGTGAACGGCTCACCGGACAGTCCGGTGCACCACCGGACAGTCCGGTGAATTATAGCCATACACCGCCGTCGAAGTCCCGAGAGCAACAAGTTCGCCAGAGTCAGCCTGGCGCACCAGACACTGTCCGGTGCACCCAGACCGAACTAACTTTGGCTGAACAGAGCCATCTCATTTCCAACTCGATTTTTCCTGTTTCCAGCACTTAGACACAATACATTAGTCCATAAAACAATGTACTAAGTCTAGAAACATACCTTTTGACATGATTTGCACTTTGTCCACCACTTTGCATAGATTAACACAAAAGCACTTGTGTTGGCACTCAATCACCAAAATACTTAGAAATGGCCCAAGGGCACATTTCCCTTTCAATCTCCCCCTTTTTGGTGATTTATGCCAACACAACATAAAGCAACTAGAACAAGTGCAACATCAATACAAATGAGAACTCAAAATTGTTTTGATTCAATTTTGGCATATATGGATCATACTTTGCCACCACTTGGTTTGTTTTTGCAAATCAACCTCAATTTCCTATCTCTAAGTCAAACACACTTGAAGAGACATAAAGAGAGTTGTTCCAACAGAAATTGATCAAGGATTTCAAAAACTCCCCCTTTTTCCCATAATCAACACTTCTCCCCACAAGAGGCCAACTTTTGACAGAAGAGACAATAAAAGAGTTTTGACAAACCAAAAGCTCTATTCTACTATTTTCAAAATTTCTCAAGTGGTAGCTGATCCATTTATTGCTTTGGCCTTTATTTTCTCCCCCTTTGGCATCAAGCACCAAAACGGGATCAATCTTGGCCCTAGAACCCCATTGCCTCACCAAAATCTTCAAATAAGAGTACAAAGGCAATAAGAGTACATGAGATGAACTTGGAATAAGTTACCCTCTCATCGGAGTGCAGTGGAAGTCTTTCATGGTCCAAGTCCACCTTTTCCCTTTCAAACCTCCTTTGAGACTAAATCAAGCAAACTCAAGCACAAGGTTAGTCTCAAAGGGTCAAGTTGTAACACAACTCCCCCTAAATATGTGCATCACTTGCACAAGGACTTGTGAGGTCCGGGGAGTGATTGTACAACTTGAGCACCACCGAAAACAACAAAATGCATAATGGAACATGATCAAGGGCATAAACACATGTATGCTATAAATCAATCCAGGTTCCGTGAATCCAAGACATTTAGCTCACTACGCAGCCTGCAAAAGGTCTTCTCATCTAAAGGCTTAGTGAAGATATCGGCTAGCTGGTTCTCGGTGCTAACATAAAACACTTCGATATCTCCCTTTTGCTGGTGGTCTCTCAAAAAGTGATGCCGGATGTCAATGTTCTTTGTGCGGCTGTGCTCAACAGGATTTTTCGTTATTCAGATAGCACTCTCATTGTCACATAGGAGTGGGACTTTGCTCAGATTGTAGCCAAAGTCCCGGAGGGTTTGCCTCATCCAAAGTAGTTGCGCGCAACACTGTCCTGCGGCAACGTACTCAGCCTCAGCGGTGGATAGGGCAACGGAAGTTTGTTTCTTAGAGTTCCATGACACCAGGGACCTTCCTAAGAATTGGCACGTCCCCGATGTACTCTTCCTATCGACCTTACATCCAGCATAGTCGGAATCTGAATATCCAATCAAGTCAAAGTTAGACCCCTTTGGATACCAGATCCCGAAGCAGGGCGTAGCGACTAAATATCTAAGAATTCGCTTCACAGCCACTAAGTGACACTCCCTTGGATCGGATTGAAATCTAGCACACATGCATACGCTAAGCATAATATCCGGTCTACTAGCACACAAATAAAGTAAAGACCCTATCATAGACCGGTATGCCTTTTGATCAACGGACTTACCTCCTTTGTTGAGGTCGGTGTGTCTGTCGGTTCCCATCGGAGTCTTTGCGGGCTTGGCGTCCTTCATCCCAAACCGCTTTAGCAAGTCTTGCGTGTACTTCGTTTGGGAGATGAAAGTGCCGTCCTTGAGTTGCTTCACTTGGAACCCAAGGAAGTACTTCAGCTCGCCCATCATCGACATCTCGAATTTCTGCGTCATCACCCTGCTAAACTCTTCACAAGACTTTTGATTAGTAGAACCAAATATTATGTCATCGACATAAATTTGGCACACAAAAAGATCACCATCGCAAGTCTTAGTGAAAAGAGTTGGATCGGCTTTCCCAACCTTGAAAGCATTAGCAATTAAGAAGTCTCTAAGGCATTCATACCATGCTCTTGGGGCTTGCTTAAGTCCATAGAGCGCCTTAGAGAGCTTACACACGTGGTCGGGATACCGTTCATCCTCGAAGCCAGGGGGTTGCTCCACGTACACCTCCTCCTTGATTGGCCCGTTGAGGAAAGCGCTCTTCACATCCATTTGGTACAACCTGAAAGAATGGTGAGCGGCATATGCTAGCAAGATACGAATGGACTCTAGCCTAGCCACAGGAGCAAAAGTCTCCTCAAAGTCCAAACCTGCGACTTGGGCATAACCTTTTGCCACAAGTCGAGCTTTGTTCCTCGTCACCACCCCGTGCTCGTCCTGTTTGTTGCGGAACACCCACTTGGTTCCCACAACATTTTGCTTGGGACGAGGCACCAGTGTCCAAACTTCATTACGCTTGAAGTTGTTTAGCTCCTCCTGCATGGCCAACACCCAGTCCGGATCTAGCAAGGCCTCTTCTACCCTGAAAGGCTCAATAGAAGAGACAAAGGAGTAATGCTCACAAAAATTAACTAATCTCGAACGAGTGGTTACTCCCTTGCTAATATCACCCAAAATTTGGTCGACGGGATGATTCCTTTGAATCGTCGCTCGAACTTGGGTTGGAGGTGCCTGAGGTGCTTCTTCCTCTTCAACTTGAACATCCTGTGCTCCCCCTTGATCATGCACCTCCACTTGAGGTACCTGTTCGTCATCTTGGGTTGGGGGATGCAGCATTGTTGAGGAAGAAGGTTGATCTTGCTCCAATTGTTCCTGTGGCCTCACATCTCCAATCGCCATGGTGCGCATTGCGGCCGTTGGAACGTCTTGTTCATCTACATCATCAAGATCAACAACTTGCTCTCTTGGAGAGCCATTAGTCTCATCAAATACAACGTTGCTAGAGACTTCAACCAAACCCGATGATTTGTTGAAGACCCTATATGCCTTAATTTGTATTTGAATCATAACCTAATAAAAATCTTCTACAGCTTTGGGAGCAAATTTAGAAGTTCTACCTTTCTTCACAAGAATATAACACTTGCTCCCAAATACACGAAAATAAGACACATTGGGTTTGTTACCGGTTAGTAGCTCATACGAAGTCTTCTTGAGGAGGCGGTGAAGGTAGACCCTGTTGATGGCGTGGCAAGCCGTGTTCACGGCTTCCGACCAAAAGCGCTCGGGGGTCTTGAACTCTCCAAGCATAGTCCTCGCCATATCGATGAGCGTCCTGTTCTTCCTCTCTACCACACCATTTTGTTGTGGTGTGTAGGGAGCGGAGAACTTGTGCTTGATTCCTTCCTCCTCAAGATACTCCTCCACTTGAAGGTTCTTCCTTCTACAGCTTTGGGAGCAAATTTAGAAGTTCTACCTTTCTTCACAAGAATATAACACTTGCTCCCAAATACACGAAAATAAGACACATTGGGTTTGTTACCGGTTAGTAGCTCATACGAAGTCTTCTTGAGGAGGCGGTGAAGGTAGACCCTGTTGATGGCGTGGCAAGCCGTGTTCACGGCTTCCGACCAAAAGCGCTCGGGGGTCTTGAACTCTCCAAGCATAGTCCTCGCCATATCGATGAGCGTCCTGTTCTTCCTCTCTACCACACCATTTTGTTGTGGTGTGTAGGGAGCGGAGAACTTGTGCTTGATTCCTTCCTCCTCAAGATACTCCTCCACTTGAAGGTTCTTGAATTCGGACTCGTTGTCGCTCCTTATCTTCTTCACCTTGAGCTCAAACTCATTTTGTGCTCTCCTGAGGAAGCGCTTGAGGGTCCCTTGGGTTTCAGATTTATCCTGCAAAAAGAATACCCAAGTGAAGCGGGAAAAATCATCAACTATAACAAGACCATACTTACTTCCTCCTATACTTAGATAGGCGACGGGTCCGAAGAGGTCCATATGAAGCATCTCCAAAGGTCTTGATGTGGTCATCACATTTTTGGTGTGATGAGAGCCTCCCACCTGTTTGCCTGCTTGACAAGCTGCACAAGGTCTATCTTTTTCGAAATGCACATTAGTTAGACCTATCACGTGTTCTCCCTTTAGAAGCTTGTGGAGGTTCTTCATCCCCACTTGTGCTAAGTGGCGATGCCACAGCCAGCCCATGCAAGTCTTAGCAATTAAGCATGCATCTAGACCGGCCTCTTCTTTTGCAAAATCAACCAAATAAAGTTTGCCGTCTAGTACACCCTTAAAAGCTAGTGACCCATCACATCTTCTAAAGACAGACACATCTACATTTGTGAATAGACAATTATATCCCATATTGCATAATTGACTAACAGATAACAAATTATATCCAAGAGACTCAACTAAAAACACATTAGATATAGAGTGCTCGGATGAAATAGCAATTTTACCTAACCCTTTTACCTTGCCTTGGTTCCCATCACCGAATATTATTGAATCTTGGGAATCCTTGTTTTTGACGTAGGAGGTGAACATCTTCTTCTCCCCCGTCATATGGTTTGTGCATCCGCTGTCGATAATCCAACTTGAACCCCCGGATGCATAAACCTGCAAGGCAAATTTAGGCTTGGGTCTTAGGTACCCAACTCTTGTTGGTCCTACAAGGTTAGTCACAATTGTCTTAGGGACCCAAATGCAAGTCTTATCTCCCTTACATTTGGCCCCTAACTTCCTAGCAATCACCTTCTTATTTTTTCTACAAATGGCAAATGAAGCATTGCAAGCATGATATATTGTAGAAGGTTCATTAAATTTCCTAGGAACATTAACAACATTTCTCCTAGGCATATTATGAACAACATTTCTCCTAGCAACATTTCTATCATGCATATAGAAAGAACTAGAAGCAAACATGGCATGAGAATCAAAAGCATCATAAGCATTACAACTCCTATAAGCATTTCTAGATTGTCTCCTATCATGGTACATAAAAGCATGGTTCTTTTTAGCACTACTAGCCATAGGGGCCTTCCCTTTCTCCTTAGCGGAGATGGGAGCCTTATGGTTTGTTAAGTTCTTGACTTCCCTCTTGAAGCCAAGACCATCCTTAATTGAGGGGTGTCTACCAATCGTGTAGGCATCCCTTGCAAATTTTAGTTTGTCAAATTCACTTTTGCTAGTCTTAAGTTGGGCATTAAGACTAGCCAATTCATCATTTAATTTGGAAATTGAAACTAGGTGTTCACTACAAGCATCAATGTCAAAATCTTTACACCTATTGCAGATCCTAACATGTTCTACACAAGAGTTAAATTTACTTGCTACTTCTAGTTTAGCATTTAAATCATCATTTACACCTTTTAAAGTAGAAATGGTTTCATGACAAGTGGATAGTTCATAAGAAAGCATTTCATTTCTTTTAACTTCTAAAGCATGAGATTTTTGTGCCTCTACAAATTTATCATGTTCTTCATACAACAAATCCTCTTGCTTTTCTAGTAACCTATTCTTGTCATTCAAGGCATCAATTAACTCATTAATTTTGCCAATTTTAATTCTATCTAAACCTTTAAATAAACTAGAATAGTCTATTTCATCGTCATCACTAGAATCATCACTTGAAGAAGCATAAGTTGTATCCCGAGTACATACCTTCTTCTCCTTCGCCATGAGGCATGTGTGATGTTCGTTGGGGAAGAGGGATGACTTGTTGAAGGCGGTGGCGGCTAGTCCTTAATTGTCGGAGTCAGAGGAGGAGCAATCCGAATCCCACTCCTTTCCGAGATGTGCCTCACCCTTGGCCTTCTTGTAATTCTTCTTCTTCTCCCTTTTGTTCCCTTTTTCCTGGTCACTTTCATTATCGGGACAGTTAGCAATAAAATGACCAATCTTACCACATTTAAAGCATGAGCGCTTCCCCTTTGTCTTGGTCTTGCTTGGCTGTCCCTTGCGACCCTTTAGCGCCGTCTTGAAGCGCTTGATGATGAGGGCCATCTCTTCATCATTGAGCCCGGCCGCCTCAACTTGCGCCACCTTGCTAGGTAGTGCCTCCTTGCTCCTTGTTGCCTTGAGAGCAACGGGTTGAGGCTCATTGATTGGACCATTCAGTGCATCGTCGACGTATCTCGCCTCCTTGATCATCATTCGCCCGCTTACGAACTTCCCAAGAACTTCTTCGGGCGACATCTTGGTGTACCTAGGATTTTCACGAATATTGTTCACCAGATGTGGATCAAGTACAGTAAAGGACCTTAGCATTAGGCGGACGACGTCATGGTCCGTCCATCGCGTGCTTCCGTAGCTCCTTATCTTGTTGATGAGGGTCTTGAGCCGGTTGTATGTTTGAGTTGGCTCCTCGCCCCTTATCATCGCAAATCTTCCAAGCTCGCCCTCCACCAACTCCATCTTGGTGAGCAAGGTGACGTCGTTCCCCTCATGAGAGATCTTGAGGGTGTCCCAGATCTGCTTGGCATTGTCCAAGCCGCTCACCTTATGGTACTCGTCCCTGCACAACGAGGCTAACAACACAGTAGTAGCTTGTGCATTTTTATGTATCTGTTCATTAATAAATATGGGACTATCCGAGCTATCAAATTTCATTCCATTCTCAACAATCTCCCATATGCTTGGATGGAGAGAGAACAAGTGACTACGCATTTTGTGACTCCAAAATTCGTAGTCCTCCCCATCAAAGTGTGGAGGTTTGCCAAGAGGAATGGAAAGCAAATGTGTATTTGAGCTATGCGAAATATGCGAATAATCGAAAGAAAAGTTTGAGTTAACCGTCTTTCGTTTGTCGTAGTCATTGTCGTCGTTGTCCTTTTGGGAAGAAGTGGACTCATCGCTGTCGTCGTAGTAGACGATCTCCTTGATGCGTCTCGTCTTCTTCTTCTTCCCATCTTTGCGTCTGTGGCCCGAGCCCGAGTCGGTAGGCTTGTCATCCTTCGGCTTGTTGACGAAGGACTCCTTCTCCTTATCGTTGATCATGATTCCCTTCCCCTTAGGATCCATCTCTTCGGGCGATTAGTCCCTTCGTGAAGAGAACAGCTCTGATACCAATTGAGAGCACCTAGAGGGGGGGGGGTGAATAGGTGATCCTGTCAAACTTGAAAACTTAAGCCACAAAAACTTGATTAAGCGTTAGCACAATAATCGCCAAGTGACTAGAGAGGAGTCTCAACAAAACACAATAACCACAAGAGATCAATCACAGAGATGGCACAGTGGTTTATCCTGTGGTTCGGCCAAGACCAACGCTTGCCTACTCCATGTTGTGGCGTCCCAACGGACGAGGGTTGCAATCAACCCCTCTCAAGCGGACCAAAGACCCACTTGAATACCACAGTGTTTTGCTTTGCTTTTCTTTATCCCGTTCGCGAGGAATCTCCACAACTTGGAGCCTCTCGCCCTTACACATGAAGTTCACAAAGAAGCACTGAGTAAGGGAGGGATGAGCAATGCACACAAGACACAAAAATCAGAGTGCCAACACGCACACAAGTCGCAACAAGAGCTCGCAACAAAACCCGACGAGTTCACAACTCAACTAGAGCTCTAGATGCTATCACGAAGAAACAAATGCGTGGAATCGAAGTCTCGGTGCTTAGGAATGCTTTGAGTATGCTTGGTGTTCTCCTCCATGCGCCTAGGGGTCCCTTTTATAGCCCCAAGGCAGCTAGGAGCCGTTGAGAGCATTCTAGGAAGGCTGATCTTGCCTTCTGTCGCCTGGCGCACCAGACAGTCCGGTGCACCACCGGACACTGTCCGGTGCGGATATCCTTCCTTATTTGGCGAAGCCGACCGTTGGGGTTTGAGAGCCGTTGGCGCACCGGACACTGTCCGGTGCACACCGGACAGTCCGGTGCCTCCTTCTAGCCGTTGGCTCGGCCACGTGTCCCGCGTAGATCGCGCGGCCGACTGTTGGCCCGGTCGACCGTTGGCTCACCGGACAGTCCGGTGCACCACCGGACAGTCCGGTGAATTTTAGCCGTACGCCGTTAATCATCTCCCGAGAGCGACGAGTTCGCCTGTGAACGGCTCACCGGACAGTCCGGTGCACCATCGGACAGTCCGGTGAATTATAGCCGTACACCGCCGTCGAAGTCCCGAGAGCAACAAGTTCGCCAGAGTCAGCCTGGCGCATCAGACACTGTCCATGTGCACCACCGGACATTGTCCGGTGCACCCAGACCGAGCTAACTTTGGCTGAACAGAGCCATCTCATTTCCAACTCGATTTTTCCTGTTTCCAGCACTTAGACACAATACATTAGTCCATAAAACAATGTACTAAGTCTAGAAACATACCTTTTGACATTATTTGCACTTTGTCCACCACTTTGCATAGATTAACACAAAAGCACTTGTGTTGGCACTCAATCACCAAAATACTTAGAAATGGCCCAAGGGCACATTTCCCTTTCAGATATGTACCAACCAAATCTGAAACGCAAATGGAAATGATGTGAAGAAATGATGCTACATGACCCCATGCAAACAGTTAATCGCACCATTTTAGTAAGGTCCATCGAGCAAACACTACTGAGCAAACCACAATAAACCAATATCTTTCATAATTTGCCTCTAAAGGCCAACAATTCCTTGGTTATCTAACCCAACAACTCTGCTCATGTTATCTGCCTTTTTACTCTGACCAAGCAGATCCTCCCTAAATTGGAAAAGAAAAAAGAGAACATATTCACACATTAGTTCTTACAAAAAAACATAATAATACTTACTTGAAAACTTGAATACAGTAAATTGATGTGTTTAAAAAATATATTAAGATTTATGAAGGATAAGTTCCTATAGAGATCATTACTGACACGATGGGCCTGTTAGCTGAAAAATATATTAAGTTTCCATTTCCAAATATCCTTTTCACAAGAAAGCTAATTTACAGGATTCTCCAGCTTCAACTGCTGCTGATAATTTATAGGATTCTCCAGCGTTCGCTGGAACGGCAGGCCGCCGAGCGACGACGACATCAGCGGGAGGAGGTAATGGAGGAGCGGCCAGAGGTAGTGCTTGCAGAATCCATGGTAGAAGCGGTGGTGGAGGTCGGTGGGGAGGTACACGGGAAGGCATGAGAAATTGGCCAACAGGTAGTCAGACAGCTCATCTGAGGCAGCTTTGGCCGCGGCGGCTGGGAGGGTGCCGATGTGGAGGACGGGCGCGTTGGCGGGCAGCCCCGAGCGGAGCTGGTACGCGACGGTGCCGGTGTCGACGGAGAAGGCGAACTCGAAGGGCGCCACCGGGTCCGGCGACGCGCGGAGTGGCAGGCGGTGGGAGACGATGACGCAGCGCGGCGGGGCGGGCGGCGAGGTGGGCGAGGCCGAGGACGCGACAGACATGACGAGTGGGAGACGGAGCGGCGTTGGCGACGGCAGGGGCACCTCGTCCTCTTGCCGACAAGCCTAAAGAAGAAGCCGTCGGCACGGAGACATCCATGCCTTGCAAGTGACGACGCAGGGGATGTGGAGTGCGTGTAAATAGGCGGCACGCTAGGGTTCAGCACTAGAGGTGGAACCGGGGCATGGGTGGGCGCAACGGACTCCGTGGCGAAGGGGGATCGGAGCTGCGGAGGGTCGAGGACTGCGGGGGAGAAAGAGGAGGCATCAGCGTGGTTTGCGGCGGACATGGCTCTCGTGGAGGTTTGCGGAGGCGGGGTTTGCGGAGGTCGGGCGGGCAGAGGCGGGGCGGGGTGGGGGCAGTCTACAGTAAGCGCTTACGGGCAATAATTCCAATAGGTTCTGTTGATGGCAGCACAGCTAAGCAGAACCCGACAAGTGCCCCCTGTAACATAAATCGGCACATAAGATGATCAGCTGCTAGCCTGCTACCCAAAAAAAACCATGTGACTACCTATCTACAACTATGTAAGGCCTCGATCATAAAAGGATCGCTCATTAAATCCCAAGAACTTGTATCCTAATCCCCTCTCCAAACAGGCCATCCAAAAACTAACTAAAGCATTTTTTCTAGGGGTATATGGACTAACGAGTCATGCAAACTAACTAAAGCATTTTTTCAGCACATACTTCAAAATAAAAATGGCAATATGAGTACTTATGTTAGCAATGTTGTGCATGTATGCTTTAAATGTAAAAAGTCAGATCAAGTTATAACATATCAGTATGTTATGGATGCAAGCTCAACTGAGCCACATTTCCATTCGGGAGTTTAGATTTGAGTCACTTGACAGCAAAAAGGACACATTTAGTATTCACTTGACATGACTATCCATCATTCACAAATGATGGATTTCGAGTATGGTTATTTTTCCTTCCCCAACAAAGTGGATATACCTGTTTGTCATTAAATGGCAAGATAGGATTAACAGCTTGCAAGCTCTTGTTCGCAGCAAATGTCAGGGTTATGGTTGGCACATCAGGCATCTCAAGAGGACTGCATGTAAATCACATATCAGTGAATTCCTTCAGCACAATCAGATAAATGAAACCAATACCCAAATGAAGCCACAATTTACCTAGCACTGTAGCAATATTTCCAGGTAGTGTCTTCATAAGGCACCCCTATAGCATTCATTTGTTTGTCAAACTGAAATTTGTATGAAATTAGTACTGAAAAATACCCATCAACAACCAGCTTAAAATGCGTGGATGGTCACCTCCATTGTGAAAGCCTTGTAAACGTCGAGAGGAAGAGAAGTAAATGATGTTCCACTATCGACTAAAGCCTTGAAGCTAGTACCCTCAAGACATTTATGTCCAATACAAGATTTGTCGACATTAACATCATAAGTTTGACTGGGAAATTAAGAAAGAGTGTAAGTAAATCTTTGAAAAAATGTTAAGAATCACTACAAAAACTGATTGCATTAGCTGATAAGTTAATCACTTTGAGCCACTCACAGTTTGCCATACAGAGTAACAAACAGTGTAGACTATTGAGAGGGCCATCGAGAGTAACAAACGGTGTAGACAATTTATAGGATTCTCCAGCGTTCGCTGGAACAGCAGGCCATCGTGCGACGACGACGTCAGCGGGAGGAGGTAATGGAGGAGCGGCCAGAGGTAGTGCTTGCAAAATCCATGGTAGAAGCGGTGGTGGAGGTCGGTGGAAAGGTACACGGGAAGGCATGAGAAATTGGCCAGCAGGTAGTCAGACAACTCATCTGAGGCGGCTTCGGTCGTGACGGCTGGGAGGGTGCCGATGTGGAGGACGGGCGCGTTGGCGGGCAGCCCCGAGCGGAGCTGGTACGCGACAGTGCCGGTGTCGATGGAGAAGGCGAACTCGAAGGGCGCCGCCGGGTCCGATGACGCACGGAGTGGCAGGTGGTGGGAGACGATGACGCGGCGGGGCGAGCACGGGCGGCGAGGTGGGCGAGGCCGGGGACGCAACAGACATGATGCGCGGGAGGCGGAGCGGCGTTGGCGACGGCAGGGGCACCTCGTCCTCTTGCCGACAAGCCTAAAGAAGAAGCCATCGGCACGGAGACGTCCATGCCTTGCAAGTGATGGCGCAGGGGATGTGCAGTGCGTGTAAATAGGCTGCACGCTAGGGTTCAGCACCAGAGGCGGAACCGGGGCTTGGGTGGGCACAACGGACTCCGCGGCGAAGGCGGATCGGAGCTGCGGAGGGTCGGGGACTGCGGGGGAGAAAGAGGAGGCATCAACGTGGTTTGCGGTGGGGATGGCTCTCGCGGAGGTTTGCGGAGGCGGGGTTTGCGGAGGTCGGGCGGGCGGGGGTGGAGGCGGGGCGGGGGCAGTCTACAGTAAGCGCTTAATAGTTAGTAGAGATTTAGTAACTCACACATGCAGCTTAATCTTATACAGAATTCATTCTATTTGTTAAAGGATAGGCGTCACTTTTACATGGTTCTGAAGAAACATTTGATAAAATAGGACAGGATGTGTCAAATGAGAATCCAGGTCTCCTTTTCTGAGTTTAAATAGGAACTCAGTAATTATTATCTTCACCGCAATCGAATCAGCAATATAGTACTTGAAAGACAGAGATCAATTCTTAGGGCCTAAGGAGGTGCACGGAGGGGCTACGACAGCAGTAGCCATGTGCACTCCAAGAGAGATTAGATAAGGATAGTTAGAGATAAGATTAGAAGATTAGTTGAGATTATTTAGGAGATTAGTTGAGATTGTCTAGGAAGGTTATCGGTTAGTAGTTGTTGAGAGTTTTTAGGAGAGTTTTAAGGAGATAAGAATATCTAACTAGATAGAGGCGGCCAGCTGACCTATTTATTTAATCAATGGGTGAGAAATAAAGTAGGCAAGAATTAGAAGGGAGAAAACCTCCTCTTGATCGACGTTCTTGTCCATCGATACCTCTCTCCAATCCCTCACCGATCTAGCGACCATAACATATGGTATTCGGAGCCAATTTTTTTCACATCTCCCTTTCACCGTGTATGTTCCTGCGCTGTTCTCCCGCAACACACAGCCACCACCACATCTCCGCCATGTGTCCGCCACATCTATGTCCTCGCTCACCACCACACCTCAACCAGCGCGCGTACAGCCGACCCGCCAGCGCCGACACGCGATCCCTCGCTCGCAGCTCAGCGACCCACTCAGCGCCCCTCGCCAGGCCACTTCCAAGCCAGAGGCCTCGCCGCTCTGGGTCCGCCGCCGCCGCCTCCACATCCACAATGGCAGGTTGCGTCAACCTCCGCGCTGTTGGGACACCTCCTGTGGGGGACAGATATCCCCCGGGTCCACTAGAAGGCTAGAGAGCCTCGCGAAAGGCTTTGGGCTCATTATTTCGCAAGGCCATCTTTTTGTGGGCCAGGGGAAGTACCACTGGTAGAATGGATCGACGCAAGATTGGATAGACTCAAGCCCAGGCGGATCACTAGGTTTAAGCATTATCCCCAGTATTGATTCGATTCTCCCGCGCGGCGCCCTCAAACATCAGAACTAAACAAGGATAAGTCGGCAAGATAGTAGGAAGATAAGTTCAGCTGGTTCACTATTACTTAGGAACACGTGGTTATCATACCCGCATGTAACGCCCCACGGTCGAGTATATAAGGCCTAGGGGGCACCCCATCGAAGAACAAGTCACTCATTAGCCATCTATCTCACTCTCTAATATCCATCGTGCTAGAGAACCCCTCTGTAACCCACCACATATAAGATCCACACCAGGAAGTAGGGTATTACGCCTCTCTAAGCGGCCCAAACCTGTATAAAATTGTCCATCGTCTCTCGTGCACCTAGCACGAACCATCGAGCTACAGTCGGTAACAACGTCCTACCCAAAAGCACCTCGAGGGGTAACCTCCGGTGCGCGGTCGGGTCCCAAACACCGACAGCTGGTGTGCCAGGTACGTGGTGTGTCGCCGATCCAAGATAGTTCAATGGCCATCATTTCCAGCACAAGATCACTCTCCGCCCTGGATCCATGTTCTGCTTCGGAACTATCTCGTTCGTGGCAGACGAAGAGGGAATTCTGCATCGTGTAGCGGATCTACCGGAGAAGAAGCCTTCCTAAAAAATCTCCAAGAGAGCCGGAACGAAGCAGGAAATAGCGCAACCTCCAGCGCTACGGGCGAAGATTACCTCCTGCAAGCCAGGAGCAAAGAGTTCGCTTACCCGGAAAACCGCGTTGTCCACCTCATCCATAGAAAAATGGACACGGATTGCAAGGAAAAAGGGAGCAAATGAGATAAAGACCCATCGAGCTGCTCTTCTGGCACCTCCGCCCTCAAAGGAGAACAGAGAGAAGCTTGCCGTCACGACAACTCCATTCTACCCCGACGTCCTCTTCATCGAGGGAAGAGTGGAATCGTCCCCCATCTCCGACGATGAGCCAACCGTGCCTGGGGAAGAACCTCCTCAATGAGAAGCTCGTCGATGGAGGAACCGACGCTGGAACGCTCGGCGACATCATGAAGCTGGAGAACGAGACCCGACACAACTTGTCTCCCGAGACGAGATCTCGAAGGTGGGAGAAACTCCTGATGAATGAGTGTTTAGGGAAAGGAGGAATTCTCGCTGACGTGACCATCGGCAAGCTCAAGAGCAAGCCGAGCAGGAGGCGAGACAGCGTTGAGAGAACCCTCTCTTCGGACGAAACCTGAACCCCGACTTTGCTCGAGCCATGAACACACCGAGCGAGATTGGTGGAGTGTTGGCCCGGATAGCCGATGGCCTCCCCCGGACTCCAGACACCGAGGGATATCAGCGGCTGCTCACTCGAGTGGCTAATCATCTTCTACCCCTCGCTCATCCCCCGAGCAATCTACGACATGCCATCAATAGTCGAAGGGACGCGCGGAGTTCAATCAATGCTTCGCGCGAACGACAACAGGAGAACGAGATCCATCGCCGAGAAGAGTATGATCGGGATCATGGCGTCCCTGCGCGAAGTCAGGCCACTAGGGTTGAGTCGGCAACGGCTTCAACCGGTGGCACAACCCGGGGACGGTCGAGGCAGCACATCATCAACTCTCCTCCCCGGGACCAACACCACAATCGTCGATAGGAGGACACGTGCGGAGTATCAGCGCTTGCTCCGTGTCTCAGGGCCATTCAGTGGCCCCCAAACTTCAAGGTCTCCAACGTCGATAAGTACGAGCCTAAGCAGGACCCGGGAGGCTGGTTGGCTGTCTATACCACCGCTGCCCAGGCCGTTGGGGCAACTGAAGATGTGATGATTGCGTACTTGCCCATCGTCCTCGGACAAGATGCGCTGTAATGGCTACGACACCTACCTCGACACTGCATCAACGACTGGAGCGACTTCAGTTGGCGTTTCATCGCCAACTTCCTATCCCTCTTCGATAAGCCAACACAGCCATGGGACCTCAAATCCATCAGGCGCCGAGGGGATGAGACTCTTCGGTCGTACCACAAAAGATTTCAGACCATGAGAAATCGTATTCCCGAAGTTGCGGATGCAGCAGTGATCGAGGACTTCTACCGAGGATCTAATGACTCGGCTTTCGTCCGAGCCATACTACAAAAAGCGCCGATCACTTCCGAACAACTGTTCAGGGAGATGGACCTCTACATCACCGCTGATGAACGTGCCCAGGACCTCATCGGAGGAATGAAACCCGCTCCATCCGCACCACGACGCGACACAAACGAGCAAACCGACAAGCGCTGGGAGAAGAGGCCTCGCGAAGAAGTCTATGCCGCTGGACCACCCGTCTCCCATGCCCGAGGGGCACCTCGTGGAGGCGAACGAACATTGAACGACATCTTCGATGCCCAGTGCCCGTACCATAATGATATGCGTCATACTCTTTGGAACTATAGAGATTTCAAGCACTCCATTGGGAATGACCGGCCCTTCCAACCTCTACCACCTCCCCCACCACGAGGAGGACCCGGAGAACTTCGACAACCTCAGCAACAGGAAGGGGGAGGAGGCGGAGCTTTCCCGCGCGTCGATGGAGAGGTCAACGTCATCTTCAGTGGACATGGGTCGCAAGAGAACAAAAGGCAGCAAAAGCTCAACGGTCGTCAGATACTGATGGCGGCCACCAGTGCTCCCGCCCTGTATCAATGGTCCGAGCACCCGATCACCTTCACTCGAGCGGATCAATGGCTCAACTTCGATCATCCGGGCAAGTACCCGCTCCTCGTCGATCCGATGATCCGAGAAAGCAGGGTAAAAAAGGTGTTGGTGGATGGGGGAAGCAGCATCAACATCACTTTCCCCGGACACTATTAGGCTTGGGAGTTTCAGTCAAAGAGCTCCACGAGTCAGACACTCCTTTCTTCGGCATTGTGTCGACTGAAGGAGAATATCCACTCGGACACATCTACATGTCGGTCACCTTCGGAACTCTGGAAAACTACATAATCGAGTTCTTGAGGTTTGAAGTAGCAAGCTTCGATTGTGGATACAACGCCATCATCGGCAGGCCGGGATTGGCGAAATTCATGGCCATTCCGCACTATTCATACATGATATTGAAGATGCCGAGACCGCAAGGAATCATCACCGTGTGCGCTGACTTCCAAGGCGCCGCAGAATGCTTCCGAGTGGCCATTCAAGCGGCCCTCACCACCAAACCACCAACAACTTCCTCCACGCAGGCAAACTCAAAGCCTGAGGAAGATCTCGCGATACCTGCGAATGAAGCTCAAGCCGTGACCTCTATGCGGCCGACTGAGGAAATGAAGAGAATCAACCTCGGGTTCGCTGACGAACGCAAGACTGCCATCATCAGCTCTAGCCTGGATGACAAATAGGAAGGCGCGCTCATCCAGTTTCTACAAGATAACCGAGACGTATTTGCATGGCAACCTATGGATATTCCAGGAGTCCCGAGAGAACTGGCCAAGCACAAACTGAAGGTCTATCCCCAGGCGAGGCTGATCCGACAAAAGTTGCGTCGTTTCACGCCTGACAAGAGAGAAGCTATTCATGCCAAGCTAGCTCGCTTAGTCGCGGCAGGATTCATTAGAGAAGTACTGCATCCTGAGTGGTTAGCAAATCCTGTTCTTGTACTCAAAAAGAATAAAGTGGATTGGCGCATGTGCGTCGACTATACAGACCTCAACAAACACTGTCCAAAGGATCCCTTTGGACTTCCCAGAATAGATCAGGTGGTAGATTTGACTGCCAGGTGTTCTATGTTGTCTTTCCTTGATTGCTACTCTGGATATCATAAGATCAGCCTGGCAAAAGAAGACGAGGAAAAAACTGCATTCATTACCCCGTTTGGAGCTTTCTGCTGTACCTCCATGCCGTTTGGCCTCAAGAACGCTGGAGCGACTTACCAAAGAGCTATTCAAACATGCTTAGCCAATCAATGGAGCAAGCGGGTAGAAGCTTATGTTTATGATGTGGTGATTAAGACAGAAAACTCAGAAAACTTCATTGAGGATCTGCGGCTGGTCTTCAACAGCCTGAGGCGGTACCGGTGGAAGCTCAATCCAAAAAAATGTGTCTTTAGAGTGCCAGCAGGGAAGTTGCTCGGGTTCATTGTCAGCCACAGAGGAATTGAAGTTAACCCAGAGAAAATCGAGGCTATCATGAGGATGGAAGCACCACAATCATAAAAGAAAGTGTAAAGGCTTACTAGATGCATAACAGCTCTAAGCAGGTTCATATCAAGGTTAGGAGAAAAAGGCCTATCATTCTACTAATTGCTCAAGAAGGTGGACAAGTTCCAGTGGACCTCAGAAGCTCAGGAAGCTCTTGATGCACTGAAGAAGTTCTTGACCACACCACCAGTGCTAAAGCCGCCACGCCGAGCCATGCCGGATCAACCGGTAGAAGATCTGCTGTTATACATCTCCTGCACGACTCACGTGGTAAGCACCGCGTTAGTAGTCGAGCGGGCAGAGGAAGGACACGCATATCCAATATAGCATCCCGTCTATTTCATCAGTGAAGTTCTAGGACCCTCCAAAAAGAAATATCCTCAAGTTCAAAAAACTATTGTGCGCAGTACTTCTAACTGCTCGCAAGCTCCGTCACTACTTCGACGACCACAAAGTCATAGTAGTCACCGGGTTTCCAATAGGGGATATTCTTCACAACAAAGAAGCCATTGGAAGAATAGCCAAGTGGGCTTGCGAACTGGGAGCTCACGACATTGAGTTTCGGCCTCGCACTGCAATAAAGACTCAAGCACTAGTCGACTTCGTATCAGAATGGACCGAGCAGCAAGTACCAGACAACCCAGAGGCTACGGAAGTATGGCGAATGTATTTTGATGGCTCACTGAAACTGCAGGGAGCAGGCGTAGGGATCCTCTTCATTGCCCCTAGAGGTGAACAACTCAAATATGCTCTCCAGTTGTTATTCTCAGCATCAAATAATGCAGCAGAATATGAAGCTCTGATCCACGGATTGAACATCGCCATATCACTGGGCATTAAGAGGTTGATGGTATACAGAGATTCACTGGTGGTCATAAGTCAGATAAATAAAGACTAAGATTGCTCGAATGATTCCATGGGCAAGTACTGTACGGCCGTTCAAAAACTGGAAGACAAATTCGAAGGGCTGGAATTTTATCATGTGGAAAGAGATCGCAATGCAGCAGCACACACGTTGTCGAAACTAGGATCCAGTCGAGCTCAGGTGCCACCTAGAGTTTTCGTCCAAGAGGTGCCACACCCAAGCATTTCCTCAGATCAGGCAGAAGAATGCAATGCTTTGAGCCAGCTAGAGTTAGATTCTAATGACTAGAGGGGGCCTATTATCAGGTATATAAATAATGAAGAAGAACCGGATGATAAAGCCGCAGCAGAACGCCTCGCAAGACAGTCAGCCCACTACACCCTCATAGGGGACGCACTGTACAGAAGGGGTGAATTGGAGTCCTCATGAAGTGCATTTCCTCGGTTACCGGGAGACAACTGCTAGATGAGATTCACGCCGGACAGTGCGGAATACAGGCAGCATCCAGAACTATGGTCGGGAAAGTCTTCAGGTCTGGTTTCGACTAGCCGACGGCAAAGAGTGATGCAGCCGAGTTAGTCCAGCGATGTGAAGCTTGCCAATTCTTATCAAAGCAACAACATTTACCAGCACATCAACTGCAGACCATACCCATAACATGGCCATTTGCGTGCTGGGGACTGGACATGATTGGACCCTTCAAGAAAGCTCAAGGAGGCTACACTCACGTGTTGGTCTCCATTAACAAATTCACCAAATGGATAGAATACAAACCCATTGCTTCTCTAACTTCAGCCAAGACAGTGGAATTCATACAAGATATAATATTCAGGTTTGGGATACCAAATAGCATCATAACCGACCTGGGATCCAATTTCACTAGCTCTGAATTCTTTGATTTCTGCGAACAACGGAGCATCCAGATCAAATATGCGTCAGTAGCACATCCAAGAGCTAATGGTCAGGTGGAAAGAGCTAATGGAATGATACTGGAAGCACTTAGGAAAAAAGTCTTTGACAAGAATGAAAAGTTCGCAGGGAAGTGGATCAGAGAATTACCTTATGTGGTTTGGAGCCTAAGAACTCAACCCAGCCGAGCTCTACATGGAAACACCCCTTTCTTCATGGTCTATGGTTCGGAGGCAGTGCTACCTACCAACCTCAGGTTTGGGGCACTAAGGCTGGTCTTCGAATGCATAGATGAAGCAGAAACTACCAGGCTAGAAAATATTGACGTACTGGAAGAAGAGCGATTGAATACAGTAATTCAATCAGCTAGATACCAGCAGACCTTGAGGCATTATCATGATAAGACTATACGACATCGATCCTTCGTAGTGGGAGACTTGGTCCTTCGCCGAATTCTAACAGGAGAAGGACGACACAAATTATCGCCGCTATGGGAAGGGCCATTCATGGTGTCGGAGGTCACTTGGCCAGGATCATATCGGCTTACTCAAATGGATGGCACAGAAGTGGGGAATTCATGGAATATAGAGCACCTCAGGAAGTTTTACCCTTAGCGAGGGCTATCGGAGCAACGTTGTACTCTGTAATTGGAAAATATGTCATCAATAAAAGATTTCACTCTCAAAGGCATTCAAACTATTGGTTGTCCGTTGACTTCGACTTGATTAAACTTGGAATAAATGCATTTACTCAACTAAGGGTGACCACTATACCCTACTAATGGAGCAATCGGCTTAAGTCGGCAATGACTTAAGACGATGCAACATGTTCGCGCTTACTCGACTTAGGGTGACCACTATACCCTACTAACAGAGCAATCGACTTAAGTCAGCAATGACTTAAGACGGTGCAACATGCTCGCGCTTACTCGACTTAGGGTGACCACTATACCCTACTAACGAAGCAATCGACTTAAGTCGGCAATGACTTAAAACGGTGCAACATGCTCGCGCTTACTCGACTTAGGGTGACCACTATACCCTACTAACGGAGCAATTGACTTAAGTCGGCAATGACTTAAGACGGTGCAACATGCTCACGCTTACTCGACTTAGGGTGACCACTATACCCTACAAACAGAGTAATCGGCCTAAGTCGGAAATGACTTAAGACGGTGCAACATACTCACAACTACTCGTCATAGGGCGACCTCCATGCCTTACCAGCTGATCAATTGGCATAAATTAGGAAAAGACTTCAAAACCAGCATGCCGCACTTACTTCTGCAATCATTCATGACGACTGTTGAATTCTAACAACAGAAACAAAATGTTTTCAGCACCAAGAACATATTCTAGTACCCTATCCACCAAGTATCTGAGCACACTGATCACGCACACATAAGTTTGCGAATGCATTCAATATCTTCTAAATACATCACTGCTACGAAACATCTCTATTTGGTAATGTCTTTCTCAGGAGCAACTGAAGAAGAAGGGCGACTCGAGGCGTCAGGAGCAGCCTTGATGTCGGCAACTATATCATCAGGAACAACCACACCAGGTCTTCTCATTAGGATCCACCCTGCGCGAATGGTCTTGTCCATAGCCTTGTCTCGCTGAGTTTTCAGAATGGCGCAGTTGTCCTCTGCAGCTTTGGTAGCCTGTCGAGCGGCCTCTAGCTCCTGGGTAACTGACTTCTTAGAGGAACGCATGTCTTTAACGATGGAGTCCTTGCTTGACACCAGCTATCTAAGCCGCAGGACCTCATCTTAGGACACTTGTAGTTCATGACAATGATGATCCAGATCTGACATAGTAAAATGATGGCTTCTCTCCAAGATGGTTAAGGAATTGCTGGCATCACGATACAACCTGTCCAGATTGTCACGAGAAGCTGCAAGTGCTCGTCACTCCTACAAACAAGAGTCAACTCTCAAGCATCCAGTAAACAGTAAGCACAATGGAGCCAGTTAAGTAAGTTTACCTCGTGAGCCGCCCTTTCAGAGTCAAGCTGAGCATTGAGGGAAGAATTCAAAGAATGCGCATCCTTCAAAGAAGCAGACACCGAGCCAGGTCGGTCTGACCTTGGGAGTACTTCTCCTCAAGCTCGGAGTACCGTCGGGTTGAGTCGACTTGATGTTGAAGATGTTTCTCCTCAAGCTCAGAATACCGCCGGGCCATATCTGACAAAAAGCAGTCGAAGAAGGATACACGGTTGAAAACAAGTTGATCAATCAACCAAGGAAGAAAAAAAGTTACCAACTAGCACTTGACGCTTTCAAATCAGCTATCTGTTTCTGAAGCAGTAATGGATTCCACTGCGTTAGAGATAGAGCTCCTTCTGGGATAGTGGCACCATGTTATCTCAGTAGGGTGGACATCCCGTCAACCAAAGCCTGTTATTAAAGACAAATGGGTACAGAGAAAATGATTTACTAGGAGGAGCGACAGAACAAAAAGAGCTAAGTTACCTGGAGATTAGAAAAGAATGAGGATAATCCCAAGTCATGAGAAGCTGCGTTGTAGCTTAGCGAAGGAAGATCAACTGGAACAATCTGAAGAGCATTGTTGGGGACTGATTTAGCTCCACTAGCAGGTATCAGAATTCTGGCATCCGGCTCGCTGACCTCCAAGGCAACTCCCTCGCCCGAAGTTAAAGAAGCATGCATCGCTATCACTCCATCAGATCATGGTGGAGACGACCCGACGTGGACGTCCATGGAGGTGTGGGAAGGAGAGCTCACTTGGACACCCTTGGGGGCTGGGTTGCAGCTCGCGCTACCCACCAGAGTTGGATCACTACCGGCAACACCCTCGGGGGCTAGGTTGCAGCTCGCGCTACCCACTAGAGCTGGATCACTACTGACAACACCCTCGGGGCTGGGTAACCGCCACCACCACCCTTGGGGGCTGGGTTTTCTGCAACAGCCACCTCTAAGGCTGAAGGATCCTCAGTCACCTCCATGGGAGTCGGGCAATCCTGACCAACCTCTTGACACCGAAGACTGCCTTCCAAGGTCGACGATGCGCGAGATACTGCCCAGGATACCTCTAATCCCACGTCTGGAATGTCAGAGCGAACATCCATCATATCACCTTCAGTCGGTTCCGACAGCATATCTTCAGGAATGACATCCTCAAGGGCCTGATCAAAATCAGTTATGGATAGTTCTTGAAGGCTAACAAGAGTAGACAGAGCTGGAGAAGGAATATTGCTATCCCCCCTACTACCTCTGTAACGACAGCTATTCTTACGAATTAGCGGAATTTCTTCTTCCTCTTCCTCATCCTCGTTAAAAATACAAACAACAGCTGGTACACAATCACCCCCATTGGGTTCAGCTTCTGCATGGTTACACCCATTGGGGTCAGCTTCAACAAGGTCATGCCCATTGGGTTCAGCTTCTGCACGGTTACACCCATTGGGGTCAGCTTCAACTAGGTCACACCCATTGGGGTCAGCTTCTGCACGGTTACACCCATTGGGTTCAGCTTCAACAAGGTCACGCCCATTGGGTTCAGCTTCAACAAGGTTACACCCATTGGGGTTAGCTTCAACTGGTACACCACCATTGGGATCAACCTCAGTAAAGACCTCTGCCGGTACTTCTTCACAAACAGGGGTAGAAGGGTCAGCATCCTGGTCCAAGCATGACAGTCGCCGAAGCCATCTTTTCTTCTTCTTCTTCTTCTTCTTCTTCTTCTTCTTCTTCTTCTCCTCAACAGGTGCATTTGGACGGCTGACTTGGCGAGGACGCTTTGGGCGAGTACCCTTAGGCTTTCGGATGTCCACCGTTTTGTCAAGCTCTAGAATAACCGTAACAGCCATTGTTTCAGCAGGGGCCGAATCAGCATATTCTTCAGCCAACATATTGAGCACAACATCTATTTCTGCATCATCTGGACTAGCTGGCATCTCAAAATGATCTTGCCTCTCATCATTGGGTAGATCACAAAGAGAAGCAACCAGGGCCTCAATATCTTCAGGAGAGGGTCGCACTCTAAGGCCCAGACCACTATCACCAACAGGAGGATTGGACACGAAATTGAAAAAGGACTTAGGAGGTGGCAGATTCCAAGCAGAGTAGGCAACAGGAGCATCAACATTTGACACTTTGCCTCTCAGGATCATGTCTAGTCGACTCACCAGATCTTCAGCAGGAATTCTCCTATTGGTAACCCAAGTCGAGTCAGTAACACCACTGTACAAATAACCTGGGTATGCTCTGTCCTTCAAGGGCTAGATATTCTTAAAAACAAAGTCAACAACCACAGCTTCGGTGGTTAAACCTCTCCCCTTCAGTAGACAGATTTCAGCAAGCAGAACCCTAGCTTCTATTACCTCCAAGGCAGTAGGAGACTCAACCCAACTCGGAGTGTGCACATCTGGCTATCTCCCCGACCGAGGGGGAGTGACTTGCCGTGGTTTTCCACAATAAACCACTCAAGGCGCCACCCTTTAATGCTGTCCTTGAGGGGAATGTCGAGATATTCTGTTTTCCTTCTGTGGCGCATCTCTAGAATTGCACCACCCACGAGCTAGTGCTGCCCCCCAGCCATCCCAGGTCGACAGTGATACAAATACTTCCACAAACCGAAGTGAGGAAGAATTCCGAGGTAGGCCTCACACAGATGTACAAAGATAGAAACTTGCAAGATGGAATTGGGATTCAGATGGGTCAGGTTTAGATTGTAAAAGTCAAGGAGACCACGGAAGAAGGGAGAAATGGGAAGGGCAAGGCCACGGATGAGAAAAGGAACGTAAACAACTGACTCATGGGTATCTTCTGTTGGAACAGTGACCCCACGGCAAATCCGCCAGGAACAAAGCTACTTTGGAGGAAGAACTCCAACATCGACAAGGCAGAGGAGATCTAATTCTGAAACAACAGACATATGGTTACCTGCGAACGACAACTGGCTGTTGGGGTCGATGGGAGGAATGACTACCGCAACAGAATTCTGGTTCTTCCGCTTGGGCGCCATCGCGATCTCGCCGGCGGATTGAACAGAAGCGAAATTAGAGGGAAGCAGATGAGTGGCTTGAGGCGGAAATATAAAGTTAGGGCTCAGAACTCAGAGGCGTGCGTTGACGTGATATAAATGGGGTTTTCCCGGGTTGGGCACCGTTTCTAAAAAGTGCCAAGTCATCACCCGAAAAGCAAGATTTCTGACATAACTCGGCTGTTACCTCTAAAACGCCGACGTGGCCTAGCGTAACTCGGCTGTTGCCTCTAAAACGCCGACAGCATCAATCACCACTCGGCTGTTACCTCTAAAACGCCGACATGGCCTAGCGTAACTCGGCTGTTGCCTCTAAAACACCGACAGCATCAAGTACCACTCGGCTGTTACCTCTAAAGCACCGCCAATGTCTGTCCTAACTCGATAGTTACCTCTAAAACGCCGATGTGGCCCAACGTAACTCGGTTGTTACCTCTAAAACGCTGATGTCATCAAGCACCACTCGGCAGTTACTTCTAAAAAGACGCCGACGGTATCTATCATAACTCGGCCGTTTTCTCTAAGTAAATGCCGACAGAACCAAATACGACTCAGCAATTACCGTTCGTCACTCGGGCGTTATCTCTAAGAACACCAGCAGCGCTAGGCATGAAGACAAACTATCGATTGACTATAAAAGAAGAATGATGGAAAAGCGAAAGGACGCCTAGAACAAGCTGAAATTTTCTTCAATATATGGAAGAGGGAAGTTTTTCCATAAACTTAAAGACTGACTCAATATGAGTCGACCTTTCTTCCCTTTCTTACTACATTACTTCATCCTACACTACACTACATTACATTACCTTATATTACATCACTACACTACTTACACTAAGCTATACTATTAACTACTACTACATTGTTCTACTACTACTAATACTACTCCTACTACTACTACTACTACTACTACTTATCTATACTAATATTTAAACCAGTGGTGCTTTGCCACTGGCTTTGCCGCTGCCGCCCTTGCCGTTGTCGTCGCCCTTGCCGCCGCTGCCGTCGCCCTTGTCGTCGCCCTTGTCGTCACCGTCGCCGTCATTGTCGCCGTCACCTCCGTCGCCGCCATCGCCCTCGTCGTCGCCATCACCGCCGCTCTCCTCCTCGGACGAGTCGGAGGAGTTCTCCTCGTCCAAGGAGATCTCCGACTCATCCAAGCCCTCAAGACCGGAGCGCTCGACGGCCCGGATGTACGTCCACACCTCAGCGGCAATCCCCTAGGAATCGTCCGAGACATCGGACGACACCGAGGGAGAGGCATAGACCGGCAACCCCTCAGACTCGGAGGAGAACTCCTCCTCCAAGTACTCGAAGTCGATGAAGTCCTCCGAGGGAGGACTTGACTCACGCTTCTGTTTGTCGCCGGAATGGTGCGATGAACTTCCACCTTTCTTGTTCTTGCCCATGGCCGGTTGGAAGAGAAGCGAGAAGTGGAGAAATAAGCAACAAATGGCCAGGAGACGTGTGAAGACACCAACAAGGCAAGCAGTCTATTTATAGAGGCTAGAGGCAACCGCTCATCTCCTACCACAGTCACCAAACAGTCGCAAGTATTCAATAAGCAATTCAAATCGTCTAGAAATAAGTTAGGCGGCAGATGCCGTTTCACGTAACACGACACCATTTGGACTGAGGTCAACTGCATAGACGATATGATTACACCCCGTGGTCACGTCAAGTTACTACTCAAGGGCAGTTTGCTAAATGCTTAGCATACCAAGCTGTCCCTTGGTTACACCCATTGGGGAGGGGACGTCCAGAAATTTTCAATAGATTTTCCCAAGCAATCACATCCATACAGTATACGCAATGAATGTATTAAGACAGAAGAAAGATATCGATGGAGATCGGAGGAAAGCCAAATATAGCTACTAAAAGTACAAGTCTAATCAACAGAAGCATTGAAGCACAAAGTGAAATGAAGACCAGCCAAGAGCCATCTACCAAATGTCCAACCTGTCGCCGATCAAATAAATTTCGAACCCAGTAGGATATGGGCAGATCACGCTGATATTCTCTAAAGACATAAATGAAGGCAACATGCTGATCTCTAAAGCATAAGATGATGATATAATGTTGAGTTCTAAGGCACAAGACGAAGATCAACCAAAGATTTCTGAAAAGCACAAGATGAAGACCTTTGAGTGGATTATTTTTAGTAATCCACTCAAAGCTCGGGGGCTACACCCATTGGGTGCACCTCTGAAAGACAGAATGCTGATCTCTAAAGCATGGACCGACGACGAAATGCTGATTTCTAAGGCACAAGACAAAGATCAACCAACGATTTCTGAAAAGCACAAGATGAAGACCTTTGAGTGGATTATTTTCAGTAATCCACTCAAAGCTCGGGGGCTACACCCAATAGATCCTCAACCCCTACGGACAAAATGCTAATCTCTAAAGCATAAGCCGGTAATCGAGCACTGGTTTCTGAAGTATAAAGCGAAGACTGTTGGAATATCTGAAGAAGGGTAACAGAAGCTTGTTTTTACTGGGATGATTAGAGTTCAGAAACAACAATTTGGAAGGTGTGCTTTTAGAGCATCCACTACCTAAGATCAAAACCGCAAGCTAGACCTATAATCTTTGGGCCGATTATTTCAAAATCAACTCAAAGATTGGGGGCTTGTGGGGGACAGATATCCCCTAGGTCCACTAGAAGGCTAGAGGGCCTCGCGAAAGGCTTTGGGCCCATTATTTCGCAAGGCCATCCCTTCGTGGGCCAGGGGAAGAACCACTGGTAGAATGGATCGACGCAAGATTGGATAGACTCAAGCCCAGGTGGATCATTGGGTTTAAGCATTATCCCCAGTATTGATTCAATTCCCCCACGCGGCACCCTCAAAAGTCAGAACTAAACAAGGATAAGTCGGCAAGATAGTAGGAAGATAAGTTCAGTCGGTTCACTATTACTTAGGAACACATGGTTATCATACCCGCATGTAACGCCCCACGGTCGAGTATATAAGGCGTAGGGGGCACCCCATCGAAGAACAAGTCACTCATTAGCCATCTATCTCACTCTCTAGTATCCATTGTGTTAGAGAACCCCTCTATAACCCACCACATATAATATCCACACCAGGAAGTAGGGTATTATGCCTCTCTAAGCGGTCCGAACCTATATAAAACTGCCCATCATCTCTCGTGCACCTAGCACGAACCATCAAGCTACAGTCGGTAACATCATCCTACCCAAAAGCACCGCGAGGGGTAACCCCGGGTGCGTGGTCGGGTCCCAAACACCGACACCTCCGCCCCGCGCCACCGGGACGCCACATTCGCACCACGCTGTGGGCGCCACTATGGGTTGTCTAGACCCAACCGGACCCAATGTCGAGCGGTAGTGGCTCGTCCGGGTACGCAACCCTGTTGTATGCGCCGGAAGACCTGTCACTGCCCAAGCCATGACATGGCCTCATCGACGGCATCACTGGCTACCTCTACCACTGAAACCCCTACACCAACGTCACGCAGTACGAGCGGCCCATGGCTGTGCCTCTACCTCTTGTGGGTCATTGGGTTCTCGACCAGGCGTACTTCAACGATCTATTTGCGAAGCTCAATGCAATTAGCATGGCACTCTCCAGCAGCATGCCAGCGCCAGCGGCCTGGCCGTCGTCGCCGCTCTGGCACCTACTTCTTCGTGGGCGGCAATGCCTACCAGTTGTGTTGCACCCTCAGGGCTATCTTCATCACCAGCTACATGGTTGACGACACCAGGGGCAACCATACTAGGACCGGTGTACTAGCCCCTAGCACCGACCCTCGCTGTTGCTACCATGTCGATGACTACAGCACCCCCTCCTTCCCCATCTATGATGGCAACGGTGACCCTCTGAGATGGTTCAACGGCTGCCAGTAGTTCTTCTGGAGCCATCGCACTCTAGAGTCCGACAAAGCCTGGCTGGCATCGTATCACCTCACCGGCCACACACGTACGTGGTTCTGGCGGCTGGAAGACATGGCGCCCCTCTACAATGTGGTGGTTGTTCACCTCACCGGCCAGCGCACTCTGGTTCTGGAGTCATAGCAGCACCAGCGCGCCCAAGCAATGTGGTGGTTGTTCACCTCCGCGTACAAGAGACTGCAAGACATGGCGCCCCTCTACAATGCTCCGTCCAGCACTAGCCTTCATCTGCGGCGACCGAGCAACTACCACGACTACTCTCCTTCGTACAAGGGGGTCTACTGGCCTCGCCACTATCTGCTCCAGCCACACCACCCTATGTGCACTGGTGGCCGCGGGACCATGAGGGGCTACATTGCACGGGATTCACTTGTTGCAAGCAACACCAACGTTGGCCTCCACGGGCCCACCTCCAAAGGCTGTTGTGTCTTTACCTCCATGGTTCCAATTCGCACCCTCCTCTTCGCTGTGCAACGTTTCCTTGGGACACATGATGATGCTTGCAGTTGCAGTATATTTAGAATAATTAAAAGATGAGTCGAGATGTAAAAATTCATTTTTTTGGTGATTGGTTAGGTCATTACAAGTTGTTTGTTGGATGTTGCAGCTCGAGAATAAGCTACTTGTCCAAGGGAGTGTAGTGTCAAGGCCTAAGGAGGCCCACAGAGGGGCTACGGCAGCAGTAGCTATGTGCCCTCCAAGGGAGATTAGATAATGATAGTTAGAGATAAGATTAGAAGATTAGTTAAGATTATTTAGGAGATTAGTTGAGATTATCTAGGAAGGTTATCGGTTAGTAGTTGTTGAGAGTTTTTAGGAGAGTTTTAAGGAGATAAGGATGTCTAGCTAGGGGCGGCCGTCTGACATATTTATGTAATCAATGGATGAGAAATAAAGTATGCAAGAATTAGAAGGGAGAAACCCTCCTCTTGGTCGACTGTTGGCACAGGCCCTCGGCCGACGTTCCTGCCCATCGATACCCCTCTTCAATCCCTCACCGCAGTGGTAGAGGTAGGCCTATGGCCACTAGGGCCCAGGCCCTACTCTTGGACCAGCCAGCTAGGGTTAGACAAGACAGAGCACGAGCAGTGCGGCGGCGGCACGTGGCACGACGTGTAGGCGGGCAAGAGGCAAAGTAGCCATACGGACGCGACAAGTAGGCAGCTAGTGGCAGCAGGCCAAGCACGGCTTCGAGCTGTATCAACTAGGCAGCCAGTCAAGTGTGCAGGTGGCCAGGCCTTAGTAAATGGAGCTGGAGAAGTTCTTGTCAATGCACTCTATGAACAAGTCGCTCTTTCCAGCTTACCCTGTTTTTTTGCTGCTTTTAAGTCAATTTTTGTGTTAAATTACAATTATTATGTCCAAACAAAGTTTATATGTGATATTTATCTATTCATTTATGTGATTTAAAATTTTAGCTGGTATAAATCTTTTTTAGTGTAATATTCGGCCCTATACTTATAGAAATCCTGGCTCCGTCACTGCCTCACTGATCTAGCGACCATAACATCAATACTATATCCGCATTACCCTTGGAACATAGAAAACCAAATATTACTTCAGACCTAGTTTGGGTACTCTAGTATTAAGATCAATTCACATGTATTGCGGTGGATTGAAGTGTAACTTAAACTAATTTACACCGCAATCCACCTCAACATATGTGGATTGGGATCAATACTGAATACCCAAACAAAGATTCATTGTTAAGCTAGTGCTTTTTGAACTCATGTTAGTGATAGATGACAAAATTTTTCAAAGCACGTAGCAGATCCTCGTCTCAAAATATCGAAAACAACATCTTATTAGTTCATTGATTCATGAGCAAAATGCAATTTCGGTCCTTAAACTTGAGTCATTGTGTTAATCCGATCATTAACTAATAAAGTACACCTTTTAGTGGCCTAATCACTATTTGGTTTTGTGTTACATCCTGACGGGTGGAGATAGAGGCGGTGCCCCTCCTCGATCTCCTCGCCTCCGCCAACCGCCTCTCACCACTACCGGAATTTGGCTCTTTATCGAGTACCAACTATTCATACAAAACTATGTTTTAATTTTAAAATTTGAATTTTTTAAACTACCTCGGATGGAAAAATTACCAAAATAAAAGTTGTAGGTATTGAAATGTAATGAAACTTTGTAATCATCTTATCATTGAAAAATTCGTTTGAAGTTTTTAAATTTGAAATTCAAATTTTGTAAACGGCCTCGAATGTAGAAACTATTAAAATAGAACTTGTAGATCTTGAAAAGTTATACAACTTTATAGTTGGTCACATTTTCAAATAAATTCATTTAGTGCCTAAATAATCAAATTACTCTCGATTTGTTATAGTACATGAGGAATGAAAACATAATATAGACATAATTGATGTAGTAGTGTAGTGGTAGAGAAGGATATGCGCGAGAGAGAGTTTGCGAGTTTGAATCTCACCGTTCACAAAACATGTAAATTTGATTTCAAAATAATAATGAAAAATGATAGGACCATGTGTATGGTAATAGGTAGTGGTGGCAGAGTTGTTACTATAATTTCGACACTCGGCAAAAACTAAGAAAAAAAATACCCGGTAAAGAACCCTTTGCCGATAAAATATTTATCGAGTATTATTTGCCGAGTGTAAAATGACCTTTACCAAATGTCTTAGACACTCGGCAAAGAACGCGATTCCGGTAGTGCACTATTTCTGTCGTGCTTCTCCGTGTTCAGAGTTGTTTTTGGAGTTTGTTCCCAACATAAGATCCTACGTATCTCACTATAGACTTGTGCATAATCTAAATCAATCCAGAAGTGTCCCAAAATTTCATCCTCTTTGAAAAGGAGCTACCTCAAATGCATGTTACCGCTGTATTTGCAATTGCCCAAGTATGGTGGAAAGCTATATCGGCAACCGATCAGGGCCGATTCTAATATTTTATGGGCCGTGACGAAAGCTAATTTGGAGGCTCCTCTCACCTCTCTATAATAAATATTTATATATAAAGTTTTATAAAAACATGATTGTTCACCAAAATAATTTTTAATAATTTTAGCTTTTTTAAAAAAGATCGGAAAATAGAGCAATCACAAGGATTCAACAAGCAATAGAATATTAGTAAAACAATACACCTCTACGATATTCTAAAAATTCATGTAGCAGACAATCCTGTAATCGAAAATCTCTTATCTTGACCTTTTACTCACTTGGTGCTAATGTAAAATAAGAGTTTTGATAAAAATTCTGATTTTAAATCCTATATATATAATATATTAATGATCAATTATTAGTTCGTGAGACTCAAAAATACACACATATAATATATAATATAAGAACTAGTACACTATACACTACGACTACAGTCATCTAACGAACACACACTCAACATACGTAGTGTTGCGTTAGGAGTCTACGACGATTTGTTCCAATCTTTCTTGCCTCATTTCTTGACGCATTTCCAGTCATTCCTGACATATTTCCTGGCGTTCTTGCCTCATCTGATTTTGCATTTCTTGCATCATGTTGGCCATTTGCTGTAGTATCTGCATCTGAGCGGCAACCACTGGATCGATTCTAGCCGGTGGAGGATTTGGAGGATTCATTTATGTTTGCTGTTGTCTGATAATCCTCCTGTTGTGGGGGTTGGCTGGTAGATCGATTCCTCCTCCCCTCCTGGTATTAACCATCTCGATTAGAGACATATGGTAAGACAGTTTTGCAAGGGGAAATAATTTAGCAAGCAGAACAGATAGGTTAGCAGCTGGTCATAAACTGAAGGTTCTTTGGTAGGGCTTTGATTTGTCGTTTTATGGCAATATTAGGATAACTAGGCGTATAAGGTGAATGTCCAAAGGTAAGATAGAATCTATCAAGATGAGATAGATATATCATACTAGCTGTATTCTAATGGAGAGATAATATAGGTTGTCTAACTATTTTATAAACATCTCTTTTTTGTCTATGTATATGCAGATGCAATTGTGGACATTACTCCACAACTCATCATACTCAATCAAAGATCCAAATCAGATAAGTATCATAAGAACAAACATTCAAGTATATAGATACTTATAAAAATAGTTTTGTTTTTGTTCCTAAGATTAGGTCTCCTATTCCTAAAAGTCACTTTAGGTACAAGATTTCAAAGTGTGAAATCCACTTTTGTCTTTAGGAGTGAAAAGGTAAGGATAATCAGAGTAAACTAGCAGTGGATGAGAAAATATTAAGGAAAGTTTAGAAAGGATCAGAGTAGCAAAGGTAAGTAGGTAAGGATTATCCAGTTCTATCTAGGTTTCGTCCTACAATCAACATCCCTCTGATACCACTTCTGTCACACCCGGATTTTGGGGGCACCAAGACCCGGGCACGAGATAATCACCAAGTGTGCTTGGACTAAGTCTTACACATATGATGACTCATGGTACAGAAACGAATGTCATATCTTTACTATATAATAGGAGTTCTATACAAAATAAATAAATAATTACATCATATGGAGACAACGATCCAGCAACCCAAAATTAACTGGGAGACGACGGCCTATACCTCTCACGAACTCATCACAGCATCCTCCATGTGCCTCATCCCGCGGTACCTGTTCTTGACCTATGGGGGTGTGAGACAGCAAGGGTGAGCTCACATATGTTCATCGCTCAACAAGTTGTGGGGAATAATGTGTATGAACTCACCAAAGGTAGGAGCTCATGGTTAAAGCTGGGCATTGCTTTTAATGTTGGTCAAAATTTTATTAGCAGTTACTAAGTATAAGTAGATACCAACCCAAATAAGTAGAAGATCAAAATTGGTAACAACACCCGCGATGTAATACATATGACAATTTAAATTTAGTTCCATAAATTACTCATGTGAGGGTCCGAGCTGCTCATGACCGTGAGCACAGCTGATATACCAGTTTTACACTCTGCAGAGGTTGCTCATCTTTACCCACAAGTAGGGGTGGATATCGAGCCAGCTCGGCTCGTTATGGCTCGGCTCGTTATAGCTCGTTACTGTAACGAGCCAGCTCGGCTCGGCTCGTTATACTAACGAGCTAAACAGGTGGCTCGGCTCGTTAGGAAGCTCGAGCCAGCTCGTTAGGCTCGCATGCCACACAACTAAACACAAAGATCTATGTACATATATATATATATATATATATATATATATATAACTAAAAAAATCATATTTTAAGTGTTTAACACTACAAGCCCAAAACCTTTATAATATTATTATCATATCATCGTCCTAGCACTTCTAACTTTTAATATTAAATTAAATAACCAAATATGTATTGACTTACAAATTTATAAACTCTTATTATAATGAGATAGCAACAAGCATCATTATAAAGCAATTCGTCATCCATTCCACAAACATGTAACATTTCATTGCACAACACTAACATCATATGCTGCTAGAGTTCACAAAACCATAACCAATAATGAAATATTAAATATTCAATGTAGGTATGTAGCCTTGCAATAATGCAAATATTTAAGCACTAGGCACATCCACATATGTCCATATCACAGATCGTAACTACAAGAAAACAAGACTATGAGAGATGAGATGACACCAACGACTAGACAAACTTATGTTGTGGCTTAGCTCGTTTGGCTCGCGAGATAGTTCATGAGCTAACCCAAGCTGGCTTATTAGAGAACTGAGCTAGAATGCTAGCTTGGCTCGCCACAATATTAAAACGAGCCGAGTCAAGCCGAGCTACTAACGAGCCGAGTCGAGCGAGTTATCGAGCCACAAGTATTTCGTCTTGCCCTACCCACAAGTCATGTTACCCATCTGCCAAGGGATCACGACTCCCATACATCTCTACCAAGGAAGCGAGGCAGGGTAACACTACGAGGCCTTTACAAAGTTCCACTAGCTTCAGAAAACCTGCTACAGTTCTAGGAAGCTCCAATGCAGGGACCCGTCGCCTGACCGCCATCGCAGCAAAATCAACCCAAGGGCCTCCCTACACTGACCACTCCCCTACTACTAAAAGGGAAATGTGCCCTTGGGCCATTTCTATAATTGTTTTGGTGAATAGATGCGCAATACACTATTTTGAACTCTTATGTGCTAAATAAGCAAGAAGTGCAAATCAAAGGACAAGGTATGTTTCTAGACTTAGTGAATTATTTTTTAGTACTAACATGTTTATCTAAGTGCTAGAAACAGTGCCAAGTAAAGAAGAAAGTCATTGGAAAAGAGTTGGCTGTGTACAGCCAACACCAGCTCGGGCCTGGCTCACCAGACTGTCCAATAGAGCACCGGACAGTGTTTGGTGCCCTAGGCTAGCCGATGGTGAACCGGCTACTCTCAGGAAACGGCGGAGTGATGCAGCTATAAATCACCGGACTGTCTGGTGGTGCACCGGAATGTCCGGTGAGTCGTCAGCGACGAACTCGTCGCTCTCGGGAAAAGAAAAAGGCGACGTGGCTATAATTCACCGGACTATCCGGTGGTGCACTGGACTATACGGTGAGTCAACGGCGCCTGCGGCCAATGGTCATCCGTGCGGTCAACGCGCGACACGTGGCCCGCTCCAACGGTCGGTTGGGCACACCGGACTGTCCGGTGTGCACCAGACAGCGTTTAGTGCGCCAACTGTCCGGAGGACCAACGGTTGGCTATGCTCGGTATGGAAGGAAATCGAGCACCGGACTGCTACAGTGGTTGTCCGGTGGTGCACCGGACTGTTCGGTGCACCACTCGACAGAAGGCAGCAATTGTCTTCCATGTTGATCTCCAACAGCTCCTAGCTGCCTTGGGGCTACAAAAGGGACCCCTAGGCACATGGAGCAGTACACCAAGCCTTCTCTAAGCATTCTAAGACTCCCAGACTCTGCCTCAACGCATTTGATCGACTGTGTTAGTGATTTGAGCTCTGTTTGAGTTGCGAACTCTCTGTGCAGTGTTTCGAGCTCAAGTCATGGCTTGTGTGCGTGGGTGTGCTGCGAATTTGGGTCTTGCGTGTGTTGCTCTCCCATCCTTACTCTGTGCTTTCTTTGTGATCAATATTTTAAGGGCGAGAGGCTCCAACTTGTGGAGATTCCTCGCAAACGGGAAGGATACTCTAAAAGGAAAAGACCATGGTATTCAAGTTGATCATTGGATCACTTGAAAGGGGTTGAGTGCAACCCTCGTCCATTGGGACGCCACAACGTGGAAGTAGGCAAGTGTTACTTGGCCGAACCACGGGATAAACATCACGTGTCTCTTGTGTTGCTTTCCTGTGATTGTTTTGTCTGCAGGAGCTCGCTCTATAGCAACTTGGTTAAATCACACTAACACTTTCATAATCAAGTTTGTGGCTATTTAGTGTTTGATTTTACAGGATCACCTATTCACCTCCCCTCTAAGTGCTCTCAAGTCTCAACTGCCCTTGCCCCTTTCGGGTAAGGTAGTCCTTCACTAGCTTTCCTAATTAGTCAGCCAAGGGCGTCCCATACCACCCTTGTGGTAGCACTGTTTTCCCGGGTGGTTGCTCCATGTTCCAATTAACATAATGATCTTATCATGAATAGTAAATAACAAACTGATAATAAAAGTATGATCATGAATAATGTGTATCTCCATACCTAAAACCACATAAAGCAATAATAGGTACTACCCAAAAATTGAGTGGCAAACAAGGTATAAGGATAGTCAAACAAGGGTAACCTAATACGTCCCATCAAAATTAACCTATGCAGATCATTATGATTAATAAGAATATTATTGGGTAAAAAGAAGTGATCAAGGGCACAACTTGCCTGGGTCTTGAGATTCTAGGTACCAGGATGATCTTTAGATGACTCGTAATACAAACAAACAGAGTATAGGCAAAATTAACATCACATCAAACATAAGAACAAACTGTATAAGAATATTCTACGCGCCGTAACGAGATCGTGGGCTCAAGAATCACTAAATTCGGAGTTACAGTTATCGAGTTATGATTTTCTGAAGTTATTAAGTGATTGGTACGGAATAAATTAAGTGGACATATTTAACCTATGTTTCATGTATAAACAGAGTTACTAGGTGATAAACAATATTAAAACAAAATTAATGCCACTAGAATGGGTCAATTTGGAGTTAAAATGGATTTTCTATGAATTAAACAAGTTCCTGGGTTTATTTTTGTACCAAAAACCTATTTTCTTATTTAATTCAGAGTATTCCTAATAATTCTGGACTCGTACATAATTTTCTAAGAGGTCAGGGGACCGACTGTTAAAAACAGGACTCAATTGTTTTATTCTTATAATACTATGGATGGCGGGTTAGTTATGGGATTTTGCGGGGGCTCATATGTAAAAATCGCTCGGCGAAGGGGTATCAAGCTTTTCTGACCGCGCGACCATAAATCGACGGCCCAGATTAAATCCCATCGAAGCGGTACTCTCTATTCTAATTGGAGCCACTCGATCAAACATCAATGACTCAGATTTTATTAAAGCGCGGTCTGACCCACACCATCTCATCTGGTTACAACGGCTCAGATCATCTCAACCGAAGAGGCATCACGGTCCAATCATGACCGCCCACTTGTGATCTAAAGGCCAGAGCTCCCTCCTCCCCATTCTATCTTCACTCCAGCAACTTAGACGACATCAGCCAAAGGTCTACGGCGGCGCCATTACCGAACCACCCCACACCAGGATTCCGTACCCAAAGCTCCAAACAAAAGACGCTACACGAAGTGGAGGAGAAGGCAGACTCAGTGGAGTGCATCTTACCGGCGAATCATAACACTAAATCACCGACCCACGATGGAGCGTGGCCCCATGGTGATTACAAGTCCAGCGAGCGTTTAACAACTGTTTGGTCATCGATCCCGCATGCCAGCGCCATGGATGGCTTCCCAATGGCTCGGTGCAAGACGCAGACCCGATCCTAGGTTCTGGGCGACCACGGGGGAAGAGGATTCGCGGCGACACGGGGCATCTCGATGCTAGGTCGTGTTTTTTCCTCAATCTCTCTCTCTCCAGTGGTTGACGGCGAGACGATGGCGCAACCTAGCTTTATAGTCTCGAGAAAGCGGCGCCATGGCATGCCCCAACAACCCCCTGAGCTGGGCGAGTCCGCACCCAGGGCATCTACAAGCGCAGATCTTAGATGTGTTCGTTGCGTCGGAGGGGACGAGTCCGACAGGGAGGTCCAACGTGCCAGCGAAACGAAAGACGTGCGCGGGACGGGGCGAATCCGACTCGGGTGGTCCTACTGTTAGTGGAACTAAGTAATCCCACGGTATGAGCGCGAGTGCAGTAGACGCAGAGTAGTGGGCCCCGATTGGCGGTGATTGGGGACACGAGTGGCTGCAAAGTGGGGTCGGCCGGTCAGCGGCACCAGGTGAGGGTTGCACGTCGAGCACGTAGTTGGGCCGCGGGAAAAAGAAACCAGGCTACGCGGTGGAGAGGAGGAAAAAGGAGAAGATGGACCAGGGCAAGAATTTGGCCCAAACCGAGGTTGCTCCCAATTTCCTTTTCATTTTATTTTCTATTCCCCTTTCTCCTATTTTTAGATTCCAAACTAAATTTAAATTCATGTTTGAACTTTGAATTCACAATTCTCACCTGAATAATACTTTTACTTCTTGTAATTTATTTATTATTTATTCTTGTTTCCATTATTTAATTCTAGCAATGACTTTGATACAATTTCCTTTCTTTTTTCTTATTTGCCTTCTATTTACAAATTCTACTTTTCAAACATAACTTGTCTCAAAAAATTGAGTACAATTACAACAATACAAGACCTCCAGCATGGTATGCATATTTCTATATTTATTTATTTTGTTATTTGGCTAACTTACTTCCTTTTAATTGAACATTCAAAAGCATGAGAAATCCAAAAAGGTTTCAAAAATTCCTAAAGTACAATCTTAAATTCATTCATTTATTTATTTCATTATTATTATTATATTTTTTCTTCTACAAATTGTGGTCTTTACCGTGTGCATGACATGTACAGAGAATTTATCGTAAACAATTATGTTAAGGTTTGGTTCACGAAATATAACGTAAATATTAACGATAATGATCCACACTCAATTATCAATGGTAATAAGTTTGGATAGAACAATATCAATTTCTAGTGTGGTATCTAATTATGGTTGAACTTAACCAAACATGATTTAACATTATCGATTATTATTCACGTCACAAATATGTGAACCAAAGAACACATATATTTTTGTCTAGAGATTTTTTTAGAAATTTCCTCCCGCTATAAAAACATAATTATTAGAATAAATTTGATTGCATTTAAAAGTACATACATGTAAATCTTTCATTTTGAAGATACGTAGAACATATAAATTTGTTTAAAAATCATAAATTTGAAGAAAATTAAGAATATATCTTAGAAGATATATACATCCAAAGGTACGACTCTTCCTTCCCAAAATATAGTTTTTAGCCTATTTTTCTATCCACATTCATTCATTCATGAATATAGACATACATGGAAACCATATTCATATGTTTCTTAATGTGTAAATGATTAATCTAAAACGAATTATGTTTTGTGACAGAGAGATTATCTAAGACTATAGAAAAAGGTAAATATGAAAAGTTTTTACGAGCATAGGTATAGTAAGTACAGAGATCAAGTTCTGAGCTAGTTAGAGTTGGCATCTCAGAAGCTCCTAGATAAGAACCTTACTTTATTACGATTTATAGTTGGGTTGGATTCAATAACGTTTTGTGGGCGTAAGTGTAACACCCGGTTTTAAGGGACAAAGCCGGGTGCATCTCATACATGCGCCAAAGAAGACAACATATATAATCACAGAGTGTATAGAGATAAATGTCACAATAATCAGAGTACTTATTACATAGCGGAAGACTTACAAAAATAAAAGATAAATATAACAGGATCTAAAATCTATCCTTGGCGCCAGAAAGTCAACTGGGAGACGCCACCTAGACCGAATTGAACTCCTCGATATGGCTCCTCTTGAACCACCTGTTCTTCTCCTGTGGGGGGGTGTGAGACAGCAAGGGTGAGCTCACACATGTTCATCGCTTAACAAGTTGTGGGGAATAATGTGGCATGAACTCACCAAAGGTGGGAGCTCATGAAGTGTAAGGCTTATCAAAGAAAATGGTTAAAGCTGAGCATTGCTTTTAATGTTGGTCAAACTTTTATTAGCAATTACTAGATGTAAGTAAATACCAAACCTTAATAAAAGTAATAGAACAAAATTAATAAATAATCCCATGCAAATGCAAATGACAAATTGAATTTAGGTTCCATAGATTAATCATGTGAGGGTCCGAGCCGCTCATGACCGTGAGCACGGCTAGTATACTAGTTTTACACTCTGCAGAGGTTGCACATCTTTACCCACAAGTCGTGTTACCCATCTGCCAAGGGGTCATGAATCCCATACACCTCTACCAAGGAAGTGAGGCAGGGTAACACTACGAGGCCTTTACAAAGTTCCACTAGCTTCAGAAATCCCGCTACAGTTTATAGGAAGCTCCAGTGCAGGAATCCCTCGCCTGACCGCCATCGCAGCTAAATCAACCCAAGGACCTCCCTACACTGACCACTCCCCTACTGCCCTTGCCCCTTTCGGGTAAGAAAGACCTCCACTAGCTTTCCTAGTTAATCAGCCAAGGGCGTCCCATTAAACCCTTGTGGTAGCACTGTTTTCCCGGGTGGTCGCTCCATGTTCCAATTAATATAATGATCTTATCTTGAACATAAATAACATAACAGAATAATTGGAACATGGATGTAATGAAATATTAATCCCAAAACCATATAGAGCAATAGCATAACTACCCAAGTGATTCAGGGATAAACAAGGTAAAAGGATAAACAATCTAGGATGACCTATTGGGTCCCATCAAAATTAAACCTATGCATTGATAAATGATAATAAAGAATATTATTGGGTAACAAAAGTGGATCAAGGGCACAACTTGCCTGGCACTTGAGATTCCAGTTACTAGGATGATTCTCCAGATCCTCGTGATCTCACTGCTAGTCGTAGCAATACAAACAAACATGGTATAGATAAAATTAACATCACACCAAACATAAGTACAAATTGAATAATAATGATCTACGTGAAGCTACGAGATCGTGGGAACGAGAACCACTAAAATCGGACTTACGGTTAAGGAGTTATGATTTTATGAAAGATCTGTGTGATTAAAATATTAAAATATATTATAAATTGGTTAATATAATTCATAAGAGTGGTTATTCTCTAAATATCTATCTCCTCTTTAATCTAAATTATAAATTGACCTTAGACCGTATTCTAGTAGATTATAATAATAAGTAGATTAACAAGACTAACTCACATAAATTAAATAAAGACCTAATTAGAAAAGAATGAGACATAGTATAATAAATGTTGTTACTGCATAGCAAATACTTGTACGAGACTAACGCAACTTGAATGGATCAAATCGGAGTTAAAACGGAGGAGTTATGGATTTACTAAGGTTTTATGTATTTGATATAAGATTAATTAGGAAATAAATTTTAATGTGACTTTTATGTCAAAAACAGAGGTACTATGTGATAAACAATAATATTATAGAATTATAGAAATTGGAATGAACCGATTTGGACATTATATGAATTTTCTATGAATTAAACAATTCTTTGTATTTGTTTTTATACTCAAAATCCATTTTCTATATTAATTTCTGAATTTACTAAGGATCCTGGACTGGGTGCAATATTACCGAGAAGTTCGAGGACTAAAACAGAAACATTCCTAAGACTGAGGCTACTCCTGCAGGACTGCGGGTTTATTTCAATTAAGCACAGGGACTCTTTAGCAAATGTGACGTAGCGAAGGGGTATCGGCAACTGTGGGCCGCCCGATCATCTATGGACGGCTAGGATTAGGTTTCTTCTACAAACAAACCGGTACGCACCAGTCCTAATCTCGGCCATGCGATGGAGATCCAACGACTGAGATTTTATTAAGCGTGATGTGATCCAGTTCGCCTAAATACGATCCAACGGCTCCCGCCACTTCTATTCTTATCCGTTTATTACGTGATCAACGACCACGGGCCCGTCTTCTACCCTTATACAGACCCGAGTGGTGCGTTTCCCAGGGACGGTGGCGCCCTCACCAGAATAGCACGGCACGGCCATGGCACTGCAAAATTCGATCCTAATAGGGCGATGGCGGAAGACGGTCATGAACAAGGGCTTGGATAAGTTTTCACCTTGGGTCAGGCGACAGGAGTGTCCGGTCTACGCGACTCAGCGGCTTCCTGGCGGGCGTCTCACCGGCGAGCGATTCGTCGCCCCCCCGGTCATGCCACACGTGAGGTGGCCACAGGCACCATCAGGCAAAAACGGCGAAGCTCCCAGGCCAGCAGTTGGGTCAAGACCGACGATGCAGCCCGAAGCTGGCCACGATGGAGTGCAGTTCCGTGGCCGTTGTTGGCGCTGGTGAGAAATTGAGGCAGCACCTAAGGCTTCTTCCACCCGAAAATGCCTCAATGATCTCCGTTGTGCCCCGAGGAAGCCTACACACCCAACCTTGCGCCCCGAATGATGACGGAACACGATCTCCACGGTGGCGGCGACAATTCTCTGCCCAAGGAGACAGCGCACAGATGTTTGGTGGAACGCCAAGCACATGGACAGAGTGAGGCGAGAGATGGACGGGGTGAGTAGATGTAGCGCGGCCGATGCCCATGACTGGGGAACGAACCCGGGGTTCCATTTTATGATCTTGCCCATGGTCAGAGGAGAGATACGGTCTGCTCCACGTTCCGCAGCGTGCGGCGACGAAAACGCGTGGTTCCGTTGCGCCGTTGAAGAAACAGCTGACATACGGGGGCCACCTGCCAGGGCTACGCATGCGCAATGTGAAGCCTGGCGGCTAGGGTTTGCCGCGCCGCAGTGGAGTTTGGCTGCGCGAGCGGAGGGAGCGTGGGCTGGCGGGGTGAATCAGAAGATGGGCCGAACGGAGAGAAATAGAGGCCCACGAGGCTGTTAGTTGGTTCCCCTTTTTTATTATTTTTTTCTGTTTTCTATTTTAATTTGCAAGTTTCAAATTGAAATCAAATTTGAGGTTCCAACTTCAAATATGTTCAATCAAAAAGTACTGTAGCATGAGTACAAAATATAATTTATTTAATAGTTAATTAATTATCCTCTTTAAACAACCATTTTTTAACTATGTATTCCATCCATACTAAAATAGAAAATGGGTATTTTAGAAAATAATTCCTAGTGTATCATTTTCTTTAGAGGTCACTTATAATTATATATATTCAACAAAGGAATATCTAGAATATAGGTATATTTTTATTAGACATTCATTAAAAAAACCACATTTGTTTTGGAAGATGTAACTTCAAGAATAAGCATTTTTTTGTATGAGGTATTTTATTTGGGCTAGTTGTGTGAAATCTCTTATCAAGATATATTTTAACCTATTAGTTTAAAGTATTTTTACTTTCTTCATATATTTATTTTATTATATTAATATATTTTTTTGGTACCAATTTTGGGCATCACAGTAAGTCACAGGTTCTCATTCTTAACATTTGTTGACAAACAATGTTCCGCATAGAACAAATAGTGGGCTCAATTTTATCAGAAAGCGGGCTCATTATAGGCCCAGGTCTCTCTTTTCCATGGGGCTGAACATGCGATGCCACACTAGCTTGCTTCGCGAATAACATGTTTCATATAGCTTCTCTCGGAAACATTTCCCTCAAAATCTATATGAAACATGTTTCATATAGTTTCATATATCAAATACATTATGTTCTTCCTCAATACATCCTTCAACTCTAGCCTTATTGCCCACCATTGCTCTAAGCTTCTTTAATGCTCTTTCTATAAGAAACATCCACCTGTACTGAACAGGACCACTGACCTTAGCCTCATATAGAAGATGTATAAAGAGATGCTGCATAGGATTGAAGAAACCCGGTGGGAATATTTTTTCCAATTTGCACAAAAGCACCTGTGCCTCTTTCTCTAGTTGTTTCATCACATCTCTTCTGATTTCTTTAGCACACAGCTGTCTGTAGAAATAACTAACTTCAACTAACGTTTTCCTCACAGCATCGGAAATGTACCCACGAAACATTACATGCATGAGCCTTTCCATAATTATGTGGAAGTCATGGCTCTTCAGTCCGTTCATCTTCATTATCTTTAAATTCATAGATCTTCTAAACCAGCAGCATAACCATCGAGGAATTTCAGATCCTTCCACTTCATCACTTCTTTTCGTTGCTTAGGTTTTAGACAATAGTCAGCTTTTGGTTTGCCTCTGTTTTCTCTAAGCACTTAGGTTGGACGATCACATATCACGGCTAAGTCCATGTGTGCCTTGTCATTGTCTTTTGTTTTATCTAGGAAATCCATGCATGTATTTATGAGGGCTTGGCAAAAGTCACTCTCTTGATGCATGATGTCGATGTTGTGCATCAAAATCAATGACTTAGCATAAGGAAGCTCCCACATGCAACATATGTGAGTCCTGTTATGCTCCTCACCAAAACTTTGATACCTTTTCCCACTCTCGTCTAGGACAAGTTTCCTATGCTCTTCTGTAATTTCTATCCCTCTACGTTGCTTGTGCGGTCCCTTCGTGACGATGATGCCCTTCCTAAACTCTTTTATCTGCCTTCTGAAGGGGTGATTGAAGAGTAGAAAACATCTATGGCAATCAAAGTAACATATCTTGTCACCAGCACTAAGACGAAAACAATCTGTATCTTTAGCAAAATAAGGACACGTCAATCTACCATGCACGCTCCATCCAGAAAAAATACCATACGCCATAAAATCATGAACCGAGAACACATACGCAACACGGAGATTGAATTTCTGCTCCATGAAGTAGTCATAGGCTTCCACTCCTTTCCATAGCTTTTTAACTCTTCAATCAGTGGTTGAAGCATCACATTGAGGCATACGGCAGGATGCTCAGGTCCAGGTATAACAAGACATAGGTGAAAGTAGCCTAGAGGGGGGGGGGGGTGAATAGGCTACACCTAAAATTTTTCACTAAAAACTTTGAGATAATGTTAAATTCAAGTTGAACTGGTGCAAACTGGTTCAACTGATTTTATTTACAGCTGAACAAGTTTGAACCTGTTCAATTTAGATTAGATAAATAGATAAACAAGTGTGACAAAGTAATGAGAGATTTTTGATTAAGACTTGCCCTAGAGAAAACCCACTCAAGTAGGTGACAAATCGGTGTGAATTGGTTTCACATGATTTGCACACAATATAATCGAATATGAACTAACCAACAATTTAAAACACTTATCAAGAACACAAAAGAACACACGATTTAGCTCGAGGTTTGGCAACCACCACAAAGGTGTCCTACTCCTCGTTGAGGAGCCCACAAAGGGCCGGGTCTTTTCCAACCCTAATCCTCCACAAGGCGACCACCAAGGTCAAGGCAATCTCTTCTCAAATTAGCTCAGCAAGCGCATGATACTAACTTCTTGGGGTCGTCCACAAATTTGGAGACTCCCAAGCAACCTATATCCGTCAAGGAACTCAAGGTTCCAAGAGTAACAAATCCGCACAAGTTTCAAGTTTGCGATGAGCTCGAGAGATGAAGAGAAAATGGGAGAATCAAGATGAAATCAACAGCGAGTTAGATCGACTTCACCTCACACCAAGGGTCCTTCAAACGACTGAAGGAGATGCGATTTCGGGTGAGAGGTGAAATGAATGCTCTTGTTTGAAGGTTAGTCAGCCAAGAATTCGTGGAAAGGGCAGAAGTGAATGAAGAGAGAGAGTGTGAGGGGTATATAAAGTGAAAGTGCATTCATCCCTTTTGTGAGTTTTGGTGATTTGGATAGCAACACATTTAAAGGTCTAACAAGTTTGCTAAGTGTTGAACAGGAAATTATGTATGATGAACATACTTGAATAGTGTATAATGATCAGTGAACAAAGATTCAACACAAGGTTAAATAACCAGTGAGACAATGTAAATGGATATAATATGATCTTTATATTGGTCTGAATATATGGACAAGACCTGAGAAATCACTACATACATATGATCATAATAGATGATGAAGTGATTAAGAGGATTGGTCAAGCCAAAGTTAATAAGATATGAGGAATCATGAATTGGCTTGACCATATTACTATCAGTCCATATATGCTTCTATGAGAATCAAACTAGAGCTTGATTGATCTTAACAATTATATCTAGAAGACATTCAAGCAAGGTTCACAATATTGAAGAAATGACCCTCTCAATGGATGCTCAATAGGATGTGGCTCAACAATGGCTTGATAGGGTGAAGATAGCAAGGAAAGGGCATCGAGAAACTAAGCGAAGGTGAAGGCCAAGCGATGGCTTGTAGACCGAGGTACCATGGCTAAGGTGAAGAAGAGAGTACTTGCACTAATCGATGAACTAATCAGCTATGAAGAGTTATAACATGTTGATGCATCAGTAAGGTGACTTGAAACCATGATTTGAACTCATATATGGTGATATGGTACAAGTCATAGGGTTTGATTTGTGTTTGCTTCAAAAGGTGAGACAAAGATGTTTGTGATCCTTATGAAGCAACGCCATGGAGGAATCACACATGAGACACCAATGACTCAAGGAGTTTACTTAATTAATTTTATTTAATTTGAGTATAGGAATCATCGTACTATAAAGGGGGATCCAAAAAGAAGGTTGGCGTTTGCCAAAGCTCAAACCTCTATATTCAAAAGCTATTTTTGAAAAACAAAAATCTCTTTAACATTCTATGGTAGACCATGGTTAGGTTTGAGAAACCTAGAGTGTTCTTGTTGAAAAGCAGCTGAACTTCTTCAACTGCAGCTGAGCTTTTCAGCTGAGCTGAACTTCAGCTGAATTGAGCTTCTTCAGCTGCAGCTGAGCTGAACTTCAACTGTGTTGAGCTTTCTCAACTCCAGCTGAACTTCAACTTCAACTAGGGTCCAGGCAAGTTCAACCGGGGTCCAGAGAAGTTCAACCGGGGTCCAGGAAAAGTTCAGCCGAGGTTTTTTCCCCAGACCTCACTGGTCAAAACCGGTTGAACCGGTCCTAGGGGAGGTTTAACCGGTGTCAGGGTCACCTGACCGGTCTGACCTCCTGACTGGCAGACTAACTGCCAGTCTGACCCCCAAGCGGTTGAACCGGCCCTAGCGGCGGTTCAACCAGTGTCAGGACCTACTTTTGCAGTCTGACCTGCAGTCTGCCAGTTTGACTGGTAGACTGACTGTCAGCCTGCCCCAGGCGGTTGAATCGGTCCTAGGGGTGGTTCAACGGGTCCTCCACAGCCAAAATCAGTCCAACGGCTAGTTTTGAAGCCCCACCTATATATACTCACTCCTACCTCTCTCCCCACACAAGAGCACGATTTGAACTCCATTTCCAACTTGAGAAACACCTCCCACTCTCTCTCACACATCTCTTGCCTCTCCCATTTCAAATCTTTGGAGAGAAATCTTTGAGTGAGCTTGAGAGCTGCGGTTTTTGTGCTTCATCTCTAAATCTCTCTCGCTCTTCTTCATTCGAGCTTTGGTACTACATCAAGTTCTTTGTGGACTCATTACTCTTGGAGCTTCTAGCCCCTAGACGACTAGGTGTGTCTTGTGAGTCTCCAAATCTTGTGGAAGACCACAAGAAAGTTTGTATTACCCGCTTGTTTGAGCAAATATTAGTGCGTGGGCTTGACCTTTGTGGTCGGCAAAGGGAGGATTAGGGTTGAAAGAGACCCGGCTCTTTGTGGGCGCCTCAACGAGGAAGTAGGGCACCTTGGTGGTGTGACCGAACCTCGAGATAAATCTTGTGTCTCTTGTGTTCTTGCTCATTGTGTTTGTTTGTGTTTTTCGTTCTCTCACCATTCTGTGAAAGATTTGTTTATGTCTTTTTGGTGTGTGGATTTTGAGAAGTGCCCTTCTCAGATCTACTACTTTGAACCCTGTGGATCATTTAGAACATCTCATTTCCAAAGTTAACTGGGTGAATTTCGAGATCAATTCAGTTTTACCCAGTTTGCTTTTAGTTTTTGTTGAAAAAGTATTAACTTGCCGATTCACCCCCCTCTAGGCAACTTTCAATTGGTATCAGAGCCTAATCCTCGTTCTAACGCTTAACCGCGTGAGGAAAAGATCATGTCGGGGGGACTAAGAAACGAAAGTGCTTCTAAGCTTGAAAAAGTTGAGGTCGTCTCGACTTCATCTTTTGGTGCAGATGTTGATCCTAAGGCAATAGATCTTGCCATGAGAATCGCCGAAAGGATGTTCCTCAAAATGAAGGAAGATGAAGCGAAGAACAAGATTGAAGAAGAAAATGATCGATGGAGACCAAACGAAGAATCCACCTCTTCACAAGGTTCGTCTTTCAAATCCACTTCTCATATGTGCTTTGTCGCTAATGGGAGTGACAGTGTTGGGGACTTGTTCTCAAATGCTAAGAGTTAAGAACAAGGCAACATAAAAAGTGTTAAATGTCAAATTCCTTCGTCATTACAAACATTATGCCCCTTTCGGATATAATGAATTTTGGACGAAGGTTACGAAGGAAAAGACCTTCGTAAGATTGATAAATGGTAAAAAAGAGCACATATATGAAACACTAATAATGATATGAATATTATCATCAACTTATTTCTATTACCAAATTCATAAAGACAAATTATAAATGTACCTTCAGATTGATGAAAAGTAAAGGTACAGATGTGATGCAAAAAAGCGTATGCCAAGTCAGCGTGAACAGTACGGGAGTACTGTTCATCTATTTATAGGCACGGGACGCAGCCCGTGTAAAATTACATTGATGCCCTTTACATTTATCAATAACTCTATAGCAATTCTTCGAGGTTTAATTTGACTTTTCATCTTTAAGTCGGTTCCTCTTTTCTGCCGTCATGCCGAAGCTTTTCTGCACATAGCTTCGTGATCGTCTTATCCTTCGTCGTGGTTGCTTTCCATCTCAGTCAAGCTTCGTCTTAACCATGCTCTTGTATACCCGCAACCTGACTCCGAAGATACCTGTTCACATGTTTCACTCGGAAAATATTATCAAATCATGTTTTTGAGGACCTTCGGAAGCCGAAGGCCCCCAACAGTAGCCCCTCGCAATATTAATTTACTGTAATGATAAATTCATATTGCGACATGGACGAAGGCTTTAAGCCGAAGGTCCGAAAAAACACCTTCCTTCTGCTAGAATAGCAACAGTCATTGACAAGCGGGACCCTCCAGTTTTTGACACACTGGGTGTATAAATAAGAGCTTACCGCAAGTTTATTTGGCACGCTCTTATGCCATCTGCTTTTACTCACCCAACTTTTTAGCTTGCGCGCAACAGCACTTGCTCGGTTTTAAATTTTTAAGCTTCGATTTCAAGTGTGTTTTGTCAGCATTTACAAAGATGTCTGAAGATAAGAAAGTTGTTGGTGCTTCGAAGCTAAGCCTTTCTGAGGAGATGCACCTGGGCTTTCTTGAATCAATGTCAAAGACTAATACAGAGAACATTACCAGGGAGATTTTGGAGGGTTTATCTGAAGATACTGGCGACAGTGAAAGTTATGATGTGGATAGTGGTGGTGAAGATTCCGAAGATCGACCCTAGCGACCAAGCCATGCAGTTTTTGGTAAGTCCAGTATTAAGGAAAATCATCTTGTCAATATGAGAGGCAGATACTTTCGGGACTTGTCTGTTGTGAGGGCTGACGAAGGAGAGAAGACTTGTCTGACTCCCGAGGAAAATGAGGTCGTGATATTTCGAAGCTTCTTAAAAGTTGGATTACGATTTCCCTTGAGCAGTTTTGTCGTGGAAGTACTGAAGACATTTGAAATCTACCTTCACCAACTTACCCCTGAAGCAATCATAAGGATGAACATCTTTGTGTGGGCCATGAGAAGCCAAGGTTTGGAACCTAACGCAAAAAGCTTCTGTAACGTACACGAGCTATTGTATGAGACAAAACCCTGGGGCAAAGAGCAGTATCACAAAAACTTTGGCTGCTACAGCTTCGGCGCTCGGTCTGGGTCAAGCTGCCCTGTGCCAACCTTTCGAAAGAGGTGGCCCGGCGACTGGATGACGGAATGGTTTTATGTGAAAAATGACTTGAAATCACGTGAGGATATCAAGGGTATCATTATGCGCCCTATGTAGCAACGCTTCGGCCTCCGGAAGCCGAAGGTGGAAATGAATGAAGCAGCCAAAGAATGCCAGAGAGCCTTCGGCGTTGTCTGCTCTTTTATTGGAACAAGGGATTTGGTCCAAGAACACATTGCTTTCAGAGTATGGCCACTTGCGGAAAAGTGGGAAATGCCGGAGAGAACCATTAAAGAGACTGACGAAGGTGGACTAGTTAGGCTAAAATACACATTCAAGTACGGAGATAAGTTTGTTGAGCCAGATGATGACTGGTTAAAAAGTATTGAGGCCATAAGTGACGAATTGCTTGGGGTATACTCGAAGGCCGAAGATACTGCATTATCAGCGGCCTTCGGAGGCCGAAAGAAGAAGAGACTTAACCGAGTATTTGATGCAATTGGGTTTGTCTACCCCGACTACCATTACCTAGTGCGGGGCCAAAAAAGAAAGAATACTTCTCCTGCAAAGGAAATTGCTTCAGCTGCTCCTAGCGAGCCAGCACCGAAGAGAAAAAGGTAAAGGTTCTCACACACCGGCCACGTTATATTGAACCGGCCACAGTGCCTAAGTTTATTGGTGAGACCTCTTCGGCCACCGAAGCTAGAGAACCAACTCCAGTGCCAAAAATCGAAGAAATGGCCGAAGTACCAGCAATAGAAAAAACAGAAGAACCGAGGACTGAAGAAACAAAAACATTAGAAATTTTAAGTCCTTCAACAAAAATTGAGGCAGCAAAAAGCCAAAAAGGTCCAGCAGCGACCCCGAAAAGAAAAAGGATGGTTAATGTGCTGGATGTTTTGGAGACAATTAAATCTTCAAGCATAACTCCGAAGAAAACTGTTGAAACTTCTGAAGTGTCTACTTAAGCCTTTGTTGCTGAAGCTTCGAAGCAACAATTTGAAACTGAAGCTGGGCCTTTAGAGCCCACCAAGGTAAAACCTTTGGAAGCCGAAGAAACAAAAATGACAGAGGCAACTTTGGAAGCCGAAAAAAACAAAAATGACAAAGCCGATTTTGGTTGAAGAAATTGACACTGCCGCCCCCGAAGCATCTTCCAAAATACGTGATTATATTGTGCGACATGCTTCGGGGAAGAAATTATCTGAAGAAGAGATTTTTGAAGCTAATCACTATGCCCGAGAACTGAAGTATCCGAAGGGGGCCCTAGTGTTCAATGGGACAGACGAAGATGACTTCCTATACTGTCTCCCAGACAGCAAAGAATTATCCGTCTGCTGAGAGATGGCTAGAAGCATGGGGTTCCCGAAGCTTGAAGCTGGCCTCTACGCCATGACGAAGGACGATCTTGCGGATAGCCTTGCATACAATAGCCTAAAGGTACAAAAATTGTGAATTTTGAAGTTTATGAATTTTGAATTAGTCTTTTGTTCTTATGTTAATCCATTCATTCTTTTGAATAGGGCTTAATACTCAGCAATGCCTTAAGGGCACAAAAGAATGCTGAAGATGAGAGCTGCACTATTGCTCTCAATAACCTTCGAACAGAGGTTATCAAGCTAAGAAACGAAGCCTTGGAAAATGACAAAATTCTGCTTACATTGGTGGATAAGATAAAGGAAGACTAAGCTAGTTCTAAAGCTCAAGCCGAAGCTCAGAAGCACGAAATCGAAGATCTTCGGAAACAATTAGCCCGAGCTAAAGAAGAACGCATACTTGAAGAAACAAAACGAGAACTTAGTGATCAATGGGCAAATCATTTGGAAATAAATTTTGAAGAGCTTCGTGCTTCCAAGAAAAGGTGCTATGATAAATCCATAGAGTGTGTTAAGAAGATAAAATCCAGCTTCGCCAGCGTTGGCGCATTCTCTAGCGAAGAAAATTTCATAAGGGGGAATCCAGAAGGCCCGATTGAATGGATCAGTCATGAAGCTGAGGCCTTTGAGGAAATCTTGAATAGTCGCGGAGACATTTGTGCTTTTTCGGACGCCAGGGGAATTGTTACTATTTTGGAGAGGAAAGGGTGCGAGCATGTGAAATCTTTAGCATAATCCGAAGCTGCTTTATCCTCTGAAGATACTAAAGACCCTTCAGCCGAAGCAAGCCTGGTCGGTGGAAAATTTTTCACCGACATTTGGGACAATGGCAGCCGAGAAATGGCTCAAGAAATCATTCAAAAAAGCGAAAAAGGCATCCATGATGCTAGGAAGGTAGCGGAGGCTGCTGAGAAAAGCGCAGAGCCTGAAGGGCAAATAGGTATTAACTAGTGGTTTTTATTCTGTTGTAATTTTTGATTTCAAACTTTGTTCGCGGTTTGTAATAGTAATATAGCCGTATCCTCTCCTCCCTCAGAACCTGCTGAGGCATCTCCGGGCCCCCGCCCAAAGGGGGACGACGAAATTAGAAAAATGGCCGAAGCCATCATGGACAAAGTTGTCGATCAGCTACTGAACGAAGCTGCAGAAGTAGTTCTTAGGGAAGATTAAATGCTATTGTAAAAATATTTGGAATGTGACATGTGTAATACTTTGTAACTTTGAATGTAATATATAATCTATTTATGGTTCAATTCTTTACGATGCATGAAATTTTGCATACATACCGTTTTTTAGCCTTCGGCGAAAAAACACCTTCCCTTCTTTTCATGCTTCGTGAAGAAAATCTTTTATATATCACAAGAATTTCCATACTTCTCTGATGAAGAATATCCAAGCTTCGTGAAAACATTCTTCGAAGCTATAAAAAAGTTTTATGTTGTCTCTCTAATGAAGCTACACTTCTTCTCAATTTATCTTGTGCCTTAGCACGATTTTCTCTTTTTCAAAACATTCTTCGAAGATCAATACTGTGTCCCCTTCTTGTTCCACATGCAATATGATGTATGATGCTTATGTTATGCAAAATGATGTGATGATGTTATGTTATGCAAAATGATATTTGTGCCGAAGATACACACATCCCTGCAATAGAGCACACAATCCTTTTATATCAGTGCTGACTTTTCGCTGTAAGCCTCCCTTAGGAGCTTCTTCGCCTTTTACTTCAGCGGAATCAGCGTTTTATTTTTCGCTGTAAGCCTCCCTTAGGAGCTTCTTCGCCTTTTACTTTCAGCGGAATCAGCGTTTATTTTTCGCTGTAAGCTCTGCATTCCCTTCGGAATGACTTTTGAGCAGAAAACTTACACTGCGCTCCCTTAGGAATGACTTTTTACTACTTCGAAGAAGTTGCACTGCGTTCCTTAGAACAAGTTTTTGATAATTCGAAGGTTCTCCGTGCCACCATAAATTCTTGTGCTTCGGCAACTCAAGCCTATGGAGAAGATATATTTTCATTATGATAATAAGCTAAACTGTTACAAGAAATTGAAAAAACTATAAAAGACACTTAAACTTCCCATAATTGTTCCTTACTAAAAAGAAAGTAAAACTGAATGCGAAAATGCGAAAAGCTGCTGTCGAGGTAGGATATTTTGTCAGTAAATGTGCTTCGACTCTGGCACAGTGCTATTGACTGTGCGAGCTTCGGACTCCTCTCTGAAGTCCCGCTGGGGGTGAGAGTGCTGACTCCCTTCTGGCTGCGGACCTCGTTGTATTGGTGGTGGCGGTGGAAGCTGTTGCCAAGATGCTTGGGGTTGACTTGCCGAAGCAACAGAGGCTGCAGGGTGATTGCCTACATATTCTGGAATGTAAGGCGAATGGTACGAAGCAGTATGCATAACGGTGGGCCCCAATGTTGGGGACTTGTTCTCAAATGCTAAGAGTTAAGAACAAGGCAACATAAAAAGTGTTAAATGTCAAATTCCTTTGTCCTTACAAACATTATGCCCCTTTCGGATATAATGAATTTTGGACGAAGGTTACGAAGGAAAAGACCTTCTTAAGATTGATAAATGGTAAAAAAGAGCACATATATGAAACACGAATAATGATATGAATATTATCATCAACTTATTTCTATTACCAAATTCATAAAGACAAATTATAAATGTACCTTCAGATTGATGAAAAGTAAAGGTACAGACGTGATGCAAAAAAGCGTATGCCAAGTCAGCGTGAACAGTACGGGAGTACTGTTCATCTATTTATAGGCACGGGACGCAGCCCGTGTAAAATTACATTGATGCCCTTTACATTTATCAATAACTCTATAGCAATTCTTCGAGGTTTAATTTGACTTTTCATCTTTAAGTCGATTCCTCTTTTCTGCCGTCATGCCGAAGCTTTTCTGCACATAGCTTCGTGATTGTCTTATTCTTCGTCGTGGTCGCTTTCCATCTCAGTCAAGCTTCGTCTTAACCATGCTCTTGTATACCCGCAACCTGACTCCGAAGATACCTATTCACATGTTTCACTCGGAAAATATTGTCAAATCATGTTTTTGAGGACCTTTGGAAGCCGAAGGCCCCCAACAGACAGTGAAAGCGAAAGTGAGGATGAGGATGAACATGAAAGTGATAGTGAAGATGAGGATGATCTTCAACAATTCTTCACTCAACTAAGCAAGAAAAATCGGATGAGCTTGGTCAAACTCATGAAAAGAGCGGAAGAACAAAAAGAAATGCTTCATAAGCAAGAAGATTTCCTCATCAGAAAAATTGAAGACTTAGAGAAGTTGACCAAAGAGCATGAGAAGCTAAAGTGCTCTCATGATGATTTGGTCCAAAGGTATGAAGACATTTCAATTGAGCAAATTAAAGCTGTTAATCATTCATCTTATATTGCTCAATTAGAAAATAAAAATGATATGCTCAAGAACACGATAGAAAAGCTAAATATTGAAAATCTAGCTTTGCAAGAAAAACATGATATACTTGTGTGCTCTCATAATAAATTTATGGATTCATATATCATGTTAGAAATGGCTCATGAGGTTGTGTTAACTAATTTGAAATCATACCAACCTCACATATGCACATGCATTCAAATAGAAACTATATTATCATGTGCTAACAAATGTTGCTCTCAAGAAAGCCAATCTTCCATTGAGCTAGAATTTTCAGGAACAAGTAAAGTTTCCCATGCAAAAGAAAACAATGAGCTCAAGGAAGAAAATGAGAGGCTAAGAAGGAGCTTGACTCAATTGAAGGGAAAGTGTCATGCTCAACCTTCTCAAGATAATCATGATAATATTGTGAAAAAGCTTGAGAAGGGGACAACCGTAGCATGCACAAAACCCCTTCAAAAGAATACCAAGCTTTCCAAGAAGGGCATGAGCAAAATTCATGGTAAGAAAATTAATGCTCATACTATTTGCTCTAACAATGTACCTATATGCTTCAACAAAGAAAGATCAAAGAGAAGCGATAGGAGGTGCTATGGATGCAAGGAGAAGGGTCATGAAATTGGTTCATGCCCCCACATGAATAACCAAGATCTTGCACGATCAAGAAAGATGACCATCAAAAAGGATGAAAGCAAAAGGCAAATGCATTGCAAGGATAAGCACCGCATTTGCTACAATAACCATGAAAAAGGTCATCTATTCAAGCTTTGTCCAAAGGGTAAAACTCCTAAGCCTAACTTGCCAATACATTCAAATATGCTTAGGAGACCCAAATTTGACTCTTGTGCTAGAAAGGTGATGACTTCACCACATTCTAGGACCAAGGCTATTTGGGTGCCTAAGTCCTTATTGGCTAACCTTGATGGACCCATCATGAGATGGGTACCAAAATATACTTAATAAGTTTTTGCAGGTACCTAGAGATGATATGAAGCTTTGGGGTGCTTGAGCGGTTTAACTCAATTCTTATCTTAAGCTATCAATCTTACATTGTCTATCCTTTAAGATTGACCCAAAGATGAATTGAGTTGTTATATCACTAACTTCATATTCATCTCTAGCAAGAACTTGTGTTGTAGGGAATAAGGATTAACCTTTGTGGGAATCAAGCAAAAGGCCTACAACCAAGTGATATCCAAAGGATGGTAACAATTAATTCTTAAGTGCACATTGCTTTTAATTGGTATATTTCTTTGTGTCTTTTGTAGCCACATAGGAAAAATGAAGCACTTGAGAATGAACTTAAAAGATTTTACCTTGCTTTGGAAAGGATCTAATTATATGATAGATTGCAAGTTCATATTTTTATATTGTGACAATCTATATGCTTTAAATTGATTGTATGTATCTTGTGGCATATTTCAAGTTAATCATCATATTATTGCCATGACCTAGACATAAAGAGTATTACCCATGTTCTTAAATGAATAGAGTGCTAAGTAAGAAATTCAAATTCTTAAAGCACTTACCAAAAGGGAATTCTCTATATGACTAGAGTTGTGAGACTAATGTTTCTATCCAAGTGTTTATGTAGTCTCACAACATGAGAATGTGTTTCCCAAATGGAGTGTGCCATTCAACATTCAAAGAAGATCGAACCAATACTATGTGATGTATTCATTCTTGTTTAAATTGGTTTTGAGTCTTCTACATTAATCACTCACCATGCTATGAATTAAACTTGCCATGTAAACTTAATTAAATAATCATGCTACTTTCATCTTTTTTACAATTGATGTTATGCATGATGCTTGTAAGGGTAATTTAGTTCATATCATGAGGTTTCCTTGTTTTAGTAACCTTCTTATCATTCATATACTAGAGGTTGCTAAATAGGAAACTATTGCTTGTGTTACTAATACAATCTCTTTTAAGATATTTCATGGAAATTCATAAGTAGAGATTGTGCTCTTTCAATTGGTAAAATCACAAGCTTTAAAGGTTAATCTTTACCTAAAAGAAAGATTAGGAATGCTCAAGGCAAAGGTATGAAACAAATTGCTTCAATTGGTAGTTGATCAATAGTAGTTCCTTCCAAGTGGCATTCTTTCAATTGGTAATAATATATTCTATGGAAAGGAATGTCAATATGAAGGTTAAATTCCTTTTGGCTTAAATTTGTAAATTAGTGCATATTGTGAATTCACTGCTCCATGTGCATTAACTTAAAAGGAATTTAATTTATGCCTTTACGCCTCATAAATGATGATTTGTTTGCCATTCATATATAGATATCATCATTCATTAAATACTTCCTTGTACTACTAATACCTCTTTTCAAAGTGTTTTATCGACTAGTTTTAAAAGGAAAAGAGATAACAAAGAAGGAAGTCTCCACAAATGATGAAAAGAAGAATTCTAAGGTGACACCACCACAGATAGTAAGATCTGTCAAATTGGTATAACAAATGGTACATTCTATATGGTGGTAAGTATTCTTAGGCATAAGTTAATTCATTGCAAATTTGTCATGCTTTGACCATGATATGTAATATACTCCTCATGAGACTCTTAACTGAATTGAAAGTGCATGTGGCAAGTCATTCAAATACTTGATGCACATATCTAGTGGGAGAACATTATATATCTTGTGTCATAGAGAATAAGTTTCACTTGAGTAAGCTATATTAAGACAATCCAAAATGGTAAATTTGTATCTCATTCATATGGATTGTAATCTTTGTTTTCTAAATAGCTACTCTTAATGCAGTTTAAAATTCCCTTATCGTTAATTCTAAAAGTGCATAAGAATATTTTTGTTGATATTCATCACAAACATATGCACTAACATGGATATGATTTTTAAATTGTAAAAGGTACAATTAGTGATCCATACTCTCTAAATTTTGGAAACCCATATTTTGATATCTTAGAAATCTACTTCAAACGATATCCATATGCTTCACATTGAATTGGACCACTAAGTTGTAAATTCCATGCATAACTTGTCTTTATGATATGAATGCTTGTGCGACTAACCTTGATAAGCTAGGTGCACCCAAAGTCAAGGTAGGTCATCATCAAGAAGGCAACACAACGATGTATTAATAAAAGGAGAAAAGACTCCTATTCTTAACTCTAGTTTTTATCTATGTGATTAAATATTGACTTGAAACCATGTAAGATGGTTGTCAAGTATATGTGGGTGCCTACACAAAGAGAAAGGCCACAATAAGGATTGTGTGGGTACTCAAGGCTCTTACTACTAATCTCAAAGGACCCAATTCAAATTGGGTACCAAGATATGAAGCTTAAACTTGTTTTGCAGGATCCACTACAGGAAACACCTAAATTTTCGTGTGCCAAAAACCCACGAAAATAAGCCTAAACCGACGAAAATATAGTATTTTCGTCGGCAGGCCGACGAAAATAGCCGCCGAAAATAAATTCGACGAAAATAGGCGTCTATTTTCGTCGGTACCGACGAAAATAACCTATTTTCGTCGGTTTTAGCAAGGCCGACGAAAATAGTCCGTCGACCATTTATTTTCGTCGGCCGGTGGTGGCCGACGAAAATATGCCAGGATATTTTCGTCGGCCTAGGTGGTGGCCGACGAAAATAGCCTGGGAACATATTTTCGTCGGCCACCACCAAGGCCGACGAAAATTGATGGTTCCCCCCCAAAAACAGATTTTTCTGCACCTATTAATAATTCACAGCAATATACACAATATCACAATTCACATATACAGATTCACAAGCCTAATACATAATTCACAAAACAAATTCACATATACATAAATAGTCCATTCAAATAAGTCTAGAGTATCCATAAGTCCAAAAGTCCATTGTCCATTCAAATACACAATTCACAAAACTCTAGTCCATAAGTCTAGAGTCCATAAGTCCATAAGCTACTAACTACTCACTACTCACTCCTCACTGATCACTCCGGCGGGCTGTGGGAGTTTTGGCCACTCCCTCCTCCGCCACCAGGAAGGTGGCCACTCCCTCCAGCACCATGGACGTGGAAGTCTTGGACGTTGACACCACCATCCGATCCATGAGCATGTGACGCTGAACCCTGCAATTCATCAATCATTCAAATAAGGCTGTATACATATACATTGCTGTGTTTGGTCAATATTTGCATAAAACTAAACATGGAACATCACCTGTGATCCATGGTGAGGAGGAGGTTGTGCATGCATCCACGGGTACTGTTGTGCTGGCCACCCCATAGGTGGTGGCACCCACCCCGTCGGTGGCGGTGCCATCGACGCTTGAAATGGCTGAGAGCCCGCCGGTGGCTGGGAGACCGGTGGCACCCATCCCGGGACTGGCTGCGATCCTTGGGGTGGAGGCGTCCAAGTGCCTGGAGGTGCCTGCGTCTACCCAACACCGGTCCACTGTGGCTGCGACGCTGGAGCTTGTCCTGGCCACTGTCCCCATCCTTGTGCCTGCGAGCCATTTTTGATAATAAAGAAAGAGTTGCTATGGAATTGAAGTGTTCAGATAGTGTTACCTGGGGAGGGCGAAAAGCGGGCAAGTTCATATCAGGGCCGAGTCGAGTAGTCATTTCCTGCAAATGGATGCAACGTTAGAATCGCAACATTATACTTTGAATTCAATGACGACACGTGATGAGATAGACAAATTACCTGAAAATAAGAAGCCATATATTGCGTCAGCTGCCCAACCTGCTCCTGCGCTGCTCGAGCCTGCTCCTGTGCTGCTCGAGCCTGCTCCTGTGCTGCCCGAGTCTCCTCCTCCAGCTGAGCCTCTCGAGCAGACCTAGAGGAGCGAGAACTCCCTCCCGAAGACGATGCCTTCCCTTGACCTATTGTCCTGTTGTACTCCACAACGCCGGTGCCAAAGGCAAACCTGCATGATACACATAGTTGAGCCATTAAGTGGACACATTCTTGTTAATGAAATCGTCGAATCAAACACAAACACCTCACCTGCCATGCTTTCTACCCCCACCACTATGGTACAACGCCGAGGCATCTAAGTCTGAATGCATCCAGTCGAAGTCAGGCCCATGGCGTTGAGTCATTTCCTCCCCATATGCATTTTGCAAAGAAAGTTGGAGTTAGACACAAAACATGCAATTTAATTCGTAAATACAAACTTGTTTACCATTTTCTCCCTTGCCGCCTCGCTGCATAGCACATCAGGGTTCGCCGGATCAGGGCCACGGTGACCACGGACGTAAACCTCCATAAAACTTGGAGCAACTCCACTTTCAGCTTCCTGCATGAAAAAGAAGAGTTAAACCATATAATTTTCATAGATGTAACATACAAGTTTGATTTATATACTTACCATGCGGCGTGCGGTACCAAGGTGTCCATCGGCGCTGTACCTGTGCCCCGGTCCTTCAGTGCCACGGTTGGCACGGTGCTTGTTGGACTCTGCAATCCACTCAGGCGACGCCCATCTCTTAGCCAACCACCTCCAGGCTTCCATGTCCTTCGACAGCCAATCCACAACGCTCTCCAGGTACTGCTCCTCTGTGAGGTAGATCTCATTGGCCCCTAATGCTTTGCTCATTTTCTGACCCTTTATCTTCTTGTAGTAGTAGTTGATGGCCGCGATGCGAGCATTGTACATGGCATCCTTGATTATCTTATCAGCGCACTTCCGAAAGTGCCTCTTCACACGTGTCCACTGAGCCTGATCCTCCTCGATGCAATCCGGCAATTGGAACCTCCCCTACATATCAATGGAGAAGTTAAGTTAAAGTAAGATTAGGAGAAGCAATAATTCAATGAATTGCTTATATACGAAAGTAAACTCACCCAGAACTCGTCCCACACAGCCACCTGACAAGTCCTTCGTTTTTTTTCCGAACTTCCCCCTCCGCTACTGCTTTCCCCTGACTCCCCTGGCTCGACATAGTCCTTTAGACCCCAGTCAGCCCACTGCATAGCCGCGAACCTCTCGCCATTGAGCTCCACCATGCCAGGGTAGTAGAAGCGACAGAGGCTACCCAACACCGCGTTCACCTTGGGACGTCTGCCTGTACCGTCCCAAGTCAAGTCTTCCCATGACCTACAAAAATTAATAAAACAAGTAAACTAGTGCAATCACGTTCACATTAAAAAATTAACACAACAGAAATAAGCCCCACCATTCTCCATGCGGCCGGATGAGCCTCCTCTCGGCAGGTCTCGGACCAAGCGCATTGCTCTTCTTATACCTAAGTATACAAGTAAATTCAATATGATGAAATGATTAGAAACTAATATCAATTAAACTAATATGCATAATAATACCTGAAGGACGTAGAACCATCTGACGCGTCGCCCGCGCTGCCTGCCCCCATTGGGTCAACCTCCTCATCCTGCTCACCCTCCTCATCCTGCTCACCCTCCTCACCCTGCACATGAGCATCCCGCTGAGGAGTCTCCTGCTCACCCTCCTCACCCTGCACTTCGTCTAGACAGTCGAGAAGTTGCTGCTGCCTCTGTCGGCTCTGTGAGGTGCCCTGAAAAAGTCCACTGCCCGAGCTGTCCTCGCTGGCCGCGCTGCCCCCACTCCTCCTCGATCTCCTATGCTTGAACATGTTCAACTGTAGATAAATTAATGTCAAACCACAGTATATGAAACAAATAATATGAAAATTAATAATGTGGAAATTGGAATACATAGTTTAATTGATTAACTAAAAGAAACATACTAATCAAAAGTCATCCGCATCCAATGATGCTTCTTCGGCTCGTTGTTTATTCATACGCTCTTGATTTTGTTGGATCCTTACTGATCTTCTAACGACGACAGGTCGTTTGCGCTTTGACCTAGGTTCTTCAATTAAGTCGCTTGAATTGCAACAGAGATTTTCAAGTCCTTCTCCATTGGTCACATGGAATCGGTGAGCTATGTCTTGATTCGACGCTGCTTCTGGTTGAAAAACAACATCATCGTTGTCCCTGCTCGTACTCACGTAGTCAGCACTCTCTGGAGCGACGACTTGTGAGTTGACTTTGATTGCAACCCACCAAGCCCTAAGGCTTGGGTGAGGATATGGCAGGTAGTACACCTGTTTTGCCTGATTTGCAAGGACAACATCGCTCATACTGCTCGGAATCCTAGAGCTATGCTTCACCTCGACATTACCATACTTGTCGACACGAGTCCCACTATGAGCATCAAACCAGTCGCACTCGAAAAACACGACTTTAAGTTCTTTGGGGCCATCGAAAATCAACTCTACAATGTTTTGAAGAACACCGTAATAGTCCACTACTTTGTCATCGTCAACATATGAACTTGCCAACACACCACTATTGGTGGTGGCTGCCAATGGTCGACTCTTCTCTAATTTCGCGGTTCGGAAGCGATATCCATTTACATCATAGCGAGTATAGTTTCGGACGGACACAGAGGTATGTGCCATTTGCTGCAAGTCCGGGTGCACAGAGTTTTTGGAAACCTATACAAGTAATTAGTATATGCATTATATCTTCCAAGTCCAAAATTCAAAGATTAAGTATGGACAATGAGAGAACGACAATTACTAACATAATTACGAAACCACTGCACGAAGTTTGGTCCACCTTTCAACCCATCACGTCGAAGATTTTCTAATTGGATGGCCGTAGGTTTACTAGTAGATTTCCAACATTCTTCATCAAACATGCTGGACATATTACAAACATGGAGATTACACACTATAGAAATTATGAGATGAGAAAATGGACGTAACTATGAGGAAAACTTACTCGAACGCCTCCTGTGTGCTGTCAATATTGCTATACATATATAGCATTAGCGTGTTCAAATCTGATGCTTCAATGTGACGTACACTCCCTTTTCCAACTGCTTTACCCGGATTCGCAAAAATTTGAAGGGTGCTTTGGGGTGATTCATTTTCGACATGAAGTCGCACTGAAGGCGCAAACACATTGTTGGCTCGAGCGAAATACCTGGTTGAGAATTGAGATATCTCCTTAAGGGCAAAAGCCTCCGCAATACACCCTTCGACTCTAGCCTTGTTCCGAACAGACGCCCTGAGCTTTTTCAACGCCCTTTCTATAGGATACATCCACCTGAATTGCACTGGTCCGCCTACCAAAGCTTCCCAAGGCAAATGCACAATTAGATGTTGCATCACATTGAAGAATCCTGGCGGGAAAACCTTTTCAAATTTACAAATAAGAATTGGAATTTCTTTCTCAAATTTCTGCATCAACCTCTTCGATACCGTCTTTGCGCATACTTCCCTATAGAAGTAACTCAACTCTACAAATATGCTCCAAAGCTCATCCTTAAAATAGCCTCGAAACATCACGGGCATCAGCCTCTCCATAATAATATGGTAGTCATGGCTTTTCAAACCGATCAATTTACCGATCTTCAGATTGACTGCCCGTTTCAGATTTGCCGCATACCGATCTGGAAATTTCAGATTCTTCAACCACTTAAATATTTCTTTCCTTTCATCCGGCTTGAGGCAGTAATCAACTCGCGGCCTACTTTCATGCCCTTTATCGCTTACTTTCAACTCGAGCATCGGCCTCTTACAAATTTCAGCCATGTCTTTTCTTGCCTTCATATTATCTTTCGTTTTATCAGTCACATCGAAACATGTGCTTATGATGCTTTCAGCAACGTTACGCTCTTGGTGCATCAAGTCTATGTTGTGCGGCATGATCAAGGCTTTTGCATACGGAAGCTCCCATATTGATGAAATATGGGTCCAGTTATGGTCCTCCCCGTAGCCTTGGAACCTGTCATTTTCTCCTTGCTTCAGACAAGCATGCCATGCCATTATCTGCGGTGCAGTTTGCCTCTTTGGTGGCCCATTTCTGATTTTGGCTCCACCTCTGAATGCAGTAAGCGAATTCCTGAAATCATGCTTGAATGGAGTCCAACGTCGTTGAGCATCAAAGAATGAAACTTTCCCACCATGCTTCAATCTGAATGCATCTGTATCATTCATACATATGGGACAGCACAACCGACCATGGACACACCATCCAGACCAATCTCCATACGCCAGCAAATCATGCACTGACCACAAATTGTAAACTCCTTTTCAGTATGGCTGTCATAAGCCTTCACACCTCTCCACAATTGTTTCAGCTCTTCAATTAAAGGGCGAACAAACATATTCAGCTTTGGCCCTGGATGCTCGGGGCCTGGGATGACTAGTGCAAGGAACATGAACTCTTCTTTATTGACCAACTCAGGAGGAAGATTATATGGCACAATGAAGACAGGCCAACACGAGTACGGGCTTGCACTGGTATTGAAAGGTGTGAATCCGTCCATCGATAGACCAAGCCGTACACTCCTAGGGTCGTTTGCAAATTCGGGATCAAACTCGTCAAATGCCTTCCACGCATCACCGTCCGACGGATGGACCATTATGTCTGGATCAGTGACGAGACGTACACCATTCTTTGGCCACGTCATATGCAGAGCTATTTCCTTGTTGAGGAACAACCTTGAAAGCCGAGGAATGATGGGCAACCGACGAAGTTGCTTAGCTGCAACCTTCGTAACTACCAATTCACCCTCATCATTTGTCACCTCGACATATCTAGAAGCTTCACAATGCTTACAACGGTCCAGTTTGTCATCCTCCTCAAAGAATAGCATGCAACTGTTGGGACACACGTCGATCTTCTCATATGTCATCCCAAGACCAGCCAACATCTTCTTTGCGAAGTACATATTCTTTGGCAACTTATGATTCTCCGGGAGAACCTCGCCCATAAGTTGGACGATGTCGTTGTAAGCACTGTTTGAAATGTTGTGCTTCGACTTTATCGCCATTAGTCTTGTGAGAGTCCCAAGAACTGACATCTGAGTGTGCTCATGCAGTCTCTCTTCTCCCGCGGCGAGTAGCCGGAAGAATTCTTGAGCATCGCGTGGAAGCTGCCCCGGGACCTCAGCGTTCATTTCAACCTCCCTACCAAGATCATGCAACATATCGTCCATCCTATCATGATCGTCATCAAGCTCCACCTCCGCGTCAACGTGTCTAATAGACTCTCCATGCCGGTACCATACAAGGTAGTTCGGCATAAACCCACTTTTGCAAAGGTGTTTCTCCATTTCTTCCTTCTTCTGAGGCCACTTGTTCTCGCAGCGATTGCAAGGACACTTCACTAGATGACCAGTTGCATCTTTGAAAGCGTGCTCAAGAAAAGCCTTTGTTACACCCATCCATTCATTCGAATGTGCCCCATCCTTTCTCCACCCGTCATACATCACCCTCCGATCACCGTCCATTTCAAAGGCTAAACAAAAGTCAAAGAACATCAACGATCGTCCGTGGCTTAATTAGGTGAACTCCCTATTAGGTAAAGGCCCTAAACCCACCCAAGAGTGTAGGCTGATGCTTGTGATTTATGATGTGTAGCCTACGATTGTCGCTAAATTTCGGCAGCATAACCCCGCTGCTCTCCAAGCACACGCCTGAACATGGTGTGTTGGAGAACAACTGGGTTACACAACCGAAATTTCGCGTCAATCGTAAGGCACATGTCACAAATCACAAGCATCGGCTTACACTCTCAGGCTGTCCAAAATACGTGGACAATTCCGGAACGGCGAACCTCACAAGCCAATGTGACGTTCGCCGTTCCCGAACGGGTGACACATACGGTTCGCTACGGTTAACGATTAAAACTGAACTCCAAACATTAAAAAATATCTCGGTGATTAAACAAAAGACATCACCCTCCGATCACCCTCCGAACGAGTGACTAATAACTATATAGTAAATAATAAATGACACATTAACCGAAATTACGAAAACAATGTATACCTGAGAATAATGTACGAGTCCAGCTAACACGGTGGAGAAGGTCAAGTCGAAAGAACACCTATGTACAAAAATTACTATTGTCAATAAAAAAATCGGCAGCACCTCCACTATAAAGTGATGTTTCTAAAACCTGCAAAAAACAACAACATGATGGTTGCCAACACAGAATACATTACTCGTTATTCTAAACCCTGATTATGCATTATGTCACACGCTAGTGGTCTTATTATACTCCTAGAGTAGTTATTAGAGCTGCAATGCAAGCTAGAGATTAATCTGCAAAAATACATATCTGGAGAACACTAAAGAACTGTCCCCGAGAAGGGAAATAAACTAGTACAGTTGATAAGGGCAGCAGGCTCCTTGTTTTGTCAAGGCCAACCTGTTAATGATGATTGCCATGGTGCTAGGTCTACTGTGTATCATATAGCATTATGTGTGTGTACATCTGTGTATGCGTGCGTGTGTTTGTTGCCTTGTCTGTGAAGGGAGAAAAAAAGGGTCCAGACATATACTAGCTAACCCTTGCTTTTCTGGTGCCTATTTCAATGCATTGAACAGCTAGAGTGCGAATTATCCAACTGAACAAGTTATGTTCTCCATGATAATTCACGTAGAACCACCAGTTTTACTGATATCTTGTTTTGAATGGAACAGGGTTATTAGATTCAAATTTTATGGCTCTCTAGTTGCAGTGCTATCCCTAAAGCAGCAGCAAACACTAAAACATGTGAGGATATGTGCATCCTTCCTCCTTACCTGATGATTTTCAACATAGAAAAGCACATACGTGCTTGCAAATGCCTGATAAGCGTGCATTTGCATCGAACATGTCCTTTTGTCTACCTGTTCAAAGTCCCCTACATCCCACCAGGCAGTAATAACAATAGCACGGTGGAAGGGATTGGACATACCTTGATATGGTGTGCGGGTGGGAGCGGGGGCTCCTTCTTCGTAGCCGACAGCGGCACAACTCCGAAGTGCGCGGCGCGACGGCGGTTGCGCGCGGTGGCAGGCGCGCGGCGGGCGGGCCGCGGCGCGGCGGCGTTTGCGCGCAGCTGCGGGCGGGCGCACGGCTGCGGGCGGGTGCGGGCGGGCGCGCGGCTGCGGGCGGGCGCGCGGCGCGGCGGCGGTTGCGCGGCGCGGCTGAAGCTGCGGCGGCGGCGGCGGATGCGTGAGAGACGAGAGAGAGGGCGTGTGAGAGACGAGAGAGAAGGCCGGGATGGAAGATAACGGCCTCTATTTTCGTCGGCCTCATTGAGGCCGACGAAAATAGTTGCCCGTTAAAAGTTTGTTTTCGTCGGCCGGGCTGGGGCCGACGAAAAAAATGACGTATGTTCGTCGGCCAATAGGAGACTGACGAAAATATAGACAATTTTCGTCGGTTTAGAGGCCGACGAAAATAACTTTCGTATTTTCGTCGGCAAACCGACGAACATACAGCCTGACCCACGAAATTAGGCCGAATTTTCGTCGGTCACGAGGGCCGACGAAAATAACCTTCTATTTTCGTGGGCCGGCCGACGAAAATATATCGGCCTACGAAAATTTAGGCGTTTCCTGTAGTGATCACTCCTTCAATGGATCAAGTTGGGTGCTCGATAATGAATGTATAAATCATCTTTGGAGATAGTAGCTAGGGTGGTAACAACTGAATCTCAAGTGCATATTATTTTCAAATCTTATCTTTTTGTGACTTGTGTAGTCACTAAGGAAAAAAAGCACTTGAGGATATACATCAGTTGTTGATTATGAAATAAAGGTCTAATTGGAAGTTGAATGAATATTATCATATGGTGAACAATCCAAAATTATGTGACGTATTCTCTATCAAGTTAATTTGGATTTGATTCTTCTATATTAGACACTCACCATAATATGGATTAAGTCATCCCTTTAGACTTCATTGAATAACCATGCATATTATCCATGTCATTCAAAATATATTGTGCATGAGGGTTCAAGGAAATTTAGTCCATATTATGATGTTTCTCTATTTTAGCAACACGGTTGTCTTCCATATATAAAGGGTTGCTAAATAAGAAACTAGTGCTTGTGTTACTAATGCCATCTCTTGTGTTGAGTTTATCCATAGAAAATCTATGTTAAGAGATGGTGCTTGTTTTAAATTGGATAAATCACAACCTTAAAGGATACTATTCAACTAAAGTAAGATGAAGTTGATAAGAGGCCAAGGTATGAAAACTTCCTCTCCTTCCGTTGTTTTAGTATTCTATCCTTAGTGGGATGTACCATAGTATAGGTTAATTTCCTTGTAATATAAAATGTTCAATAGTGCATATAACTTTGATATCAACTATATGTGTGCACTAATTTAAAGGAATTTAATCTATCCTTTTGGGTTTCAAGAATGATGATTCATTCTCCATCCACATATAAGGATTATCATTTGTGAAACCCTCCCTTGTGTTTCTAATGCTTTCTTTTCTAAGTGTTTCAATAAGGTCTTTCCAAGTGCTTTCAAGATGGATTCAAAATCTACGGATATAAGAGTCTTGGTTGTTTCAATCATTGAGTTTCAATGGGTCTCATATCAAGTATGATTGAACCAAGCCAAGATGAATGAAGTTCAAGATTGCCTGGTTGGATGAAATCAAAAAGAGAAAAGAGATCACAGTGATTCAAGAAGGGAGTTACACTTTTTGTCAACCAAATAATGAAGATGTAGTGACATATTTATACGATATCCTTCATTATGAGGTTTGAGGTTCATATTAGCATGCTTTACCCTTCAGAATTTCAATTGATATACTTTCAGTTCTTAAACATTCAATTGGTTTAATTTTCATCATCTATGTAAAGCATGTTATGTTAAACCAAGATATAGTGCAAACATCTCCTTTAACCTCGTATTGTTGATGTGCATAAGTGTACTTTGTGTACTCTTGCATGCACAAATTGAGGGAGAGTTTAGCCTATATCTTGTGAGACTAATGATTTCTTTCAAGTTCATGTTGTGTAGTCTCACACCTTGGTGAAAGAAGAACATCAAATGAGGATGAGTGGTTCCAAGAAAATGATCAAATAATTACCACATGTCACCCCATGGATTAGTTCTTTTGGGGAATGATATGTGTTCTCTAGCATGATTTCAATTGTTGCAAATTTATTATGCCCTGGCCAAGATATATGATGAACCCCTCTAAGAATCTTAATTGAATCAAGTGCATGTTACAAGTAATTCGAGTACTTGATGCACACATTTAGGGGGAGCTCATTCTATATCATGTGTCCTTAAATACTAACATTTTCTTTTAGTGAACTTGTGTAGTTCTTTGAAAAGAATGGGTTTCTCTTGATTTTTTTGAAGAGGATATTTTTCTCTTTGGCATGCTAAATTTACTCAATACATGTCATAATGAAGACTGATGGGCATGAATGAAAATCATCTTGCTTTGTGAAAAAATAATGTCAATCCTGTCAAAACACTAAGTTGAAAATTGATGATCATGATGGAGAACATGTGGCATAAAACAAAGGTGTGTCATTCCATGAACTATTGTATTACCTTTATACATCTAGTCTCTTACATGCTAGTGTGTGAATGTATATGCAATATCTTTAGTCACATCATAAGGCTGCACTTGTGGTGACGATTAAAGAATCTTTAGATATTTCATTAATACCTCTTGTGGTGATGTCATAAGTTAGTCTTGAATCATCTTAGTGAGGTATGAGTCAAACATGCTAACTTCTCAAGAATCTTGGCTTAAATATTGCATATCATGTCTATTAGTATACCTTTTGATTATGAGTAATTCCTTCAATTGGTGCAATTTCATATTTTCATACTTTATTTGTACCAAGGTTCAAATTGTAGAACTTAATCCCCTGGCCTCACAAGTCCAAGTGCATAAGGTAAAACAAGTATTCATCACTTGTATGCACACATTTAGGGGGAGAATGGTCTATAATTTGAATCTTTGAGACTAACTTCATTTCCAAGTCTATTATGTGTGTAGTCTCAAATTAGAAAGGAATCTTCGGGCAAAGACAATCGCTTCCACTGCAAATTTTGATGTGTATCAAAAAATTCTTTGCTCCAATAAATGTATCTTTATACATTTCATAAGAGAATGAGTTCTCTTGTATATGCTACTCCAAAATCATCTAAAACTAGTAAACATGTATCATATTCTTTTGGATTACAAATGTCTAAAGTAGCATAGCTTATAAATTCTCCTGTCTAGAACTTAATTGATTAAATAGTGCACATGTTTCTTATGTTGCATGATTATGTTCAATTGATACTCCTTTTATGCCAATGGTACTTTAAGTTGCAAATAAGTACTCTCAACAGATATCAATTGAATTCATATATATGTGTGCACTAAAACTTGAGGAGAACTTAGTGTAATATGCTATTAGTGATCTGCTTATCTATCAAATTGTATCAATTGGTGTTTTCAATTGATATTTTTCATACATGATCACTAGTTGTATAATCCATACTTGTGCAATTTTCATGCTGCCTCTTGTTATGATAACAAAATGCTAGGTGAAATCTAGACTCCAGGTATCAAGATTTATCTTTCAATTAGTATGACAATATTCATTTGATATCTTGGACCCATGTCACAATTATGCCAACAAGAGATTGCAAAATGAACTCTAAATACAACACAAGTGTGGAACTCCCCTTTGAAAAGGTAAAACGCAAAGGTACATCACTTATGACACTTATCCATTACCTTTGTGCCATCTAAGGACCCTCTTCATGATAGTGTGTTCACATCATGCTTACTCATAATTTCTACCCTTTATATTCTTTGTATCCTTTTTGGAGATTTATGACAAAGGGGGGAGAAATTTTGCATTAAAGCTTACCTTTAGTCTTATGTAACTAAGTGTTAGAAGACTTTTGAAAAGGGGAGAAATAATTAACAAAAAAGGGGAATCATAAGAAAAACATAAGATGTAGAGAGTTGATAAGTGCATTCTATGCCATGAGCATCACGTTTATTTTATGACACACTGCACCCCATTAATAGTATGATATAAGTTGTCTCCATACTTTGACCCAAATATGTGCTTTTGGCATTTGAGTACAAACATGTTATTTTCTGAAATGCACATATCTAGGCGGAGGAAATTATATCATAGGATTCAAAATCTTATTTATCAAATCTTATGTAAGCTTTAAATGTGTTGTCATCAATCACCAAAAAGGGGGAGATTGAAAGTGCATTCATCCCTTTTGTGAGTTTTGGTGATTTGGATAACAACACATTTAAAGGTCTAACAAGTTTGCTAAGTGTTGAACAGGAAATTATGTATGATGAACATACTTGAATAGTGTATAATGATCAGTGAACAAAGATTTAACACAAGGTTAAATAACCAGTGAGACAATGTAAATGGATATAATATGATCTTTATATTGGTCTGAATATATGGACAAGACCTAAGAAATCACTACATACATATGATCAGAATAGATGATGAAGTGATTAAGAGGATTGGTCAAGCCAAAGTGAATAAGATATGAGGAATCGTGAATTGGCTTGACCATATTACTATCAGTCCATATATGCTTCTATGAGAATCAAACTAGAGCTTGATTGATCTTAACAATTATATCTAGAAGACATTCTAGCAAGGTTCACAATATTGAAGAAATGGCTCTCTCAATGGATGGTCAATAGGATGTGACTCAAGAATGGCTTGATAGGGTGAAGATAGCAAGCAAAGGGCTTTAAGGAACTAAGCGAAGGTGAAGGCCAAGCGACGGCTTGTAGACCGAGGTACCATGGCTAAGGTGAAGAAGAGAGTACTTGCAGTAAGTCGAAGAACTAATCGGCTATGAAGAGTTATAACATGTTGATGCATCAGTAAGGTGACTTGAAACCATGATTTGAACTCATATATGGTGATATGGTACAAGTCACAGGGTTTGATTTGTGTTTGCTTCAAAAGGTGAGACAAAGATGTTTGTGATCCTTATGAAGCAACGCCATGGAGGAATCACACATGAGACACCAATGACTCAAGGAGTTTACTTAATTAATTTTATTTAATTTGAGTATAGGAATCGTCGTACTATAAAGGGGGATCCAAAAAGAAGGTTGGTGTTTGCCAAAGCTCAAACCTCTATATTCAAAAGCTATTTTTGAAAAACAAAAATCTCTTTAACATTCTATGGTAGACCATGGTTAGGTTTGAGAAACCTAGAGTGTTCTTGTTGAAAAGCAGCTAAACTTCTTCAACTGCAGCTGAGCTTTTTAGCTGAGCTGAACTTCAGCTGAGTTGAGCTTCTTCAGCTGCAGCTAAGCTGAACTTTAGCTAAGTTGAGCTTCTTCAGCTGCAGCTGAGCTGAGCTTCAACTATGTTGAGCTTTCTCAACTCCAGCTGAACTTCAACTTCAACTGGGGTCCAAGCAGGTTCAACCGGGGTCCAGGGCAAGTTCAACCGAGGTCCAGAGAGGTTCAACCAAGGTCCAGGAAAAGTTCAGCCGGGTTTTTTTTCCCAGACCTCACTGGTCAAAACTGGTTGAACCGGTCCTAAGGGAGGTTCAACCGGTGTCAGGGTCACCTGACCGGTTTGACCTCCTGACTGGCAGACTGACTGCCAGTCTGACCCCTAGGCGGTTGAACCGGCCCTAGGGGCAGTTCAACCGGTGTCAAGACCTGTTTTTGTAGTCTGACCTGCAGTCTGCCAGTATGACTGGCAGACTGACTGTCAGCCTACCCCAGGCAGTTGAACCGGTCCTAGGGGCGGTTCAACCGGTCCTCCACAGCCAAAATCAGTCCAACAGCTAGTTTTGAAGCCCCACCTATATATACTCACTCCTACCTCTCTCCCCACATAAGAGCACGATTTGAACTCCATTTCCAACTTGAGAAACACCTCCCACTCTCTCTCACACATCTCTTGCCTCTCCCATTTCAAATCTTTGGAGAGAAATCTTTGAGTGAGCTTGAGAGCTGCGGTTTTTGTGCTTCATCTCTAAATCTCTCTCGCTCTTCTTCATTCGAGCTTTGGTACTACATCGTGTTCTTTGTGGATTCATTACTCTTGGAGCTTCTAGCTCCTAGACAACTAGGTGTGTCTTGTGAGTCTCCAAATCTTGTGGAAGACCACAAGAAAGTTAGTATTACCCGCTCGTTTGAGCAAAGATTAGTGTGTGGGCTTGACCTTTGTGGTCGACAAAGGGAGGATAAGGGTTGAAAGAGACCTGGCTCTTTGTGGGCGCCTCAACGAGGAAGTAGGGCACCTTGGTGGTGTGACCGAACCTCGGGATAAATCTTGTGTCTCTTGTGTTCTTGCTCATTGTGTTTGTTTGTGTTTTTCGTTCTCTCACCATTCCGTGAAAGATTTGTTTATATCTTTTTGGTGTGTGGATTTTGAGAAGTGCCCTTCTCAGATCTACTACTTTGAACCCTGTGGATCATTTAGAACATCTCATTTCCAAAGTTAACTGGGTGAATTTCGAGATCAATTCAGTTTTACCCAGTTTGCTTTTAGTTTTTGTTGAAAAAGTATTAACTTGCCTATTCACCCCCCCTCTAGGCAACCTTCATAAAGGATCCCCCAAAAGCTGGCAGCCGTTGGGAAAGTGGACTAAAAACCGGTTGAACCGGTTCTTAAACCGGTTGAACCGGTTTCCACCAAGGAGTTTTCGGTTCAATGAGGGACTCAGCCGGAGACTCGACCGACCCCAAATTCGGTTGAGCCAGGCCAGAATCCGGTTGAATCGGTTTTCAAAATCTCTGCACACGACTTTTTCTGACAGGATTGACTGGCAAACTGGTAGGTCAGAAAGTGACAGAGGGAACAGTGCAAAAACCAGTTGAACCGGTTTTAGGTCCGGTTGAACTAATTTTTGAAACTGATGAACAGATTTTGAGAAAACTGAGGTGAAACAAGGGGAAATCTTAATGGGGTGTGAAAGTGGTTTTTCCAAGAGCATTCATGATCTAGTAAAATATTTTCTTAGAGGATTTGAAAAGGTTTGGACTGAGCTCATCGCATTACTTACTTAACTATTGCAGATCCCTCTTAATTGAACGGCGATTTCTATGACTCAAGAATTGTAAAATGCAAACTGTCGTTGTTCCCAAGCACTTGGAGCACGCTATATGATGTAGAATTTTAATCTGCTGTGCTTTTACATTTGCGTACATATATGATCTGTGCTTCTCCTGTCTGTAAAATAACTGTATACATGCTAGGAGCAAACTTGTTAGAATCTCTGTTTGTTTTCTCATTTAATCACCAAAACCCACAGTTAGGGTTGATTGCACTTACAATCTCCCCCTTTTGGTGATTGATGCCAAAACAAACTAGAGTAGAGATGTGGCGAGATGTAAATACTTGTGTATGTGTGGCTCCCCCTAAATATGTGCATGAGTTTTGTGATCTTCATATTGACTTGATATGTCAATTTTGCAACATATTTGGAGAAAGTGAATAGCCAACACATTACACAATCACTGAGGGATGCAACAGAATTATATAAGATGTGATGATATAAAAATGACATTACTCTAACATTTCCATCATTGCATAGCATAAGATATGTGACAGTACTAGCTATTACAATAATGGGCATCACAACATAAAATTGTTTATGGCCCTAAGCCATCATCACATGCATCATCACAAGCATAGGCGAATACTAGAGTTATTACAGACCATTGTTCATTACATAAATAAAAGCCCCTGAGGGCTACCAAGCCACTATCAATCATTCTCCCCCTTTTTGGCAACGAGCACCAAAACAGGAGGAGAGAAGCAACCACATATCACCAAGGAGGAGATGGATCGAAGAACTGCGACGCCAAATTTGCTACAAAGTTTTCTTCCCTAGGCTGAGTTGGGGGAGGATAGCTGCTAGAAGGATCCTGGGGAGGAGGATAGGAAGAAGATGGACCCGGATCCCCTTGGTAGGGAGGCGGGTCATACTGCTCTCTATCATCAAAAAATTCTTCTTCTTCACCTTCTTCATCTTCTGCTGACATGAATGGAACCCCATAGGTTTGCTGATGCCATTCATTAATCTCTGGCGGACGAGGATGGAGGGGCACGTCAGGCGAGCGGGGAGCAAAGGGCATACCCATGGAAGTGGCCTGACGACGAAGGTTGTCGTCAGTCTCCCGCTGTCGTCTAGCCAGCTCATGAACATCAGAGGAGATATTCCTACACATTGAAAAGAAAGCTGCGATGCCATGAGCCAATCGGGCTCCCATCCCATGACCACGACCTCGACCATGACCACGACCACGTGGTGTGGGAGATCCGCGACCAGGAGAGGGACGCGAGGTACCAACAGCAGCATGCTCACGAGAGCTGGAAGGGGCTTTCCTCAATCACCCTGCTGGATTATTTGGGTCAATCCAGAAGGGGGTATATGAGAGATGTCTTGTGCCTTTTTCAAATTGAAATTGTGTCACCACTTCAATCATTTTCATGATGAAGGGGGCATGTAGACATCCCTTGAGAGGGAAGCAGGAAGCATGGATGATCTCTTGCCAAATCATGTCAAAAACATTTAAGCTTTCAATACTGTTTGGCTTCATGAAGGAAAGCAGGACTTTACTTTCTCCCAGGATATTCATCTGATTTCCCCCTTTGGGGATGAGAGTCATTCTGCAGAGAGAATTGATGTACCTGTAGTACTTGTGCAGATTTGTGCATTTCCAATATTCATCAGACTCAGAGATGTGAAGATCCTTGGCTTCATTCTTAGTGGGAGGGCGAAAGTCATGGATCTTGATTTTGTCTCTAGAGATATCCTCAACAGTAAATCCCAGAATGTGAGCAAACCTCCTGTAGCTCACTTTATACTAGCTACCTTCAATGAAAAAATTGAGATAAGGAAAGTTGTATGGACTTTCCTCATCAGCATGCTTAATCCATATAGTAGAATAAAACTGAGCAATAATTTCATCGTTCTAATCATATTGGAATATCATGATGGTCTTCATCCTCTTTCGTTCATAGGCCCTCAATGCCTGTGTCATCTTAGGATCTCCAATGGCTTCGCATCCATCCCAGTTAATAAAACGCTGATGGAGGATAGGATGGTGCTTCTTTGGAAGGATAACTGAATTATAGAAATCAACATGAAGGAGAGTCCAGAAGCGATTACCATCAATCCTAACATCATGAACACGAAATGTAGGATTTTGGAAGCGCATATCTTGAAGAAGAGCAGACCCTCCGCTGGTAGTGAAATCAATGATCTGTTCGTTGGTGGAGCAACGGGCCTGCGCTTTGTGAAGCACTAACCCCTGGATAATGGGTGCATTAGCAGGAGGGAGATTAACATCATCATCTTTTCCTCCCTCGTCATCGCTGGTAGTCTCTCAGGCCTGTAGATTCGTCGCGGGACGAGACCGACCAGAGGGGTTCCGGGCCGTTCGTCCGCGAGCTCCATGAGACCCAGAGGCCTTACCACCTAGCAGGACATTCCACCCACGCTAGGATCTGGACCGAGGAGGAGTGTCTTCATGAATTTTTGGGGCTTTGTCACTTGAATCGGATTCAACAACTGATGGATTTCTACGACGCACCATCCTTAAGATTAAAGAAAAAAGAACATATGGTGAGAGAGATGGTTGATGTTCAAGGAGTTTAATGAACACGTTTGAGGAAAGACAAGTATGATATTGGGCATGCATTTCAACCGTTCATATGAGCGATTTAGCTACAATGAACAATACCAACCTACTTAACTCAAAAAATGTTCGAGACAGTGATAACAGTTTAAGTGTGCCATACACCTAAACTACAAAAGATCCTTGAAGAGATACTTAAGATAATCAAGAACTATATGGATCGAGTCAAAAATAGGGAAAAATGAGACAATACCTCGATCTATGAAATCATCCACGAAAATCCCAAAGAAGAGTGGAGAGATGGTGGAGGAGCTCGAGGGGATCGAATCTCCAACAATCTCCACAAAGATTTGCTAGTGTTTGGAGGGATTGGAGTGTAGGATGTGAGAGAGGGAGAGAGAAAGGTGAGGGCGTCGGCGGCTGGACGAAATGAGAGAGTGAAGATAGAAAGTAGGGAGGAGAGGAGAGAAAAAGGGGCAGCGGCGGCGGCTGGTCAAACTGACCAAAACCGGTTTTGCTGCATTGCGCACAGTAAATGCGTAGAAAACAAGGTTTGACTGCACAGAAAAACTGACACACTGACAGCGCAGACTACGGAGCAGACTGACTGCACAGAATCAGTGGCGACAAAAACCGGTTCAACCAGTTTTTAAAATGGTTCAACCGGTTCTCACCAGAGAGAATCCGGTTGAGTGGCTTACTCAGCCGGTTTACTCAACTAGTTTTCAGAGACATCCCGATAAGGCCTAGAATACAAGCAATATTTATGACATGAATAATTTAGGCAATAAAAACAAGATTTCAAAGGTCATATTGTTCACAAAACAATCTTATACCAATCTGTCGGGGACCATAATTAGGGGTACCCTCAAGGCTCCTAAATCTCAGCTGGTAACCCCCATCAGCACAAAGCTGCAAAGGCCTGATGGGTGCGATTAAGTCAAGGATCGGTCCATTCGAGGGACGCGATCACGCCTCGCCCGAGCCCAGCCTCAGGCAAGGGCGGCCGACCCCGGAGGATCTACGTCTCGCCCGAGGACACCCTCCAGCAACGGACACACCTTCGGCTCGCCCGAGGCCCAGTCTTCACCAAGAAATAACCTTGGCCAAATCGCCACGCCAACCGACCAAATCGCTGGGGCATTTAATGCAAAGGTGGTCTGACACCTTTATCCTGACGCACGCCCTCCAGTCAACAGAGCCGAAGTGACCGCAGTCACTTCGCCGCTCCACTGACCAGTCTGACAAGAGGACAGCGCTGCCTGCGCCGCTTCGACTGCTGAGCTACTCGACAGAGTGAGGCTGACAGCAGCCAAGTCCAGCCTCAAGCGTCATAGGAAACTCCGCTCCGCCCGACCCCAGGGCTCGGACACAGGCTCAGCCCCGGAAGACGACGAACTCCGCTCCGCCCGACCCCAGGGCTCGGACACGGGCTCAGCCCCGGAAGACGACGAACTCCGCTCCGCCCGACCCCAGGGCTCAGACTCGGGCCCAGTCCCGGAAGACGACGAACTCCGCTCCACCCGACCCTAGGGCTCGGACTCGGGCTCAGCCCCGGAAGACGACGAACTCCGCTCCGCGCGACCCCAGGGCTCGGACACGGGCTCAGCCCCGGAAGACGACGAACTTCGCTCCGCCCGACCTCAGGGCTCGGACACGGGCTCAGCCCCGGAATACGACGAACTCCGCTTCGCCCGACCCCAGGGCTCGGACTCGGGCTCAGCCTCGGAAGACGACGAACTCCGCCTCGCCCGACCCTAGGGCTCGGACTCAGCCCTGGCCTCGACCGACGGTCTCCGCCTCATCCGACCCGGGGGCTCGGACTCGACCTCGACCTTGGAAGACAGACTCGACCTCGACCTCGGAGGAGCCTCCACCTCGCCCAACCTAGGGCACGGACCGACCACGTCAACAGGAAGCGTCATCATTGCCCTACCCCGAGCTAACTCAGGCTACGGGGAACAAGACCGGCGTCCCATCGGGCTCGCTCCACCATACGAGTAATGATGGTGCCCCGCATGCCCTGTGACGACGGTGGCTCTCAGCCCCCTGACGGAAGCAAGAGGACGTCAGCAAGGACTCGACAGCCCCGACAGCTGTCCTTTCGCCAGGCTCCAGCGCTCCTCCGACGGCCACGACATCCCACGAACTGGGTGCCAAAACCTCTCCGGCTGCCACGATGGCATGTACTTAGGGCGCTAGCTCTCCTCCGCTAGACATGTTAGCACACTGCTACACCCCCATTGTACACCTGGATCCTCTCCTTACGCCTATAAAAGGGAGGTCCAGGGCCCTCTTACAGGGGGTTGGCCATGCGGGGAAGGACGGGACGGCGCTCGCGCAAGGCTGCTCGCTCCCTCCCGCGTGGACGCTTGTAACCCCCTACTGCAAGCGCACCCGACCTGGGCGCGGGGCTAACACGAAGGCCGCAGGTTCCACCTCCCACGCCTGTCTCCCTCCGGCTGCTTCTCTCCCCCCTTTGCGTTCCGCCTCGCGCCGACCCATCTGGGCTGGGGCACGCGGCGACGATTTACTCGTCGGTCCAGGGACCCCCCGGGTTTCGAAACACCGACAGTTGGCGTGCCAGGTAGGGGCCTGCTGCGTGTTGACGAACAGCTTCCCGTCAAGCTCCAGATGGGCAGTCTCCAGCAACCTCTCCAACCCGGGACGGTGCTCCGTTTCGGGAATCTTGAGTTCATGTCCCTCGACGGCAGCTACGACATGATACTCCTTCCCCCGCCGCGCGACAGCGACAATGGTGGTCGACGACCTGCCCGCCGGCGGGGAAATCGACGACGCCTTCCCCACGTGGTGGAAGGATGACATTCGGGCTTGTCCTGTCCCCTCCCCCGCCGACGAAGGAGGAGGCGGGGCAACCAAGGCCAAGCAGGAGGCGACACCTCATTGGCTGTCGAGCGAGTCGATGGTGCCGGCGCCCCAACGGGGAGCGCGTCGGGCATCGGCCTCGCGTCTGAGACGAAGACGAGCGCCATCTCCCCGCAACGCACCAACCTCAAGCAAACGGACGACGCCAGCACGCTCGCGAAGGACTTGCTGGGCGTCACCCTCGTACCTGAGACGACGGTGCAGTCAGTCCCTGACGTGACTTCGTCACCGCCCGTTGACCCAAAGGTACCGACCGATTCCCATCTCACGCTTTTTGGATTCGGCCTCGACCTGCCAAGCAACTCCGCTTCGGTGGACACTCTCATAGAGGCAAGTCCAAACCCTCCGGGGTATCATGTGCGGTCCCTGGGACCGGCTGACGGCCGTCTCGACCTACGGGCCCTCGAGGTCTGAGGAAGATGGCGAGCCCGACCTCTGTTGGGATTTCTCCAGACTTGGTAACCCCAGCGCCATGCGGGACTTCATGACCGCATGCGACTACTGCCTTTCCGACTGTTCCGACGGTAGCCGCAGCCTCGACGACGAGGACTGCGGCCCAAGTCGCGAATGTTTCCATGTCGATCTAGGGGGTCCCGACGAAGGCAACCATCTTGGTATGCCGGAGAACGGTGATCCCCCTAGGCCCGCGCCTCGCATCGACATCCTTCGGGAGCTAGCTGTGGTCCCCGTCCCGGCAGGGGGTCCTGACCTACAGCTCGAGCAAATCCGCGAGAGGCAGGCCAGGCTCGACGAGGGAGTAGGAACGCTTGTGCCGATCCGCCGGGACATCGGGCAGGAATGGGCGGGCCAACCTCCGGCCGGAGAAGCACGTCATCTCCCCCAGGGCATCCAGCACCGCATCGCCGACGACGTCAGGGTAAGGTCGCCACCGGATTCCAGTGGAGTCGGCCAGAACCTGGCTGCAGCGGCAATACTTCTCTGCACGATGCCGGAGCCATCAACCACCGAGAGGCGACGTATCCAGGGAGAGCTCAAGAATCTCCTGGAGGACGCCGTGGTCGACGGGCCAAAAGCTCTGCCTCCCGAAGGCAGGGGTACCCCTCAGAACATCGCGTCGTGACTTCCCGATTCATGTGGGAAACCTCGGTCCACACCGGGCGCACGCGCAACACCGCGCCTGCGGCCCCGGGTCGCCTCGGCAACGAGCACCATCACCACAGCCGTCAGGCCCACCTCGACGAGAGGGTGCGCCGAGGCTACCACCCTAGGCGTGGGGGACGCTATGACAGCGGGGAGGGTCGGAGTCCTTCGCTCGAACCACCCGGTCCGCAGGCTTTCAGCCGCACCATACGACAGGCGCCGTTCCCGACCTGGTTCCGAACCCCAACTACTATCACAAAGTACTCGGGGGAGACGAGACCGGAACTGTGGCTCGCGGACTATCGGCTGGCCTGCCAACTGGGTGGAACGGACGATGATAATCTCATCATCCGCAACCTCCCCCTGTTCCTCTCCGACACCGCTCGAGCTTGGCTGGAGCACCTGCCTCCAGGGTAGATCTCCAACTGGGACGACCTGGTCCAAGCCTTCGCCGGCAATTTCCAAGGCACGTACGTGCACCCTGGGAACTCCCGGGATCTCCGAAGCTGCCGCCAGCAGCCGGGAGAGTCTCTCCAGGACTACATCCGGCGATTCTCGAAGCAGCGCACCGAGCTGCCCAACGTCACTGATTCGGATGTCATCGGCGCGTTCCTCGCCGGCACCACCTGCCGCGACCTGGTGAGCAAGCTGGGTCGCAAGACCCCCACCAGGGCGAGCGAGCTGATGGACATCGCCACCAAGTTCGCCTTTGGACAGGAGGCGGTTGAGGCTATCTTCCGGAAGGACAAGCAGTCCCAGGGCCGCCCACCGGAAGATGTCCCCGAGGCGTCAACTTAGCGCGGTGCCAAGAAGAAAGGCAGGAGGAAGTCGCAAGCGAAACGCGACGCCGCCGACGCGGACCTTGTCGCCGCCGCCGAGTACAAGAACCCTCGGAAACCTCCGGGAGGTGCCAACCTCTTCGACAAGATGCTCAAGGAGCCGTGCCCTTACAATCAGGGGCCCGTCAAGCACACCCTTGAGGAGTGTGTCATGCTTCGACGACACTTTCACAAGGTCGGGCCACCCGCGGAGTGTGGCAAGGCTCTCGACGACGCCAAGAAGGAAGATCACAAGGCAGGAGAGTTCCCCGAGGTCCGCGACTGCTTCATGATTTATGGAGGGCAAGTCGCAAACGCCTCGGCTCGGCACCGCAAGCAAGAGCGTCGGGAGGTCTACTCGGTAAAGGTGGCGGCGCCAGTCTACCTAGACTGGTCCGACAAGCCCATCACCTTCGACCAGGCCGACCATCCCGACCATGTGTCGAGCCCGGGGAAATACCCACTCGTTGTCGACCCCATCATCGGCAACGTTAGGCTCACCAAGGTCCTCATGGACGGAGGCAGCAGCCTCAACATCATCTACGCCGAGACCCTCGGGCTCCTGCGAATCGATCTGTCCTCGGTCCGGGCGGGCGCTGCGCCTTTCCACGGGATCATCCCCGGGAAGCGCGTCCAACCCCTCGGACAACTCGATCTACCCGTCTGCTTCGGGATGCCCTCCAACTTTCGAAGGGAGACCCTCACGTTCGAAGTGGTCGGGTTTCGAGGAACCTACTACGCAGTGCTGGGGAGGCCATGCTACACCAAGTTCATGGCCGTCCCCAACTACACCTACCTCAAGCTCAAGATGCCGGGCCCCAACGGGGTCATTACCGTCGGGCCCACGTACCGACACGCGTACGAATGCGACGTGGAGTGCGTGGAGTACGCCGAGGCCCTCGCCGAGTCCGAGGCCCACATCGCCGACCTGGAGAGCCTCTCTAGGGAGGCGCCCGACGTGAAGCGCCACGCCAGCAATTTCGAGCCAGCGGAGACGGTCAGGTCCGTACCTCTCGACCCCTGCAACGACGCCTCCAAGCAGATCCGGATCGGCTCCGAGCTCGACCCCAAATAGGAAGCAGTGCTCGTCGACTTTCTCCGCGCAAACGCCGACGTTTTCGCGTGGAGTCCCTCGGACATGCCCGGCATACCGAGGGAAGTCGCCGAGCACTCGCTGGATATCCGAGCTGGAGCCCGACCCGTGAAGCAGCCTCTGCGCCAATTCGACGAAGAAAAGCGCAGAGCCATAGGCGAGGAGATCCATAAGCTAATGGCGGCAGGGTTCATCAAAGAGGTATTCCATCCCGAATGGCTTGCCAACCCTGTGCTTGTGAGAAAGAAAGGGGGGAAATGGCGGATGTGTGTAGACTACACTGGTCTAAACAAAGCATGTCTGAAAGTTCCCTACCCTCTGCCTCGCATCGATCAAATCGTGGATTCCACTGCAGGGTGCGAAACCCTGTCTTTTCTTGATGCCTACTCAGGGTATCACCAGATTAGGATGAAAGAGTCCGACCAGCTCGCGACTTCTTTCATCACACCCTTCGGCATGTACTGCTATGTTACCATGCCGTTCGGCTTGAGGAATGCGGGTGCAACGTACCAGCGATGCATGAACCATGTGTTCGGCGAACACATTGGTCGAACGGTCGAGGCCTATGTTGATGACATCGTAGTCAAGACGAGGAAAGCCTCCGACCTCCTTTCCGACCTTGAAGTGACATTCCGATGTCTCAAGGCGAAAGGTGTGAAGCTCAATCCCGAAAAGTGTGTCTTCGGGGTCCCCCGAGGCATGCTCCTGGGGTTCATCGTCTCCGAGCGAGGCATCGAGGCCAACCCGGAGAAGATCGCAGCCATCACCAGCATGGGGCCCATCAAGGACTTGAAAGGCGTACAGAGGGTCATGGGATGCCTCGCGGCTCTGAGCCGTTTCATCTCGCGCCTCGGCGAAAGAGGCCTTCCTCTGTACCGCCTCTTAAGGAAGGCTGAGTGCTTCGCTTGGACCCCTGAGGCCAAGGAAGCCCTCAGGAACCTAAAGGCGCTCCTCACGAACGCGCCCATCTTGGTGCCCCCCGCTGCCGGAGAAGCCCTCTTGATCTACGTCGCCGCTACCACTCAGGTGGTTAGCGCCGCGATTGTGGTTGAGAGACGAGAAGAGGGGCATGCATTGCCTGTCCAGAGGCGAGTCTACTTCATCAGTGAGGTACTGTCCGAGACCAAGATCCGCTACCCACAAATTCAGAAGCTGCTGTACGCGATGATCCTGAAGCGGCAGAAAATGCGACACTACTTCGAGTCTCATCCGGTGACTGTGGTGTCATCCTTCCCCCTAGGGGAGATCATCCAGTCCCGAGAGGCCTCGGGTAGAATTGCAAAGTGGGCGGTGGAAATCATGGGCGAGACGATCTCGTTCGCCCCCCGGAAGGCCATCAAGTCCCAGGTCTTGGCGGACTTCGTGGTTGAATGGGTCGACACCCAGCTCCCAACAGCTCCGATCCAACCGGAGCTCTGGACCATGTTTTTCAACGGGTCGCTGATGAAGACGGGGGCCGGCGCGGGCCTGCTCTTCATCTCGCCCCTCGGGAAGCACCTATGCTACGTGCTACGCCTCCACTTCCCGGTGTCCAACAACGTGGCTGAGTACGAGGCTCTGGTAAACGGGTTGCGAATCACCATCGAGCTAGGGGTCCGACGCCTCGACGCTCGCGGTGACTCGCAGCTCATCATCGACCAAGTCATGAAGAACTCCCACTGCCGCGACCCTAAGATGGAAGCCTACTGCGAAGAGATTCGGCGCCTGGAAGACAAGTTCTACGGGCTCGAGCTCAACCACATCGCCCGACGCTACAACGAGACTGTGGACAAGCTGGCTAAAATAGCCTCGGGGCGAACAACAGTTCCCCCGAACGTATTCTCCCGAGACCTGCATCAACCCTCCGTCAAGACTGACGACACGCCCGAGCCCGAGAAGGCCTCGGCCCAGCCCGAGGCACCCTCGGCTCAGTCCGAGGTACCCTCGGCTCAGTCCGAGGTACCCTCATCATGGTTCGAGGTACCCTCGGCTCAGCCCGAGGTACCCTCGGCCCCCGAGGGTGAGGCACTGCGCGACGAGGGGGAGCAGAGCAAGGTCACGCCTAATCAAAACTGGCAGACCCCGTACCTGCAATATCTCCACCGAGGAGAGCTACCCCTCGACCAAGCCGAAGCTCAGCGAGTGGCGCAGCGCACCAAGTCGTTCGTCTTGCTGGGAGATGAGAAGGAGCTCTACCACCGCAGCCCCTCGGGCATCCTCCAGCGGTGCATTTCCATCGCCGAAGGTCAGGAGCTCCTACAAGAGATACACTCGGGGGCTTGCAGCCATCACGCAGCACCTCGAACCCTTGTTGGAAACGCCTTCCGACAAGGCTTCTACTGGCCGACGGCGGTGGCCGACGCCACTAGAATCGTCCGCACCTGCGAAGGGTGTCAGTTCTACGCAAGGCAGACCCACCTGCCCGCTCAGGCTCTGCAAACCATACCCATCACCTGGCCGTTTGCTGTGTGGGGCCTGGACCTCGTCGGCCCCTTGCAGAAGGCACTCGGGGGCTACACGCACCTGTTGGTCGCCATCGACAAATTCTCCAAGTGGATCGAGGTCCGACCCCTAAACAGCATCAGGTCCGAACAGGCGGTGGCGTTCTTCACCAACATCATCCATCGCTTTGGGGTCCCGAACTCCATCATCACCGACAACGGCACCCAGTTCACCGGCAGAAAGTTCCTGGACTTCTGCGAGGATCACCACAGCCGGGTGGACTGGGCCGCCGTGGCTCACCCCATGACGAATGGGCAGGTAGAACGTGCCAACGGCATGATTCTGCAAGGACTCAAGCCTCGGATCTACAATGACCTCAACAATTTCGGCAAGCGATGGATGAAGGAGGTCCCCTCGGTGGTCTGGAGTCTGAGGACAACGCCGAGCCGAGCCACATGCTTCACACCGTTCTTTCTAGTCTATGGGGCCGAGGCCATCTTGCCCACAGACTTAGAATACGGTTCCCCGAGGACAAGGGCCTACGCCGACCAAAGCAATCGAGCTAATCGAGAAGACTCACTGGACCAGCTGGAGGAGGCTCGGGACATGGCCTTACTACACTCGGCGCGGTACCAGCAGTCCCTGCGACGCTACCACGCCCGAGGGGTTCGGTCCCGAGACCTCCAGGTGGGCGACCTGGTGCTTCGGCTGCGACAAGACGCCCGAGGGTGGCACAAACTCACGCCTCCCTGGGAAGGGCCGTTCGTCGTCGCCAAAATTCTGAAGCCCGGAACATACAAGCTGGCCAACATTCAAGGCGAGGTCTACAGCAACGCTTGGAACATCCAACAGCTACATCGCTTCTACCCTTAAGATGCTTCCAAGTTATTCGTACACCCCGTTCACACACAAAGTCTGGTCGTCAAGGAAGGGTCAGCCTTGCCTCGGCAAAGCCCGACCCTCCCTCGGGGGCTAGAAGGGGGGAACCTCCTCTGTGGCGAAATTTTCCTCGAAAAAAGAAAAAAATCTTTTCTGCCAGAATGCCTTTCGTGCTTTTCGACTACTTCGAAAGTGGATCCTGAAAACGACGGAGTACACGTAAGCAGCCATGGCTGACCGAGCCGAGGGACTCCTATGCCTCCGGGATACGGATACCTCACTCATCACCTTCTGCGATAAGTAACTCGCGCTCGGATAAGTGATTCCGCGGACCGAACAAGTCTTCACGCCCGAAAGGTCCTCTGCCGGAACGGTTTTTTCGGGCCTTCTCGACTGCGTCGGTGACAGAACCCTATGGACGAGTAAGAGTGCGCGTAAGCGGCAAGGCCGACCGAGCCGAGGGACTCCTACGCCTCCGGGATACGGATACCTCACTCATCACCTTCCGTGAAAAGCAACTCTCGCCCGCACAAACAATTCTGTTACCGACAAATAAGTCCGGATACTCGAAACAAGAGGAAAAGAAACACAGCTTTACAACATGACGACAGTGTGTTTGGGCCTCGGCGGCCACAGAAAACATACACACGCTACAAGACAATCCGATCCTGCAGGCTCGAACGTCGACAGTTGAAGGGGAGCAGCAGCACCCTCGGCGTCAACTACACCTTCGGCGAGGTCCGACCTAGCCTCGGACGGCGACGCGGTTGGAGGATCTCCACTCTGAAGGACGACATCAGCACCACACCCGGGCCATCGCCGCTAGGGTCTTCTCCAGGAATCCGGTTCGAGCAGACGGCTCGGCCGGCCACCCCGAGGCCTCGGCCAGCTGTCCCCCAAAGACATCAGCCCAGCTTGTGGCCTCGGTAGCTCAACACCGGCGTCGGACCCGCCAGTGGACGACCCGGCTAGGCTCTGGCCGACCACATCTTCTTTTCGAAGCCAACTCTGCCTCTGTTCGTGCTGACACCGCTACCTCCGGCTCTGGCTCATCAAAGAGCGGCCGAGGGGTTCCTTTAACTAAGCAAGGGAAGCCTCGGACAACAAGGCCGACCGAGCCGAGGGACTCCTACGCCTCCGGGATACGGATACCTCACTCGTCACCTTCGCACGAGGCAACTCACGCTTGGTGAAGCGGTTCAGATAGTAGACAGGTGAGTCTTGGTGATCGAAATGAAGGAAAAACACGGCTTCATGCCGAAGATACATACATGTTCAGGCCCCGACAGCCACAATGAACAAAACACCGGCACTCAAAGTGCCATTACAAGCGGAACTTCGGTTCCGTCCCCACAGCAGCAGCGATGGCCTCAGGGCAGACGCCACTGCAACCTTGCCCTCGCCCACGCCGACGCTCGAGGGGCGAGGACAAGTACAAAGAGCCGGAGGCCCAGAGCGCGGATGGTGGCAGTGATCTCGTCGGTGACGGGGACTTCTCGAGCTGCATCCACCTCGGCACCGACGACCGGAGCGTCAGCCCATCAGCAGATCCCCACTCGGATCCTCCCGGACGAGCGGAGCACCGACCTCCGCGCGGGGGCCCCGTACCGTTGCAAAGGCAGGACAGCCCCAGAACACGAACGCCGCTCTAGCGGTGCGCTATGTCTTGGGCGGTCCACCCGTGCGCACGGCGCGACAACCGCCCTTGCGGCGGGAGGGGGCGCCGGGAGCCAAGTCGGCGAGCCCAACGTGCTGAGCTGGCGATGCCCGCCGTCGACCAGCCCCGCATTGTCGAAGTCCGCCCCGCTCGCAGGGCCAGTGAGCGCCCTCTCCCTTGAATGCTGAAGGGGAGGCTGACCCACGAACCCGCGCGGGAGGTAGAGCTCCGGCTCAGCCCGGCCTCCGCCCCAGCAAGGATGATGAACATCCTTGAAGCTGAGGGCGGGACCAAGATCGCAGCCTGGCTTGCTCCTCCCCACCCAGAGGCTGGTGGTCACCGTCTTGGGTGACCACCGGCGAGGGGATGCAACCAGGCTGCCTGATGAAAATCCTTGAAGCCGAACGATGGCTGAAAGGTACCAACTTCCACAAAGTTGCATTCCTCCGACGACAAGGCGGAAGGATTGCGGGCGTCCCCCATCCGGGGGCTCGGAAGGTGGAAAGACACAATGCATAAGGGAGCGCGAAGACATGGTCGTCTTTCAAGGGGGTCACCCTCCTTTTAAAGGTGACTCTCCCTACTTGCGTCCCCAGCCGTCGCGGGCTGAGTCTTCTCCAACACGCTCCAAGGTCCTCCCCCTACGGCGCGGGGGCTGGGCCCCACACGTCATGCAAGCCGGTCCAGGGCAGAAGAAGCCAAACCGCCGCGCCCAGGGCATGCAACTGCCCAGCGGTTACAAGCATTCCTCCACTTTCGCCCAGACCAACGGGTGAAAGGGTGGACAACCGTGCAGTCGGCATGCAACCACGCCAAGTGGGTGCGCCCCTTCGACTCCAACGCGCCCAGCATGGAGGTCCAGGCCCACGCGTCAGGCAACCGTCGCGCCGGTTGCTACGTGCGAGCAACTGCACCGCCACCCGCACCACTACCGCGCCTCCTCGACTGCGGAGCCAGTACCGCGACTCGAGGCAACCCTGCGTATGACCCAGCAGTGCCAGCCAGGCGCGATGGTCAATACGGTCAAAAATAGGCCGGCAGTAATGGCGGTGGCAGGCGGGCAGGAGCAGCGGTCACGTCGTCAGCCAAGCTTACGTCCCATCCAGGGGCAGCGAGAGAATCCTCTCTCACGGCGTGAAGACGGCGCGCCCGTGATCCGTTCCTCGAACGGCTCGCACACGCGCAACGACCGCCTCGCGAACCACTCGCCCCGTCGCATTAACTCCGCGGCGGGACAGGCAGCGCCTCAGGCGGGAGAAGCAAGCGACGCTTCGCCTTCGCCATAATGACCGCGTCGAAAAAGGTACGCCACGTCATTCGATTTCGTTTCCTTTTCCTTTTCCTCTTTCTCTCTCTTACCATAGGGACCGGGAAAGGGGGATACCCCGAAAAGGATCCTTCTCCGTGAAGGAAACAGGCCCCGAGCCTCCCTACTGATCAGAGGTTCAAAGGCTGGCCCCTCGGAGGGGTTCAACGGCCACCTCAGAGCGCTTGGGTTCTGCGCCCACTACTGGTCAGAGGTTCGATGGCCGGCCCCTCGGAAGGGTTCAACGGCCGCCTCAGGCCACTCGAGCTCCGCGCCAACTACTGATCAGGGGTTTGCAGGCTGGCCCTCGAAGGGTTCACAGTCGCCTCAGACACAGAGCGAGGGATGACCCTAGGTATGTTTGATACATAACCAAGGCTCGGGCTACGCTCCCGAGGTACCCTAGGACATTTCCGAGACCAGCGGGAACGATCTTGTAACGGAATCCCATCAGAGGGAGGCATCGAGCCCTCGGACCCCATCAAAAGGGGACCGGGTCCGGCATATCACCCGCAGGTACTTTTGGAGCGCGCCTCCGGGCCTCTAGCCAACCCCTAACAAATGGGGCACGGGCGTCCACTCGGATTACCCGCCAGCAGCTCACCGGAGACACCATGTTCGGTGCCCTCCAAGGGCAACATGGCGCTTTCCCCCCCTCCTCCTTGCGGAAAGGCGACGCAGGGGTGTATGTAAAAAAGTCGAGTCTGTCCTTAACAGTCCTCTCGCCCTGTGCAGAGGCTCGGGGGCTGCTCTCGCAAACCCGGCTCTGGCCAACCCATTGACAGCGTCGACATACCAGCCCGAGAACTTGGGACCCGACCGTGCACCCGGGCTACGGCCAGCTCGCATGAGGGAACAACTAGACCAGCTGAAGTGTTGCGAAACGCACTAAGACCTCGAAGGAGTCAAACTACTCCTCCGAGGCCTCGGGGGCTACACCCGGCGGGTGCGCTCGCGCGCACCCACCGGAACAAAATGCAACCAAAAAAGGCTGGTCCCCTTGCAAAAAAAGTGCGGCAAAAGCCTCCAAGCGAGTATTAACACTCCCTTCGAGGCTCGGGGGCTACTGTCGGGGACCATAATTAGGGGTACCCTCAAGGCTCCTAAATCTCAGCTGGTAACCCCCATCAGCACAAAGCTGCAAAGCCCTGATGGGTGCGATTAAGTCAAGGATCGGTCCATTCGAGGGACGCGATCACGTCTCGCCCGAGCCCAGCCTCGGGCAAGGGCGGCCGACCCCGGAGGATCTACGTCTCGCCCGAGGACCCCCTCCAGCAACGGACACACCTTCGGCTCGTCCGAGGCCCAGTCTTCACCAAGAAGCAACCTTGGCCAAATCGCCACGCCAACCGACCAAATTGCAGGGGCATTTAATGCAAAGGTGGCCTGACACCTTTATCCTGACGCACGCCCTCCAGTCAACAGAGCCGAAGTGACCGCAGTCACTTCGTCGCTCCACTGACCGGTCTGACAAGAGGACAGCGCCGCCTGCGCCGCTCCGACTGCTGAGCTACTCGACAGAGTGAGGCTGACAGCAGCCAAGTCTGGCCTCAGGCGTCATAGGAAACTCTGCTCCGCCTGACCCCAGGGCTCGGACACGGGCTCAGCCCCGGAAGACGACGAACTCCGCTCCGCCCGACCCCAGGGCTCAGACTCGGGCTCAGCCCCGGAAGACGACGAACACCGCTCCGCCCGACCCCAGGGCTCGGACACGGGCTCAGCCCCGGAAGACGACGAACTCCGCTCCGCCTGGCCCCAGGGCTTGGACTCGGGCTCAGCCCCGAAAGACGACGAACTCCGCTCCGCCCGACCCTAGGGCTCGGACTCGGGCTCAGCCCCGGAAGACGACGAACTCCGCTCCGCCCGACCCCAGGGCTCGGACACGGGCTCAGCCCCAGAAGACGACGAACTCCGCTCGCTCGACCCCAGGGCTCGGACTCAGCCCTGGCCTCGATCGACGGTCTCCGCCTCGTCCGACCCGGGGGCTCGGACTCGACCTCGACCTTGGAAGACAGACTCGACCTCGACCTCGGAGGAGCCTCCACCTCGCCCAACCTAGGGCACGGACCGACCACGTCAACAGGAAGCGTCATCATTGCCTTACCCCGAGTTGACTCAGGCTACGGGGAACAAGACCGGCGTCCCATCGGGCTCGCTCCACCATACGAGTAATGATGGCGCCCCGCATGCCCTGTGACGACGGTGGCTCTCAACCCCTGACGGAAGCAAGAGGACGTCAGCAAGGACTCGACAGTCCCGACAGCTGTCCTTCCGCCAGGCTCCAGCGCTCCTCCGACGGCCACGACATCCCACGAACTGGGTGCCAAAACCTCTCCGGCTGCCACGATGGCATGTACTTAGGGCGCTAGCTCTCCTCCGCTAGACACGTTAGCACACTGCTACACCCCCATTGTACACCTGGATCCTCTCCTTACGCCTATAAAAGGGAGGTCCAGGGCCCTCTTACAGGGGGTTGGCCGCGCGGGGAAGGATGGGACGGCGCTCGCGCAAGGCCGCTCGCTCCCTCCCGCGTGGACGCTTGTAACCCCCTACTGCAAGCGCACCCGACCTGGGCGCGGGGCTAACACGAAGGCCGCGGGTTCCACCTCCCACGCCTGTCTCCCTCCGGCTGCTTCTCTCCCCCCTTCGCGTTCCGCCTCGCGCCGACCCATCTGGGCTGGGGCACGCGGCGACGATTTACTCGTCGGTCTAGGGACCCCCCGGGTTTCGAAACACCGACACAATCAATCATGATTCAAATTTTATTTCTTAAGACACGTTTGAGAATCCAATATATTTAGTTCACTCCTTAGAAAACAAAACCTAGTCTCATCAAGAGGTTTGGTGAAGATATCGGCTAGTTGATTTTCGGTGCTCACATGGAATAATTCGATATCTCCTTTGGCTTCATGGTCTCTCAAGAAATGATGTCTAATGTCAATATGTTTAGTTCTAGAGTGTTGCACAAGATTGTTTGAAATTTCAATAGCACTCTCATTGTCACACAGCAGTGGAATTTTATTAAACTCACAACCAAAGTCTCTAAGGGTTTGCTTCATCCATAGCAACTGTGCACAACATGCACCAGCTGCTATGTACTCAGCTTCTGCGGTGGAAAGTGCAACACAATTTTGTTTCTTGGAACTCCATGACACTAAGGACCGCCTAAGGAATTGGCAAGTGCTTGTAGTGCTTTTTCGATCTACTTTGCAACTGGCATAGTCTGAGTCAGAATAGCCAAGTAAATCGAAAAGGGAGCCTTTAGGGTACCATAATCCTAGGTTTTGGGTGTGGACTAAGTATCTTAAGATTCTCTTAACGGCTACAAGATGACAATATTTAGGATTTGCTTGAAAGCGAACACACATGCATACACTTAACATTATATCAGGTCTAGATGCACATAAGTAAAGCAGTGACCCTATCATTGATCTATATAGCTTTTGGTCTACCGGTTTACCTTCTTCATTAAGGTCAAGATGTCCATTTGATGACATTGGTGTCTTGGAATGCTTTGCCTTTTCCATGCCAAACTTCTTGAGCATGTCTTGTGTATACTTGGTTTGGCACATAAAGGTTCCTTCCTTGAGTTGTTTTACTTGAAATCCCAGGAAGTATTTGAGCTCACCCGTCATAGACATCTCAAATCTGTTCGTCATTACTTTACTAAATTCTTCACAAAATTTCTCATTAGTACTACCAAATATGATGTCATCGACATATATTTGGCACACAAATAATTCATTATCAACTTTGCGAGTAAATAAGGTAGAGTCAGCTTTTCCTATCACAAAGCCATTTTTAAGCAAGAAATCTTTAAGACATTCATACCATGCTCTAGGAGCTTGTTTAAGCCCATAGAGTGCTTTGTGAAGAAGGTAGACATGGTTTGGCTTCTTAGGATCTTCAAAGACCCGCGGTTGCTCCATATAGACCAACTCTTGAAGTGGTCTGTTTAGGAATGCACTTTTCACATCCATTTGATACAATGTGAAATCATGGTTAGTAGCATAGGCAATTAATATTCTTATGGACTCTAACCTTGCTACTGGTGCATAGGTTTCTCCAAAGTCAAGTCCTTCCACTTGAGTGAAACCTTGAGCAACCAGCCGCGCTTTGTTCCTTGTGACCACACCGTTTTCATCTTGCTTGCTGCGGAAGACCCATTTAGTTCCAATGAAGTTTTGCTTGGGTCTTGCTAATAAGGACCAGACTTTATTTTGAGTGAAGTTATTTAACTCCTCTTGCATTGCGATTATCCAATCCGGATCACCCAGTGCTTCTTCAACCTTAAGTGGCTCAAGAGAGGAGACAAACGAGTAAAATTCACAAAAATTTGCTAAACAAGATCGAGTTGTTACCCCTCTCCTGATGCTACCTAGGATGTTGTCCACATGATGATCTCTTTGAATCCCATGGTGCACTCGAGGATGGGGCACCAGAGGATGCCTCTGAATTTGATCATCACTTTCATTTTGATCAATAGCTTCTTCACTATCAACTTCTTCTTGCTCATTTTCCACAATGGTTGGCATATCTTGCAGTAGAGGCACTTCTTCAAGGATTGGGTGACTTGAGGTTGATGGGTTTGCTTGGATGGAAGGATTTTCACCAACCACCTTAGCACCCCCATCAATGACCCTATTTGTCATCCAAATTCTCCCTTCATCATCGTCCTTTTCTTGTGGCTTCACTTCACCTATTGCAAGCTTTTTGATGGCTTCATTTGGTGGGAATTCATTTCCTGCAACATCATTAGAAACATGCCCTTGCGAGCCATTAGATTAATCAAATGTCACGTCTATCGCTATTTCAACAAGACCGGTGGTATTGTTGAAAACACGATATCCGTGAGCATTTGATGCATAACCAAGCAAGGACCCATCGTCCACTCTAGGAGCAAACTTAGAGCTCTTTACTTTCTTGTTAAGAATAAAATATTTGCAACCAAACACTCTAAAGTAATCAGCTTTAGATTTGTTACCGATGAGAAGTTCATAAGCGGTCTTCTTATAAATCTTGTGAAGATAAAGACGGTTGATTGCATGACAGGCAGTGTTGACAGCTTCTGCCTAGAAGTTGTCAGGTGTCTTGTATTCATCCAACATGGTTCTGGCGGCTTCAATAAGTGTTCGATTCTTTCTTTCCACCACCCCATTTTGTTGTGGAGTGTAGGGGACCGAGAACTCATGTTTGATTCCTTCTTCACCTAAGAATTCTTCAACACCTGTATTCTTGAATTCCGTCCCATTGTCACTTCTCACCTTTTTGATTTTTAACTCAAACTCATTTTGAGCTCTTCTCATAAACTTTTTCAATGTTTCTTGAGTTTCACCTTTATCACTCAAAAAGAAACCCAGGTGAAGCGAGAAAAATCATCAACAATAACTAAACCATACATACTGCCACCAATACTAATGTAGGCCACAGGTCCGAAGAGGTCCATATGAAGAAGCTCCAAAGGTCTCTTGGTTGTGACCACATTCTTTGATTGATGTGGAACGCCATGTTGCTTTCCTGCTTGACATGCGCTACATACCCTGTCTTTCTCAAACACAACATTTGTTAGTCCAATAATATGACTATCCTTTTGAAGTTTGGCCAAGTTCCTCATGCCAACATGAGCTAGCCGACGATGCCAAAGCCAACCCTTGTCTAATTTTGCCACTAAACAAGTCTTAGGCGTCACCCTACTTGTTGTGAAATCAACAAGAGAGAGTTTGCCCTTCAAGCGACGTGTAAAAGCAACAGAGGAATCCTCCCTTCTAAGGATCTTCACATCAACATCAGTAAATAGGCAGTTATATCCCATTCCACAAAGTTGCGAAATAGACATCAAATTGTAGCTTAAAGAATCTACTAGCAGAACATTTGAAAGTGACTGGTGGTCAGAGATAGGAATTTTACCAATACCAATCACTTCACTCTTGCCACTATCTCCAAACACAATTTCTTATGCTTCTTGAGTTAGTTGCAAGGAGTGAAACATGTCTTTCTCCCCGGTCATGTGATTTGTACATCCACTGTCAAGCACCCAGCTTGACCCACCGGAGGAGTAGACCTGCAAACAAATTTAGGCTATGCTTTTAGGTACCCAAATTGAATTGGGTCCTATAGTGTTAGTTATTGCCTTGGGTACCCACACACTCCTTTTCATAACTTTTCTCTTTGTGTAGGCACCCACATATTTCACAACTAGTTTACCTGAATCCCAGGTTAGCATATAATCACAAAGGTAAGAATGAGAAATAGGAGTTCTATGCTTTTCTCCATTTGTGGAGACAACATTCTTGATCTTATCCTTTGTGTGACTCAAGTTTACCTTTACTTGAGTCGAATTGCCATTTGAGGAGTGAATCCTCCCCAAGGCATCATATAGGGTGGTTCCCTCTATGAACTTGGGAGACTTCCACCCCTTATGCTCTATGCTAGGGTTTACCCTGTGTGAGTTGTACCCAAGCCCCTTTCTCCCATTATTGGGCTTCAAGGTTTTACACTTGGGTTCAACTTTCTTTAACCCATCATTGCTAGAGCACTTCTTCAATATTTTCTTGACTTTAACCTGTGAGCTTTCCTTCCTTGCATGGTTAGTCAAGCAACAAGAAGCATGATATTTTACACAATATTTACACATATTATTATTTGAGGAGCTAGCTTTAGACTTTTCCACTAAAGATGAAGTGTTGAAGTTCTTGCAGTTTTCAAGTTGCACTTGAAGTTCTTGATTTTGAACTGTTAAGCATGACAAGCTTGATTCAAGTGCATCCTTTTCCTTTGCAAGACTAACTATAGAGGTTTTCATATTTGTCATTTCTTTCTCTTTATCCTCTATAGTTATTTTGACTAAGATACTTCCTTAGTCAAAGCTTCTAGCATTTCATCTTTATTGAATAGCAATTCTTGAAGCTCTAGGTTTCTCTCCTTTTCAAGGATGAGCAAGTCTTCTTGAGCGTCAAGAGTTGCTTTTCTTTTATCTAGCTTCTCCATCAATTTAGTAATAACATTGTATCCATTTAAACCAAATTCTTTAATCATTTTATTTTTCATGGCAATTTGGTCATCATCATCATCATTTGTGAAGTCATTACTAAATAAAGTTACCTTATCTCATTTGGCCATGAGGCAAGTTGGAGTGTAGGAGTCGTCGTGAAGGTTGGCGAAGAGTTGCGAGCTTGAAGTAGATTGGATGGAGATGTTTGCCACCTCTTCCTCATCTTCGGAGCTAGAACTTTCTTCATCGGAATTCCATACTTCACCAATGTGGGCTTGACCATATTTCTTCTTCTTGAAATATCCCTTATTCTTGCCCCCCTTTTTGAACTTATCCTTTTTGTATTCCTTCTTGGCTTCTTGTTCCTTTTTGTTTGGACAATCCGCTATGAAATGACCGGTTTGACCACATTCATAGCATGCCCTCTTCTTTCCTTTTCTTTGATACTTATCATTTTTCCTCACAAACTTCTTGAAGGTTTTGATGAACATAGTTGTGTCTTCATCACTTGAACTACCTTCATCACTTGATGTTTCGACCACTTTCTTTGTCTTGTCTCTTGTGATCTTTGTTCTTCTTAGAGGAATCTTGTTCATTTGAGATCAAGGCATGAGTGTCTCTTGTCTTGATTGGGGCTTCTTCAGACTCATGTTGTTGAATCTTTGCAAATAGTTGGTGAGGTGTCATTTCCTCATAGTCATAACGGTCCCTTATCATTCTTGCTAGACTCTTATCCTTTTCTTTGTATGCTCTCATAAATAGTCTAGTGACCTTGGAGTCACTCCAATCTTCACTTCCAAGCTCTCTTATTTTGTTGACCAACACCATTATCCGGTCAAAGAGTGATTGAAGTGACTCACCCTTAGTCCAATCATATCGTGCAAGCTCACTCTCCAAACCTTCAATTCTATGTCTCTTAGCTTTGGGTCTCCTTCATGTGACATTTTTAGAATGTTCCAAATGTCACGAGCATCCTCTCTTCCTTGGACTTTCCGGTACTCTTTCGGACCAAGGCTTCCTTTTATTATGCTCACCGCTTGAGCATTGCGGTGCACTTCTTGCATCATTTCTGGAGTCATCTCTTTTCCTTGGGCGGGCTTATACATACCTATATTGATAATCTCCCAAAGACTAGGATGTACCTCGATTAAATGTGACTTCATCTTATCGGCCCACTCGTCATAGTTCAACTCACTAAGAGTTGGTAACTTTCCAAGTGGGGCAGAAGAGAAGTTGGGAATAAAATTTCTAGAATAATCAAATTGAACTTTATTGAACTTGTTACCTTTACTTTTGGTAGATGATCCTTCGGTGTTGAGACTTACCTTGCTCATCACCCTTGACACCAAAAGTTCTACCAAATCATCATTGTATTCGATTTTTCCCTTTCCTTTGTCTTCTTCGTCCTTTCTTCTTGATTCTTCTTCTTCAGCCCTTTTCTTAGCATTTTCCACTTTCATTTTGAGGAACATATTCTCGACAATCTTCATGGCGAGGTCGAGGACCTTGGGGTCTATTTCCTCACCGGAAGATGTGACGGGGATTTCCTCGAGGAGAGAGTAGACATGATCGTTTCCTCACACGGTTAAGCATAAAACGAGGTACGAAGCTTTGATACCAATTGAAAGTAGCCTAGACGGGGTGAATAGGCTACACCTAAAATTTTTCACTAAAAACTTCGAGATAATGTTAAATTTAAGTTACACTGGTGCAAACTGGTTCAGCTGATTTTGTTTACAGCTGAACAAGTTTGAACCTGCTCAACTTAGACTAGATAAACAGTTAAACAAGTGTGACAAAGTAATGAGAGATTTTTGATTAAGACTTGCCCTAGAGAAAATCCACTCAAGTAGGTGACAAATCGGTGTGAATTGGTTTCACACGATTTGCACACAATATAATCGAATATGAACTAACCAACAATTTAAAACACTTATCAAGAACACAGAAGAACACACGATTTACCCTGAGGTTCGGCAACCACCACAAAGGTGTCCTACTCCTCGTTGAGGAGCCCACAAAGGCCCGGGTCTTTTCCAACCCTAATCCTCCACAAGCCGACCACCAAGGTCAAGGCAATCTCTTCTCAAATTAGCTCAGCGAGCGGGTGATACAAACTTCTTGGGGTCGTCCACAAATTTGGAGACTCCCAAGCAACCTCTATCCGTCAAGGAACTCAAGGTTCCAAGAGTAACAAATCTGCACAAGTTTCAAGTTTTTGATGAGCTCGATAGATGAAGAGAAAATGGGAGAATCAAGATGAAATCAACAGCGAGTTAGATTGTGTCGGCGTTCCGAGACCGGGGGGTCCCTGAGCCGACGAGTGAGAGTGTTGTGTGCCCCAGCCCAGATGGGTCGAGCGCGTGGGCGAGCGCGAAGGGGGGAACAGAGAGAGAGGTCGGTGGCCGGAGCCGGGTCGTGAGGGAGTCGGAGAATTCCCGCGGCCTTCGTGTTCGTCCCGCGCCCAGGTCGGGTGCGCTTGCAGTAGGGGGTTACAAGCGTCCGCGCGAGGTGAGGGGAAGCGAGCGGCCCCGAGAGAGCGCCTGCCCCTGCCCTTCATCCCCGCGAGGCCAACCTTCTCTAAGAAGGCCCTGGTCCTTCCTTTTATAGTCGTAAGGAGAGGATCCAGGTGTACAGAATGGGGGTGTAGCAAGGTGCTACGTGTCTAGCGAGGGAGAGCTAGCGCCTAAGTACATGCCAAGGTGGCAGCCGGAGAGGTCTTGGCACCCTGTTGTTGTGGCGTCGTGGCTGTTGGAGGAGTAACGGAGCCGGACGGGGGGACAGCTGTCGGAGTGGCTGGGCCCTTGCTGACGTCCTCCTGCTTTCGTAAGGGAGCTGAGAGCCGCCGTCGTCATGGTCTAGCGGGGCGCCATCATTTGCCTATCTGGCGTGGCTGGCCAGATGGGACGCCGGTCTCGTTCTCTGCGACCCAAGTCGGCTCAGGGCAGGGTGATGATGACGCTCCCTGTTGACGTGGCGGTCTCGTGTCCTAGGTCGGGCGTCGTGGAGGCTCCTCCGAAGCCGAGGTCGAGTCCGTCCTGCAAGACAGAGGCAGAGTCCGAGCCCTGGGTCGGGCGAGGCAGAGATCGTTCGGCAGAGGCTGAGGCGGAGTCCGAGCCCTGGGTCGGGCGAGGCGGAGGTCGCCGTCTTCCGGGGCCTTAGCCCGAGTCCGAGCCCTGGGTCGGGCGGAGCGGAGTTCGCCGTCTTCTGGGGCCTTAGCCCGAGTCCGAGCCCTAGGTCGGGCGGAGCGGAGTTCGCCGTCTTCCGGGGCCCTAGCCCGAGTCCGAGCCCTGGGTCGGGCGGAGCGGAGTTCGCCGTCTTCCGGGGCCTTAGCCCGAGTCCGAGCCCTGGGTCGGGCAGAGCCTCCTATGGCACCTCTGGCGAAGGCTGGTCGCCCGTCGGTCTTACCTTTTGCGTTAAACGCCCCGGTGACTGGGTCGGTTGGCGCGGTGATTTAGTCAGGGTTTCTTCTTATCGAAGGCGGGGCCTAGGGCGAGCCGGAGATGCGTCTGCCGTGAAAGAGGAGGCCTCAGGCGAGACGGAGTCATCTTAGGGTCGGCTGCCCTCACCCGAGGCTAGGCTCGGGCGTGGCGTGGTCAAGTCACTCGTATGGACTGATCCCTGACTTAATCAAACCCATCAGGCCTCTGCAGCTTTATGCTGATGGGGGTTACCAGCTGAGAATTAGGCGTCTTGAGGGTACCCCTAATTATGGTCCCCGACAGTAGCCCCCGAGCCTCGAAGAGAGTGTTAACACTCGCTTGGAGGCTTGCGTCGCACTTTTTTGCAAGGGGACCAGCCTTTCTCGGTGGTGCTTTGTTCCGGTGGGTGCGCGCGAGCGCACCCGCCGGGTGTAGCCCCCGAGGCCTCGGAGGAGTGGTTTCACTCCTTCGAGGTCTTAATGCCTTGCGTAATGCCTCGGCTGGTCTGGCGGTTCCCTCTTGCGAGCAGGGCGTAACCCAGGTGCACTGTCGGGGCCCAAGTTCTCGGGCTGGTATGTTGACGCTGTCAACGGTTCGGCCGGAGCCGGGTTTGCGAGAGCAGCCCCCGAGCCTTCGCACGGAGCGAGAGGACGATCAGGGACAGACTCGACTTTTTATATACGCCCCTACGTCGCCTTTCCGCAAGGAGGAGGGGGGGAGTGCGCCATGTTACCCTCGATGGGCACCGAACATGGTGTCTCCGGTGAGCTGCGATCGGGTAATCCGAGTGGACGTCCGTGCCCCGTTCGTTGGGGGTCGGCTAGGGGCCCGGAGGCACGCCCAAAAGTACCTGCGGGTGATCTGCCGGACCCGGTCCCCTAGCGACGGGGTCCGAGGGCTCGTTGCCTCCCTCCGATGGGATTCCGTTACAGAGTCGTTCCCGCTGGTCTCGGAAATGTCCTAGGGTACCTCGGGAGCGCAGCCCGAGCCTTGGTTATGTATCGAACGTACCCCTGGTCATCCCTCGCTCGGCGTCTGAGGCGACTGTGAACCCTTCGACAGGCCAGCCTTCGAACCCCTGATCAGTAGGGGGCACGGAGCCCGAGTAGCCTGAGGCGGTCGTGAGTCCTTTCGGGGGCCGACCTTCGAACCCCTGACCAGTAGTGGGTGTCGGGCCCACGCGATCTGAGGCGGCTGTTGAACCCTTTGGGGGGCCAGCCTTCGAACCCCTGATCAGTAGGGAGGCTCGGAGCCTAGTTCCTTCACGGGGAAGGATCCCTTTGGGGTTATCCCCCTTCTCGGTCCCTGTTGCAAGAGATAGAGAAAGAAGGAAAAGGGAAAAAGGATTCGAAATTGAACGTCGTGGCGTACCTTTTTCGGCGCGGTTGTTTTGGCGAAGGCGAAACGTCACCAGCCGCTCCCGCCCGTAGCGCTGTCCGTCGAGCCGCGGAGTTAATGCGCCGGGGTGAGTAGTTGGCGAGGTTGTCGTTGCGCGTGCGCGAGCCGTTCGAGGTACGGGTCACGGGCGCGTCGTCTTCACGCCGTGAGAGGGGGTTCTCTTGCTGCCTCCGGATGGGACATGAGCTTGGCAGATGGCGTGACCGCTGCTCTCGCGCGCCTGCCACCGTCATTACTGCCGGCCCATTTTTGACCGCTTTTGACCGCTGCGCCAGGCTGGCGCTGCCGGGTTGCGGGCTGGGTCGCCTCGAATCGCGGTATCGGTTCCGCAATCGAGGAGGTGCGGTGGTGGAGCGAGTGGCATAGCGGTTCGCATGCAGCGCCCGGCGCGCCAGTTGCACGACGCGTGGGCTTGAGCCGTCGCGCTGGCCTGTCAGGAGTCGGAGAGGCGCGTCCACTTGGCGCGGTTGCATGCCGCCTGCATGGCCGCCTCCCCCTTTCGCCCGCTGGTCCGGGTAAAAGTGGAGGGTTGCTCGTAACCGCTGGGCGGTCGCGTGCGTCGCGCGCGACGGTTCGGCTTCTTCTGCTTAGAGCCGGTCTGCATGACAGGCGGGCCCCAGCCCCCGCGCCGCAGGGGAGGACTTTGGAGGCGTGTTGGAGAAGACCCAGCCCGTGACGGTCGAAGGCGCAAGCAGGGGGAGTTGCCTTTAAAAGGAGGGCGACCCCCTTCGTAAGGTGACCATGTCTCCTACCTCCCCTATGCATTGTGTCTCTCCATCTTCCGAGCCCCCGGATGGGGGGAAACCGCCGTCTTTTCGCTCCATCGCTGGAGGAACGCAACTCCATGGGAGTTGGTACCTTTCAGCCATCGTTTGGCTTCAAGGATTTTCATCAGGCAGCCCGGCTGCACCCCTCCACCGGCGGTCACCCAGGGTGGTGACCTCCGGCCTGATGGTGGGGGAAAGCGAGCCGGGCTGCGGCATCCGCCCCTTCCTCAGCCTCAAGGATTTTCATCACCAGGGCTGAGGAGGGGCGTGTGCCGGGTCGGGGTTGGCCCCTGCGTCGGTGGTGACCCGCTCCTTCCCTCAGTGATCGGGGGGAAGGGCGGGAGTCGTCCGTGGTGCCAACAGCTGCAGCGTGCCCGGCTCTCTGAGCCGAGCGCTCTCGGAGCCGCTCCCGGTGCCGCCTCCCGCCACGGCAGCTGGAAGAGGTTCTTCCGTCGGCGCGACGGCCGAGGTTGGCCACGGACCGACCTCCGACTCTACGGCTTTCTGCCCGTCCTTGCCTCTCGAGTTTGGGCAAGGGCGGGGGCCTCCCAGCAGCAGTATCCACCCTGAGGCCATCACTGCTGCTGTTGGGCCCCCCGGGACAGACGTCTTCATCGTCGCCGCTGCCGGGGCGGGGCGGCGACGTGCCGTTCGTCGGTCTTCTGCTGCCCCGCAGGCCCTCCCCCATCGAGTGGGGTTGTTCGTACCTGCGGGGGGGAACCGGAGTTCCGTTTGTAATGGCACTTTGAGTGCCGGGTTTTTTGTTCATTTCGGCTTTCGGGGCCTGAACATGTATGTAACTCCGGCACAGGGCCGTGTTTTTTCCTCATTTCCGAGCGCTAAGACTCGCCTGTTGATTGTCTGAACCGCTTCACCAAGCGTGAGTTGCCCCGTGTCAAGGTGACGAGTGAGGTATCCGTATCCCGGAGGCGTAGGAATCCCTCGGCTCGGTCGGACCTGTTGTCCGAGGCTCCTCTAGCTTAGTTAAAGAGACCCCTCGGCCGCTCTTCGACGAGCCGAGGCCAGGGGTAGCGATATCAGCATGAGCAGAGGCGTTGTTGGCTCGGAAATGAAACCTGGTTGGCCGGAGCCTAGCCGGGTTGTCTGTTGGCAGGATCGACGTCGGAGCTGATCAGCCGAGGCTTCGGACCGAGCTGGCGCCCTCGGAAGGAGGTCGGCCGAGGCCCCGGAGGTGGCCGGCCGAGCCGTCCGCTCGGGCCGGGTTCTCGGAGAAGTCCCTGGCAGAGATTGCTCGAGCGTGGTGATGACGTCGTCCTTCGGAGCGGAGGCCCTCGGACCGCGTCGCCGCCCGAGGCTAGGTCGGGCCTTGCCGAAGGTGCTGTCGATGCCGAGGGTGTCGTCGCCCTCTTCCAGCGTCAAGATCCGAGCCTGCAGGGTCAAATCGTCTTGTAGCGTGGGCCTTGCGCGGCCGTTGAGGCCAGAACACATACCCTTGTTGCGTCTCTTTTCCTCTCGTTTCGAGTATCTGGACCTTTTGGTCGGTAGCAGGGATGTTAGTGCGAGCAAGAGTTGCTTCTCGCGGAAGGTGATGAGTGAGGTATCCGTATCCCGGAGGCGTGGGAGTCCCTCGGCTCGGTCGGCCTTGCCGCTTACGCGTACTTTTACCCGCCCATGAAGCCCTGTCACCGACTTGGTCGAGAAGGCTCGAAGAATCGCTTCGATAGAAGAGCTCCCGTACGTAAAGACTCGTTCGATCCGCGGATTCGCCTTATCCGAGCGCGAGTTACTTATCGCAGAAGGTGATGAGTGAGGTATCCGTATCCCGGAGGCGTAGGAGTCCCTCGGCTCGGTCAGCCTTGACTGCTTACGTGTACTCCGTCGTTTCCAGGACCCACTTTTCGAAGTAATCAAAAAGCACGACAGATGTTCTGGTAAAAGAGATTTTCTTTTCGAGGAAAATTTTGACGCAGAGGGGGTTTCCCCCCTTTTAGCCCCCGAGGGAGGGTCGGGCTCTGCCGAGGCGAGGCTGACCCTTCCTTGTTGACTAAACTTTGCGTGGGTGCGAGGTATATAAACAACTTGGAAACATCTTAAGGGTAGAAGCGACGTAGCTGTTGGATGTTCCAAGCGTTGCCGTAGACCTCGCCTTGACTGTTGGCCAGCTTGTACGTTCCGGGCTTCAGAACTTTGGCGATGATGAACGGCCCCTCCCAGGGGGGCGTGAGCTTGTGCCTCCCTCGGGCGTCTTGCCGCAGCCGAAGCACCAGATCGCCCACCTGGAGATCTCGGGGTCGGACCCCTCGGGCGTGGTAGCGTCGCAGGGACTGCTGATACCGCGCCGAGTGTAGTAAGGCCCTGTCCCGAGCCTCGTCCAGCTGGTCCAGCGAGTCTTCTCGGCTAGCTTGGTTGCTTTCTTCGTTGTAGGCCCTCGTCCTTGGGGAGCCGTATTCCAGGTCCGTGGGCAGGATGGCCTCGGCCCCGTAGACCAGGAAGAACGGCGTGAAACCCGTGGCCCGGCTTGGCGTCGTCCTCAGGCTCCAGACCACCGAGGGGAGTTCCTTCATCCATCGCTTGCCGAACTTGTTGAGACCGTTGTAAATCCGAGGCTTGAGCCCTTGTAGAACCATGCCGTTGGCACGTTCCACTTGCCCATTCGACATGGGGTGAGCTACGGCGGCCCAGTCCACCCGGATGTTGTGATCCTCGCAAAAATCCAAGAATTTTTTGCCGGTGAACTGGGTGCCATTGTCGGTGGTGATGGAGTTCGGGACCCCGAAGCGATGGATGATGTTGGTGAAGAACGCCACCGCCTGCTCGGACCTGATGCTGTTCAGGGGTCGGACCTCGATCCACTTGGAGAATTTGTCGATGGCGACCAGCAGGTGCGTGTAGCCCCCGGGCGCCTTCTGCAGAGGGCCGACGAGGTCCAGACCCCACACAGCGAAGGGCCAGGTGATGGGTATCGTCTGCAGAGCCTGAGCGGGCAGGTGGGTCTGCTTCGCATAGAATTGGCACCCTTCGCAGGCGCGGACAATTCTAGTGGCGTCAGCCACCGCCGTTGGCCAGTAGAAGCCTTGGCGGAAAGCATTCCCGACGAGGGTTCGGGGTGCTGCATGATGACCGCAAGCCCCCGAGTGTATTTCTCGCAGGAGTTCCTGACCTTCGGTGATGGAGATACATCGCTGGAGGATGCCCGAGGGGCTACGGTGGTAGAGCTCCTTCTCATCGCCCAGCAAGACGAACGATTTGGCGCGTCGCGCTACCCGCCGAGCCTCGGCTCGGTCGAGGGGCAGTTCTCCTCGGTGGAGATATTGCAGGTACGGGGTTTGCCAATCTTGATCTGGCACGACCCCGTTCTGCTCCTCCTCGATGCGCAGCGCTTCACCCTCGGGCTCCGAGAGTTCCTCGGGGTGAGCCAAGGATGGCTCGGGCTGGGCCGAGGTCACTTCGGACGAGGCCGAGGGTGCTTCGGGCTCGGGCGCGTCGCCTATCTTGACGGAGGGTTGGTGCAGATCCCGGGAGAAGACGTCTGGGGGAACCGTCGTTCGCCCCGAGGCTATCTTCGCCAGCTCGTCCGCAGTCTCGTTGTAGCGCCGGGCGATGTGGTTAAGCTCGAGCCCGTAGAACTTGTCTTCCAGGCGTCGAACCTCCTCACAGTAGGCCTCCATCTTCGGGTCGCGGCAGAGGGAGTTCTTCATGACTTGGTCGATGACGAGCTGCGAGTCGCCACGCGCATCGAGGCGTCGGACCCCTAGCTCGATGGCGATTCGCAATCCGTTGATCAGAGCCTCGTACTCAGCCACGTTGTTGGACGCCGGGAAATGGAGGCGGAGCACGTAGCGCAGGTGTTTTCCGAGGGGCGAGACGAAAAGCAGGCCCGCGCCAGCTCCCGTCTTCATCAGCGACCCGTCGAAAAACATGGTCCAGAGCTCTGGTTGGATCGGAGCCGTTGGCAACTGGGTATCGACCCATTCGGCTACGAAATCCGCCAGTACCTGGGACTTGATGGCCTTCCGAGGGGCGAACGAGATTGCCTCGCCCATGATTTCCACCGCCCACTTCGCGATCCGCCCCGAGGCTTCTCGGCACTGGATGATCTCCCCCAGGGGGAAGGACGACACCACAGTCACCGGATGGGACTCGAAGTAATGTCGCAGCTTTCGCCTCGTCAGGATCACTGCATATAGCAGCTTCTGGACTTGCGGGTAGCGGATCTTGGTCTCGGACAGCACTTCGCTGACGAAGTAAACTGGCCTCTGAATGGGCAAAGCATGCCCCTCTTCCTGCCTTTCGACTACGATCGCGGCGCTGACCACCTGAGTGGTTGCGGCGACGTAGACCAGGAGGGTTTCTCCATCAGCTAGGGGTACCAAGATGGGCGCCTGGGTGAGGAGCGCCTTCAGGTTCCCGAGGGCTTCCTCGGCCTCGGGAGTCCAAGTGAAGCGCTCGGCCTTCCTTAAGAGGCGGTACAGGGGCAGGCCTCTTTCGCCGAGGCGCGAGATGAAACGGCTCAAGGCCGCGAGGCATCCCATGACCCTCTGTACGCCTTTTAAGTCCTTGATGGGCCCCATGTTTGTGATCGCTGCGATCTTCTCCGGGTTGGCTTCGATGCCCCGCTCGGAGACGATGAATCCCAAGAGCATGCCTCGGGGCACCCCGAAGACGCACTTCTCGGGATTGAGCTTGACGCCCTTCGCCTTGAGACACCGGAATGTCAGTTCGAGGTCGGAGAGAAGGTCGGAGGCTTTCCTCGTCTTGACTACGATGTCATCGACGTAGGCCTCGACCGTGCGACCAATGTGTTCGCCGAACACATGGTTCATGCACCGCTGGTACGTTGCACCCGCGTTCCTCAAACCGAACGGCATTGTGACATAACAGTACATGCCGAAGGGCGTGATGAAAGAAGTCGCGAGCTGGTCGGACTCTTTCATCTTGATTTGATGATACCCTGAGTAGGCATCGAGGAAAGACAGGGTTTCGCACCCTGCAGTAGAGTCCACAATTTGGTCGATGCGAGGTAGAGGGTAGGGGACCTTCGGACATGCTTTGTTGAGACCAGTGGAGTCTACACACATCCGCCACTTCCCCCCTTTTTTCCTCACAAGTACAGGGTTGGCAAGCCATTCGGGATGGAACACCTCTTTAATGAACCCTGCTGCCATCAGCTTGTGGACCTCCTCGCCTATCACCCTGCGCCTTTCCTCGTCGAATCGGCGCAGAGGCTGTCTGACCGGCCGGGCTCCGGCCCGAATATCCAGCGAGTGCTCGGCGACATCCCTCGGTATGCCGGGCATGTCCGAGGGACTCCACGCAAAAACGTCGGCGTTTGCGCGGAGAAAGTCGACGAGCACTGCTTCCTATTTGGGGTCGAGCCCGGAACCGATCCGGATCTACTTGGAGGTGTCGCCACTAGGGTCGAGAGGGACGGCCTTAACCGTCTCCGCTGGCTCGAAGTTGCCGGCATGCCGCTTCACGTCCGGCACCTCTCGGGAGAGGCTTCCCAGGTCGGCAATGAGGGCCTCGGACTCGGCGAGGGCCTCGGCGTACTCCACGCACTCCACATCGCATTCGAATGCGTGTTTGTACGTGGGGCCGACGGTGATGACCCCATTGGGGCCCGGCATCTTGAGCTTCAGGTAGGTGTAGTTGGGGATGGCCATGAACTTCGCGTAGCATGGCCTTCCCAACACTGCGTGGTAGGTTCCTCGGAACCCGACCACCTCGAACGTCAAAGTCTCCCTTCGGAAGTTGGAGGGTGTTCCGAAGCAGACAGGGAGGTCGAGCTGTCCGAGGGGCTGGACGCGCTTCCCGGGAATGATCCCGTGGAAGGGCGCAGCGCCTGCTCGGACGGATGACAGGTCGACGCGCAGGAGCCTGAGGGTCTCGGCGTAGATGATGTTGAGGCAGCTGCCTCCATCCATCAGGACCTTGGTGAGCCTGACGTCGCCGATGACGGGGTCGACGACGAGCGGGTACTTCCCCGGGCTCGGCACGTGTCGGGGTGGTCGTCCCGGTCGAAGGTGATGGGCTTGTCGGACCAGTCTAGGTAGACTGGCGCCGCCACCTTCACCGAGCAGACCTCCCGACGCTCTTGCTTACGATGCCGAGCCGAGGCGTTTGCCGCATGCCCTCCGTAGATCATGAAGCAATCGCGGACCTCTGGGAACTCTCCTGCTTGGCGATCCTCCCTTTTGTCGTCGTCGTGAGCCCTGCCACCCTCTGTGGGTGGCCCGGCCCTGTGGAAGTGGCGCCGAAGCATGACGCACTCTTCGAGGGTATGCTTGACGGGCCCCTGATGGTAGGGGCACGTCTCCTTGAGTGCCTTGTCGAAGAGGTTAGCACCTTCGGGGGGCTTCCGAGGGTTCTTGTGCTCGGCGGCGGCGACAAGGTCTGCATCGGGAACGTCGCGTTTCGCTTGCGACTTCCTCCTGCCTTTCTTCTTGGCGCCGCGCGGAGTAGACGCCTCGGGGGCATCTTCCGACGGGCGGCCCTGGGGCTGCTTGTCCTTTCGGAAGATGGCCTCTACCGCCTCCTGGCCGGAGGCGAACTTGGTGGCGATGTCCATCAGCTCGCTCGCCCTGGTGGGGGTCTTGCGACCCAACTTGCTCACCAGGTCACGGCAGGTGGTGCCGGCGAGGAACGCGCCGATGACATCGGAGTCGGTGATGTTGGGCAGCTCGGTGCGCTGCTTCGAGAACCGCCGGATGTAGTTCCGGAGAGACTCTCCCGGCAGTTGCCGACAGCTTCGGAGGTCCCAGGAATTCCCGGGGCGCGCGTACGTGCCCTGGAAGTTGCCGGCGAAGGCCTGGACCAGATCTTCCCAGTTGGAAATCTGCCCCGGGGGCAGGTGCTCCAACCAGGCACGAGCGGTGTCGGAGAGAAACAGGGGGAGATTTCGGATGATGAGGTTGTCATCGTCCGTCCCACCCAGTTGACAGGCCAGGCGGTAGTCCGCAAGCCACAATTCCGGTCTCGTTTCCCCCGAGTACTTCGTGATAGTAGTCGGGGGTCGGAATCGGGGCGGAAACGGCGCCCGCCGAATGGCTCGGCTAAAGACCTGCGGACCGGGTGGTTCGGGCGAGGGACTCCGATCCTCCCCGCTGTCGTAGCGTCCCCCACGCCTGGGGTGATAGCCTCGGCGCACCCTTTCGTCGAGGCGTGCCCGACGGTCACGATGAGGGTGCTCATCGCCGAGGTGGCCCGGGGCCGCAGGCGCGGTGTTGCGCGTGCGCCCGGTGAAGACCGAGGCTTCCCGCGTGAGTCGGGAAGTCGCGGCACGAGGTTCCGAGGGGTATCCCTGCCTTCGGGAGGCAGAGCTCTCGGCCCGCCGGGCCGCAGCGCCTTCCAGGAGATGCTTGAGTTCTCCCTGGATTCGCCGACCCTCGGTGGTTGATGACTCCGGCATCGCGCGGAGGAGCATCGCTGCGGCGGCCAGGTCCTGACCAGTCCCGCCGGATGCGGGTGGCGGTTTGTCCCTGGCATCGTTGGCGATGCGGTGCTGGAGACCTTGGGGCAGGTGACGTATTCCTCCGGCCGAGGGCTGGCTCGCCCACACCTGCCCGATGTTCTGGCGGATTGCCTCGAGCGCTCCTGCTCCCTCATCGAGCCCGGCCTGCGCCCCGCGGACTTGCTCGAGCTGTGGGTCGTGACCCCCCGCCGGAACGGGGACCACAGCTAGCTCCCGCGGGATGTCGGCACGAGGCGCTGGTCTAGGGGGATCACCATCCTCCGGCATGCCGAGACAGCCGCCTCCGGAGGGATCCCCTAGCTCGATGTGGAAACATTCGCGACTCGGGCCGCAGTCCTTGTCGCCAAGGCTGCGGCTGCCGTCGAAACAGTCGGAGAGGCAGTAGTCACATGCGGTCATGAAGTCCCGCATGGCACTAGGGTTGCCAGATCCGGAGAAATCCCAGCAGATGCTGGGGTCGTCATCTTCCTCGGACCCAGAGGGTCCGTAGGTCGAGACACCCGTCAATCGGTCCCAAGGCGACCGCACACGAAACCCCAGAGAGGTTGCACTCGCCTCAATGTGAGCGCCCGCCAAAGCGAGGTCGCCAGGCGGGCTGAGGCCGAGTCGAAATGACGAAAGATGGGTAGCAGTCGGTACCTTTTTGTCGACGAGGAGCGATGAAGTCACGTCGGGGGCTGACCGCGCCGTCGTCTTGGGTACGAGGGCGACGTCCTGCAGGCCTTTCATGAGCGTGCTGGCGTCGTCCACTTGCTCGGGGTCGACGTGTTGCGGGGGGACGGCGCTCGCGTTTGCCTCGAACGCGAGGGCGACGCTTGGCGTGTCCTCCGTTGGGGCGCCGGGGATGTCGATTTGCTCGACAGCCATCGGAGCGCGGCCTCCCGCTCGGCCCTGGCTGCCCCGCCTCCTCCTCCTCCGATGGCGAGGGAGAGGATGGGGCAAGCTCGAAAGTTGTCCTTCCCCCACGCGGGAAAGACGTCGTCGATTCCGCCGCCGGCGGGCGGGCTGTCCGCCACCAATGTCGCTGTCGCGCGGCGGTGGAAGGAGTATCATGTCGTAACCGCTGTCGAGAGACATGAACTCGAGGCTCCCGAAACGGAGCACCGTCCCGGGTTGAAGAGGTCGTTGGAGACTGCCCATCTGGAGCTTGACGGGAAACTGCTCGTCAACACGCAGCAGGCCCCTACCTGGCGCGCCAACTGTCGGCGTTCCGAGACCGGGGGGTCCCTGAGCCGACGAGTGAGAGTGCCGCGTGCCCCAGCCCAGATGGGTCGAGTGCGTGGGCGAGCGCGAAGGGGGGAACAGAGAGAGAGGTCGGTGGCCGGAGCCGGGTCGTGAGGGAGTCGGAGAATTCCCGCGGCCTTCGTGTTCGTCCCGCGCCCAGGTCGGGTGCGCTTGCAGTAGGGGGTTACAAGCGTCCGCGCGAGGTGAGGGGAAGCGAGCGGCCCCGAGAGAGCGCCTGCCCCTGCCCTTCGTCCCCGCGAGGCCAACCTTCTCTAAGAAGGCCCTGGTCCTTCCTTTTATAGTCGTAAGGAGAGGATCCAGGTGTACAGAATGGGGGTGTAGCAAGGTGCTACGTGTCTAGCGAGGGAGAGCTAGCGCCTAAGTACATGCCAAGGTGGCAGCCGGAGAGGTCTTGGCACCCTGTTGTTGTGGCGTCGTGGCTGTTGGAGGAGTAACGGAGCCGGACGGGGGGACATCTGTCGGGGTGGCTGGGCCCTTGCTGACGTCCTCCTGCTTTCGTAAGGGAGCTGAGAGCCGCCATCGTCATGGTCTAGCGGGGCGCCATCATTTGCCTATCTGGCGTGGCTGGCCAGATGGGACGCCGGTCTCGTTCTCTGCGACCCAAGTCGGCTCAGGGCAGGGTGATGATGACGCTCCCTGTTGACGTGGCGGTCTCGTGTCCTAGGTCGGGCATCGTGGAGGCTCCTCCGAAGCCGAGGTCGAGTCCGTCCTGCAAGACAGAGGCAGAGTCCGAGCCCTGGGTCGGGCGAGGCGGAGATCGTTCGGCAGAGGCTGAGGCGGAGTCCGAGCCCTGGGTCGGGCGAGGCGGAGGTCGCCGTCTTCCGGGGCCTTAGCCCGAGTCCGAGCCCTGGGTCGGGCGGAGCGGAGTTCGCCGTCTTCCGAGGCCTTAGCCCGAGTCCAAGCCCTGGGTCGGGCGGAGCGGAGTTCGCCGTCTTCCGGGGCCTTAGCCCGAGTCCGAGCCCTGGGTCGGGCGGAGCGGAGTTCGCCGTCTTCCGGGGCCTTAGCCCGAGTCCGAGCCCTGGGTCGGGCAGAGCCTCCTATGGCACCTCTGGCGAAGGCTGGTCGCCCGTCGGTCTTACCTTTTGCGTTAAACGCCCCGGTGACTGGGTCGGTTGGCGCGGTGATTTAGTCAGGGTTTCTTCTTATCGAAGGCGGGGCCTAGGGCGAGCCTGCCGTGAAAGAGGAGGCCTCAGGAGAGACGGAGTCATCTTAGGGTCGGCTGCCCTCGCCCGAGGCTAGGCTCGGGCGTGGCGTGGTCAAGTCACTCGTATGGACTGATCCCTGACTTAATCAAACCCATCAGGCCTCTGCAGCTTTATGCTGATGGGGGTTACCAGCTGAGAATTAGGCGTCTTGAGGGTACCCCTAAATGATTGAAGGAGATGCGATTTAGGGTGTGAGAGGTGAAATGAATGCTCTTGTTTGAAGGTTGGTCAGCCAAGAATTCGTGGAAAGGGCAGAAGTGAATGAAGAGAGAGAGTTTGAGGGGTATATAAAGGATCCCCCAAAAGCTGGCAGTCGTTGGGAAAAGTGGACTAAAAACCGGTTGAACCAGTTTCCACCAGGGAGTTTTCGGTTCACTAAGGGACTCAGCCGGAGACTCGACCGGCCCCAAATTTGGTTGAGCCGGGCTAGAATCCGGTTGAATCAGTTTTCAAAATCACCGCACACGACTTTTTCTAACAGGATTGACTGGCAGACTGGCAGGTCAGAAAGTGACAGAGGGAACAGTGCAAAAACCGGTTGAACCGGTTTTAGGTCCGGTTGAACCGATTTTTAAAACTGATGAACAGATTTTGAGAAAACTGAGGTGAAACAAGGGGAAATCTTAATGGGGTGTGAAAGTGGTTTTTCCAAGAGCATTCATGATCTAGTAAAATATTTTCTTAGACGATTTGAAAAGGTTTGGACTGAGCTCATCGCATTACTTACTTAACTATTGTGGATCCCTCTTAATTGAATGTCGATTTCTATGACTCAAGAATTGTAAAATGCAAATTGTCGTTGTTCCCAAGCACTTGGAGCACGCTATATGATGTAGAATTTTAATCCGTTGTGCTTTTACATTTGCATACATATATGATCTGTGCTTCTCCTGTCTGTAAAATAACTGTATACATGCTAGGAGCAAACTTGTTAGAATCTCTTTTTGTTTTGTCATTTAATCACCAAAACCCTCAGTTAGGGTTGATTGCACTTACAATAGGAATATAAACTCATATTTCATGCAAATAGCAAGTGGAAGGTTGTACGGTATGGCAATGACAGGCCAACATGAGTACAACGCAGCAGTCATATTGAAAGGCGTGAAAGCATCAGTTGCCAAGCCGATACGAACGTTCCTTGCATCACTGGCAAACTCTGGATCAAAGTTGTCAAGAGCCTTCCATGCATCACCATCTGACGGGTGCACAATTAACCCATCTTGTCTCTCCATACAATATTTATGCACCTCATGAGCATAGCGGTCTTCCTCGAGAGAAACAGACATTTCACTCTAGGAGTGAGAGGCATGTAGCGAAGTTGTTTGTGTGCAACCTTTGTCACCACCTTCTCCCCATCTTTATTTACAAGCTCCACGTACCTCGACTTCCCACATTTTAAGCATTTCTGCTCTCTGCCATGTTCCTTCCAAAAAAGCATGCAGTTGTCCTAGCAAACATCAATCTTCTCATACTCCATACCAAGGCCTTCAAGCAATTTCTTGGACTGGTACATGTCTTTGGGCATCTTGTGACCCATAGGAAGAACCTCGCTAATCAAATCCATGAGATCCTTGTAGCAATTGATTGAGAATGCAAATTTGGACTTGATGGACATAAGTCAGGTCACGAATTCGAGAACGGTCACATCGGTGTGCCCATGAAGCGGCTCTTCTGACGCTTTAAGGAGGTCGAAGAACTTTTGAACCTCCGGTATAGGTGAATCATGATGATCTAGGGCCAATTCAGCCTGCAGATCCTCAAGCATCTGGTCCATCCTATCACCATCTACACTGTCATCAACTTCTACCTATGCTGCTCGTTCAAGGCGTGACTCCCCGTGGAGATACCAGATCTTATAGCCTGGCACGAAAGCATGCGAGCACAGGTGTAGTGTGACCTACCTCTTGGTGTGGCTCGTCATATTTCTATATTTATTGCATGGACACCTAATATTATCTATTTGTGAAAAAGCAGCTGCATGGTCCAGAAACAGTTGAGTTTTGGCAAACCATTCACTTGTGTGGCACCCACCCTTCTTGAAGCCTTCATATATCCAATCACGTCTATCACCCATTATTGCGACTGTGTACGAGTACGAAGTGCGTGTGAGACATTCATGTTTCTACACGTCACGACATACATCTATAGGTAAGTAGTAAAGGTATATATATACATAACATCACCTTCATCACATTAATATGATATTCATAAATTAACAATATTTGCAACATTAAATCCATCAAATTAAATAATATTTTCAGAACATCAAATTTATTAACCATAACATCGAATTTATCAATATCGAAACCCACATACATCCTAATATTATCTATTTGTGATAAAGCAGCTGCATGGTCCGAAACGGGTGGCACATAGTTTTCAAAACCCTAACCGTTTAATACAATATTAAGGGCAAAGAATTACAAGGTAATCCTAACTGAGTAATACAAGATTATAAGTTAAATCTAATCAATAAATAACATCAAATTCAACAATTCAATAGCATAAGTTAAATCTACTATAATAGAATTAATACTTACCTAACATCAAGCCACACACATGATATTAAAACTAGCAAGTATAATGCATAAAGTCATATGAAAACTAAGAACACTATCAATTAACAATTTTAAACTAACTCTAATCGCATAAAAGTTAACTCCCGTCGGCCATAAAAACCGACGAAAATAAACATCTACACACATATTTAACTACTCTAATCACACTCGCATTTACATTCAATAGTTCAAGGAGGTATACCTCAACGACAAGGCGGCACAAGTGTTGTTCCACAGGAGACGACGGCGACAGAGGGCTGGCGAGGGGACGACGCAGTGGCAGTCGAGTTGGCGGGGGGACGACGGCGGGGGGACGGCGCAGCGGCAGTCGAGTTGGCGGGGGGGGGCAACAGCGGGGGTACAGCGCAGCGGCATTCAAGTTGGCGTGGCGGGCAGCGAGCGGCGGTGCTTGCGCGGTGGGCGACGGTGGTGCTTGCGCGGCGGGAGACGGTGGCCGGCGCGGCGTCATGGCTAGGGACGGCGGCGCGGCGATTTTGGCACAGTGCGGCGGCTCCATGTCGAGAGAGAGAGAGGAAAAAGAAACAACTACGCGTGTGGAGGAACCGCCTGATAAACGTTTAATCCCCGTCGGCTAGAGAAAAGGCCGACGGGAGTTAGTCGCTCCCACTAAGTCCCATCGATCCAAGTCGACGGGAGTTAAGTAATGTCGTCGGTCTAGGTCAGGGCCGATGGGAGTTAAGTGTATGGTAGACGACCTACCACTAATTCCCGTCGGTCTAGGTCGGGGCCGACGAGAGTTAATATTAATCCCGTCAGCTGCTTTATAGACGACGAAAATAAACCAATTCCCGTCGGTTTTGTTTGTGGTCGACGGGAATTATTGCGGCCGACGGGAGTAATCCTGATTCCTGTTGTGGCTAGCGAAATGACTACTGAATAGTGTCTCAACCAAGACAAATTACTAAATATCCATAGTACATATCATGTACTTATATTTAGTACATATTTATGGGGCCCATACATTTAGTGGGCCTTAGGCGGCCGCCCACCCTGTCCACCTCCAAGGCTGGCTCTGCATTTGATCCGAGCAAACCTAGTTTTGGATAGCCGACCAAGTTATCGCAACTATTTTTCTAGTTTCGAGGGTTTATAGACCTAAGTGATATAACATGTCAATTTTGAGGATTGTTGATGCATTTTACTCAACATTTAATATCGATGTCTCATAAAATTTTAGCCGGTATGGGATTATGGTTTTATGAACCAGTGCAGCCTATTTTTGTCCCAGTCTTTGCTTCCATCACATACGCACTTCAACAAACGCGGGTGAATTAGTTAGCACGAGCTGAGTGTGCATGACATGTACAGAGAATTTTTCATAAACAATTATGGTAAGGTTTTGTTCACGAAATATAATGTAAATATTAACGATAATGATACATACTCGATTATCGGTGGTAACAAGTTTAAATAGAACACTATCAATTTCTAGTGTGATATCTAATTATGGTTGAACTTAACCAAACATGATTTAACATTATCGGTTATTATTCACGTCACAAATATGTGAACCAAACAACACATATGTTTTTGTTGCTAGAGATTTTTTAGAAATTTCCTCCCGCTATAAAAACATAATTATTTAGAAAAAAGTTTGATTACCTTTAAAAGTACATACATCAATAAAGTGTCAATCTTTCTGTCGGGGAGAAAATCCTCCGGCCGGGTGGCGGAATGCACCCGCCCTAATCCTAAGATGAGGAGGGGGCCTAAGCATTTTATCTGTTAGGTGGATTCGGGATGAACACAAGAGCACACGAGGGATCATAGTGGTTCAGGCCGCCGGAGCGTAATACCCTACCTCCACTGTCTGTATGTTGTATTGAGTGTGTAAGCCTGAGCGTGTCTGAGTCTGTCCTTTGTAACGGTGTGTGCCTTCCCTTTTATAGTTTAAGGGAGGCACATACAAGGATGTTGAGCCCCGACATGTGGGCCTAGGAGCATAATGGTAGGAATACATTATGTGAATAGTAAATGCTGACAGTACACAAGGATCCTCCACCTTAGTAACGTATGAGTAATCAGCGGGAGTCATGATGACCGCAGTCCATGCAGCATTGATAGTCGAAACGTGCGAGTAATGGTGAGTAACAGCTCGGCCCACGTATCGTGGACTGAGCACGCCGCCTGTCAGTGGAATGGACAGGCTCATGTCTTATCCACAATGAATGCGGAAGCGCGCATAGCCCAGAGGCGTCATGCTAGGTTCTACCCGTTGGCTTATGTCACGCGCAGTATGCCACGTGGCAGCATCGGGTCTCCGCCTAAGCGGGGAGCAGGAGTGTATGCGGATAGGTTTGGATCCCACCAGACCAGGTCTGGACACGTGTCAGCACCGGACCCCCGCCTGGGCCCTGATTAAGGCCCGGGTATGTTCTGTCCTAGAACCCCGAGACCCTACTGTGGACGGCTCGGACCTCATATGGGGGGTCCGGATCCCATTCCAGGGGTCCGGTCCGTACACGTGGATGTCCTGGACCAAACTTGGAGGTTCGAACTGTATATCCAGGGGTCCGGCACTTTCCCATGGGGTCCGGACTCACTGTTGATGCCTTGGAGTATATCACTTTCTCTAGACACATGGCGGCCCCGGACCTACCCATGCGGTGGGGTCAGGCGCTGTTGCGGGCCCAGAGTAGTCGCCCGAGGCTGGGGCGAGTCATAGCCTGGTCCCACATACAGCTCTTTTACCATGCGACTAAAGATAGTCGCGTGGATACTGTGTCTTTATATAGTAGCAAGGGGTACCCTAGTTTCAGGTTACCAACAGTGGCCCCCAGGCCCACCTTAGGGGAGGATGCAAGCCTGTAGGTGGGGCCAAAGCTTGTACTTCGCCTCAATATGGCCTGATTGGTGATTGGCGCGCCGTTTTAGCACGTCTGCTGACGCACCCTCTGTCAATCACCTTCGATCACGCCAACTGCCATATCTGTCCCCGCGGTTGACTGACCCACGGCCCCCACGCCTGGTGGTTTCATCAGGCCACGCGCGGGGCGCCTCGTTACTGCTGCATTGGTTTAAAAAATTACCTTCTATCTTCTGCAGCGGCCCCGAGGAGGCGCACTACCTGCGCGTGCGGTGGTTCGCTTTTTCCGCACCCAAAATCTGACTCGCAAAGTGTATGACCTGTGGACCCGGGCCCCAGTGTCATAGACTGGGCTACCTGGATCTAGGTGCTCGTCGTGCGTGATTTCCTGCGGCGATTGAGGGGCGCGCGGAAGGGTTTCCCTGAACGAGGACTCAGGTTTCCTTGAAAAAGGATTCACCCCACGTGCAGCAGTTACCTTTTCGCATTCTCTTCCAATTGACTGCGCCTCTTTGCCTTCGTGCTCCTCTACGCCCCTTTGCCTTCGTGCTCCTCTGCTCTACGCTCATGCCGCCGCACTTGCCATGGCTTCGCTTGGTCATTCCGACCGCTTTCAGTCTGAGGAAGCGCTTAACCTGGTGTGTGGCCTGCTTGGGTGGAGTGCGCCGGGGCTCGGCTGAAGAATCCGTGCCGGCGCCGTCCCCCTCGGCGATCTCGCCATCGGGGAGTTCGTGCTGTTCACCTCCTATATCTCCTACGGGTTGGCGCTGCCAATTTTGCCCTCCTTTCTGCTGCTGCTGGAGGAGTTCGGGCTTTAGCTCCAACACCTCACGCCCCACTCCATCCTCCAGGTGGCCATCTTCGTCCACCTCTGTGAGATGTTCGTAGGTGTGGCCCCCTGTACTTCCCTCTTCCGCTACTTCTTTGTGCTTCTCAAGTCCGGGAAGACTAGGGACCACATCGGTGCCTACTACTTCCAGACGAGCCCAGATCCGGCCATCGTCTAAATCCCCACCCTTGGTGGAGCGAGGTGGGAGAACTGGCATAGCGACTGGGTGATCGCCAGCGCTGGGGCCAACGACCGCCTCGTCCTGCCGTCCGATGGGCCAGCCCTCGACAGCAAGCAATGGAGGACCAAGCCGTCCCTGTCGCCAGAGCTCCTGTCCATATTGGACAGGATCAAGGTCTTGGCCACGGACGGCCTGACGTCAATGCACGTGGTCGGCGACCTCCTGAAGCGTCGGATCATGCCGCTGCAGAAGAGGCCACGCCTGTGCTGCTGGTTCACCGGCCCGAACAACATCGGCAGGATCCAGCGCGGGCCGGGCACCGATCAATCCTAGGACGAGCTGGCTGTCCTGGTGGGAGGGATTACCAGCGAGACTTTTGTCCCTAAGTCCCTAATACTCCCCCAGGCCACCCCAGCGCTCTGCGATGACCCAGGCTTGAGGACGGCGATCCTGGCCATGCTGCCGACCCTCAATGACAGCGGCGTGGCGGTTCGCCAGACCGGCGACCGGGACCCCCTCCGTGGGATCCGGATCTCCGATGCACCGGCTGGAGGTCCCCAGCCCACCGGTGTGGCTCCCTACGCTAACCCCGCCGTGGCCCCCAGCCCCTTGGACAAGGGCAAAGGGGCTGCTAGCAGTGCCTCCGCCCCAGGTAGCTCCGGGGGGTCGGAGGAGGCGAGGCGACGCAGGCTGCGTCAGGCTGATGGGTCGCTTGTTTCGGACCCCCCCAGAAGCGTCAGAGGACTGCTGGTGGGGCCAAGGAGGTCAGCTCCCAGGCCCACGGCGCGCAGAGGCGCGTCAGTCCTCCGATGCCGCCGCCACCATCTGGGGGTGATCACCCCTAGGGGCACCAGAAGCAGCAACAGCAGCAACAGCAGCAACCGCAGCAGCAGCAACCACAGCGGTCGCCCCGCTTCTAGGGTCACTGGAAGGTCCAGGGCCCCAAGTAAGTGTAGCCCCTTTTTCCATGAGTCTAATCATCATGCCGACAAGTCTTAACCCATCATCTGTTCGCCAGGGCTTCTTCCTCTGCCGCTCCCAAGGTCACGCCTCCTCCACCAGGTACCAGGCCCACCGATGGGTCTGGCTCTCAACAACAAGAATCTGTTGGGAGTGGTACCGGTGGTCCGCCTCCAGCTGCAGCCAAGGCAGCGCCAGCTATCGGTGTTTTGGGTCTGATCGCGCACCCAGGATTGCCCCTCGAGGTGCTTTTTGGAGTAGGACGGTGTTACCGACTGTAGCTCGATGGTTCGCGCTGGATGCACGAGAGGCAGTGGACAATTTTGTACAGGTTCGAGCCGCTTTGAGATGCGTAACACCCTACATCCTGGTGTGAGTACTTTATATGGAGGATTACAAGGGAGCTCTCTGGTGTTATGGACGTAGAGAAACGGGTGGAGGCCTAAGTACTGAGATATGCTTTCGAGGGGTGCCTCCTAGGCCTTATATACTTGACCGTGAGGCGTTACATGTGGATATGATAACAATGCAAGCCTAAATAATAGTAAACTGACTGAGTTTATCTTCCTATAATCCAGCCGACCTTCCCCTGCCTCGTTCCGATGTATGAGGCCCCTGCGCGGGAAGGTCGGTGTCACACCCGGTTTTGGAAGGCAAACCGAATGCGAACTATGTACGTGCCAGGATCAGAACTCACGTACACAGCGATTACATAAATGAACATCGTCGCACAATGCTCGAATAATAACATAAAAGAGTATTAACTTATTACATCACAGAGTCATAGACATCCACATAGTCATCGTCTTAACAGGTAAATCAAAGTGCTAGCGAAACGCAGTAAAGATAAGGCCTTCACAGGCAGCTGACTGGGGGTTGCCGCCAACCCACACCTAGAATTCGTCGTAGTCTTGGAACTCCTGGAAGTCTCCTTCCACGGCTTCGCCTTCTCCTGAGCAGTGGTTACAATGCGGACAACCTGGTGTTTTGTGGTAAAGCAAGGATGAGTACACATCAACGTACTCAGCAAATGTCCCGTTTGGCTGAAGTGGACTAGCTTTATGTGGGGTTAGGCTCAAGCAGTTACTTTTAGTTGGTCAGGTATTTATCATTAGTAGAAGCCAGATTTTAGCATTAACCAACCCATGAACCATTTCCTCATCGAGGAACAACATAATCATATTCGAACCAAAACCATAACATAATCCTTGTATCTCGAACCATCTGTATCTCTAATCAAAGAGGATCCCAAGGCTGCTCTTAACCGTGAGCACGGCTGATATACCAGTTTCACTACCCTCTGCAGAGGTCGCACACTTTACCCATGAGTCATGATTCCCTTTCTGCCCGGGGAGAGCTAATCCCCATTGACCACTACCTAGGTGGTCCAGCAGGGTATCACTACGTAGCTTTTACAAAGATTCCCTAGAGATCATAGCTGCCCGTTAGGTTTCTCCAGTTTGATAAACACAGTACTCCTCCCCGCAGGAGAGTGACTAACAAAAGCAAAACGAAAGAACCTCGGCACTCAGCCTCGGCAGAGCAAGCACTGTGCCTGGACCCCATTGACGGCACGACGACGAAGCAACTACACCTCTAGTTCCTCTAATTAATTGGCTAAGGGCGTCCCATTTCACCCTCATGGTTGCACTGTTATCCCGGGTGGTCTCTCAACGAACAGGTCCTTACGGAGAGGTACTCAGGGAACAGCCTGAGCCCCCTAGAGTATCACAAGATCATCAACATCATCAGGATAACAGTATCATAAATAGTCACATCATGTTCATTGATTAAGTTAAGGCAATAGCAGAATGCTAACCGTAACAGCCCATAAGGTCATCAAGGATAAAGTAAAGTGTAAAGCTAGTCAATCCTTAGGTTTCAAGTAAGTAATGCGGGGTAGTAAGTTATAAATGAATAGGACATAATGGGTCAGAGGACACTTGCCTTCACCAAACTGCTGATCAGGGACTTCCTCTGCAACTTCCTCGGGAAACACAGACTGCTCGTTGTCTACGTAAAGTAATCATTCACACTATGCACTTGGGAAATAACAAGCAAAAACAATATACCAAACATATGCAGCAGAGAGATCACAAGTTCATAATAGAAAAGGGATAGGCACTCTAGTATTCCCTAGGTCTGGGGTAGAGGACTATACAAAGTGAGTCATTATCCACTAATCAGGTTTAAGTCAGTGGTGGGATTAAATCATTATCTGGTTTTAAGTTCCTAAACTTAGGTGTTTAAGTCCATAAACTTAAGTGCTCCAACTTTTATTAAAGTCTACTATCTTTTATTTATCTCAAATAGGGTTCCAATAACCTTAATCCTACCCTAATGATTAACCATTAATTGGGACATGGAAACAGCAGGGAAACATTGCATAAACAGATAGAGAATAATATTATGAACATTTTGCAATTTGAAGCACCTAATTTGGAGTTCATATGGCAAAGTTATGAATTTTACAAGTTTAGGGGTTAAAAATATACCCTAAGGACCTATTTTGAATTAAATAAAAGGTCCGAAGACCTAACTGCGAGAAACCAGGGACGGCGGGTTCAATTTCCAGAAAACCGGGGGGCTCTTTAAGAAAACGCGCGGGCGAAGGGGTATCGGGCTCCTACGGCCGTTGGATCTCAAACGGACGGCCAGGATTAGATCCGCGAGCGGGCGCGCGAGCGCGCTGCAGCCTGAGTGGCTGACAGGCGGGGCCGGGCGACAGAGCGGGCGCGAGCGGCTGACAGGCGGGGCCGGGCGGGCAGAGCGAGTGCGGGCGACTGACAGACGGGGCCCAGTTAGCAGGGAGGCGGGGCGCGGGGGAAACGGCTCTGGGCCGTTGGATCTTGGGCGGACGGCTGAGGTTGGGTTCGGGCTATTTGAAACAGGACCGTCCGATCTGAGATGGACGGCGGGGATGGGGCGGCTGGCTTCTGCCTCCTTCCCCAGCCAGCTGAGGCGGCGGCGTCCGTCCCCGCGGCGGAGAACTCGCCGGAGACGAGGGGCGCGGGCGCCCTGCGGGTCCTTGGGGCGATCTGAGTGGCCGGGAAGGTTGGGGAGGGCACGGGGAATCCTTTGGTGGGGTCTGGGTCGGGGCAGGGGCACCGGAAGGGGGCGGTTCACGGTGAAGCGGCTCGGCGGCGGCGTTGGACAACTCCGGCGAGGAATTAAGCGCAGCAGAGTGCAAAAGAGGGGAAGGGAGGGGGCATGGGAGGTTCCTTACCTCAAGGCGAACTCCGGGGACTCCTCGGTGGCGACGGAGACGCGGCGACAGCCCGAGTCGACGGTGGCGGACCTCCGCGACTGCACGGCGAGCGGCGGGTGAGCGCGGGCAGAGGAACTCAGGGAGGGAGAGGGGAAATTGGAGCGCGTTCCGGGTTGCGGGCGTCGGGGCGAAACTCACCGTGGCAATGGACACGGCGGAGCTCCAACGGCGGCCGGGAAACGAGCTCGAAACGGCGGGGTTTACGGCGGCGGCGCTCTGGCGTGCGCGCGGCGAGGGAGAGGTGGAAGAGAGAGGCCTGTTGGTGCGCAAATGAGGGAGGGGGAGATGGCGAGTGGGGTTCTGGGCTCTAGTGGCCGAGGCGAGGGCGGTTGCGAGCTTTACACGCGTCGTGGGCGCGGAGACCGCGGCGACGCGCAGCTCGGGCGGCAGTTACGCGAGGACGAGGGAGCTGACAGCCCGGGCCCGCGAGCAGAGAGAGAGAAGAAAGCGGGCGCGGGGGCGGTTGCGCTGACGGGCGGGGCCCGCGGGCAGCGAGAGCGGGGGAGAGCGGGCGCGCGCGCGGGGAACGCGGGGCTGACAGGCCGGTCCCGCGGCGCAGAGAGAGAGGGAGGCGGGCGAGGGCGCGCGCGCGGGATGGGCCTGATGGGCCGAAAGGCCGAGGGGGCGGGGGTAGCGGGCTTCTTTCCCTTTTCTTTTTATTTTGGAATTGTTTTTTCCCTTTTCTTTTTTTATTTTCTCTATTTGATTCAAATTCAAATAACCCACAAATTCAAATTAGACTTTTTGAGAATTATGCACCAAACAAAAGTGAAATCTAGGGTTCAACATGATGCAACAGTTCACACTCCCTTAGGGTTTGAGCTAATAGACTATAATTATAAATAAAATAACCACTTTTCTCCTATAGAAATGAGAGAGAGGAGATTGGGGAAGGATGAGAAAAGGGAAGTAACACCTGAATTTGTGAATATGAGCAAAGAAATTTTATACCCCCAAATTCAGGGTGTTACAAACCTATCCCCCTTAAAAGAATCTCGCCCCGAGATTCAAGGTTGGTCAGCAAAGAGTTCAGGGTATTTGGCCTTCAGATCATCTTCTCGTTCCCAGGTTGCTTCTTCCTCGGAGTGGTGACCCCATCTGACTTTGCACATTCTGATAGTATTCCTCCGGGTGACTCTGTCTGCAAACTCCAGAATCTGCGTTGGCTCCTCTATGTATGTCAGATCCTCCTGGACTTCCAAACCCTCCACTGGCAACTGTTCTTCTGGTACTCGCAGACACTTCTTCAATTGCGATACGTGGAACACGTTGTGCACTGCTGACAAACTTTCTGGTAGGTTGAGTTGGTAAGCCACTTCTCCACGCTTTGCTTGAATCTGATATGGTCCAACGTACCGGGGTGCTAACTTGCCTTTAACTCCGAACCTTCTGACTCCCCTGATAGGTGACACCTTCAGATAGACGAAATCCCCCACTTCGAAACTCAGTTCTCTTCTCCTTCGGTCCGCATAGCTTCGCTGCCTTGATTGGGCTATCTTCAGGTTCTCCCGAACCATTTTGATATTCTCTTTGGCTTCAAGCAGGATGTCGGGGCCAAACACCTGTCTCTCTCCAGGCTGGTCCCAATGCAGCGGAGTCCTACAACTCCGTCCATAGAGTGCCTGAAACGGCGACATCTTCAAGCTGGCCTGGTAACTATTATTATAGGAGAATTCTGCATAAGGTAACCTTTTGTCCCATCCTGACTTGTCTTGCAACGCACAGGCTCTCAGCATATCTTCTAGGACCTGATTAGTTCTTTCAGTCTGACTGTCTGTCTGCGGGTGATAAGCCGAGTTGAAGTTCAAATGGGTGCCCAAAGCTTCTTGTAGCTGCTGCCAAAAATGAGAGGTGAACTGTGTTCCTCGATCTGACACTATCTTCTTCGGCACACCATGAAAGCAAACTATCCGTGACATGTATAACTCAGCTAACGTTGCTCCGGTATATGTGGTCTTCACAGGTATGAAATGGGCCACCTTTGTTAAGCGGTCCACGACCACCCAGATGGAATCATAGCCGGCCCGAGTACGGGGTAGGCCAACTATAAAATCCATCCCGATCTCATCCCACTTCCACTGAGGAATCCGCAATGGCTGCAACAATCCGGCGGGCCTTTGATGCTCTGCTTTGGTCCTTTGACAGCTATCACAGATGGCGACATATTCTGCGATTTCTCTTTTCATGCCATACCACCAAAATGTAAGACCCAAAATTAGTAGAAAAAAAAATATATAATATAAGCAAAGTATCATAATACTTTGGAAAATTAGGAAATGAGAAAAAGATGAGAAAATGATTTCTCTCTTTTAAAAGGAAACCATTTATACATCCCATGAAATAAATAACAAGGAGAATAAAAACTTAAATTAGTAATATTAAAATAGTATGGTTTATATTCACCCTTGGGATTCAATTGATACATTTGAAAAATCTGAAAACTAAAATAGAAGTATAAATTTGAATTTGGAATAGAAAATAGAGAAAAATAAAAGAGAAGGGAAGAACTAAGAAAAATACTACATAAAATAAAATAAAATTAGAATAAACATCCTTCACACTTATATTATTCAAACTGAGGACAAGTTATTCACAAAAGTTTGAATTTAAACTTGAACTCAAATTGGATTTGAAAATGGAGAAAAGAAAATAGGAAATAAAAAGAAAAAGGAACACTATGCCTTCATGGGCCGGCCAGATCCATTTCGGCCCACCTAAGGATTCTTCACCGCACAGCCCGAATCCCTCCCTGCGGCGCCGACATGTGGGCCCCACGGGGCAGCCTCTCCTCCTCTTGCGCACGCGTCTGCTTCGTCGCTGACCGGTGGGCCACCCTCGTCAGCGCTCCCTTCTACCGCGCCTTCTCCCACTGGCATCGTGGGCCCGCTTGACAGCACTCGTCTTCATCCTCCCGTGGACGCCGGACTCCGCCAGAATCCCGGTCGAATCGGCCGCGGCCGTTGCGCCTTGACCCTCGGAGTCCGCGACCCGACCTCCAAGGCTCCAACCCCGCCAAGATCCTCGTGGGACTACCTATAAGACCGGCCACCGCCTCTCGTCCGTGACATCGAGCGAAAAGCACCGAGGAGCGCCGCCGCCGAGGATCGCCGTTGTTGGGGGGTCTCGGCTCTTGAAATCGGGTCGTGGAGTGTCGCATTCACCTGGGGAAGCCGTGTGTGCCATCAATTTGAGTCGAACGCTGCCAGGACTCGAGCAATCGCTCGTCGCACCTCGATCTCCGCCGCTCGCCGTGGCCAGGGCACCTTGCTACATATCACACGGTAATAATGTCACCAAACATCTTGCCATCCTGTCCGCTTCGTATAGTTCCCTCCGATTTGGGTATCGTGCATCAGCGATCCATTGGGTCGAGCTCGCCGGAGCTCGCCACCGCGGGTGGTGCTCTTCGGCCGCGCCTGGCCACCGGTTGGAGAAGAGGGCCGTTCGGCCGTCTGATCTAAATGGACGGGTGCGATTAGATGGAGTATGGAGCTAGCGTCAGCCGTTGGATGGTGTGCGGACGGCCGCGATTAGATTAAGGCAGGATCGATTCAATCGGTTGATCGTGTCCGTCGGTGGGCACATCAACGGCGATGGGAGTTTATGAATTAGATTTCATCGTAGCCGTAGGATCTTGATCTGATGGCTAGTAGAGCGTACCGCTTCGGGGCGAGTTAGATTTAATCTGCGCCCTGGAATTCTAATCGGACGGCCCAGATCGCTCCATACCCCTTCGCCGTGAAAATTTAGTAAAGAGCCCCTCGGTTTCGCAGAAATAAACCCGCCGTCCTATTTCCACTGTGCGCTGTGTCTCGGGCAACTTGCCCCGAGCCCCCTGGGTTTTCCAGGAATTGAGGCCCAGTCCAGTGCAGTATTAAAATGATTAAATGAATTAGAAATTAGATTTTTAATACAAAAATAATTGCTAGAACTTAGATAATTCATAGAAAATTCATTTTAGCTCCAAATTGAACCATTCCAGTTTCTAAAATTTTGTAATAATATTCTTCATCATTTAGTGCCTCTGTTTTGTCATGAAAACAATTAGAAATTTAATCTCTCACTTAATCCATTTTAAACACATAAAACCTTTGAAAATTCATAACTTAAAATCTATAATTCCAAAATTAATAATTCCTGTTCCTATGATCTTATTTTAATATGTATATTATTAATGTGTATTTTGTTCTTATGTTTGGTGTAATGTTAATTTTGCCTATACTATGTTTGTTTGTATTGCTACGATTAGCAGTGAGGTCACGAATCATCTGAAGATCATCCTGGTACCTGGAATCTCAAGGCCCAGGCAAGTTGTGCCCTTGATCACTTCTTTTTACCCAGCCATGTTCTGATTAATCATAATGATCTGCATAGGTTAATTTTGATGGGACCCAATAGGTTACCCTAGTTTGTCTATCTTTATACCTTGTTTACCACTGAACTTTTTGGGTAGTACTTGCTAGTGCTTTATGTGGTTTTGGGTATGAAGGTACATTATTCATGATCACACTTTTATTATATGTTTATTATTACTGTTCATGATAAGATCATTATGTTAATTGGAACATGGAGCGACCACCCGGGAAAACAGTGCTACCACAAGGGTGGAATGGGACGCCCTTGGCTGATTAATTAGGAAAGCTAGTGGAAGACTACCTTACCCGAAAGGGGCAAGGGCAGTAGGGGAGTGGTCAGTGTAGGAAGGCCCTCGGGAGGATTTTGCTGCGATGGCGGTCCTGCAAGGGATTCCTGCATTGGAACTTCCTATAAACTGTAGCGGGTTTTCTGAAGCTAGTGGAACTTTGTAAAGGCCTCGTAGTGTTACCCTGCCTCGCCTCCTCGGTAGAGGTGTATGGGAAGTCGCGATCCCTTGGCAGATGGGTAACATGACTTGTGGGTAAAGATGCGCAACCTCTGCAGAGTGTAAAACTGGTATACTAGCCGTGCTCACGGTCAAGAGCAGCTCGGACCCTCACATGATTAAATGATGGAACTAAATTCAATTTGTCATAAGCATTGCATTGCAGGTGATGTTGTTACTTTTGTTCTATTACTTAATTGGGTTTGGTATTTACTTATACTTAGTAATTGCTAATAAAATTTTGACCAACTTTAAAAGCAATGCTCAGCTCTAACCATCTTCTTTGGTAAGCCTTACACTTCACGTGAGCTCCCACCTTTGGCGAGTTCATGCACATTATTCCCCATAACTTGTTGAGCGATGAACGTATGTGAGCTCACTCTTGCTGTCTCACACACACCACAGGTCAAGAACAGGTACCGCAGGATGATGCTCATGGAGGATGCTGTGATGAGTTCGTGAGAGGTCTAGGTCGTCGTCTCCCAGTCAACTTTGGGTTGCTGGACCGTTGTCTCCTTATAATGTAATTATTTATTTTGTATAGAACTCCTGTTAAATATATAAAGATGTGACATTCGATCCTGTGCCACTATACATCATATGTATGAGACTTGGTCCCAGCATACCTGGTGTTTATGTTAACCCCGGGTTTTGGACCCCTAAAATCCGGGTGTTACAGAAGTGGTATCAGAGGAATGTTGACTGTAGGACGAAACCTAGATAGAACTGGACAACCATTCTTTACTTACCTTACTCTGATTCTTTTCTAAACTTATCTTAATCTTTTCTCATCTATTTCCGCTTTACTCTGATTATTCTTACCTTTTCCTTCTAAAGACAAGCTTGGATTTCACACTTTGAAATCCTGTGCCTAAAGTGACTTTAGGAATAGGAGACCTAATCCTAGGAACAAAAACAAAACTATTTTTATGAGTGTCTATGTATTTGAATGTTTGTTCTTATGTTATCTGTCTGATTTGGATCTTTGATTGAGTGTGATGGGTTGTGGAGTAATGTCCACAATTACATCTGCATATACATCTAGGTATAAAGGATAGCATTTGTAAGATAACTAGACAAACTAGATTATCCCCTTAGAAAATATATGTAGTATTCCGTATCAATCTCATCTTAACATATTCTATCTTACCTTTGGACATTCACCTCGTACAACTAATTACCCTAGTCTTGACATAGAATATCTGGCCCAGCCCTGCCAAAGAAATTCCAGTACATAACCAACTATTAGTTTATTCATTCTGTCTATTAAATGATTCCCTTGCAAAGCTATCTTACCATATGCTTCTAACTTAGATGGTCAATACCAGGCGGGGTGGTGGAATTGATTTACCTGCTAATCAACAACCCCAACCATAGTCAGCAGCAATGAATCCTCCTAATCCCCCACCAGGCGGAGTTGATCCACTCGTCGCAGCTCAAATGAGAATGATGCAGCAAATGGCGGACACTATGGCAGATATGCGCACCCAAATGCAGCAAGAACGTCAAGAAATGCACCAGGAAAGAGAGGATGCACGTCGGGAAATGCGCCAAGAACGGGAAGAGATACGCCAGGAGAGGAGGGTACAACAACAGCAGCTGCAGCAACAACTTCAACAACAGCAGCAACAACAACAAATGCCATTGCCTCCACCTCCACCACCAGTTCCACCCCGGGACAAGCACCGGGAATTCATGAGCCACAAACCACCAACCTTCTCCAACTCCGCAGATCCGCTGCAAGCAGATGACTGGTTAAAGTCCATAGAGAAGATGCTCAACATAGCTCAGTGCTCGGATAGAGAGAAGGTACTCTATGCATCAGGTCGTCTTGCTGGTCCCGCTGCGGATTGGTGGGATGCGTACTGTGCAGCTCATGCTGCTGCCGATACAATTACCTGGGAAGAATTCTCCACACAATTCAGGAATTACCATATTCCTGCTGGACTCATGAAGATTAAGAGGAAGGAGTTTCTATCTCTCAAGCAAGGAAGTATGTCCGTGAGTGAATATAGGGACAAATTCATCCAGTTATCTCGATATGCTCCCAGAGATGTTGAGGATGATGAGCAAAAGCAGGAGCTCTTTCTGGATGGATTGATTGGACCCTTGCAATATCAACTGGTATCGCACACATTCCCATCTTTCCAAAGGCTACTTGATAAAGCTATTGCTGTAGAGAACAAGAGGAGTATATTTGGAGAAAAAAGAAAGGCTGTCAACCAAGGGCAGGCTGGAAGTAGTTCCCGTCCTCGCTATACTACCACTCCAAGTACACCAGCTAGTGGCAGTTCCGGACAACAAACTCAACAGGCACCAACTGCTCCTTCAAAAGCAAGCACTCCAGGAGGACCCGCTGCTCCTAACACAACCGCCATCAGGACATGCTTCAAATGTGGACAACCGGGACACTATGCCAACTACTGTCCCAACAGAGCTGCCTACACTACACCGGCTCCGATGAAGCAAGGACAAGCCTCGGCAGGAAAGAGTCAGCCCCTATCTATCAACCGGGGATATGCTCATCATGCAGAAGTAGAAGCTGAACCCGGTGAACTTGAAATTCAAGAAGAAGAGTGTAACACCCGGATTTTAGGGGTCCAAAACCCGGGGTTAACATAAACACCAGGTATGCTGGGACCAAGTCTCATACATATGATGTATAGTGGCACAGGATCGAATGTCACATCTTTATATATTTAACAGGAGTTCTATACAAAATAAATAATTACATTATAAGGAGACAACGGTCCAGCAACCCAAAGTTGACTGGGAGACGACGGCCTAGACCTCTCACGAACTCATCACAGCATCCTCCATGAGCATCATCCTGCAGTACCTGGTCTTGACCTGTGGTGTGTGTGAGACAGCAAGAGTGAGCTCACATACGTTCATCGCTCAACAAGTTGTGGGGAATAATGTGCATGAACTCGCCAAAGGTGGGAGCTCACGTGAAGTGTAAGGCTTACCAAAGAAGATGGTTAGAGCTGAGCATTGCTTTTAAAGTTGGTCAAAATTTTATTAGCAGTTACTAAGTATAAGTAAATACCAGCCCAATTAAATAGTAGAACAAAAGTAACAACTTCACCTGCGATGCAATGCATATGACAAATTGAGTTTAAGTTCCATAATTTAATCATGTGAGTGTCCGAGCCGCTCATGACCGTGAGCACGGCTAGTATACCAGTTTTACACTCTGCAGAGGTTGCGCATCTTTACCCACAAGTCGTGTATCCCATGTCGCCAGGGTTTGCAAAGCCCTTAGACACTTCCGAGGTGAATGGCTAGGGATCCACTACGAGGCCTTTACAAAGTTCCACTAGCTTCCGAAAACCCGCTACAGTTTATAGGAAGATCCAGTGCAGGAATCCCTTGCAGGACCGCCATCGCAGCAAAATCCCCCCGAGGGCCTCCCTACACTGACCTCTCCCCTACTGCCCTTGCCCCTTTCGGGTAAGGTAGTCTTCCACTAGCTTTCCTAATTAATCAGCCAAGGGGTCCCATTCCTCCCTTGTGGTAGCACTGTTTTCCCGGGTGGTCGCTCCATGTTCCAATTAACATAATGATCTTATCATGAACAATAAATAACAACTGATAACAAAAGTGTAATTATGAATAGTGTATCTCCATACCCAAAACCACATATAGCACTAGCAAGTACTACCCAGAAAGTTCAGTGGTAAACAAGGTATAAAGATAGACAAACTAGGGTAACCTATTGGGTCCCATCAAAATTAACCTATGCAGATCATTATGATTAATTAGAACATGAGTAGGTGAAAAGAAGTGATCAAGGGCACAACTTGCCTGGGCCTTGAGATTCCAGGTACCAGGATGATCTTCAGGTGACTCGTGACCTCACTGCTAGTCGTAGCAATTCAAACAAACGTGGTATAGGCAAAATTAACATTACACCAAACATAAGAGCAAAATACACCTTAATAATATACATATTAAAATAAGATCATAGGAACAGGAATCATTAATTTTGGAGTTATACATTTTAAGTTATGGATTTCCAAAGGTTTTATGTGTTAAAAATGGATTAAGTGAGAGATTAAATTTCTAATTGTTTTCATGACAAAACAGAGGTTCTAGGTGGTAGAGAATAAAATTACAAAATTTTAGAAAGTGGAATGGATTAATTTGGATTTAAAATGGATTTTCTATGAATTAAACAAGTTCTAAGGTTATTTTTACACATAAAAATCCATTTTCTAAATTATTTTATAAGTTTTCTCACTGTCTGGACTAGGCGTCAAAATCGGGGAAGTGCAGGGGCTATGGCGTAAAAGATCCGAGACTCAGGCTACACCCGCACAGGACGGCGGGTTGAATAAGAAAAACTGCAGGGGCTCTTTATGAAGTTTGCCACGCGAAGGGGTATTCTCTAATTTCAGCCGTAGGATTAGATCTGGACGGCACGGATTAAATCATACAACTTTATGAATCAGTACGCCCTCAAGGCCCTCGGATATGAGATCTATGGCCGAGGAAGGTCCACGTCCCTGACAGAGCCTAGCCATCGGATTAAATCCAACGGTCCCGATTAAACCAGCACCGCGAGGGGAATAAGGTGCAATCCAGAGCGCTCAGATCTCGATCCGATGGCCCAAATGACTCTAGCATCGACCCTAGCTCCCCATCCTACGATCAACAATCTACGGCTGACATTAGTCCAAGCCGAATCGTTGTGATTACCTAATTTTTCCGTCGCTCATTCACGATCCAACGGTGGACATGCATTTTCCCCCCCTTACTCAGTCACCCGCACAAAAGGGGGGCCGCCGGAGGGGACACAGACCACGGTGGTCCATCGCCGGCGTCACGCGAACCTTAACTCCACGCGCTCGAACTTCGCTCGGGATACGTCTACACGAAGAGGAAGGAATTGCGAGTGTCTGGGTGAGGTTTGTACCAGTTTTCCGGTGGTGTGCAGCTCTTCCCACGGCACACAGCGAAGCCTGGGTGACGGCAAAGAATCGTGGTCGCCGGAGCCTCCCTTCCTTCCTGCCATCGCCCCCGACGCGTTCCGGATACATGACAGGAGCCTCCCGATCGCAAGCTGAACCCCAAGACATGGTGTGGGGCGAGATCGATAGTGACGGCGTCAAATCTTACTCTTCACCTCTCAGCTCACGCGATGCACACGGCTTTGGCACAGACAGATGAGAGGAGGGGGGGTCGCAGCCGGTTTATAGGGGCGAGGAGAGCCCGAGCGTGCGCGGGGCCGAGATCCGCGGTTCCCGACGGCGGATGAGGATTTAGTTGCAACCCGAGCGGACCGGCGAGGATTGCGGAGGTTCGCTCCACCAGAGACGAAACTGACACCGAGGCCCCATCCGTCAATGAAACAGACGCAAGTGAAGCGGCTGGAGGGTGATTCCGACGAGCGGGCCCCGCATGGAAGTGTCCCAACAGTAATATGCAGAGGAGGAGTAGCAGATGGGCCGGCGCGCAGTAGATAAAGTAGTGTGGGCCGAAATCGGGTCTGAGGCCCAGGTAAGGTGTTCTTAGTCTTTTTCTTTTATTTTTTTTCCTTTTTCCTATTTGATTCACTTTCTTTTCATTTGAATTCCTAATTTGAATTTGAGTCTTGTTATGAGGTTCAACTTTGAGTCAATTATATAAATTCAAATCTTGATGTAGGAACAATATATTATATTATATATATTTTATGTCATTTTTAGTCTCATAGTATTTTCTTTCTTCTCTTCCAAACTCTATAATTTTATATTTCCATTTTCAAATTCTAGTTTTCTTAGCTTAAGCTTGTTTCACAATTTTGAATACAAAGTGCAACAATACAATAACTTTATCATGAGAGGCATTTTATTTATTTATAACCTTATTTTTCTTTGATACAAATTTTTGGGCTCTACAAATCCTACCCCCCTTAAAAATAATCTCGTCCTCGAGATTTGTAAGAAAGAGGATATAGGAAGAGTGATTTGAAGTTTAGCCTTTAGTTTCTAATTAGTTCAAAATCAAGAGTCTCTCTTTTTATTATTAGTAAGTGATAGGAGAGCGTGGGTATTATATGTATGTCCACTTTATTATGTAGGATAGAAGATGTCTTTTGGGTAAGAAAGAGTAGGATAAGAAAAACTCCATCCAAGATTGTGGATCTTGACTCATCTTGGTGACCTTACTTGATCCTTGAAGACTTGGGTTGGTGTTCATCCTTCCTTGATGAAGTTGATCATCTTCTTTGGTCTTATCTCATTGATTAGGAGTTAGTGTATATTATTGGCTGGGGAATATGGTTAATATAGGTATGGATGAGATAGACTACATGATGTAGGTTACAAGTTTGTTTTAGGTAGGGGTTGATAGACTATGCAATCCATCATTACTCTATTGGTTGGGTTGTTATGTAACTTGTTATATAGGTCAAGTTGTTGGGTATGGCCAAGTTGATATAAGTCTCCAAATTAGGTTTAAGTAATTTAGGAGTATGGCCTTATCTTGGGTACCAGCATTAAGTAACTTACTCTAGATTAGATCATAATAGATTAGATAAAATCTAGATTAGGTTGGATATGACTAGGTTAGACTAGTTTAGGTCAGATAGATCTACTAGGGTAGGATACATGTTAGAATCTTTTGGGATAGGATGGATTATATGATGTAGGTAGGTTAGAATCTCTTTCTAGGTTAAAATTGAGGGGTTATGCAACTATCAAATGGTTAAGGTAGTTGCATATGGCCAATTTGGTCTGTCATTCTTATTTTATTCATTAATACAGAGTGAACTAAGTTAAGATATGTTCTATAGGAGTAGAGTTTAATGTATTTCCTCAGCATTAGCCAATCCTGTTTGAGTGATCCCTATAGGCTTGATCATAATAGATTTGATAGGATTAGAATAAACTAGATAAGATCTCATTAATTAGATCATGGTTGTTACTTTAGGATGAGATAGGTAAAGAGGTTAGGATAAGATGAATCCATAAGGATAAGTTAAAATCTTTTGAGGTTAGTTAGATTTGGTACGAAAGGTTAGAATCTTTTTCGAGATAAGATGGATCTATTAAGATAAGGGAGAATCTTTTAAGATAAGATGAATTGGTTAGAATGAGAGCTTTTAGGATAAGATAAATCTCTTAAGCTAGATATGTTCCAATGGGGACAATCTAGGTTGTCTAGTTGTTTTATAAATATATTTTTATACCTATGTGTATATGCAGATGCAATTGTGGACATTATTCCACAACTCATCACACTCAAACAAAGATCCAAATCAGACATAATAGCAAACATTCAAATACATAGACACTTATAAAAATAGTTTTATTTTTGTTCCTAGGATTAGGTCTCCTATTCCTAAAGTCACTTTAGGCACAAGATTTCAAATGTGAAATCCATATTTGTCTTTAGAAAGAAAAGGTAAGAATAATCAGAGTTAAGCGGAAATAGATGAGAAAAGATTAAGAAAAGTTTAGAAAAGAATCAGAGTAAGATAAGTAGATATTGGTTGTCCAGTTCTATCTAGGTTTCGTCCTACAGTCAACATTCCTCTGATACCACTTCTGTAACACCCGGATTTTAGGGGTCCAAAACCCGGGGTTAACATAAACACCAGGTATGCTGGGACCAAGTCTCATACATATGATGTATAGTGGCACAGGATCGAATGTCACATCTTTATATATTTAACAGGAGTTCTATACAAAATAAATAATTACATTATAAGGAGACAACGGTCCAGCAACCCAAAGTTGACTGGGAGACGACGGCCTAGACCTCTCACGAACTCATCACAGCATCCTCCATGAGCATCATCCTGCAGTACCTGGTCTTGACCTGTGGTGTGTGTGAGACAGCAAGAGTGAGCTCACATACGTTCATCGCTCAACAAGTTGTGGGGAATAATGTGCATGAACTCGCCAAAGGTGGGAGCTCACGTGAAGTGTAAGGCTTACCAAAGAAGATGGTTAGAGCTGAGCATTGCTTTTAAAGTTGGTCAAAATTTTATTAGCAGTTACTAAGTATAAGTAAATACCAGCCCAATTAAATAGTAGAACAAAAGTAACAACTTCACCTGCGATGCAATGCATATGACAAATTGAGTTTAAGTTCCATAATTTAATCATGTGAGTGTCCGAGCCGCTCATGACCGTGAGCACGCTAGTATACCAGTTTTACACTCTGCAGAGGTTGCGCATCTTTACCCACAAGTCGTGTATCCCATGTCGCCAGGGTTTGCAAAGCCCTTAGACACTTCCGAGGTGAATGGCTAGGGATCCACTACGAGTCCTTTACAAAGTTCCACTAGCTTCCGAAAACCCGCTACAGTTTATAGGAAGATCCAGTGCAGGAATCCCTTGCAGGACCGCCATCGCAGCAAAATCCCCCCGAGGGCCTCCCTACACTGACCTCTCCCCTACTGCCCTTGCCCCTTTCGGGTAAGGTAGTCTTCCACTAGCTTTTCTAATTAATCAGCCAAGGGGTCCCATTCCTCCCTTGTGGTAGCACTGTTTTCCCGGGTGGTCGCTCCATGTTCCAATTAACATAATGATCTTATCATGAACAATAAATAACAACTGATAACAAAAGTGTAATTATGAATAGTGTATCTCCATACCCAAAACCACATATAGCACTAGCAAGTACTACCCAGAAAGTTCAGTGGTAAACAAGGTATAAAGATAGACAAACTAGGGTAACCTATTGGGTCCCATCAAAATTAACCTATGCAGATCATTATGATTAATTAGAACATGAGTAGGTGAAAAGAAGTGATCAAGGGCACAACTTGCCTGGGCCTTGAGATTCCAGGTACCAGGATGATCTTCAGGTGACTCGTGACCTCACTGCTAGTCGTAGCAATTCAAACAAACGTGGTATAGGCAAAATTAACATTACACCAAACATAAGAGCAAAATACACCTTAATAATATACATATTAAAATAAGATCATAGGAATAGGAATCATTAATTTTGGAGTTATACATTTTAAGTTATGGATTTCCAAAGGTTTTATGTGTTAAAAATGGATTAAGTGAGAGATTAAATTTCTAATTGTTTTCATGACAAAACAGAGGTTCTAGGTGGTAGAGAATAAAATTACAAAATTTTAGAAAGTGGAATGGATTAATTTGGATTTAAAATGGATTTTCTATGAATTAAACAAGTTCTAAGGTTATTTTTACACATAAAAATCCATTTTCTAAATTATTTTATAAGTTTTCTCACTGTCTGGACTAGGCGTCAAAATCGGGGAAGTGCAGGGGCTATGGCATAAAAGATCCGAGACTCAGGCTACACCCGCACAGGACGGCGGGTTGAATAAGAAAAACTGCAGGGGCTCTTTATGAAGTTTGCCACGCGAAGGGGTATTCTCTAATTTCAGCCGTAGGATTAGATCTGGACGGCACGGATTAAATCATACAACTTTATGAATCAGTACGCCCTCAAGGCCCTCGGATATGAGATCTATGGCCGAGGAAGGTCCACGTCCCTGACAGAGCCTAGCCATCGGATTAAATCCAACGGTCCCGATTAAACCAGCACCGCGAGGGGAATAAGGTGCAATCCAGAGCGCTCAGATCTCGATCCGATGGCCCAAATGACTCTAGCATCGACCCTAGCTCCCCATCCTACGATCAACAATCTACGGCTGACATTAGTCCAAGCCGAATCGTTGTGATTACCTAATTTTTCCGTCGCTCATTCACGATCCAACGGTGGACATGCATTTTCCCCCCCTTACTCAGTCACCCGCACAAAAGGGGGGCCGCCGGAGGGGACACAGACCACGGCGGTCCATCGCCGGCGTCACGCGAACCTTAACTCCACGCGCTCGAACTTCGCTCGGGATACGTCTACACGAAGAGGAAGGAATTGCGAGTGTCTGGGTGAGGTTTGTACCAGTTTTCCGGTGGTGTGCAGCTCTTCCCACGGCACACAGCGAAGCCTGGGTGACGGCAAAGAATCGTGGTCGCCGGAGCCTCCCTTCCTTCCTGCCATCGCCCCCGACGCGTTCCGGATACATGACAGGAGCCTCCCGATCGCAAGCTGAACCCCAAGACATGGTGTGGGGCGAGATCGATAGTGACGGCGTCAAATCTTACTCTTCACCTCTCAGCTCACGCGATGCACACGGCTTTGGCACAGACAGATGAGAGGAGGGGGGGTCGCGGCCGGTTTATAGGGGCGAGGAGAGCCCGAGCGTGCGCGGGGCCGAGATCCGCGGTTCCCGACGGCGGATGAGGATTTAGTTGCAACCCGAGCGGACCGGCGAGGATTGCGGAGGTTCGCTCCACCGGAGACGAAACTGACACCGAGGCCCCATCCGTCAATGAAACAGACGCAAGTGAAGCGGCTGGAGGGTGATTCCGACGAGCGGGCCCCGCATGGAAGTGTCCCAACAGTAATATGCAGAGGAGGAGTAGCAGATGGGCCGGCGCGCAGTAGATAAAGTAGTGTGGGCCGAAATCGGGTCTGAGGCCCAGGTAAGGTGTTCTTAGTCTTTTTCTTTTATTTTTTTCCTTTTTCCTATTTGATTCACTTTCTTTTCATTTGAATTCCTAATTTGAATTTGAGTCTTGTTATGAGGTTCAACTTTGAGTCAATTATATAAATTCAAATCTTGATGTAGGAACAATATATTATATTATATATATTTTTATGTCATTTTTAGTCTCATAGTATTTTCTTTCTTCTCTTCCAAACTCTATAATTTTATATTTCCATTTTCAAATTCTAGTTTTCTTAGCTTAAGCTTGTTTCACAATTTTGAATACAAAGTGCAACAATACAATAACTTTATCATGAGAGGCATTTTATTTATTTATAACCTTATTTTTCTTTGATACAAATTTTTGGGCTCTACAAATCAACATTCCTCTGATACCACTTCTGTAACACCTGGATTTTAGGGGTCCAAAACCCGGGGTTAACATAAACACCAGGTATGCTGGGACCAAGTCTCATACATATGATGTATAGTGGCACAGGATCGAATGTCACATCTTTATATATTTAACAGGAGTTCTATACAAAATAAATAATTACATTATAAGGAGACAACGGTCCAGCAACCCAAAGTTGACTGGGAGACGACGGCCTAGACCTCTCACGAACTCATCACAGCATCCTCCATGAGCATCATCCTGCAGTACCTGGTCTTGACCTGTGGTGTGTGTGAGACAGCAAGAGTGAGCTCACATACGTTCATCGCTCAACAAGTTGTGGGGAATAATGTGCATGAACTCGCCAAAGGTGGGAGCTCACGTGAAGTGTAAGGCTTACCAAAGAAGATGGTTAGAGCTGAGCATTGCTTTTAAAGTTGGTCAAAATTTTATTAGCAGTTACTAAGTATAAGTAAATACCAGCCCAATTAAATAGTAGAACAAAAGTAACAACTTCACCTGCGATGCAATGCATATGACAAATTGAGTTTAAGTTCCATAATTTAATCATGTGAGTGTCCGAGCCGCTCATGACCGTGAGCACGGCTAGTATACCAGTTTTACACTCTGCAGAGGTTGCGCATCTTTACCCACAAGTCGTGTATCCCATGTCGCCAGGGTTTGCAAAGCCCTTAGACACTTCCGAGGTGAATGGCTAGGGATCCACTACGAGGCCTTTACAAAGTTCCACTAGCTTCCGAAAACCCGCTACAGTTTATAGGAAGATCCAGTGCAGGAATCCCTTGCAGGACCGCCATCGCAGCAAAATCCCCCCGAGGGCCTCCCTACACTGACCTCTCCCCTACTGCCCTTGCCCCTTTCGGGTAAGGTAGTCTTCCACTAGCTTTCCTAATTAATCAGCCAAGGGGTCCCATTCCTCCCTTGTGGTAGCACTGTTTTCCCGGGTGGTCGCTCCATGTTCCAATTAACATAATGATCTTATCATGAACAATAAATAACAACTGATAACAAAAGTGTAATTATGAATAGTGTATCTCCATACCCAAAACCACATATAGCACTAGCAAGTACTACCCAGAAAGTTCAGTGGTAAACAAGGTATAAAGATAGACAAACTAGGGTAACCTATTGGGTCCCATCAAAATTAACCTATGCAGATCATTATGATTAATTAGAACATGAGTAGGTGAAAAGAAGTGATCAAGGGCACAACTTGCCTGGGCCTTGAGATTCCAGGTACCAGGATGATCTTCAGGTGACTCGTGACCTCACTGCTAGTCGTAGCAATTCAAACAAACGTGGTATAGGCAAAATTAACATTACACCAAACATAAGAGCAAAATACACCTTAATAATATACATATTAAAATAAGATCATAGGAACAGGAATCATTAATTTTGGAGTTATACATTTTAAGTTATGGATTTCCAAAGGTTTTATGTGTTAAAAATGGATTAAGTGAGAGATTAAATTTCTAATTGTTTTCATGACAAAATAGAGGTTCTAGGTGGTAGAGAATAAAATTACAAAATTTTAGAAAGTGGAATGGATTAATTTGGATTTAAAATAGATTTTCTATGAATTAAACAAGTTCTAAGGTTATTTTTACACATAAAAATCCATTTTCTAAATTATTTTATAAGTTTTCTCACTGTCTGGACTAGGCGTCAAAATCGGGGAAGTGCAGGGGCTATGGCGTAAAAGATCCGAGACTCAGGCTACACCCGCACAGGACGGCGGGTTGAATAAGAAAAACTGCAGGGGCTCTTTATGAAGTTTGCCACGCGAAGGGGTATTCTCTAATTTCAGCCGTAGGATTAGATCTGGACGGCACGGATTAAATCATACAACTTTATGAATCAGTACGCCCTCAAGGCCCTCGGATATGAGATCTATGGCCGAGGAAGGTCCACGTCCCTGACAGAGCCTAGCCATCGGATTAAATCCAACGGTCCCGATTAAACCAGCACCGCGAGGGGAATAAGGTGCAATCCAGAGCGCTCAGATCTCGATCCGATGGCCCAAATGACTCTAGCATCGACCCTAGCTCCCCATCCTACGATCAACAATCTACGGCTGACATTAGTCCAAGCCAAATCGTTGTGATTACCTAATTTTTCCGTCGCTCATTCACGATCCAACGGTGGACATGCATTTTCCCCCCCTTACTCAGTCACCCGCACAAAAGGGGGGCCGCCGGAGGGGACACAGACCACGGCGGTCCATCGCCGGCGTCACGCGAACCTTAACTCCACGCGCTCGAACTTCGCTCGGGATACGTCTACACGAAGAGGAAGGAATTGCGAGTGTCTGGGTGAGGTTTGTACCAGTTTTCCGGTGGTGTGCAGCTCTTCCCACGGCACACAGCGAAGCCTGGGTGACGGCAAAGAATCGTGGTCGCCGGAGCCTCCCTTCCTTCCTGCCATCGCCCCCGACGCGTTCCGGATACATGACAGGAGCCTCCCGATCGCAAGCTGAACCCCAAGACATGGTGTGGGGCGAGATCGATAGTGACGGCGTCAAATCTTACTCTTCACCTCTCAGCTCACGCGATGCACACGGCTTTGGCACAGACAGATGAGAGGAGGGGGGGTCGCGGCCGGTTTATAGGGGCGAGGAGAGCCCGAGCGTGCGCGGGGCCGAGATCCGCGGTTCCCGACGGCGGATGAGGATTTAGTTGCAACCCGAGCGGACCGGCGAGGATTGCGGAGGTTCGCTCCACCGGAGACGAAACTGACACCGAGGCCCCATCCGTCAATGAAACAGACGCAAGTGAAGCGGCTGGAGGGTGATTCCGACGAGCGGGCCCCGCATGGAAGTGTCCCAACAGTAATATGCAGAGGAGGAGTAGCAGATGGGCCGGCGCGCAGTAGATAAAGTAGTGTGGGCCGAAATCGGGTCTGAGGCCCAGGTAAGGTGTTCTTAGTCTTTTTCTTTTATTTTTTTTCCTTTTTCCTATTTGATTCACTTTCTTTTCATTTGAATTCCTAATTTGAATTTGAGTCTTGTTATGAGGTTCAACTTTGAGTCAATTATATAAATTCAAATCTTGATGTAGGAACAATATATTATATTATATATATTTTTATGTCATTTTTAGTCTCATAGTATTTTCTTTCTTCTCTTCCAAACTCTATAATTTTATATTTCCATTTTCAAATTCTAGTTTTCTTAGCTTAAGCTTGTTTCACAATTTTGAATACAAAGTGCAACAATACAATAACTTTATCATGAGAGGCATTTTATTTATTTATAACCTTATTTTTCTTTGATACAAATTTTTGGGCTCTACAAAGAGCCAGTTGGAGATGAAGTAGTCGGTGAAGAAGTCAACGAGCAACAAGAATAGAGAGATAAACATAGATATAGATATATATATATATTTACTATTTGTAAGACCTAAATATTAGTTTAGCTATTAGTTAGTATTCTTACTATTCTAGTGATAATAATAAGGTCTATTAAACCTATGTTTTGTTAAAGGATTATGCATCATGCCGAGATTTCTTTGTTTGTGCATATGTTCCGAGAACAATATGAGTATACATCCCTTTTCTTACAAATCTCGAGGACGAGATTATTTTTAAGGGGGGTAGGATTTGTAAGACCCAAAATTAGTAGAAAAAAAAATATATAATATAAGCAAAGTATCATAATACTTTGGAAAATTAGGAAATGAGAAAAAGATGAGAAAAGGATTTCTCTCTTTTAAAAGGAAACCATTTATACATCCCATGAAATAAATAACAAGGAGAATAAAAACTTAAATTAGTAATATTAAAATAGTATGGTTTATATTCACCCTTGGGATTCAATTGATACATTTGAAAAATCTGAAAACTAAAATAGAAGTATAAATTTGAATTTGGAATAGAAAATAGAGAAAAATAAAAGAGAAGGGAAGAACTAAGAAAAATACTACAGAAAATAAAATAAAATCAGAATAAACATCCTTCACACTTATATTATTCAAACTGAGGACAAGTTATTCACAAAAGTTTGAATTTAAACTTGAACTCAAATTGGATTTGAAAATGGAGAAAAGAAAATAGGAAATAAAAAGAAAAAGGAACACTATGCCTTCATGGGCCGGCCAGATCCATTTCGGCCCACCTAAGGATTCTTCACCGCACAGCCCGAATCCCTCCCTGCGGCGCCGACATGTGGGCCCCACGGGGCAGCCTCTCCTCCTCTTGCGCACGCGTCTGCTTCGTCGCTGACCGGTGGGCCACCCTCGTCAGCGCTCCCTTCTACCGCGCCTTCTCCCACTGGCATCGCGGGCCCGCTTGACAGCACTCGTCTTCATCCTCCCGTGGACGCCGGACTCCGCCAGAATCCCGGTCGAATCGGCCGCGGCCGTTGCGCCTTGACCCTCGGAGTCCGCGACCCGACCTCCAAGGCTCCAACCCCGCCGAGATCCTCGCGGGACTACCTATAAGACCGGCCACCGCCTCTCGTCCGTGACATCGAGCGAAAAGCACCGAGGAGCGCCGCCGCCGAGGATCGCCGTTGTTGGGGGGTCTCGGCTCTTGAAATCGGGTCGTGGAGTGTCGCATTCACCTGGGGAAGCCGTGTGTGCCATCAATTTGAGTCGAACGCCGCCAGGACTCGAGCAATCGCTCGTCGCACCTCGATCTCCGCCGCTCGCCGTGGCCAGGGCACCTTGCTACATATCACACGGTAATAATGTCACCAAACATCTTGCCATCCTGTCCGCTTCGTATAGTTCCCTCCGATTTGGGTATCGTGCATCAGCGATCCATTGGGTCGAGCTCGCCGGAGCTCGCCACCGCGGGTGGTGCTCTTCGGCCGCGCCTGGCCACCGGTTGGAGAAGAGGGCCGTTCGGCCGTCTGATCTAAATGGACGGGTGCGATTAGATGGAGTATGGAGCTAGCGTCAGCCGTTGGATGGTGTGCGGACGGCCGCGATTAGATTAAGGCAGGATCGATTCAATCGGTTGATCGTGTCCGTCGGTGGGCACATCAACGGCGATGGGAGTTTATGAATTAGATTTCATCGTAGCCGTAGGATCTTGATCTGATGGCTAGTAGAGCGTACCGCTTCGGGGCGAGTTAGATTTAATCTGCGCCCTGGAATTCTAATCGGACGGCCCAGATCGCTCCATACCCCTTCGCCGTGAAAATTTAGTAAAGAGCCCCTCGGTTTCGCAGAAATAAACCCGCCGTCCTATTTCCACTGTGCGCTGTGTCTCGGGCAACTTGCCCCGAGCCCCCTGGGTTTTCTAGGAATTGAGGCCCAGTCCAGTGCAGTATTAAAATGATTAAATGAATTAGAAATTAGATTTTTAATACAAAAATAATTGCTAGAACTTAGATAATTCATAGAAAATTCATTTTAGCTCCAAATTGAACCATTCCAGTTTCTAAAATTTTGTAATAATATTCTTCATCATTTAGTGCCTCTGTTTTGTCATGAAAACAATTAGAAATTTAATCTCTCACTTAATCCATTTTAAACACATAAAACCTTTGAAAATTCATAACTTAAAATCTATAATTCCAAAATTAATAATTCCTGTTCCTATGATCTTATTTTAATATGTATATTATTAATGTGTATTTTGTTCTTATGTTTGGTGTAATGTTAATTTTGCCTATACTATGTTTGTTTGTATTGCTACGATTAGCAGTGAGGTCACGAATCATCTGAAGATCATCCTGGTACCTGGAATCTCAAGGCCCAGGCAAGTTGTGCCCTTGATCACTTCTTTTTACCCAGCCATGTTCTGATTAATCATAATGATCTGCATAGGTTAATTTTGATGGGACCCAATAGGTTACCCTAGTTTGTCTATCTTTATACCTTGTTTACCACTGAACTTTTTGGGTAGTACTTGCTAGTGCTTTATGTGGTTTTGGGTATGAAGGTACATTATTCATGATCACACTTTTATTATATGTTTATTATTACTGTTCATGATAAGATCATTATGTTAATTGGAACATGGAGCGACCACCCGGGAAAACAGTGCTACCACAAGGGTGGAATGGGACGCCCTTGGCTGATTAATTAGGAAAGCTAGTGGAAGACTACCTTACCTGAAAGGGGCAAGGGCAGTAGGGGAGTGGTCAGTGTAGGAAGGCCCTCGGGAGGATTTTGCTGCGATGGCGGTCCTGCAAGGGATTCCTGCATTGGAACTTCCTATAAACTGTAGCGGGTTTTCTGAAGCTAGTGGAACTTTGTAAAGGCCTCGTAGTGTTACCCTGCCTCGCCTCCTCGGTAGAGGTGTATGGGAAGTCGCGATCCCTTGGCAGATGGGTAACATGACTTGTGGGTAAAGATGTGCAACCTTTGCAGAGTGTAAAACTGGTATACTAGCCGTGCTCACGGTCAAGAGCAGCTCGGACCCTCACATGATTAAATGATGGAACTAAATTCAATTTGTCATAAGCATTGCATTGCAGGTGATGTTGTTACTTTTGTTCTATTACTTAATTGGGTTTGGTATTTACTTATACTTAGTAATTGCTAATAAAATTTTGACCAACTTTAAAAGCAATGCTCAGCTCTAACCATCTTCTTTGGTAAGCCTTACACTTCACGTGAGCTCCCACCTTTGGCGAGTTCATGCACATTATTCCACATAACTTGTTGAGCGATGAACGTATGTGAGCTCACTCTTGCTGTCTCACACACACCACAGGTCAAGAACAGGTACCGCAGGATGATGCTCATGGAGGATGCTGTGATGAGTTCGTGAGAGGTCTAGGTCGTCGTCTCCCAGTCAACTTTGGGTTGCTGGACCGTTGTCTCCTTATAATGTAATTATTTATTTTGTATAGAACTCCTGTTAAATATATAAAGATGTGACATTCGATCCTGTGCCACTATACATCATATGTATGAGACTTGGTCCCAGCATACCTGGTGTTTATGTTAACCCCGGGTTTTGGACCCCTAAAATCCGGGTGTTACACAAAACCTCCTTTTTAAATCTTGATACATCTTCTCGCTCCCAGGGTGTATGGAGTAGGCTGTCTCATGAGCTTCCTTTAGGATCAGCTCCCGAATAGGTTTGAGGTCGGGGACACACAATCGGTCCTTGAACCATATCACTCCCTCTTCATCCTCTCGAAAGTCTTTGCCTCTTCCTTCTAAGATTAGCTGTCGGATCTTGTTGATGCTTTCATCATCCTTCTGCCCTTCTTTGATCTCCCGCTCTAGGGTGGGCTCCAATTCCACTGTTACTCCTTGCGTACTGTTCAGGAAACTGAGACTCAGTCTGTCGAACTCCTTGGCTAACTCATATGGCATTGGGTACGTGACCATCATATTGACTTGACTCTTCCTGCTCAGAGCATCTGCAACCACATTGGCTTTGCCTGGATGGTAATGTATCTCCAACTCATAGTCCTTGATCAATTCCAACCATCTTCGCTGTCTCATGTTTAACTCTGACTGGGTGAATATGTACTTCAGACTTTTATGATCTGTGTAAATGTCGCACTTCTGCCCATACAGGTAATGTCTCCAGGTCTTCAAAGCATGAACTACTGCTGCCAACTCCAGGTCATGTGTGGGATAATTTTTCTCATGGATCTTCAGCTGTCGAGATGAGTATGCTACAACTCTTCCTTCTTGCATTAGCACACATCCCAATCCGGTGTAAGAAGCATCGCAATACATTGAGAATGGCTTGTGAACATCAGGCAGGACTAATACCGGAGCTGTAGTCAATCTATTTTTCAGTTCTTCAAATGCTTCCTGACACTTTTGGGTCCACTTAAACTCAACTTTCTTCGCTAGTAACGCTGTCATTGGTCTAGCAATCTTTGAGAAGCCTTCGATGAAACGCCTGTAATACCCAGCCATCCCAATGAAGCTCTTGATCCCCCGAACATCCTTTGGTGCTTTCCAGTTCAGGATATCTGCCACTTTCTTTGGATCCACTGCCAACCCATCTTGATTTATGATGTGACCCAGAAACAAGACTTCATGAATCCAGAACTCGCATTTACTCAGCTTGGCATACAGCTGATGCTCTCGAAGTCTTTGCAATACCATCTTCAAATGCTCTACATGATCTTCCTCACTTTGAGAGTATATAAGAATATCATCGATAAACACCACCACAAACTTGTCCAGATAATCCATGAACACACTGTTCATCAGGTACATAAAGAAGGCTGGCGCATTTGTCAAACCAAAGGACATAACTGTGAATTCATATAACCCGTATTTGGTGATGAATGCTGTCTTCGGTATGTCCGAGGGTCGGATTCTGAGTTGATGGTAACCTGATCTCAGATCTATCTTCGAGAATACGCTGGCACCTCTGAGCTGGTCGAACAAATCTTCTATCCTTGGCAGGGGGTACTTGTTCTTGACAGTGACTTCATTCAAGGCTCTATAGTCTATGCACATCCTTTTGGTACCATCTTTCTTCTCTACAAACAACACCGGAGCGGCCCAAGGCGAGGTACTTGGTCTGATGTAACCCTTCTCCAACATCTCATCTATCTGCTTCTTGAGTTCCACCAATTCTGGTCCAGACACTCGGTAGGCTCTTTTGGAAATGGGGGCGGTACCAGGGATAAGCTCTGTGGCAAATTCGACTTTTCTCTCGGGTGGCATGCCCGTTAGCTCCTCGGGAAATACGTCCGGAAAGTCCGACACAACCTTGATAGCCTCGAGCAGGTTGGGCTCCTTACTATCCACTGAAATCTGGTGACAGACACCCTCCGCTGATTTAGGCATCCTTAGCTCGGCCACTACCTCTTCTCCTGACGGGGACTTCAATGTTACGGTCCTCTTGTCACAGCTAACATTTGCTTCATACTTCATTAACCAATTCATCCCTAGAATGACATCTATCCCAGGGGTGTCTATTACTATTAAGTCACTGGGGAACCCTATCCCCCTTATTTCCACCCTTATATTTGAGCATATTTTATCTGTTTGCACCTTGCCACCAACTGAATTAATCCTCATGGGCGGCATCATTGCCTCTACTGAGATGTTATGCAATTCTACCCAGGTTGCAGTGACAAATGAATGAGTTGCACCAGTATCAAATAGCACTTTTGCGGGATGAGATTCGACTGAGAACATACCTACTGCCACATCTGGTGCATCCTGGACTGCTTCGGCCTCCAAGTGGTTCACCTTTCCACGGTTGTACGCTTGGTTACGATTGCCTGCTGTCGGCTGCAGCACACCTTGCCTTGTTGGAGCATTGGGGTTGGTCTGCTGCTGCGCTGCCTTCTTCGAGCATTGCATCGCCCAGTGGCCTTGTTCTCCACAGTGGAAACATCCTCTGCCTCCTCCTTGTGCTGGGGCTGCTTGGTTGCTCTGGTTTGTTGCTGGGGCAGGAAGGCGAGGTGCCTGGTTGTTCTGCTTCTGATACTGATTACCTCCCTGCTGGCTGTGCTGACGATACTGCTGCTGCTGCTGTGGGTACTGCCTCTGAAACTGCTGCTGATGCGGACGCTGGTTCTGATTCTGATATCCCTGTGGGTGACCGGGCCTGCCTTGCTGAGATGAACTGCCTGAGAAACGTGGACGACTGATGCTTCCGGACTGGGGTCCACTCATCTTGCGCTTCCGATCTTCCATGTCCTTACGCTTCTTCTCAGTCATAACTGCCCTATCGATCAGGTGCTGGAAGGTGGGGAAGGTGTGATTCATCAGCTGGTAATGCAGGGGATCCACCAAACCCCTCATGAACCTGTACTGCCTTTTAGCATCAGTGTTGACATCCTCAGGTGCATAACGAGATAGTTGCAGAAACTTGTCTCTGTATTCACTAACAGACAGGGGTCCCTGCTTCAGAGCCAGAAACTCCTCCTTCTTCACGATCATCAGTCCCTCTGGCACATGGTACCTGCGGAAACTCTCGCTGAATTCTTCCCAGGTGATGGCTTCGGGGTCAGCATGGGTGGCGAGGTAGGACTCCCACCAGGACTGGGCTGCTCCCCTTAGCTGACGGGGGCCATACAGAACCTTCTCCCTGTCGTTACATTGGGCGGTGCGCAGTTCTCTCTCCACTGCGCGCAGCCAGTCTTCTGCATCCATGGGGTCGGCAGAATGGGCGAAGGTAGGAGGGTGCCCTCTCATGAACTCACCACGCTTATCCCGTGGCATCTGGGGCATCTGCACTTGCAACTGGGGATGGGGTTGCTGTTGAGCCTGCTGCATGGCTGCCAGAGTCTGCCCAATGGCCTGCACTGCCTGAGTCTGCATCAAGAACATCTGCTCCACTGTCATCGGGGGTGGCGGGGGAGGCTGCCTCTATTGTTCCTCCTGCTGGTCATGCTGCTCTTGCTGAGCACGCCTGTTGCATCGGCGCCTGTTGTCAGACATCTGTGGAAGACATTCATACATCAGCATTGATCTTACAACCCTCCAGCATAAGAAAAGAGAATACAGAATTCTTCATGACACTGAGTGAACAAAGAGCTTCACTGATCCTCATTATGATTCAACACAGCTTCTCAGATAGAAAGGAAAGTAGAAGTAAATGGCTTCCCAACTAAATAACTGACTTTATTAATATTATAGCTAGGCCAAACTGCAGGAGAAACCCACAGGTTGGCAACAGTCATTACAAAGATTCAAATCCAGCACAAGTTCATCATAACAAGCATGCAAGCAACTGATAAGCAAACTAAGCTAATTGGAAGCAACTGATAAGCAAACTAAACTAACTATTTTAAGACTGAGACATCTGACTTAAGAATTATTACAAACTTCGACGCTAATGATCTAAGGATCTAGATCTATCCTGGTCTTACAGGCAGGGGAACCATAAGTGTGGTGACCACGTGGCGGCGAGCGGTATGGGTGCTGAGTCCCAACAGGAGCGGGAGAACCACCCTCCTGGTGATGGCGCTCTGCCATCTCAGCACGCAACTCCGCAATCTCCGTTCGAGCCCTGCTCAGCTCGTCCAGAGAGTGATCCAGCTCAGTGTTAAGCACTGCGACTAGGTTGACTGTGCTGCTCAACCTAGGGTTAGCCTCACCAACAGGGGAGACAACCACACTCTCTGTGCTGCCAGTAGGGCAGCGGGGGTAGTACCGAAGGTTAAGACCGTCGGCCACGCCACCGAACAAAGAACAGTACTGGGAGAGTGCACGTCGTGCTGCATCCTGCATAGCCGCCTCTGCAGTGTCCCTCTCGGAGATGGAATAGTGCTCCGAAACGGCCTCCGCACCCCGGAGGTCATCCTCCGGACGGCGAACTAGGCAGGTAGCCTCCCAGCGGTCCGGGTACCTCCCGCGACTGTGCTGGTAGACTACACAACGATACTCGATCGACCAGGTGTGCCGGTCAAAAGCCTGGCGCAGCAAGGTGTCGAGTGCGTCGTGGAAGTGACAACCGCGAGCGGCGTCACGGGTGATGGGTCGGGCGACCCATCCTTCCGCCTCCTGCGGCTCAGAAGACTCCGTGCTGTGGTCTGAGTCGCCGTCGCCGGGGTCTCCTCCAGTAGCTCCTCCAACAGCCGGGACGTCCCGCGGTGGTGCAGGGGGCGCCCCCAGCTGGGCAACAGAGGAACGGGGCCTCACGGACTCCACCTCTCGCTGAGATGAGGAGGAAGAGCCATGCTGCTCTCTGTGCTGGCGTCGGCGTTCCTGCTCCTCACGCAGGCGGTGGTGCAGTCTCTCCAGGTGACTCGACTGACCGGACACGGTGCGGTGCAGAGGACGCTCCGCAAGTCGAGACGGCAGGAAAGGAATCACCGACTTACGTGCAGTGTGTCTAAGACGAGCCATCTACAAAAGACACCGTAAGCATAAGAGTAAGAGCAGAACTAACATGACAAGTGAATAAACCATAGACAGAATAAGATAAAAATTTTAACAAGGTATAATATAGTATATATATATGTAGTAAAACATAGGGTTGGTCGAGGTGACCGACTTTTGAAGTAACATCAGAGGTCAAGGTGAGAGGAAAGGTCAATAGTCCTTAGTACGACCAGTGCTACTCTAGGTCAGCGGTCCTACAGTCAGCACGGCTTTGATACCACTTATGTCACACCCGGTTTTGGAAGGCAAACCGAATGCGAACTATGTACGTGCCAGGATCAGAACTCACATACACAGCGATTACATAAATGAACATCGTCGCACAATGCTCGAATAATAACATAAAAGAGTATTAACTTATTACATCACAGAGTCATAGACATCCACATAGTCATCGTCTTAACAGGTAAATCAAAGTGCTAGCGAAACGCAGTAAAGATAAGGCCTTCACAGGCAGCTGACTGGGGGTTGCCGCCAACCCACACCTAGAATTCGTCGTAGTCTTGGAACTCCTGGAAGTCTCCTTCCACGGCTTCGCCTTCTCCTGAGCAGTGGTTACAATGCGGACAACCTGGTGTTTTGTGGTAAAGCAAGGATGAGTACACATCAACGTACTCAGCAAATGTCCCGTTTGGCTGAAGTGGACTAGCTTTATGTGGGGTTAGGCTCAAGCAGTTACTTTTAGTTGGTCAGGTATTTATCATTAGTAGAAGCCAGATTTTAGCATTAACCAACCCATGAACCATTTCCTCATCGAGGAACAACATAATCATATTCGAACCAAAACCATAACATAATCCTTGTATCTCGAACCATCTGTATCTCTAATCAAAGAGGATCCCAAGGCTGCTCTTAACCATGAGCACGGCTGATATACCAGTTTCACTACCCTCTGCAGAGGTCGCACACTTTACCCATGAGTCATGATTCCCTTTCTGCCCGGGGAGAGCTAATCCCCATTGACCACTACCTAGGTGGTCCAGCAGGGTATCACTACGTAGCTTTTACAAAGATTCCCTAGAGATCATAGCTGCCCGTTAGGTTTCTCCAGTTTGATAAACACAGTACTCCTCCCCGCAGGAGAGTGACTAACAAAAGCAAAACGAAAGAACCTCGGCACTCAGCCTCGGCAGAGCAAGCACTGTGCCTGGACCCCATTGACGGCACGACGGCGAAGCAACTACACCTCTAGTTCCTCTAATTAATTGGCTAAGGGCGTCCCATTTCACCCTCATGGTTGCACTGTTATCCCGGGTGGTCTCTCAACGAACAGGTCCTTACGGAGAGGTACTCAGGGAACAGCCTGAGCCCCCTAGAGTATCACAAGATCATCAACATCATCAGGATAACAGTATCATAAATAGTCACATCATGTTCATTGATTAAGTTAAGGCAATAGCAGAATGCTAACCGTAACAGCCCATAAGGTCATCAAGGATAAAGTAAAGTGTAAAGCTAGTCAATCCTTAGGTTTCAAGTAAGTAATGCGGGGTAGTAAGTTATAAATGAATAGGACATAATGGGTCAGAGGACACTTGCCTTCACCAAACTGCTGATCAGGGACTTCCTCTGCAACTTCCTCGGGAAACACAGACTGCTCGTTGTCTACGTAAAGTAATCATTCACACTATGCACTTGGGAAATAACAAGCAAAAACAATATACCAAACATATGCAGCAGAGAGATCACAAGTTCATAATAGAAAAGGGATAGGCACTCTAGTATTCCCTAGGTCTGGGGTAGAGGACTATACAAAGTGAGTCATTATCCACTAATCAGGTTTAAGTCAGTGGTGGGATTAAATCATTATCTGGTTTTAAGTTCCTAAACTTAGGTGTTTAAGTCCATAAACTTAAGTGCTCCAACTTTTATTAAAGTCTACTATCTTTTATTTATCTCAAATAGGGTTCCAATAACCTTAATCCTACCCTAATGATTAACCATTAATTGGGACATGGAAACAGCAGGGAAACATTGCATAAACAGATAGAGAATAATATTATGAACATTTTGCAATTTGAAGCACCTAATTTGGAGTTCATATGGCAAAGTTATGAATTTTACAAGTTTAGGGGTTAAAAATATACCCTAAGGACCTATTTTGAATTAAATAAAAGGTCCGAGGACCTAACTGCGAGAAACCAGGGACGGCGGGTTCAATTTCCAGAAAACCGGGGGGCTCTTTAAGAAAACGCGCGGGCGAAGGGGTATCGGGCTCCTACGACCGTTGGATCTCAAACGGACGGCCAGGATTAGATCCGCGGGCGGGTGCGCGAGCGCGCGGCAGCCTGAGTGGCTGACAGGCGGGGCCGGGCGGGCAGAGCGAGTGCGGGCGACTGACAGGCGGGGCCCAGTTAGCAGGGAGGCGGGGCGCGGGGGAAACGGCTCTGGGCCGTTGGATCTTGGGCGGACGGCTGAGGTTGGGTTCGGGCTATTTGAAACAGGACCGTCCGATCTGAGATGGACGGCGGGGATGGGGCGGCTGGCTTCTGCCTCCTTCCCCAGCCAGCTGAGGCGGCGGCGCCCGTCCCCGCGGCGGAGAACTCGCCGGAGACGAGGGGCGCAGGCGCCCTGCGGGTCCTTGGGGCGATCTGAGTGGCCGGAAAGGTTGGGGAGGGCACGGGGAATCCTTTGGTGGGGTCTGGGTCGGGGCAGGGGCACCGGAGGGGGGCGGTTCACGGCGAAGCGGCTCGGCGGCGGCGTTGGACAACTCCGGCGAGGAATTAAGCGCAGCAGAGTGCAAAAGAGGGGAAGGGAGGGGGCATGGGAGGTTCCTTACCTCAAGGCGAACTCTGGGGACTCCTCGGTGGCGACGGAGACGCGGCGACAGCCCGAGTCGACGGTGGCGGACCTCCGCGACTGCACGGCGAGCGGCGGGTGAGCGCGGGCAGAGGAACTCAGGGAGGGAGAGGGGAAATTGGAGCGCGTTCCGGGTTGCGGGCGTCGGGGCGAAACTCACCGTGGCAATGGACACGGCGGAGCTCCAACGGCGGCCGGGAAACGAGCTCGAAACGGCGGGGTTTACGGCGGCGGCGCTCTGGCGTGCGCGCGGCGAGGGAGAGGTGGAAGAGAGAGGCCTGTTGGTGCGCAAATGAGGGAGGGGGAGATGGCGAGTGGGGTTCTGGGCTCTAGTGGCCGAGGCGAGGGCGGTTGCGAGCTTTACGCGTGTCGTGGGCGCGGAGACCGCGGCGACGCGCAGCTCGGGCGGCAGTTACGCGAGGACGAGGGAGCTGACAGCCCGGGCCCGCGAGCAGAGAGAGAGAAGAAAGCGGGCGCGGGGGCGGTTGCGCTGACGGGCGGGGCCCGCGGGCAGCGAGAGCAGGGGAGAGCGGGCGCGCGCGCGGGGAACGCGGGGCTGACAGGCCGGTCCCGCGGCGCAGAGAGAGAGGGAGGCGGGCGAGGGCGCGCGCGCGGGATGGGCCTGATGGGCCGAAAGGCCGAGGGGGCGGGGGTAGCGGGCTTCTTTCCCTTTTCTTTTTATTTTGGAATTGTTTTTCCCTTTTCTTTTTTTATTTTCTCTATTTGATTCAAATTCAAATAACCCACAAATTCAAATTAGACTTTTTGAGAATTATGCACCAAACAAAAGTGAAATCTAGGGTTCAACATGATGCAACAGTTCACACTCCCTTAGGGTTTGAGCTAATAGACTATAATTATAAATAAAATAACCACTTTTCTCCTATAGAAATGAGAGAGAGGAGATTGGGGAAGGATGAGAAAAGGGAAGTAACACCTAAATTTGTGAATATGAGCAAAGAAATTTTATACCCCCAAATTCAGGGTGTTACAGTCGGGTCTCTGTTGTGGTCGCAATTCAAACCCGTCGGGCCGTCTGGGCCTGCGTCGATCCGACCTTGTGTCAAACTGCTTCATTAGACGTTCTTTCTCAGGCCCACGAAGGGATGACCTTGCGAATTATTGGGCCCACGGGCCTTTCGTGAGGTCTTTCATCCTTTCAGTGGACCCGGGGGACATCCGTCCCCCACAAGCCCCCGATCTTTGGGTTGATTTTGAAATAACCGGCCCAAAGATCTTAGGTCTAGCTTGCAGTTTTTTGATTTTGATAAGGAATGCCTTGAAAATAAGTCTGCCTGGCCACTGCTTCTGAACTCTGAGTGACCCAGTAAAAACGATCTTTTATTGTCTTCCTCCGCTATTTATTCCTTAAAATTCGGTGTTCTGTCTCGGTTTTATGCTTTGGAGGTCAGCATTTTGCTCTATTAGGACTTCAAAATTCATTGGGTGCACCGAAGTGTAGCCCCCGAGCTTCGAGTGGATTTTTGTAAATAATCCACTCGAAGGTCTTCATTTCAAGTCTTCTCAGGGATCACTTTTATCTTCCATTCATGCTTTTTAGAAGTTAGCCTTGTCTTAGCTTCGTCTTATGCTTTAGAAATCAGCATTTTGTCTCTTAGGGTTGATGATTCATTGGTTGCACCGAAGGTGCACCCAATGGGTGTAGCCCCCGAGCTTCGAGTGGATTTTTTGAAAATAATCCACTCGAAGGTCTTCATCTCACGTTGTTTTTCAGAAATCATCCTTTCCTTTTGTCGAATGCTTTAGAGATCAGCACTATATCATCAACATTATGCTTTAGATGTCAGCATTCATTTTTGTCTTTGAAATCGAGCACGCGATCTGCCCATATCTTGTTAGGTCTTGCAATTTATTTGATCTGCGACTGATTGGACGTTCGGTAGATGGCCTTTGGCTAGTCTTCATATCTCTTCGTGCTTCAATGCTTCTATTGATTAGACTTGTACCTCATCGGCTATATTTGGCTTCTCTCTGATCTCTTTTGATATCTTCCTTCTATCTTGAGGTATTCATTGCGTATACTGTATGGATGTGACTGCTTGTGAAAATCTATTGAAAATTCCTGGACGTCCCTCCCTAATGGGTGTGGGCAAGGGATGGCTTGGTGCGCTGAGCATTTAGCAAATTGCTTCTGAGTAGTAACTTGACATGACTGCGGTGTAATCATATCGCCCAAGCAGTTGACTGGAGTCCTAATGGGTGTCGTGTTACGTAGAACGGCGCCAGCCGCCTGACGTGTTTTCAGACGGTTTGAATTGCATATTGAATTTTTGTGACTGTTCAGTGGCCACGGTAGGAGGTGAGCAGTTGCCTTCTTCTTCTATAAATAGTGTGCTTGCTTCTCCGACATCTTCACATCTCTTTCTGCCGCTTGTTGCTTACTCTCTTCACTTCCCTTCTACTCCACCATGGGCAAGAGCAAGAAAGGTGGGAGTTCCTCACACCATTTCGGTGATAAGCGGAAACGCGAGCCGACTCCTCCTTTGGAGGACTTTGGTGACTCGAAGTACTCGAAGGAAAAGTTCTCCTCCGGGTCCGAGGGATCGCCGATCCTTGCCTCTCCCCCGGCGTCGTTTGATGACTCAGACGACTCCCAGGGGATCGCCACGGAGGTGTGGTCCTACATCCGGGCCGTCAAGCGCACCGTGCTCGAGGGCTCGGATGAGTCAGAGGTCTCCTTGGATGAGGAGAACTCCTCGGACTCGTTCGAGGAGGGCGGCGGTGGCGGCGATGGTGAGGGCGACGACGACGGCGGAGGCGACGGCGATGGCGATGGCGACGGCGGCGAAGGTGACGGCAAGGGCAAGGGCGACGGCGGCGACGGCAGCGACAACGGCGGCAGCGGCAGGTGCAGCAACAAGGCCAGTGGCTAGGCGCCACTGGTTTTAAATGTTAGTATAGATTAGTAGTAGAAGTAGTATTAGTGAAATAATGTAGTAGTAGTTAGTAGTATAGTGTAGCAAAATGTAATGTAGTAGTAATTAGTAGTATAGAACAGTGGGAAGAAAGCCGACTCATAATGAGTTGGTTTTTTAAGTTTGGTAATACTTCCCTTCCCTTTATAATGAAGAAGATTTCGCCCCATTCTGTGCGTGTTCCTTTGCTTTCCCGTCGCTTCTCTTCCCGTCGATCGGTCGATCGTATTTATGCTTAATGTAGCTGTTGTTCCTGGATGTAATGCTTGAGTAATCGACTTTAGAATCGTCGAGCCGCATCTTAAATTTGCCTGCATATTCATAGAGAAAAAATGGCTGATTTACTGTTCGTATTTTCAGAGGTGGTAACCGAGCAGTTTTTCCTTTTTCGCGACGTCGGCGTTTTAGAGGTAACAACCGGGTCCTTTGGAGCCACGTCGTCACTTTAGGAACAACGGCCGAATGACTATTGGTGATGTCGGCGGTTTAGAAATAACAGTCGAGTGGTAACGAGCCACATCGACGTTTTAGAAATAACGACCGAGCAGTTACTGGTGACGTCGGCGTTTTAGAGATAACAGCTGAGTGATAACGGGCCACGTCGGCCGCTTTGGAAACAACGGCCGAGTGAAGACTGGTTAGCGTTTTTAAAAATAACAGCTGAGCTATATTGGGTCACGTCGGTCGTTTTAGAAATAACGGCCGAGTGATGACATGGCACGCCAGTGTTTTAGAAATAACTGTCGGGTGATGACTGGGCACTTTTTAGAAATGGCATCTGGCCTGGGAAAAACCCCATTTGTACTGCGTCGTCGCATGCCTCTGTATTCTGAGCCCTAGTCTTGCTTTTCTGCATCCAGACCTTCTCTGCTTTCTTGCGATATTGTTTCCGTTCCGCTCGCCAGCAAGATTGAGATGGTGCCCAAGCGGAAGACTTAGAGTTCATCTACTGAAACCATTCCTCCCATCGATCCCAAAAGCCAGTTGCCTTTCACAGGTAACCACATGTCTGTTGTTTCTGAGTCTGACCTTCTTCACCTTGTCTCCGTCAGGGTTCTTCCTCCAAAGGAACTGTGTTCTTGGCGGATCTGCCGCGGGGTCACTGTTCCGACAGAGGACACCCATGAGTCTGTTATCTATATTCCTTTTCTCATCCGCGGCCTTGCTCTTCCTATTTCTCCTTTCTTCCACGGTCTCCTTGATTTCTATCATTTGAATCTGACCCATCTGAATCCCAATTCTATTCTGTAAGTTTTCGTTTTTGTTCATTTGTGTGAAGCCTACCTTGGTATTCTACCCCATTTTGGCTTGTGGAAATACTTGTATCACTGTCGGCCTGGGATGGCCGGGGGACAGCACCAGCTCGTGGGGGTGCGAGTTTGGAGATGCGCCGTGGGAGGAAAACCGAGTACCTCGACATCCCGCTCAAGGACAGCATCAAAGGATGGCGCCTAGAATGGTTTATCGTGGAGAATCACGGGAATTCCCTCTCCCCTCGGTCAGAGAGACAGCCGGATGTTCGCGCTCCAAGTTGGACTGAATCCCCCACAGACTTGGAGATAGCTGAGGCCAGGGTTCTGCTTGTCGAGGTTGGATTGTTGAAGGAGAAGGGTCTGACTGCCGAGGCTGTGGTCGCCGATTTTGTTTTTAAGAACATTCAGCCACTGAAAGACAGCGTATCTAGCTTATTTGTATCGTGGCACCATTGATTCGACCTGGGTTACCAACAGAAGGATTCCTACTGTGGATCTGGTAAGCCGGCTTGAAATGATTCTTAGAGGCAAGGTGTCGAATATCGGTGCTCCTGTTGCATATTCAGCATGGAATCTGCCTCCTTCCAAGGCTTTCATCAGTTTTGTGTCAAATCCTCCTGCCGGTGACAGTGGTTTGGGCCATAGAGTGCGACCCTCTCCCGAAGAGGTTGAGGCTTTAGTTGCTTCGCTTGGTGAAATCCCCGATGATGAGAGGCGGGTTCATTTTGAGATGCCTTTAAATCCGAGCGACGCAGAAATAAGTGCCATGCTGGACATGTTGGCTGAGGATTCCTCTGATTCGGTCCCTACTGAAACACTAGCTGTAGCATCCATCCCGGTGTCTGGAAAAGCTTTGGACATTCAAAGATCTAATAGTATTTGCCCGAAGCGTCCTCGTCGAAACAATCATCCAACTTCTCCTGCTGAGGAGAAGAAAAGGAAAAGAGACGGCTTCAGCGAGTGTCATGCTTGAATCTGGATGCCGACCCTTCTGCTCCTGCTGCCGAGGAAGTGCCAGTACCGACTTTTACTGAAGCTGAAACCAATGGGTGTGACCCGACTAATGCTGACCCTAATGGGTGTAACCTTGATGATGCTGACCCCAATGGGTGTGACCTTGATGATGTTGACTCCAATGGGTGTAACCTTGATGATGCTGACCCCAATGGGTGTAACCTTGATGATGCTGACCCCAATGGGTGTAATGTCTGTAATATTGATGAAGATGATGATGAGGAGGAGGAAATCCCCTTAATTCGGAAGAACAGTCGGCGCTATATAGCCAGTGAGGAGAGTAGTGGTATTCCTTCTCCAGCTTTGTTTGCTCTCGTTGGTCTGCAAGAATTGTCTCTGGCAAATTTTGATCAGACTCTCGAAGATATGGTCCCTGAAGATCTATTGTCGGAGCCGGCAGATGGTGGAACGATGGAAGTTTGTGCTGGTGTGCCTGCTGTCGGGTTAGAGTTATCCCAAGCAGCGTCTCATGCCTCAACGACCTTGGAGCGCGGTTTTAAGAGCCAAGCGGCTGATCTAGATTGCTCTATTCCCATGGAGGTGGTTGAAAATCCTTCAGCCTTAGAGGTGGCTGATACAGATAACTCGGTCCCCAAGGATGGCGCTTGCGTTTACCCAGCCCCCGAGGGTGTTGCCGGTGATGATCCGGCTCGAGTGGGCAGCGCGAGCTATGACCCAGCCCCCGAGGGTGTCCGAGCGGGTTCTCCTTCTCACACTTCCATGGATGTTCATGTCGGGTCTTCTCCTCCACATTCTGGTTGCATGGCGGCAGCACCAACTTCAGGTCAGGAGGTTGCCTTAGAGGCCGGCGCACCTGATGATAGAGTTTTGATTTCTGCTGGTGACGCTGAATTGGTCCCCACTGATGCTCTGCAGATTGCTTCAGTTGGTAATCCTTCATCAAGTCATCAACTGATTTCCATGATTTTGGGGTTCCTTCATTCTTCTCCAATCTCTAGGTAATTTGGTTTTTCCTGGCCTGACTATACTCTGGGTGAAATATTGTTCTTATACTCGTTTATTTTCAATGTCAGACGTTGGTTGACGAGATGGCTGGTCAACTGAGATCGCAAGGTGCCTCTGTCCCAGAGAGAGCTCTGTCTCTAACACATTGGAATCCAGTGCTGCTTCATCAGCGAGTATCTAAGTTGGAGATGGTGAATGCTGGTTAGTGCCCTTTGTTTCCTCATTGTCTACTTGATTGATCTGCTTTTTGGCTGAATATACTTGTTTGACCGTTTCTTGCTAGATATGGTCTGGCGGTACTCTAATCTTGAAGAGAAATATTCTCAAGGTCAGACGGACTTGGTCCAGGTTTCTGCTTCGCTGAATGATGCCCACATGCTGAATTCCACTCTCAATGCTCAGCTTGGCTCTTAAAAGGTGGCTAGTGAATTGAGCTTTACTTGACTTTCTCGGCTGTGTTCTCAATGCTTGCTTGACGTTGGAGAACTGATTCTTGTCTATAGGAGGAAAAACGTGCCCTTGCAACTTCTCGTGACAACCTCGACAGGTTGTATCGCGATGCCAGCAACTCTTTAACTATCTTGGAGAGGAGCCATCGTTTCACCATGGAGGACTTGGATAATCATCGTTACAAGCTGCAAGAGTCTCTGGATGATATGATTTGTCTTAGGCAGTTGGTATCGAGCAAAGATTCTATCATCAAGGATCTGCGCACTTCCAAGAGGTCAGTCGTCCAGGAGCTAGAAGCTGCTCGGCTGGCTGTTAAGGCTGCTGAAGATGCTTCCGCTATTTTGAGGGCCTAGCGCAACAGGGCTATGGACAAAGCCATTCGCGTGGGGCAAATCTTGATGAGGAGACCCGGTGTGATTGTTCTTGACAACATAGTTGCAGACGTGAATGCTGCTCCTGATTCTTCAAGTCGTCCCTCTTCATCGGTCGCTCCCGAGAAAAACATTACCAAGTAGAAACACTGAATGCCTTGTGTTCGTGGTTAGTGTGCTCGAATGTTTTGTCAGAAAGTGTTTTCAGTACTGGATGCCCTTATTATTTTCCTATTGTTAGAATTCAGCAGTAGTTACAATTGCAGAAGTAAATGCAGTGTGATGATTTTGAAATATCTTCTTATTTCGCGAGGCATAGAGATCGCCCTAAGATGGGTAATCGTAAACGTGCTTGTGTTGGATCGAGTAGTCGTGAGCACGCCGTGCCAATTTAAGTCGCTACCGACTTAAACCGACTGCTTAGTTAGTAGGGTATAGTGGTCACCCTGAGTTACGCGTGAGCATGTCACACCGCCTTAAGTCGTCACTGACTTAAGTCGATTGCTCTGTTAGTAGGGTATAGTGGTCACCCTGAGTTACGCGTGAGCATGTCACACCGCCTTAAGTCATCGCCGACTTAAGTCGATTGCTCCGTTAGTAGGGTATAGTGGTCACCCTGAGTTAAGTAAGCGTGAGCATGTCACACCGCCTTAAGTCGTCGCCGACTTAAGTCGATTGCTCCGTTAGTAGGGTATAGTGGTCACCTTGAGTTAAGTAAGCGTGAGCATGTCACACCGCCTTAAGTCATCGCCGATTTAAGTCGATTGCTCCGTTAGTAGGGTATAGTGGTCACCCTGAGTTACACGTGAGCATGTCACACCGCCTTAAGTCGTCGCCGACTTAAGTCGATTGCTCCGTTAGTAGGGTATAGTGGTCACCCTGAGTTAAGTAAGCATGCAGGTTGGCAGTAAACAATTGGAGTGCCTTTGAGAACGAAGTCTTTTTATTGATGATATGCTTCCCAGTTTACAGAATACGAGGTCGTCCCCATAGCTTTTGAAATATAGCTAGAGGTAAAACTTCCTGAGATGTTTTATATTACATGAGTTCCCAATTTCCGTGCCGTCCATTTGAGTAAGACGATATGATCTAGGCCGAGTGACTTCTACTACTATGAACGGCCCTTCCCATAGTGGCGATAACTTGTGTCGTCCCACCCCCGTTAGAATTCGGCGGAGGACGAGTTCTCCCACTGCGAAGGATCGATGTCGTATGGCCTTATCGTGATAGCGCCTCAAAGTTTGCTGGTACCGGGCTGACTGAATCACCGTATTCAACCGTTCCTCTTCTAGTATATCAACATCCTCCAGCCTAGTAGCTTCAGCTTCAGCTATGTTTTCGAAGATCAATCTTGGAGCCCCAAACTTGAGATCAGCAGGTAGCACTACCTCCGAACCATAGACCATGAAGAAGGGAGTGTTTCAATGCAAAGCTCGGCTAGGTTGAGTTCTTAGGCTCCAGACCACATACGGCAACTCTCTGATCCACTTTCCTGCGAACTTTTCATTCTTGTCGAAGACTTTATTTCTAAGTGCTTCCAATATCATCCCGTTGGCTCTTTCTACTTGCCCGTTGGCTCTTGGGTGCGCCACCAAGGCATATTTGATCTGAATGCTTTTTTGTTCGCAGAAATTGAAGAACTCTGAACTTGTGAAATGTAACACCCTGAATTTGGGGGTATAAAATTTCTTTGCTCATATTCACAAATTCAGGTGTTACTTCCCTTTTCTCATCCTTCCCCAATCTTCTCTTTCTCATTTCTATAGGAGAAAAGTGGTTATTTTATTTGTAACTATAGTCTATTAGCTCAAACTCCAAGGGAGTATGAATTGTTGCATCATGTTGAACCCTAGATTTCACTTTTGTTTGGTGCATAATTCTTAGAAAGTCTAATTTGAATTTGTGGCTTATTTGAATTTGAATCAAATAGAGAAAATAAAAAGAAAAGGGAAAAACAATTCCAGATTAAAAAGAAAAGGAAAAGAAGCCCACTCCCTGCCCCCCTCAGCCTTTCGGCCCAGCTAGGCCCATCCCGCGCGCGCGCCCTCCCCCCTCCTCTCTCTCTGCGCCGCGGGCCCGGCCTGTCAGCGCGGCCGCCGTCTCCGCGCCCGCCTCCCTCTCTCTCTGCCCGCGGGCCCGGCCTGTCAGCCCCGCCTTCCCCGCGCCCGCGTTCGCTTTCCCCTCTCTCTCTGCTCGTGGGCCCGAGCTGTCAGCCCCGTCGTCTCCGCGTAACCGCCGCCGCGCGTGCCGCGGACTCCGCGCTCACGCCGCGCGTGCCGCGGACTCCGCGCTCACGTCGCGCGTGGAGCTCACCACCACCTCGCCTCGGCCACTTGAGCCCCGAACCCCACTCGCCCTCTCGCCCTCCCTCATTTGCGCACCTGCAGACCCCTCTCTCACCTCCCCCTCGCTGCGCGCACGCCAGAGCGCCGCCGCCATAAACCGCCACCGTCCCGAGCTCGTTTCCTGGCCGCCGTTGAAGCTCCGCCGTGTCCATTGCCACGGTAAGCTTCGCCCCGGCGTCCGCAACCCGGGACGCGCTCCAATTTCCCCTTCCCCTCCCTATTTCTCTCTGCCCGCGCTCACCCGCCGTCCTCCGTGCAGCCGCGGAGGTCCGCCACCGTCGACCCGGGTCGTCGTCGCGCCATTGCCGCCACCGAGGAGTCCCCGGAGCCCGCCTTGAGGTAAAGAACCTCTCCCGCCCCTATTGACCTTTGTTTTGCTCTTTATCGCGTTTGATTCCTCGCCGGAGTTGTTCAACGCCGCCGCTGAGCCGCTCCGCCGTGAACCGCCCCCCTCCGGTGCCCCTGCCCCGACCCAGACCCCACCAAAGGATTCCCCGTGCCCTTCCCAACCTTCCCGGCCACTCAGGTCGCCCCAGAGACCCGCCAAGCGCCCGCGCCCCTCGTCTCCGGCGAGTCCTCCGCCGCGGGGACGAGCGCCGCCGCCCCAGCTAGCCGTAGGAGAAGCCCAGGCCGGCCACCCAATCCCCACCGTCCGTCCCAGATCGGGCGGTCCCGTTTTAATTAGGCCAAACCTGATCCTGGCCGTCCGCCGGAGATCCAGCGGCCCAGGCCCGCTTCCCCCGCGCCCCGCCTCCCTGCCAATTGGGCCCCGCCTGTCAGCCCGCCTGCGCCCCGCGCTGCTCGCCCGACCCTGCCTGTCAGCCCGCCTGCGCCCCGCGCTGCCCGCCCGGTCCCGCCTGTCAGCCGTCCGCCCCGCGCTGCCCGCCCGGCCCCGCCTGTCAGCCGCTCAGGCCACCGCGCGCTCGCGCGCCCGCCCGCGATCTAATCTCGGGCGTTGATTTGAGATCCGACGGCCGTAGGAGCCCGATACCCCTTCGCCCGCGCGTTTTCTTAAAGAGACCCCCGGTTTTCTGGAATTCGAACCCGCCGTCCCTGGTTTCTTACGGTTAGGTCCTCGGACCTTTTATTTAATTCAAAATAGGTACTTAGGGTATATTTTTAACCCCTAAACTTTTAAAATTCATAACTTTGCCATATGAACTCCAAATTAGGTGCTTCAAATTGCAAAATGCTCATGATGTTTTTGTCTATCTATTTAAACAATGTTTCCCTGCTGTTTCCATGTCCCAATTAATGGTTAATCATTAGGATAGGATTAAGGTTATTGGAACCCTATTTGAGATAAATAAAAGATAGTAGACTTTAATAAAAGTTGGAGCACTTAAGTTTATGGACTTAACACTATGTAATGATTTAACCCCCACCACTGACTTAAACCTGAGTAGTGGATAATGAATCCTTTTGTATAGTCCTCTACCCTAGACCTAGAGAATACCAGAGTGCATATCCCTTTTCTATTATGAACTTGTGATCTCTTTGCTGCATATGTTTGGTATATTGTTTTTGTTTGTTATTTCCCAAGTGCATAGTGTGAATGATTACTTTACGTAGACAACGAGCAGTCTGTGTTTCCCGAGGGAGTTGCAGAGGAAGTTCCTGATCAACAGTTTGGTGAAGGCAAGTGTCCTCTGACCCATTATGTCCTATTCATTTATAACTTACCACCCCGCATTACTTACTTGAAACCTAAGGATTGACTAGCTTTACACTTTACTTTATCCTTGATGACCTTATGGGCTGTTATGGTTAGCATTCTGCTATTGCCTTAACTTAATCAATGAACATGATGTGACTATTTACGATACTGTTATCCTGATGATATTGATGATCTTGTGATACTCTAGGGGGCTCAGGCTGTTTCCTGAGTACCTCTCCGTAAGGACCTGTTCGTTGAGAGACCACCCGGGATAACAGTGCAACCATGAGGGTGAAATGGGGTGCCCTTAGCTAATTAATTAGAGGAACTAGAGGTGTAGTTGCTTCGCCGTCGTGCCGTCAATGGGGTCCAGGCACAGTGCTTGCTCTGCCGAGGCTGAGTGCCGAGGTTCTTTCGTTTTGATTTTGTTAGTCACTCTCCTGCGGGGAGGAGTACTGTGTTTATCAAACTGGAGAAACCTAACGGGCAGCTATGATCTTTAGGGAATCTTTGTAAAAGCTACGTAGTGATACCCTGCCGGACCACCTAGGTAGTGGTCAATGGGGATTAGCTCTCCCCGGGCAGAAAGGGAATCATGACTCATGGGTAAAGTGTGCGACCTCTGCAGAGGGTAGTGAAACTGATATATGAGCCGTGCTCACGGTTAAGAGCAGCCTTGGGATCCTCTTTGATTAGAGACACAGATGGTTCGAGATACAAGGATTATGTTATGGTTTTGGTTCGAATATGATGATGTTGTTCCTCGATGAGGAAATGGTTCATGGGTTGGTTGATGCTAAAATCTGGCTTCTACTAATGATAAATACCTGACCAACTAAAAGCAACTGCTTGAGCCTAGCCCCACATAAAGCTAGTCCACTTCAGCCAAACGGGACATTTGCTGAGTACGTTGATGTGTACTCATCCTTGCTTTACCACAAAACACCAGGTTGTCCGCATTGTAATCACTGCTCAGGAGAAGGCGAAGTCGTGGAAGGAGACTTCCAGGAGTTCCAAGACTACGACGAATTCTAGGTGTGGGTTGGCGGCAACCCCCAGTCAGCTGCCTATGAAGGCCTTATCTTTACTGTGTTTCGCTAGCACTTTGATTTAACTGTTAACTTGATGACTATGTGGATGTCTATGACTCTGTGATGTAATAAGTTAATGCTCTTTTAAGTTATTATTCGAGCAATGTGCATTGATGTTCATTTATGTAATCGCTGTGTACGTGAGTTCTGATCCTGGCACGTACATGGTTCGCATTCGGTTTACCTTCCAAAACCGGGTGTGACATGAAATTGGATCCCAGGTCGGTTATGATACTATTCGGTATCCCAAACCTGAATATTATGTCTTGTATGAATTCCACTGCCTTAGCTGAAGTTAGAGAAGCAATGGGCTTGAACTCTATCCACTTAGTGAATTTGTCGATAGCAACCAGTACATGAGTATATCCTCCTTGAGCTTTCTTGAAAGGTCCAATCATATCCAGTTCCCAGCATGCGAACGGCCAGGTTACAGGTATGGTTTGCAGTTGCTGTGCTGGTAGATGCTGCTGTTTTAACAAGTACTGACAGGCTTCACACCTCTGGACTAACTCGGCTGCATCACTCTTTGCCGTTGGCCAGTAGAAACCAGACCTGAAGACCTTCCCAACCAGAGTCCTTGATGCTGCGTGTATCCCGCATTGCCCAGCATGGACCTCATCTAGCAGTTGCTTCCCTGTAGCTGAAAGAATGCATTTCATGAGGACTCCTGATGCGCCTCTTCTATATAGTGTTTCCCCAATGAGAGTATAATGAGCTGACTGCCTAGCAATGCGCTCTGCTACATTTTTGTCATCCGTCTCTTCCTCATTCTTTATGTACCTGATGATCGGCTCCCTCCAGTCATCGGGATCTGACTCTGATTGGCTCAGAATATTGCATTCTTCTACCCAATCTAGTGAAATGCTCGGGTGCAGTACTTCTTGGACAAAAACTCCAGGCGGGACCAGAGTCGGACTGGATCCTAGTTTGGACAATGCATCAGCTGCCGTGTTGCGGTCTCTCTCCACATGATGAAATTCCAAACCTTCAAACTTGTCTTCAAGCTTTCGGACGGCCATGCAGTATTTTCCCATGGAATCATTCGAGCAATCCCATTCTTTGTTTATCTGACTTATGACCACCAGAGAATCCCCATATACCATCAGTCTCTTGATGCTCAGTGATATGGCAATGTTCAGCCCATGAATCAAAGCTTCATATTCTGCTGCATTGTTGGACGCTGGGAATAGCAATTGAAGAGCATATTTGAGTTGTTCACTTCCAGGTGCAATGAAAAGGATCCCTGCACCTGCCCCCTGTAGCTTCAACGAGCCATCAAAATACATTCGCCATACTTCTGTGGTTTCTGGGTTATCGGGCACTTGTTGCTTGGTCCACTCTGATACGAAGTCAACTAGTGCTTGAGTCTTGATTGCGGTGCGAGGTCGAAACTCAATGACATGAGCTCCCAGTTCATAGGCCCACTTGGCTATTTTTTCGATGGCTTCTTTATTGTGGTGAATATCCCCTATTGGAAATCTAGTGACTACTATGACTTTGTGATCGTCGAAGTAGTGACGGAGCTTGCGTGCAGTTAGAAGTACTGCATACAATAGTTTCTGAACTTGAGGGTATTTCTTCTTCGAGGGACCTAGGACTTCACTGATGAAATAGACAGGATGTTGCACTGGGTACGCGTGTCCCTCTTCCGCTCGCTCGACTACTAACGCGGTGCTCACCACATGAGTCGTGCAAGAGATGTATAACAACAGATCTTCAGCCGGTTGATTTGGCGTGGCTCGGCACAGCGGTTTTAGCACTGGTGGTGTTGTCAGGAATTTCTTCAGTGCGTCTAGAGCTTCCATGGCCTCTGAAGTCCACTAGAATTTGTCTACCTTCTTGAGCAACTTATAGAACGGTAGGCCTTTTTCTCCCAGCCTTGATATGAATCTGCTTAGAGCTGCCATGCATCCGGTAAGTCTTTGTACTTTCTTCTGTGATCGTGGTGCTTCCATTCTCATGATAGCCTCGATCTTTTCTGGATTGGCCTCAATTCCCCGGTGGCTGACAATAAACCCGAGCAATTTTCCTGCTGGTACTCCGAAGATGCATTTTTTGGGATTAAGTTTCCATCGATATCGCCGTAGACTGTTGAAGACCAGCTGTAAATCTTCAATGAAATTTTCTGAGTTTTCTGTCTTGATCACCACATCATCCACATAAGCTTCCACACGCTTGCCCTAGTGGTCAGCTAAGCATGTCTGAATAGCCCTCTGGTAAGTCGCTCCAGCGTTTTTGAGGCCGAACAGCATGGAGGTATAGCAGAAGGCTCCGAACGGGGTGATGAATGCTGTTTTTTCTTCGTCTTCTTTGGCCAGGCTGATCTGATGATACCCGGAGTAGCAATCCAAGAAAGACAGCATAGAACATCCGGCGGTCGAGTCTACCACCTGGTCTATTCTAGGAAGTCCGAAGGGATCCTTCGGATAGTGCTTGTTGAGATCCATATAATCGACGCACATGCGCCAATCCACTTTATTCATTTTGAGTACAAGAACAGGATTTGCTAATCGCTCGGGGTGTAACACTTCTCTAATGAATCCAGCCGTGACCAAGCGAGCCAACTCTGCTCGGATGGCTTCTCTTGTCAGGCGTGAAGCGTCGTAATTTTTGTCGGATCGGCCTTGCCTGGGGGTAAACCTTCAATTTGTGCTCGGCCAATTCTCTCGGGACTCCCGGCATATCCGCAGGTTGCCATGCGAATATGCCTCGGTTATCTTGTAGGAACCGGGCGAGCGCGCTTTCCTATTTGTCATCCAGGCTGGAACTGATGATGGCCGTCTTGCGCTCATCGGTGAACCCGAGGTTGATTCTCTTGGTTTCTTCGGTTGGCCGCATAGAGGTCACAACTTGAGCTTCATCTGCGGGTACCGCAAGGTCTTCCTCAGGCTTTGAGCTCACCTGCGTAGAAGAAGTTGCCGATGGTTTGGTGGTGAGGGCTGCCTGAATGGCCACTCGGAAACATTCCATGGTGCCTTGGAAGTCAGCGCGCACAGTTATGATTCCTTGTGGTCCTGGCATCTTCAATATCATGTACGTATAGTGTGGAATGGCCATGAACTTTGCCAATCCTGGCCTACCGATGATGGCATTGTACCCGCAGTCGAAGTTTGCCACCTCAAACCTCAGGAACTCGGTTCTGTAGTTTTCCGGAGTTCCGAAGGTGACCGGCATGTAGATGTGTCCCAGTGGATATTCTCCTTCAGTCGGCACGATGCCAAAGAAAGGAGTGTCCGACTTATGGAGCTCTTTGAGGGGAACTCCCAAACCTTGAAGTGTTCGGGGAAAGGTGACATTGATGCTGCTTCCCCCGTCCACTAATACCTTCTTTACCCTGCTCTCCCAGATCACCGGATCGACAAGGAGCGGGTACTTGCCCGGGTGGTCAAAGTTGAGCCACTGATCTGCCCGGGTGAAGGTGATCGGGTGTTCGGACCATTGATATGGGGCGGGAGGACCAGTGGTTGCCACCAATATCTGACGGTCGTTGAGCTTTTGTTGCCTTTTGCTTTCTTGCGACCCATGTCCTCCGAAGATGACGTTGACCTCTCTGTCGACATGAGGGAAGGCTCCGCCTCCCCCTCCTGCTGTTGTTGGGGCTGTCGAGGTTCTCTAGGTCCTCCTTGTGGCGGGGGAGGAGGCAGAGGTTGGAAGGGTCGGCCATTCCCCACGGAATGCTTGAAGTCTCTGCAGTTCCGGAGGGTGTGGTGCATGTCCTTGTGGTACAGGCACTGGGCATCGAGGATGTCGCCAGCGTGCATTCGCCTCCGCGAGGTCCTCCTCGGGCGCGAGAGGCGGGTGGTCCAGCAGCGTGGACTTCTTCACGAGGCCTCTTTTCCCAATGTTTGTCGGGTTGTTGGTTCGTGTCGCGTCGTGGTGCCGCCGGCATAGGCTTTGTTCCTCCGATGAGGTTCTGAGCTCGTTCGTCGGCGGTGATGTAGAGGTCGGCTTCCCGGAACAGCTGCTCGGAGGTAGTCGGCGCTTTCTGCAGTATGGCACGGACGAAGGCCGAGTCATTAGATCCCTGGTAGAAGTCTTCGATCACTGCTGCTTCTGCGACCCCGGGGATACGATTCCTCATGGTCTGAAATCTTTTGAGATATGACCGGAGAGTCTCATACCCTCGGCGCTTGATGGATTTGAGGTCCCATGGCTGCGCTGGTTTGTCGGAGAGAGATTGGAAGTTGGCGGTGAAACGCCGAGTGAAATCGCTCCAGTCGTCGATGCAATGTCGAGGTAGGTGTCGCAGCCATTACAGTGCATCCTGCCCGAGAACGATAGGCAAGTACGCGGTCATCACGTCTTCGATTGCCCCAGCAGCTCGAGCGGCAGTGGTGTAGACGACCAGCCAGCCTCCCGGATCCTGCTTAGGCTCGTACTTGTCGACGTTGGAGACTTTGAAGTTTGGGGGCCATTGAATGGCCCTAAGGCGCGAGGTGAGTGCCGATACTCCACATGTGTCCTCTTGTCGTCGATGATGATGCCTATCCCGGGGAGGGGAGTTGTTGTCGTGGTGCCTCGACCATCCCCGGGCTGTGCCACTAGTCGAAGCCGTTGCTGACTCAGTTCTGGTGGCCTGACTCCATGCAAGAATGCCATGATCCCGATCATATTCTTCTTGGTGCCGGATCTCGTTCTCACGTCGTCGCTCGCGTGAGGCGTTGATGGAGCTCCGTGCGTCTCGCTGACTGTTGATGGCGTGTCGTAGGTCGCTCAGCGGATGAGCGAGAGGTAGAAGGTGGTTGGCCGCCCGAGTGAACAGCCGCTGATAGCCCTCGGTGTCTAGAGTTCGAGGGAGGCCATCAGCTATCCGGGCCAATACTCCACCAACTTCGCTTGGTGTGTTCATGGCTCGGGCGAAATCGGGGTTCAGGTTGCATCCGAAAAGTGGATTTTCTCGACGTTGCTTCGCTTCCTGCTCAGCCTGCTCTTGAGCTTGCCGACGGTCACGTCGTCGGGAATTCCTCCTTTCCCTGAAGACCCGTTCTTCTAGAGTTTCTCCTATCTCCGAGACCTCGTCTCGTGATACGGGCTGCGCCGAGTCCCGCTCTCAGCCTTGTGATGTCGCCGAATATTTCGGCGTCGGTTCCTTCGTCGGCGGGATTCCCACTGAGGAGGTTCTTCCCCGGGCGCGGTTGGTTCATCGTCGGAGATGGGGGCGACTCCACTCTCCCGACGAAGACGACGTCGGGGTAGAATGGAACTGTCGTTGTGACGAGCCTCTTTCTGTTCTCCTTTGAGGACGGAGGTACTGAAAGAGCGGTTTGACAATCCTTTACCTCATTCGCTTCCTTTTTCCTCGTGATCCATGTCCATGCTTCCGTCGGAGAGGTGGACAACGGAGTTCTCCGTGTAGACAGGCCCTCGGCTCCTAGCTTGCTGAAGGTGGTCTTTGCTCGGAGCGCTGGAGGTTACACTTTTCCTGTTTCGTTCCGACTTTCCCAGAGATTTTTGAGGAAAATTTTCTCTCCGGTGGATCCGCGATGCGATGTAGAGTTCCTTCTTCATCTGCTACGGACGAAATGGTTCCGAAGCAGAACACAGACCCGACGCGGAGGACAATCTCGTGCTGGAAAGTGACAGCCATTGAGCTAGCTTGGATTAGTGACACACCCCTACCTAGCACGCCAGCTGTCGGTGTTTTGGGTCCGACCGCGCACCCGGGGTTGCCCCTCGAGGTGCTTTTTGGAGTAGGACGATGTTACCGACTGTAGCTTGATGGTTCGCGCTGGATGCATGAGAGGCAGTGGACAGTTTTGTACAGGTTTGGGCCACTTTGAGATGCGTAACACCCTACATCCTGGCGTGAGTACTTTATATGGAGGATTACAAGGGAGCTCTCTGGTGTTATGGACATAGAGAAACGGGTGGAGGGCTAAGTAGTGAGATATGCTTTCGAGGGGGTGCCTCCTAGGCCTTATATACTTGACCGTGGGGCGTTATATGTGGATATGATAACAATGCGAGCCTAAATAATAGTAAACTGACTGAGTTTATCTTCCTATAATCCAGTCAACCTTCCCCTGCCTCGTTCCGATGTATGAGGCCCCTGCGCGGGAAGGTAGGGTCTCTGTTGTGGTCGCAATTCAAACCCATTGGGCCGTCTGGGCCTGCGCCATTCCGACCTTGTGTCAAACTGCTTCATTAGACGTTCTTTCTCAGGCCCACGAAGGGATGACTGTCACACCCAGTTTTGGAAGGTAAACCGAATGCGAACTATGTACGTGCCAGGATCAGAACTCACGTACACAGCGATTACATAAATGAACATCATCGCACAGTGCCCGAATAATAACATAAAAGAGTATTAACATATTACATCACAGAGTCATAGACATCCACATAGTCATTAACTTAACAGATAAATCAAAGTGCTAAGCAAAACGCAGTAAAGATGAGGCCTTCACAGGCAGCTGACTGGGGGTTGCCGCCAACCCACACCTAAAACTCGTCGTAGTCTTGGAACTCCTGGAAGTCTCCTTCCACAGCTTCGTCTTCTCCCGAGCAGTGGTTGCAATGTGGACAACCTGGTGTTTTGTGGTAAAGCAAGGATGAGTACACATCAACGTACTCAGCAAATGCCCCGTTTGGTTGAAGTGGACTAGCTTTATGTGGGGTTAAGATCAAAGCAGATTGCTTTTAGTTGGTCAGGCATTTATTATTAGTGGAAGCCAAGTTTTATCATATAACCATCCCATGAGTCATTTCCTCATCGAAGAAACATCATGATCCTCACCGAACCAAAAACATTAATAGAACCATTATATCTCGAACCATCTGTATCTCTAATCAAAGAGGATCCCAAGGCTGCTCTTAACCGTGAGCACGGCTGATATATCAGTTTCACTACCCTCTGCAGAGGTCGCACACTTTACCCATGAGTCATGATTCCCTTTCTGCCCGGGGAGAGCTAATCCCCATTGACCACTACCTAGGTGGTCCGACAGGGTATCACTACGTAGCTTTTACAAAGATTCCCTAGAGATCATAGCTGCCCGTTAGGTTTCTCCAGTTTGATAAACACAGTACCCCTCCCCGCAGGAGAGTGACTAACAAAAAGCAAAACGAAAGAACCTCGGCACTCAGCCTCGGCAGAGCAAGCACTGTGCCTGGACCCCATTGACGGCACGACGGCGAAGCAACTACACCTCTAGTTCCTCTAATTAATTAGCTAAGGGCATCCCATTTCACCCTCATGGTTGCACTGTTATCCCGGGTGGTCTCTCAACGAACAGGTCCTTACGGAGAGGTACTCAGGAAACAGCCTGAGCCCCCTAGAGTATCACAAGATCATCAATATCATCAGGATAACAGTATCGTATCATAAATAGTCACATCATGTTCATTGATTAGGTTAAGGCAATAGCAAAATGCTAACCATAATAATAACCCAAAAGGTCATCAAGGATAAGGTAAAGTATAAAGCTAGTCAATCCTTAGGTTTCAATTAAGTAATGCGGGAAAGTGAATTATAAGTGAATGGGACATAATGGGTCAGAGGACACTTGCCTTCACCAAATTGCTGCTCAGGGACCTCTTCTGCAACCTCCTCGGGAAACACAGACTGCCCGTTGTCTACGTAAAGTAATCATTCATTCTATGCACTTGGGAAGTAACAAACAAAAGCAATAAACCAAACATATGCAGCAGAGAGATCACAAGTTCACAGTAGAAAAGGGTTGGCAATCTGGTGTTCCCTAGGTCTAGGGTAGATGACTATACAAAATGATTCATTATCCACTAATCAGGTCTAAGTCAGTGATGGGGTTAAATCATTACATGGTGTTAAGTCCATAAACTTAGGTGCTCCAACTTTTATTAAAGTCTACTAATTTTTATTTATCTCAAATAGGGTTCCAATAACATTAATTTTACCCTAGTGATCAACTATTAATTGGGACATAAAAACAGCAGGGAAACATTGTTTAAATAGATAGATAAGAATATTATGAACATTTTGCAATTTGAAGCACCTAATTTGGAGTTCATATGACAAAGTTATGAATTTTACAAGATTAGGGATTAAAAAATATGCCTTAAATACTTATTTTGGATTAAATAAAAGGTCCGAGGACCTAACTGCGAAGATCCAAGGACGGCGGGTTAATTTTCAGAAAGCCGGGGGTCTCTTTAAGAAAATGCGTGGGCGAAGGGGTATCGGGCTTTTATAGCCGTTGGATCTCGGATCAACGCCCGAGATTAGATCCGCGGGCGGGCGCGCGAGCGCGCGGCGGCCTGAGCGGCTGACAGGCGGGGCCGAGCGGGCAGCGCGGGGCGGACGGCTGATAGGCGGGGCCGGGCGGGCAGCGAGGGCGCGGACGGCTGACAGGCGGGGCCCAAATGGCAGGAAGGCGGGGTGCGAGGGGGAAGGGCCCTGGGCCGTTGGATCTCAGGCGGACGGCTAAGATTGGGCTCGGCCTATTTGAATCAGGGTCGTTCGATCTAGGATGGACGGCGGGGATTGGGTGGCCGGCTTATGTCTTCTCCTCCGGCTAGCAGAGGCGGCGGCGCCCATCCCCGCGGCAGAGAACTCGCCGGAGACGAGGGGCGCAGGGGCTCTGTGGGTCCCTGGGATGACCTGGACGGCCGGGGAGGTTGGGGAGGGCGCGGGGAACCTTCCGGTGAGGACTGGGTCGGGGCAGGGGCACCGGAGGGGGGCGGCCCACGGCGAAGCGGCTCGGCGGTGGCGCTAAGGGACTCCGGCGAGCAATTAAACGCGACGGGGGGCAATAAAAAGGACGGGAGAGGGCGAGAGAGTTTCCTGACCTCAAGGCGAACTCCGGGGACCCCTCGATGGCGACGGAGAAGCGGCGGCAGCCCGAGTCGACGGTGGCGGACCTCGGCGGCTGCGCAGAGAACGGCGGTGAGCGCGGGCAGAGGGATTCGGGGAGGGAGAGGGGAAATTGGGGCGCATCCCGGGTTGCGGACGCCGGGGCAAAGCTCACCGTGGCAGAGGGCACGGCAGGGCTCCAACGGCGACGGAGAAACGAGCTCGGGCGGCGGTGGTTTAATGGCGGCGGTGCTTTGGTGTGCGAGCAGCGTGGGCGAGGTGGAAGGGAGGCCTGCAGGTGCGCAAATGAGGGAGGGGATGAGGGCGAGCGAGGTTCTGGGCTCAAGTGGCCGAGGGCGGGGTGGTGGCGAGCTCCACGCGCGACGTGGGCGCGGAGTCCGCGGCATGCGCGGCTCGGGGCGGCGGTTACGCGGAGACGGAAGAGCTGACAGCTCGGGCCCGCGAGCAGAGAGAGCGGGGGAAGCGAGCGCGGGGGAGGCGGTCGCGCTGACGAGCGGGCCCGCCAGGGCAGAGAGAGAAGAGGAGGAAGGAGGGCGCGCGCGCGGGGATGGGCCAGATGGGCCGAAAGGCCGAGGGGGCGGGGGAAACGGGCTTATTTCCTTTTTTCTTTTATTCTGGCATTTGTTTTCCCTTTTCTTTTTATTTACTCTATTTGATTCAAATCCAAATAAGCCACAAATTCAAATTAGCAATTCTAAGAATTATGCACCAAACAAAAGTAGAACTTAGGGTTTGACATGATGCAACATTTCATACCCCTTGGAGTTTTAGTCTAATAAACTTTAATTACACAAAGTAAATAGCCCCTTTTCTTCTATAGAAAAGAGAAAGAGGGGATTGGGAAGGGTGTTGAAAGGGAATTAGGCTTACACCTAGTCCCTAAATAATTTTGGTGGTTGAATTGCCCAACACAAATATTGGACTAACTAGTTTGCTCTAGTGTATAAGTTATACAGGTGCAAAAGGTTCACACTCAGCCAATAAAAAGATCAAGTTTTGGATTCAACAAAGGAGCAAAAAGGCAACCGAAGGCACCTCTGGTCTGGAGGCACCGGACTATCCGGTGTACACCGGACAGTGTCCGGTGCACCAGAGGACTCCAACTCGAACTCGCCACCTTCGGGAATTTCTCAGGCCGCTTCGCTATAATTCACCGGACTGTCCGGTGTACACCGGACAGTGTCCGGTGCTCCAAGGAAGCGCGGCCTCAGGAACTCGCCAGCCTCGGGATCGCGCAGCAGCCGCTCCACTATAATTCACCGGACATGTCCGATGTGCACCGGACTGTCCGGTGTAACCACGGGACAACGGCTATTTTGGCGCCAATGGCTTCCTGCGGCGCATTCAATGCGCGCTCTGCGCGCGCAGAAGTCAGGCGCGCCCATACCGGCGCACCGGACAATGAACAGGTGATGTCCGGTGCGCCACCTGACATCCAGGCGGGCCCAGCAGTCAGAGCTCCAACGGTCGAAACCCCAACGGCCTGGTGACGTGGCTGTCGCACCGGACATGTCCGGTGTGCACCGGACTGTCCGGTGCACCATGCGATAGACAGCCTTCACCAACGGCTAGATTTTGGTTGATGGCTATAAATACCACCCCAACCGGCCACTTCAAGGTGTGGGAGCCCAAGCAACATTCCAAGTCATCTAGTTGACATACTCAAGCCCTCCCAACCACATATATTCATTGATCCATCCTATACACAAGATTTAGTCCACTACAATCAACACAAGTGCCACAAAAGAGAGAGCAAGCAATTGAGAGCTACTCAATTGAGTTTAGCCCTAGCGCCTTGTGATATTCATTGAGAGATAGTGTGTGCTACATCTTCGTGTTCATTTGTGCGTGGAGTTTTGACTCCCATTGAACTTCCTCCAAAGTTTTGGAGGCTTGTAAAAGCTAGCAAGAGACACCAAAGTGTGTGGTGGTCCTTGTGGGATCGAGAGTGATCCTTGAGAAGAAGAAGAGCTCGCCGATCCTTGTGTGATCGGGGGAGAGAGGGAAAGGGTTGAAAAAGACCCGTCCTTAAGTGGACTCCTCAACGGGGACTAGGCCTTCGAGGGCCGAACCTCGGTAAAACAAATCACCCGTGTCCATTGTGTTTATTGCCTGTGATTTGTTTGTTTTCCTTGCTCTAAGTTTTCTTGCACCATTATTTGCTAATATCATTTGGTGTTGCTTTAGTTAAATTCCCATTTAGTGAAAGCAACACGGTGCAAGAAAGAACTTGTCCTAGTGCTTTTTTCATCTAAGGGTTCTTGCTTTGTTATTCTATAACTTATTAATTGTATTGATTTATCTCTCCTGCATTATTTAGCAATACTCTTTTCAAGCAAGAACTTAGTTTCTATTCTCCGATATTTGTATATCTTGTTCTAACCACTAATCAAGGGATCTAGTTGGGGGATAAAGTTTTAATTTTCAGGTTCCGCCTATTCACCCCCCCTCTAGGCGACTTTCAATTGGTATCAGAGCTAGGCACTTCATCTTGAGTCTAACAACTCGAAGTGATGGCTCGTAGAAGATCCCAAAAGAACAAGAAGACCCAAGAGAACAAGGAGGTAACTCTTGAGATATTACTTTCCGATTGTTCTAATTATGATTCATGGTCTACTAGAGTAATAAATGCTTTTAGAACGGTAGATCCTCAATTAGAACAAATTTTAGACAAGAGTATCTTCCCTCCTAGTTATAACGGAAAAATTGTCTCCGAGGAGGATCAAAGATGTTTTCGCTTAAACTACCTAGCTTTTGACATCTTAAGTAATTCTCTTAGCAAAGAAGATTATCATGCCTTCATATCGAATTATGACGAATCAATCCATGATGCGCATGATATTTGGACTAGAATTAAAAGCAAATTTAATGAGTCCAAACATGATAGTTCATTTTGTGCTTCTACTTCCTTTGGTATTTGTGATACTAACCCTTGCAAGGAAGAAGAAGAAAATGAACGGAGGAGACCAAACGATGAATCCACCTCTCCAAGAGGTTTGTCTTCCCATTTCGATTCCCACATATGTTGTGTGGCTATTGCAAATGATAGCGGAAGCACAAATGAGGATGAGGAGGAAGAAAGAAGCTTTGTGCAACTCTACGCTCGCTTAAGCCAAGAAGATAAGGCGGTCATGCTCAAACTTCTAGAAAGAGCGAGAGAGCAAGGCGAAGCTCGTCAAAGGCTAGAAAGTATTCTCTCCATGAAGATGCAATGCTTTGACGAGTTGACTAAAGAACATGAGGAGCTAAAGTGCTCTCATGTTGATTTGGTCCAAAGGTATGAAACTATTTCAATTGAGCAAGATAACGCTTTACATTGTATCGCTCAATTAGTAAATAGGAATACCTTGCTTATGGACCAAGTAGAAAAGCTAAAGGTTGAAAATCTAGCTTTTCAAGATAAATATGATATGCTCCTATGCTCTCATGAAAATCTTAGAGATGATCATATCATATTAAACATTGCTCATGAGGTTGTGATAGAAAATTTAAAATCCCAACAATCTCACTCATGCACATGTATTCAAATTGATACTATATTACCATGTGCTAATGCTTGTTGTCCGTCGACAAGCAAATCTTCCTTTGAGCTAGAATTTGCAGGAACAAACGATGATTCATATCAAAAGCTCAAGGAAGAAAATGAGAGGCTAAAAATGAGCTTGACACAACTAAAAGGGAAATGCATTGCCCAACCTTCTCAAGATAACCGTGATCACATGGTGAAGAAGCTTGAGACAGGAACAACCGTGGCATGCACTACATCCCTTGAAGAAAATGTCAAGGATTTGAGGATTGCCAAGAGGAAGAAACAAAAGATGAAATTCAACACCTCCTCCAAAAGCCTCAACCACGCCTCCACAAAAGGTAACATCCAAGGTAATGATCAAGCCACACTTCACATTAAGAGGTATAGTGAATGCTTTGAAGAGGGGCACTTGATTAGGTCATGTCCCTACATTAAAAATGGCTTGATTATTAACAAGGATGATAGACTTTGTTTTAAATGCTCCAAGAAGGGACACTTGCTTAGATCTTGTCCTCATTTAAAACAAAAAGGCATAGGGTTAGAAAAGAAAGTTTTTACTAACCATATAGCAAGCAACAAACAAGGAAAGAAGAAAACTTCAAAACTTAAAAAACGCCTATGCTACACATGCCGAAAGAAAGGACATCAATGCAAGGATTGTCCCATTGGTAACAATTCCACTCCTAGCTTGTCAATTAATTCTCATGTAACTAGGCAACCCAAAATTGCAACTTGTGCTAGAAAGGTAATGAATTTACCTAGTGCTAACACAAAGGACTTTTGGGTTCCTAGATCTTTGTTGACTAACCGTGATGGACCCATCAAGCGATGGGTACCAAAATATACTTGACAAGCTTTGTAGGAGAAGGAGATGATATGAAGTCTTTGGGGTGCTTGAGAGAGTCCATTCAATTCTTATCAACTCAAGCTATCAATCTTCAATGATCTATATACATGATTGACCCAAGGTTATTTTTCAAATTGCTATGTCTTAAACTCATATCATCTCGAGGAAGATATTATAGGAAGTGAACAGATATCATATGCGAAAAATCAAGGCCTACAGCATGGAGGAAAGCCAAAGGATGGTAACACTTATCTTTTAAGTGCAAGTATTTAAAGCACTTCAAATGTCTTTAAATTGATATTACCATTCTTTGAAGAATTTCCTCTCATATGGTAGTTTGCACATTCATCATTTCCATACTATGGCAATCTACATGCTTTAATTTATTGCTGGTATGTCATGGCATATTCTTCCTCTAATTATCTTGTTATTGCCATGATTCTAGATATAGAGAGATATTTCATGTTCTTAAAAGAATAAGGTGTCATGAAAGGAATTCAAATCCTTAGGACACTTGTAAAAGGAAAACTCTCTCTATAACTAGGATAGTGAGACTATTGATTTTATTTAAGTAACCCAAGTAGTCTCACTTGTAGAGAATAAGTTTCTCTTTGGAAGTGTGTAATCTAACATGAAAAGAAAAATCAATCCAAATGTTTTATGATGTATTTTTACTTGCAAATTGGATATGATTCTTTTACATTTATCGCTTTCCAAATCATGAATTAGATTTATTCCTATAATCTCAAAGGATTATTTATGCTTGTTTTATGAGTTAAAATTGAGCATAACATCATCTATGGATAATCTAGTTCATGCTATGGAGTTTCCATGTTTTGGTAATCTAGCTTCTCATTCCTTATCAAAATGATTACAAAAATGGAAACTAGTGCTTGTGTTGCTACTAACTTTTCTCTTGAGTTCAATTATGAAAGTCTACAAGAGAGAAAGTGCACAAGCCTCATGGGTTGATCTTCACCCAAAGGAAGAAAGGTAAAAGCAAAGGTATGGGAACTCATCTTCTTAAGTTTGGTTCCCATCTCAATGGGTATTTAATCTAAATTATCATATTCTACCCTTGTGAGGAATAGATTCTTTATTGGACCGAAATTAACTAAGTATGCATTCAATATCATTTTCATAAATATGCTTGTCCATTAGAATCTAATTCATGCCTTTGCTATATCCATTCTCATATTGATGCGCTTCTAAGTCATGATAACAAATTCAATATGAAAAAGTAAAATTCCTTTGATTGATCAAAAATGATTAAAAAGGTGCTCATTCCTCTTTTCTGTTAATGTGCACTAACGTTAAGGAATTTACTTCATGTCTATGTGACTCATGGATGATGAATTATGCTTATTTCCTATCTAAAAGAAATCATCCATCACTATATACTCCCTTGTATTACTAACATTCTTCTTGAGTATTTTCAATAAGTTTGAAAGGAAAAAGAAGCCACTGCAAAGGGAGGACTCTCAAATGAAAGAGGAGAACATCAAGAACAACACCACCTACTTCTACGAAACAATCAATGGTGTGGTTGTGAGTATTCTAAACCCTTTCATATTGAGAATACTAGGCTCAAGTTGTTTATTACAAATTTAATGAGCCTTGATCAAGATGTATAATGCTTCTCTCTATTTGTCTTTAAAGTAAATGCATCCATTCAATTCATTCAAATACTTGATGCATATCTTTAGGGGGAGCCTTTTTATCTTGATTATGTTGAGACTATTGCTTTATCTCAGTAATTTCATATAGTCTCTTGCATGAGAATAAGTTCCTCATGAAGTATGCTACTACTTTAAATTCTTGTCTTTCACTCTAAAGTAGCATAATTGCTGGATTCTCCTACTCTAAGCTTAATTGATAATCTAATGCGTATGTTGTTCTTTTGATCACATCTGTTATTTGTTTGATCATTGAATGACTTCAATCAACAATCATGCTTCTTAGTGACATATATACTTTCAATCGATATCTCTCTTGATATGCACTAAGTTAAAAGGAGAATTCATGATTCATTTATGCAACTTGTGATCCATTTGATATTTGCTAACAATAACTTGAAAAGATCACTAGTTGTAGAACTCTCTCTTGTGCAAAATATTTCCATATATTGTCATTAAGAATAGGTCGTAAGCATCTAAGACTAAGGACAAAGCACAATGAAGAGAGCGTCCCTATGTAAAGGTACAAAAAGGTAAAACTATCTCCTTTCATTTTAAACTTGTACCTAAATCTTCCTTTTCTATACTCTCTTTACATATCTTGTATAAAAGGAAGAGAAAGCATGTCCATGTATTATCCCTGCTTCATACCTAGTTTAATTTCCCAAGATTCATTCCTGCTTTAGTGCATCTCTGGTAAAACTAGATGAAGTGATTTAATTGTCAAAGAGCTTAAAGCTTAACCTTGTAACAAGGATAAGCTGCCTTTATTCCAAAGGTGGATGATCCTTAAGCCTCTTTGAATTCCTTAAGGGAAAATGCTTGAGATGTTTACAACATGCTTTCATAAGTGCATAAACTGTCATGAGCATCACACTTATAATATGACACAATGCACTTCACATTCTGTATGATATAGATATGTTCTCATTAACCTAATTATGTGCAATTGGCATTTAAGGCCAAAATATGTGTTCCTCTCCATGCACATACTTAGAGGGAGCAATCTATGTTATATAAAACTATGATCATGCTTAATTTGATATATCCTCTTGATCATATCTCTTTTATGTCTATGACTAATGTGTTTTTCAAGTGTATTTCAAACCAAGTCATAGGTATATTGAAAGGGAATTGGAGTCTTCGGCGAAGACAAAGGCTTCCACTCCGCTCTACTACTCATCCTTCGCCGTCGCTCCGCGTCACTCTCCATCTTTGGTATAATCTTCACTCATTTATTTTATGACCAAAGGAGGAGAAAGTACTTCTAAGGGCCTATATTTCATTCTAAGTATCCGTTTTTGGCGATTCATGCCAAAGGGGGAGAAAGTATTGGCCCAAAGCAAAAGGACCGCACCACCACCCTAATTTTAAAATTGATGATTTTCAATTGGTAAATTTCAAAATTGGTATCTCTTTGTGTTCTAAAGGGGGAGCAAGTAGAATTTTTAAAAAACTTGATATCTTAAAACCCTCTTGAACACTAAGAGGAGACTTTATTTGAGGGGGAGTTTTGTTTAGTCAAAGGGAAAGCATTTGGAACAAAGAAAGAAAATTTCAAAACTTGAAAATGCTTTGCAAAATCTTATTCATTCACCTTTGACTATCTTGCAAAAGGACTTTGAAAAGAATTTACAAAAGAGTTTGCTAAAACAAAACTTTTGGTGCAAGTATGGTCCAATATGTTAAAAACAAAGAAAACAATCCATGCGCATCATGTAAGTATTTATATTGGCTCAATTCAAGCAACCTTTGCACTTACATTATGCAAACTAGTTCAATTAAGCACTTCTATATTTGCTTTGGTTTGTGTTGGCATCAATCACCAAAAAGGGGGAGATTGAAAGGGAATTAGGCTTACGCCTAGTCCCTAAATAATTTTGGTGGTTGAATTGCCCAACACAAATATTGGACTAACTAGTTTGCTCTAGTGTATAAGTTATACAGGTGCAAAAGGTTCACACTCAACCAATAAAAAGATCAAGTTTTGGATTCAACAAAGGAGCAAAAAGGCAACCGAAGGCACCTCTGGTCTGGAGGCACCGGACTGTCCGGTGTACACCGGATAGTGTCCGGTGCACCAGAGGACTCCAACTCGAACTCGCCACCTTCGGGAATTTCTCAGGCCGCTTCGCTATAATTCACCGGACTGTCCGGTGTACACCGGACAGTGTCCGGTGCTCCAAGGAAGCGCGGCCTCAGGAACTCGCCAGCCTCGGGATCGCGCAGCAGCCGCTCCACTATAATTCACCGGACATGTCCGGTGTGCACCGGACTGTCCGGTGTAACCACGGGACAACAGCTATTTCGGCGCCAACGGCTTCCTGCGGCGCATTCAATGCGCGCTCTGCGCGCGCAGAAGTCAGGCGCGCCCATACCGGCGCACCGGACAATGAACAGGTGATGTCTGGTGCGCCACCAGACATCCAGGCGGGCCCAGCAGTCAGAGCTCCAACGGTCGAAACCCCAATGGCCTGGTGACGTGGCTGTCGCACTGGACATGTCCGGTGTGCACCGGACTGTCCGGTGCACCATGCGATAGACAGCCTTCACCAACGGCTAGATTTTGGTTGATGGCTATAAATACCACCCCAACCGGCCACTTCAAGGTGTGGGAGCCCAAGCAACATTCCAAGTCATCTAGTTGACATACTCAAGCCCTCCCAACCACATATATTCATTGATCCATCCTATACACAAGATTTAGTCCACTACAATCAACACAAGTGCCACAAAAGAGAGAGCAAGCAATTGAGAGCTACTCAATTGAGTTTAGCCCTAGCGCCTTGTGATATTCATTGAGAGATAGTGTGTGCTACATCTTCGTGTTCATTTGTGCGTGGAGTTTTGACTCCCATTGAACTTCCTCCAAAGTTTTGGAGGCTTGTAAAAGCTAGCAAGAGACACCAAAGTGTGTGGTGGTCCTTGTGGGATCGAGAGTGATCCTTGAGAAGAAGAAGAGCTCGCCGATCCTTGTGTGATCGGGGGAGAGAGGGAAAGGGTTGAAAAAGACCCGTCCTTAAGTGGACTCCTCAACGGGGACTAGGCCTTCGAGGGCTGAACCTCGGTAAAACAAATCACCCGTGTCCATTGTGTTTATTGTCTGTGATTTGTTTGTTTTCCTTGCTCTAAGTTTTCTTGCACCATTATTTGCTAATATCATTTGGTGTTGCTTTTGTTAAATTCCCATTTAGTGAAAGCAACACGGTGCAAGAAAGAACTTGTCCTAGTGCTTTTTTCATCTAAGGGTTCTTGCTTTGTTATTCTATAACTTATTAATTGTATTGATTTATCTCTCCCGCATTATTTAGCAATACTCTTTTCAAGCAAGAACTTAGTTTCTATTCTCTGATATTTGTATATCTTGTTCTAACCACTAATCAAGGGATCTAGTTGGGGGATAAAGTTTTAATTTTCAGGATCCGCCTATTCACCCCCCCTCTAGGCGACTTTCAGGTGTGAAAAGAGAAGTAACACCTGAATTTGTGAATATGAGCAAAGAAATTTTATACCCCCAAATTCAGGGTGTTACAATGACCTTGCGAATTATTGAGCCCACGGGCCTTTCGTGAGGTCTTTCATCCTTTCAGTGGACCCGGGGGATATCCGTGCCCCTCACCAGCGGCTTCCCATGCCCCAGCCGGGGGTTCGGCGACAGCGGCGCCAGCATCAGGCGGCGTCACAGTGACAGAGGAGGTCCCAGCTGGGGGATCTGTGCCTACCCCCGACACCGGGGGTGACACCGGAGGCACGTCCAGCTCCAACCCCCCGCCTGCACGAGAGGAGATGAAGGTGGTGTTCGGGCGACGGCTCCGGTCGGGTGCTAAGAAAGAAGCTGCGCCAGTCCCCCTCCCCCGCATGCTGTCCCGCGCCCACCAGGTCCTTAGTGACACTGGGCTGCAATCTTGCGGGAGTGGGAGGCGCTTGAGGCCGAGCACCAGCGCCTCAGTGACTGGCGCACCCAACTGGAGGAGCGCACCAAGACGACGTCCCATCAGTTCCTCTTCGAGTGGTCCTAACTCGAGCGGGACCACAAGGAGTACAAGAGGGACCTCCAGAAAGTGTGCGCCAGGGAGCTGGAGGCGCACCGGAGGGAAAAGAAGGTGGCTAGGAGGGAGGAGGCTGTCACCCAGAGGGAGGCCCTCACCACAAAATACCAGGCCAAGCTGAGTGCCCTGGACCAAACTCTGGAAGCACAGCGGGCCCAGTAGGTCAAGGCTGTGGAGAGGCTGCAAAAGTGGCAGCAGGAGCTCGAGGGCAAGGCCAGCGACGCCGCCCTCGCCGAGGAGAACCTCAAGGCGAAGGGACAGTCCTTGGACACGCGGGAGACGTACCTCGTCAGGCAGGAGACGGATCTCGCCTTCAGGGAGGAAATGCTCATCCGGCGAGGTGAGCTGCTGGCCGAGCACGAGCTCGAGGCGGAGAAGAAACAAAAGGAGCTAGAGGAGCAGATCCGCCAGTTCAACGTGGCATAGGCGGTGCCGGGTCCCCAAGCGGTGGAGGCCACCAGGAAGGCCCTTGAAGATCTCTAGGTGGAGCACCGCATCGGGGTCCAGCGCATTGCCGCATGGGCCGGCGAGGCAAGCACGGCACTGGTGCCGCTAGGGATGAGCCCCATCCCAGTGTCGGAGCTACCAGCGTCAATCTCCGATGCGCTCCCGATGCTAGACTCCACCGTCGATCGCCTCCGACGCCTGGATCAGATCCTTGGCGCCTGCCTGGAGGTAGAGGGCAGCAAGCTCTACCGGGCGGTGGTTGATATGTCTTGACGTAATTTCGGAGTTACGACCCCGCCATATCCTTGGCGCCGGTGATCGCTGGTCCAATAGCCGCCATAGAAGACGCCACCCGGGAGAGCGTACAAGACGCCGTGAAGCTGGTGGCCGAGCGCTTCCAGCGTGATCCTGCTGACGACGAGTAGCCAAATCTGCAGAGACAAGGCAAGGGCCCCGCTGGGGAGCGGCTTGTAATAACTTTTGGCCATGCAACATACTTTAGTACCGTTAATCAAACAGCAGTGAAACTTATCTTGTATGTTATTTGTCCTTGCTGTGTGTAGCGTTACCAACTCCCCCCTGGTACTTGGCCCCCTTGGGATGTAGACTCGACGTGTCGAGACTGGATACCAGTATACCTAAGAGAAAATTGGTTGCCCGGTCCCTAGGAGGTAGTCTCTACGGTTTGAGACTACCTGCGTCTGGATTGGGACCTGGACCTGCACACAGCTTCGGCTTTGAAGTGTCAGGGGAACACCCATAGGACCCATCGTCTGGTATCTGCCATCCTTTGATTCATGCAACAGGACCTGCAGGATTTAGCCTGGGAAGCCAAGCCGTAAGCCTGAACCCACAGGACCACAGTTCCAAATACTAGAGTACCCATCGCAGAGTGGTGGAGCGTGTAGGCTTAGGGTACGGAACCAGGCTAAGCGGCTACACAGCTCCGGACCACTCCAGGGGATAAGCACCCATTCTCTAGAACTGGTCCGCAGGTTGCTGGACCCCCTGCGGTAGTGGAGGGGTCCTGAACTGCAAGCCTGGCTACTCAATTCGGATGTCATCATACCAGCAAGGGTGGGAAACTGTATGGGTGGGTTAGATAAAAAATAATGCTTGAAAACTGTAGCAGAATAAAACCATCACAAAAGCACATCTAGGGGGTAAATCTCTTCCTTATAACTTGATATACATGGGTGCAGACCAACAGGCCGGGCTTATGAGGGCGGACCTCACCGGATTGAAATACACATATGCACAACCCAGTTACAAAGGAAGAAAACTCAACCCCCCCTAGTTTTGCTTCTATGGATAGAACTTACGGAGATGCTCTATATTCCAGGGATTGGGAAGAGGCACTCCTCCAGTTGTGGCAAGGCGGACACACCTGGGTCGGCATATTTTCGTCACCTTGAAGGGTCCTTCCCAACTGGGGGAGAGTTTGTGGAGCCCTTCTCGGTTCAGTACTCGCCTTAGGACTAGGTCCCTGACCCTGAGCTCCCTACTATGCACAAACCACTGGTGGTAGCGCCTGAGCGCTTGGTTGTACCATGCATTTCGGATCACCGCTCGCCATCTACGTTCGTCGATGAAGTCCACGTCCTCACGCTGTAGCTATTCCTGCATAGACTCATCAAAAGACTAGACCCGTGGGGAGCCCATAATGATTTCTGAGGGAAGACAGGCTTTGGCCCCATAGACCAGGAAGAATGGAGTCTCCCCGGTACCTCAGCTAGGTGTGGTCTGGTTCCCCCATAGCACGCACGGAAGCTCGTTGACCCAATTTGCCCCATGCTTTTTTAAGCAGTCATAGGTGCGTGTCTTGAGTCCCCTGAAGATTTTTGCGTTTGCCCTCTCAGCTTGGTCGTTGCTCCTGGGATGAGCCACAGACGCAAAGTAGAGCTGGGTGCCGATGCCCTCGCAATACTCCTGGAAGAGCCGACTTGTAAACTAGGTCCCGTTTTCCGTAATGATACGGCTTGGGACCCCAAATCTACAGACAATCGACTTGAGGAAAGCAACAGCAGCACCCTGGGTGATACTGACCACAGGGGTGGCCTCTGGCCACTTTGTGAACTTGTCGATAGAGACGAAGAGGAAACGGTACCCGCCGACGGCCCTGGGGAATGGTCCCAGGATATCCACCCCCCATACGGCGAATGGCGAGGAGGGTGGAATCATTTGCAGAGCCTGAGCCGGTGTGTGTATCTGCTTTGCATGGAACTGACATGCCTTGTAGGACTTTACCAACTCAGCTGCATCCTGGAGAGCGGTTGGCCAGTAGAAGCCGAGCCGGAAGGCCTTACCGACCAGCGTGCAAGATGACGAATGACTTCCGCACTTGCCTCCATGGATCTCCGTGAGCAACTCATGACCCTCCTCCTAGGTGATGCACCGCATGAGAATGCTGTTGGCGCCATGGCGGTAGAGATCCCCTTCTACCACCGCATATCGCTTAGCCAACCGCACTATGTGCTCTACGGGCACATGATCTTCAGGAAGGATATTTTCCTTCAGGTAGTCCCAGATCTCAGAGATCCATGCATTGGGACCACTCTGAGATACTGGCTGTGGTGCTAAGGGGTTGGCAGGACCCCCTGTAGCATACACAATCCTTGGAGGGTTCTGCACTTCTGCAGATGTAACTCCACCGGGACCGCTAGCTTCTAGGTGCTAGTCTCACCCCCTTCGCCCGGTTTGACAGGCTGGGTGGTAGGTCTCAGCAGCTGTCTTTCAAAGACGCCCTCGGGAACGGGTGCCCAAGTTGATGCCCTCATGGAGAGTTAATCTGCCGCTGAGTTGTTAGCCCGTGGAACATGTTGCAGTTCCAGGGCAATGAAGTCCTTTTCTAGCTTCTTTACGTGGAGGAGGTAAGCTGCGAGCCTGGGCTCGTTGCAGCTACATTCTCCGTGGACCAGCTTGATGATCAGCTAGGAGTCCCCCTTCAGGAGGAGCTGGCGGATCCCTAAGGATAGGGCCGCAGACAAGCCGAAGATCACTGCCTCGTACTCTGCCATGTTGGTGGTGGCCTTGAACTCAAGGTGCACCATGTACTTCACTTGATCTCCGCTTGGGTTGACGAGGACCACCCCAGCACCGCCACCTTGCTGGCAGGCGGACCCGTCGAAGAAAAGCGTCCAGTGGGGCTCGGTGAAGACCAGGACCCTGGGCTCCATAGGTGTGGAGTCCGAATCGGGATCCGGACCCCCAGGAGCACAAGGAGGAGGGGTCCACTCCACGATGAAGTCAGCCAGAACCTAGCTCTTGACAGCATGGCGAGGCTGGAAGTCTAGCTAGAACTCAGCGAGCTCTGCTACCCACTTGGCGATGTTGCATGTGGTGTTAGAGTTGTGGAGGATGGCCCTTAACAGGAAGGAGGTCACCACCATGACCCTGTGTGCCTGAAAATAGTGGCGCAGCTTCCTGGACGCAACAAGCATAGCATAGATAAGCTTGTGCGTCTCAAGGTACCTAGCCTTTGCCTCATGGAGGACCTCGCTGATGTAGTAGATCGGCTTCTGGATGGTCCGGACCCCTGCAGTTGGTCCTGAGTCCTCAAGCTCCGTGGTGGTCAGACCACCACCTTCTCCTAGGGGAACTTTCTGACTCCCCTGGGGATGTTGCGCCACCCTTTCGACGACCAGCACCATGCTCACCGCCTCTGTAGCCGCTGCAATGTACAAGTACAGCTGCTCCCTTGGCTCCGGAGCTACCAGTATTGGTAGGGACACAAGGTGCCGCTTCAGCTCTTAGAAGGCTCGCTCTGCCTCCTTGGTCCAAGAGAATGGGCCGGACTTCCGTAAGAGCTTGAAGAAGGGTAACACCCTCTCAGCCAGCCTTGAGATGAAGCGGCTAAGGGTGGCCAGTGACCCCGTAAGCTTCTGGACGTCCTTGATTCAGGTCGTAGGTCTCATTGCCTCAATTGCCTTGATCTTCTTCGGGTTTGCTTCAATGCCTCGGTGCGAAACCAGGAATCCCAACAACTTCCTAGCGGAGACACCAAAGACGCACTTTTCCGGGTTGAGCTTCGTGCGCGTTGCCCGCAGCTTGTCAAAGACCAGGATCAAGTCCTCCACTAGGGTCGACCCTCTCTTAGTCTTGACCATGATGTCATCGACGTATATCTCTATCCTGTCCCTAATTAGGTCACCAAAGGTCTTACTCATCGCCCGTACAAATGTTGGCAAGGCATTTTTCAGACCGTAAGGCATTACAACATAACAGTAAAGCCCATCCACTGTTACAAAAGCGGTATGCTTCCTATCTTCCCTAGACATCTGGATCTGATGGAAACCAGAGTAAGCATCTAAGAAGGACAAGAGGTCGCACCCAGAGGTAGAATCCACGATTTGATCTATGTGTGGAAGTGGATACGGGTCCTTGGGACAAGCCTTATTGAGACTGGTGTAGTCGATGCACATCCGAAGCTTCCCGTTTGCCTTGGGGACGATGATTGAATTGGCCAGCCACACTGGGTGATGAACCTCTTCGATGAAGCCAGCGTGTAGTAGCATCCGGACCTCCTCACGGATGAAATCCTGTCGCTCCATGGACTGTCTCTGGGGGCTTCTAACTCACAGGTTTGGCATCAGGGTGGATCTTCAGATGGTGCTCAATCACCTCCCTAGGGATCCCGGGCATCTGCAACGGTTCCCATGCGAACACATCGGCATTTGCTTGGAGGAAGGCAACGAGCGCGAGTTCCTATTTCTCCTCCAGATTGCCCGCGATGCGGGTGGTCTAGGAGGAATCCACGCCGACCCGGATGGCCTTGATGGGACCGCCGTCTGCTCTGGATGGCTACAGCTTTGGCACCTTGGTAGGCGCCTTGGTACCGAAAGTCGAGGGGCCCCTCCCTCCATCATCCGGGCGAGCAGTTTCTGCCGCCAGGGCGTGCAGCTTCTCGACAACCGCAAGCGCAGCGGCGCGGTCGCCCCGCACGGTGAGGACCCCAGCAGGGGACGACATCTTAAGGACCAAATTCCCGTAATGGGAAATGGCCATGAACCGATACAGGGCCAGCCTATCAATGATGGCATTGAAAGGGAGGTTAACCTCCGCAACGTCCAACTGGACGTTCTCAGTGCGGAAGTTCTCCTCTGTTCCGAATGTAACCGGGAGTGCGATGCTCCTAAGGGGATACACCGGTTGAGGGCCCACTCTGGAGAATGGACGAGAGGGTCCCAGTCGGGATCCTAGGATCTGCAACTGCTTGAATGCAGCGTGACTGATGACGTTGAGCCCAGCCCCACCGTCAATCAGGACATGGTGCAGCCGCATGTTGGCGATGACAGGGGCGGTGATGAGCGGTAGTATACCGGCCCCTACCATGTTTTTGGGGCAGCCGGATGCCCCGAAGGAGATAGTGGTGCTCCTCCACCGCTGATGTGGAGTAGCCTTCGGGGCCCCTGGGACCGCCGAAAGGACCTCTCGGCGTAGGGACTTCACGTTCCTACGGGAGGTGAGTTCCCAGTTCCCGTCGTACATCACGTACAGCTTCTTGCGGCAGTCGCTGTCGCCACCGAAGTCGGAGTCTCCAGTGAAGACGTCCTTGAGGACTCCCTCAGGGGACTGATACCTAAGGTCCCATTCTCCCGTGGCCGCGTCACCTTCGTCGACCTTCTCCTTGCCAGGTCGGCGATGAGGTGGCGAGCCATCCTTGGAGGCCTGCTCGCACCGCTCGCTGACACGTTTCGCGAGCTTGATGATCTCACGGCACTCCAAGGCGCTGTGGCGACTGTTGGGGTGGACAGGGCATGACCCATTGTTGCCTCTCTGTTGCCTGGGCGCTTGTTGCGTTTGTTCCGGCCCCCAGTCACAGTTGCGGCGACTGTAGCAGCAGACTGCGACCTATCATGGCTGTGGTTCTTCTTCTTGTTGCCGCCCTGGGTGACGACACCCGAGCCACCCGTCTGGGTGACTCCGGTCTATGGTGCCGAGTGCCATGCACGGCCCTCGGCAGCTCTGGCACATTTGTCGGCCAAAGCGATGCCAACTTCTCCAACATCTTTTCATCACGTACCCCCTATCAGAAAGCAGTGATAATAGAGGCATCGGAGATGCGAGGTATGGTCTTGCGTACCTTGGTAAAGCAGGCGATGAAAGCCCGGAGAGTCTCCCCGGGTTCCTGCCTTACAGCATGGAGATGAGCCTCCACACCATGCTGCTGATAAGCACTGGCAAAGTTCACTGTGAACCGTGCACAGAGCTCTTCCCAGGAGTAGACGGACCCTGAGGTCAGGTTCATGAGCCAGGTTCGGGCCGACCCGGTCAAGGCTACATGGAAGTAGCTCGCCATCACGGCAGTGTTTCCACCAGCTGTCGTAATGGTGGAGACGTAGACCTGCAAGAATTCCAATGGGTTTTACGTACTGTCGTACTTCTCCGGTAGGTGTGGCCAGAACTTGGGCAGCCAAGTCACCACGTGGAGGTGATCCGCAAGCGTGGCACAGCCCACGCCGACCAATAGGACACCCGTGTGGATTCGGGTGCCCCTTGGAGTTTGTGGCGCAGGCGGAGCAAAGTCTTGATCGAGGTTGCAACCCTCGAAGTTTTGTCGGTGCTCCCACGCCCTCTCCAGAGAGACTCGAGCATCCTCGCCCGCATGCCTACGGTTGAGTTCTGTCCGCAGGTTATCAGGTCTCTCTAGAGAGATTGGAGCATCCTCGCCCGCACACCTGCGGTTGAGCTCCGCCTGCAGGTCGTCAGTCCGTGCGGCCTTCACTGAGGGTGAGCGCACAGACGCCGACGCCTCATGTTGACGCCGGTATGACCGAGGCCTGGGCCTGGCCGAGCCAGAATGCGCCATGCCGAGGAGACGATCGACATCGTCATGCCACTGCTTCATGGCCCCTAGCGAGGCCATGGAACTTGAAGGGTGGCGTAGCAACTCCCTGGCTGCAGACAACACCCCAGGAGCAGCCCTTGACGGAGCCCGGGATGTCTGCACAGGCGTGTGCTACTGTGCAGCGCGCACAGCAGCAGCACCAGGCGTAGGGCAGTTGCAGCCTCGTGGCATGGAAGAGGTAGCCTCCTCCTCCATCTGGAAGTCCTCGGGAGACAAGCCGCGGTGCTCGACGATCTGAACCATCGTGTCGAGCAAGGAAACAGGCGAAAAACTCAAAGCCTAGTCCCCTACCTGGCGCGCCAAATGTCGGAGAGAAAATCCTCCGGCCGGGTGGCAGAATGCACCCGCCCTAATCCTAAGGTGAGGAGGGGGCCTAAGCGTTTTGCCTGTCGGGATGAACACAAGAGCACACGAGGGATTATAGTGGTTCCGGCCGCCCGAGCGTAATACCCTACCTCCACTATCTATATGTTGTATTGAGTGTGTAAGCCTGAGTGTGTCTGAGTCTGTCCTTTGTAACGGTGTGTGCCTTCCCTTTTATAGTAAGGGAGGCACATACAAGGATGCTGAGCCCCTACATGTGGGCCTAGGAGCATAATGGTAGGAATACATTATGTGAATAGTAAATGCTGACAGTACACAAGGATCCTCCGCCTTAGTAACGTATGAGTAATCAGCGGGAGTCATGATGACCGCAGTCTATACAGCATTGATAGTCAAAACGTGCGAGTAATGGTGAGTAACAGCTCGGCCCACGCATTGTGGACTGAGCACGCCGCCTGTCAGTGGAATGGACAGGCTCACATCTTATCCGCAATGAATGCGGAGGCGTGCGTAGCCCAGAGGCGTCATGCTAGGTTCCGCCCGTTGGCTTATGCCGCGCCCAGTATGCCACGTGGCAGCATCGGGTCTCCGCCTGAGCAGGGAGCAGGAGTGTATGCGGATAGGTCCGGATCCCACCGGACCAGGTCTGGACACGTGTCAGCACCGGACCCCTACCTGGGCTCTGATTAAGGCCCGGGTATGTTCTGTCCTGGAACCCTAGGATCCTACTTTGGGTGGCCCGGACCCTATACGGGGGGATCCGGATCCCATTCTAGGGGTCCGGTCCGTACACGTGGAGGTCCTGGACCAAACTTGGAGGTCCGAACTGTATATCCAGGGGTCCGGCACTTTCCCATGGGGGTCCGGACTCACTGTTGATGCCTTGGAGTATATCACTTTCTCTGGACACGTGGTGGCCCCGGACCTGCCCATGCGGTGGGGTCAGGCGCTGTTGCGGGCCCAGAGTAGTCGCCTGAGGCTGGAGCGAGTCATGGCCTGGTCCCACATATAGCTCTTTTACCACGCGACTAAAGATATCCGCGTGGATACTGTGTCTTTATATAGTAGCAAGGGGTACCCTAGTTTCAGGTTACCGACACTTTCATTTTGAAGATACGCAGAACATATGTATAAATTTGTTTAAAAAATCATAAATCTGAAGAAATTTAAGAATATATCTTAGAAGATATATACGGCCAAAGGTACGTATTCTTCTGTCCCAAAATATAGTTTTTAGCCCATTTTTTCCATCCACATTCATTTATGGATATAGACATATATGGAAACCATATTTATGTGTTGCTTAATGTGTATATGATTAATCTAAAATGGATTATATTTTGGAACTTAGAAAGTATCTAAGACTATAAAAAACGTAAATATGAAAAGTTTTTACGAGCATAGGTATAGTAAGTACAGAGATCAAGTTCTGAGCTAGTTAGAGATGGCGTCTCAGAAGCTCCTAGATAAGAACATTATTGTATCACGATTTATAGTTGGGCCAGGTTCAGTAATGTTTTACGGGCGTAAGTCACAGGTTCTCATTCTTAACATTTGTTGACAAACAATGTTCCGCGCAGAACAAATAGTGGGCTCAATTTTATCAGAAAGCGGGCTCATTATAGGCCCAGGTCCCTCTTTTCCATGGGGCTGAACATGCGACGACGCCACACCAGCTTTCTTCGCGAATAACATGTTTGATATAGCTTCTCTCGGAAACATTTCCCTCAAAATCTATATAATGGCTAGTTTAGAACTCTATTTTTATAAGAGATTTCTATTTTCTTAAGGTAAAACGAACTAATTTTTTTGGGAAAATAAAAACCCTTTGGAAAAATGGGCTATGCTGTTGTCCAAGGGATTTCTCCGGTGCGCCCAATAGATTCTTTTGTCCAACGGATTTCTATTTTTCCGGTGCGCCCAATAGATTCTTAACTCTAGAAGACAGAATGCTGATTTCTAAAGCATAGGCTGATGACAGAACGCCGATTTCTGAGGCATGAGATGAAGACCTTTGAATGGTTAGTTTTCAAAAACCTACTCAAAAGTTCCAAATGCTGACTTCCAAAGCATGATCTGATGACAAGACGCTGATCTCCAAAGCACCAAAGGAGGACCTTTAAAGGCTGTTTTTTACTGAGTCACACAGAGTTCAGAAGCAACGTTCAATAGGTGCACCTTTGGAGCACCCATCACCAAAATGGAAATCAAGCCACAGAATCGCAAGCTGGACCTAAAATCTTTGGGCTGATTATTTCAAAATCAACTCAAAGATTGGGGGCTTGTGGGGGACGGATATCCCCGGGGTGACCGGGTCCACTAGAAGGCAAGAAGGCCTCGCGAAAGGCTTTGGACCTATTGTCTCGCAAGGTCGTCCCTTCGTGGGCCAGGGGAGAACTGCTGGCGGAATAGGCCGACACGAGAAAGAAGCAGACTTAGGCCTAGACGGCTCGTTGGATTTAAGCATTATCCACAGCACTGATCCGATTCTCCCGTGCAGCACCCTCGGACGTCGGAACAAAATAAGGATAAATCGGCAAGATTATAGGAAGATAAGTTCAATCAGTTCACTATTACTTAGGTACACATCATCATCATACACGCATGTAATGCCCCACGGTCAAGTATATAAGGCCTAGGGGGTACCGCATCAGATTCATCGACCATCTACTTAGCCACTAGCTTTTCTCCATACAGGAGATTTCCCTTGTGACGTACCACATAAAGATCCACGCCAGAAAGTAGGGTGTTACGCATCTCAAAGCGGCCCGAACCTATAGAAAACCATCTATCATCCCTCGTGCATCTCGCACGAACCATTGAGTTACAGTCAACAGCACCGTCCTACCCAAAAGCACCACGAGGGGTAACTCCGGGTGTGCGGTCGGGCTCCAAACACCGACAACTACGACTACAGTCATCTAACGAACACACACTCAATATATGTAGTGTTGCATTAGGAGTCTGTGACGATTTGTTTTTCTTTTACTGCAGTAGGCTGATCGTCTGATTCCCAACAAGCTACAGCTGGCGAAATGACTACCGAATAGTGTCTCAACCAAGACCAATTACTAAATATCGATAGTACATATCATATACTTATATTTAGTACATATTTAGGGGATCCATACCTTTGATGAGCCTTAGGCGGTCGCCCACCCTAACCAAATCCAGGGCTGGCTCTGCATCTGATCTGAGCAAACCTAGTTTTGGATGGCCGACCAAGTTATCGTAACTATTTTTCTAGTTTCAAGAATTTATGGACCTAAGTGATACAACATGGAAATTTTAGGATTGTTGATGCATTTTACTCAACATTTAATGTGTCTCATAAAATTTTAGCCGATATGGGATTATAGTTTATGAACCAGTGCAACTTATTTTTGTCCTAGTCTTTGCTTCCATCACATACGCACGTCGAAAGCGGGTGAATTAGTTAGCACGAGTATGCATGATATGTACAGAGAATTTATCGTAAACAATTATGGTAACGTAAATGGTAACGGTAATGATTCACACTCGATTATCAGAGTGATAACAAATTTGAATAAGGCAATATCAATTTTTAGTGTGATATCTAATTATGATTAGACTTAACCAAATATTGTTTAATTTAACATTATTCGTTATCATTTACCTCACATATGTATAAATTAGATATTTTTATGAGACCTATGTTTTTGTTGCTAGAGATTTTTTTAGAAATTTCCTCCTGCTATAAAAACATAATTATTTAGAATAAATTTGATTACCTTTGAAAGTACAGACCTCAATAAAGTGTAAATCTTTCATTTTGAAGATACGCAGAACATAGCATAAATTTGAAGGACTTTAAGAATATATCTTAAAAGATATATACGATCAAAGATATGTACTCCTCCGTCCTAAAATATAGTTTTTTAACCCATTTTTCTGTACACATCCATTCATGACAATAGACATACATGGAAACCACATTTATATGTTGCTTAATGGGTATATGATTAATCTAAAACAAATTACATTTTAGGACAGAGAGAGTATCTAAGACTATAGAAAAGGTAAATATGAAAAGTTTTTACGAGCATAGGTATAGTAAGTACAGAGATCAAGTTCTGAGCTAGTTAGAGTTGGTGTCTCAGAAGCTTCTAGATAAGAACCTTACTGTATCACGATTTATAGTTGGGCCAGGTTCAGCAATGTTTTGTGGGCTTAAGTCACAGGTTCTTATTTTTAACATTGTTGACAAACAATGCTCCACACAGAACAAATAGTGGGCTCAATTTTATCAAAAAGCGGGCTCATTGTAGGCCCATGTCTCTCTTTTCCATGGGGCTGAACATGCGATGACACCACACCAGCTTTCTTCGCGAATAACATGTTTGATATAGCTTCTCTCGGAAACATTTCCCTCAAAATCTATATAATGGCCAGTTTAGAACTCTATTTTTATAAGAGATTTCTATTTTCTCAAGGTAAAACGAACTAATTTTTGGGAAAATAAAAACCCTTTGGAAAAATAGGCTATGTTGTTGTTCAAGGGATTTCTACGTGGCGGCGAGCTCAGCGCCGTGAGTCTTGATGCCGAGCAAATGATCTAAAAACGACATTCAGTTATATAGGAGTCTAAATGTGATTTTTTTTCGAAAATAGGACTACATCAAAAAAAAATCGGGGCCATCGTCCTAGTGCCAGGAACTGCCTCGCTGGAACGATGGCGATCCGACCAAAGCACAAGCACGTCGCCTGTCAGAAACTTGGTGGGCTAGTGACTGATAGCCTACATCGCTGAAAACATGGCAATTAGCTGATAGCCTACATGACAGATGACTTGTTGGACCGAAGCAGGGGCCCTCTGCTTCAACAAGAGCAACACGGCAACATCAAACCCCCAGCCCCAGGCAATCAGCACATGGTGGACAACAAGAATAAACAAGCCTCCAACCGTGCCCCACCGACGGAGCCAGGTCGCCGGATGACGCGGGCGCCATGCCGAAAACGAGATCCGAGCCGGAGCACGAGCAGCCATGGCCCGCGTGTTTTCTGGCCGGCGAACAGGTCCATGCATGCATCTGGCGCCGGCACAGACTGGTGTGCCAACTCCTGCTGCCGCGGAGAAGGACCGCCGGCTGCAGCCACGCGGGGAGGGGCGCAGCGAAGGAACAGGGGAGGGCTGCCTGCGCGCGGCACCGTCTCGGAAATATTGCGCTGACGCGCTTCGCCTGAACCACCACGCGTTTCGGAAATATAGAGGATGGAATTTAGGGGATATTGTTGGAGATGAAGAAGATATAGAGTACAGAATCTTTTAAAGAGTGCTGTAAAGGACAAAGAATATTCCTTTAGGGGATAAAATTTAGGGGACGTTGCTGGAGACAGTCTAATAGCTCAAGCCCTCGACCATGTTCGACGAACCGTTACTAGGCGGCTTTGCAATCATGATGCTGGGATGGCAGAAGCTGGGATAATAATGATTTGAGCCGTAGTCTGCTGTGTGCAGGCAGTTATTCATGCTCCCCACGATTGTGGCAGCTCCAACAACATTAGTAGCAGCGTCTCTGATGGGCACCAGTTTGAGCGGCGGACTGTCCGGCCCTGTGGCCAAACGGTCCGCGATCCGGACGGTCCGCGTGTGCGCAGATCAGTTTAGGATTTCGAGTTTTGTGCTACGGTTGTTAGCTAGATTCATGGAATTAGTTCGGAAATTAGTCTGTAAAAGGTTCGGCCCCCCTTCTCTATAAATAGAGAGGTATACGGCCGATTTAGAATAATCAATCGAATCAATAACACTTCTATTTCGTATTTATTTCCTATACAATTAGGAGTAGTTCTAGTCTAGTTCTAGTTTAGCCTCTCAATCCCCAAATTCTCCGCTTCTCTTCGACTCTACGTCGATTAGAGGAGTCTAGGTCGGTCTGCCCGAGCCTAGACACCACCTAAGATCTCTACTTCCCGACGGGGTCCCTCCCGGGAGCGAGATCCAGGCGCCGGCGGCGATCTTCCGTCGCCCTTGCGCACACGCGGAACGTCCAGCCGTCAGGCGCGGACCGTCTGGCCGTCAGGCAGAAAACCCTAGCCCTGCACGAGGTCGCGGACCGTTCGTCCCCTGGCCGCGGACCGTCCGCGCCTGACCAGAGAGCACCGCCGCCAATTCTTGTTGAGTGATTGGCGCCCGAAAAAGGCGCCAACATAATTTTTGGCGACTCCGCTGGTGATAACACGTCTAGACCCGTCAAATCGGCCCTCAATGGCGGTTCAAGGGATAGTTCTGAAGTCTCCCCCAGCAACATTATAGAGCCGACTTGGGAAACCCTGTCGGCTAACGAATAGCTCCAGTTCGAGGAGCATAAGGAGCAGCTAAGTCAGGAGGCGAGGGCAAAGTTCCTAGCCAACTTCAAGGTAGACAGGAACAATAAAGTCGTCCGACAACGGGCGACGGATCCGGCTTCGCTCCGACTCACATCAGATATCCCAATGTAAGTAATACAAACAAGTTGCAATCTCTTAAGAATTATGTAGATGAACAGCGAGAACAAATGCAAATATCATAGGGGGCATGCAAAACGATTATAGGAGACTAGTACGTGCATTTGATAAATCTAGTTGTCGGGGACCATAATTAGGGGTACCCTCAAGACTCCTAATTCTCAGCTGGTAACCCCCATCAGCATAAAGCTGCAAAGGCCTGATGGGTGCGATTAAGTCAAGGATCAGTCCATTCGAGCGACTCGATCGTGCCTCGCCCGAGCCTAGCCTCGGACAAGGGCAGCCGACCCCGGAGGATTTCCGTCTCGCCCGAGGCCCCCCTCCAACGGCGGACACATCTCCGGCTCGCCCGAGGCCCTGCCTTCGCTAAGAAGCAACCCTGACCAAATCGCCGCACCGACCGACCAAGTCGCAGGAGCATTTAACGCAAAGGTGACCTGACACCTTTATCCTGACGCGCCCCCTTGGCAGAGCCGAAGTGACCGCCGTCACTTCACCACTCCACTGACCGGCCTGACAGAAGGACAGCGCCGCCTGCGCCACTCCGACTGCAGTGCCACTTGACAGAGTGAGACTAACAGGCAGTCAGGCCCTGCCAAAGGCACCATAGGAAGCTCCGCCCGACCCAGGGCTCGGACTCGGGCTAAGCCCCGGAAGACGGCGAACTCCGCTCCGCCCGACCCAGGGCTCGGACTCGGGCTAAGTCCCGGAAGACGGCGAACTCCGCTCCGCCCGACCCAAGGCTCGGACTCGGGCTAAGTCCCGAAAGACGGCGAACTCCGCTCCGCCCGACCCAGGGCTCGGACTCGGGCTAAGTCCCAGAAGACGACGAACTCCGCTCCGCCCGACCCAGGGCTCGGACTCGGGCTAAGTCCCGGAAGACGACGAACTCCGCTTCGCCCGACCCCAGGGCTCGGACTCGGGCTCAGCCCCAGAAGACGACGAACTCCGCTTCGCCCGACCCCAGGGCTCGGACTCCGCCCTGGCCTCTGCCGAACGACCTCCGCCTCGCCCGACCCAGGGGCTCGGACTCGGCCTCGGCCATGGAAGACAGACTCGACCTCGGCTTCGGAGGAGCCTCCACGTCGCCCAACCTAGGGCGCAGGCCAGCCATGTCAACAGGAAGCGCCATCATCACCCTACCCCGAGCTGACTCGGGCCGCAGAGAACAAGACCGGTGTCCCATCTGGCTAGCTCCGCCAGATAGGCAATGATGGCGCCCCGCATGCTCTGTGACGACGGCGGCTCTCAGCTCTCTTACGGAAGCAGGAGGACGTCAGCAAGGACTCAACCGCTCCGACAGCTGTCCCTCCGCCAGGCTCCGTCGCTCCTCTGACGGCCACGACTTCACACCAGCTGGGTGCCAAAATCTCTCCGGCTGCCACATCGGCATGTACTTAGGGCGCTAGCTCTCCCCCGCTAGACACGTAGCACTCTGCTACACCCCCATTGTACACCTGGATCCTCTCCTTACGCCTATAAAAGGAAGGACCACGGCCCTCTTAGAGAAGGTTGGCCGCGCGGGGATGAGGATGGGACAGGCGCTCTCTTGGGGTCGCTCGCTTCCCTCTCCCGCGTGGACGCTTGTAACCCCCTACTGCAAGCGCACCCGACCTGGGCGCGGGACGAACACGAAGGCCGCGGGATTCCCACCTCTCTCACGCCGGTCTCCGGCCACCTCGCTCCTTTCCCCCCTTCGCGCTCGCCCACGCGCTCGACCCATCTGGGCTAGGGCACGCGGCGACACTCACTCGTCGGCCCGAGGGACCCCCCGGTCTCGAAACACCGACAGTTGGCGCGCCAGGTAGGGGCCTGCTGCGTGTTGACGAACAGCTTCCCGTCAAGCTCCAGATGGGCAGTCTCCAGCAACCTCTCCGACCCAGGACGGTGCTCCGTTTCGGGAGTCTTGGGTTCATGTCCTTCGACGGCAGCTACGACATGATACTCCTTCCACCGCCGCACGACAACGACAATGGCGGCCGACAGCCCGCCCGCCGGTGGCGGAATCGACGACGTCTTCCCCGCGTGGTGGAAGAACAACATTCGAGCTCGCCCCGTCCTCTCCCCCGCCAACGGAGGAGGAGGCGGGGCAACCAAGGCCAAGCAGGAGGCCGCGCCTCGTCGGCTGTCGAGCGAGTCGACGTCCCTAGCGCCCCAACGGGGGGCGTGTCGGGCGTCGACCTCGCGTTTGAGACGAAGGCGAGCGCCGTCTCCCCGCGACACGCCAATCCCGAGCAAGCGGACGACGCCAGCACGCTCGCGGAAGGCTTGCTGGGCGTCACCCTCGTACCTGAGATGACGGTGCAGTCAGTCCCCGACGTGACTTCATCGCCGTTCGTCGACCAAAAGGTACCGACCGATTCCCATCCTACGTCATTTGGATTCAGCCTCAACCCGCCTAGCGACCTTGCTTTGGCGGGCACTCTCGTAGAGGCGAGTTCAAACCCTCCGGGGTTTCGCATGCGGTCGCCTTGGGACCGGCTGACGGACGTCTCGACCTATGGGCCCTCCGGGTCCGAGGAAGACGACGACCCCAGCATCTGTTGGGATTTCTCTGGACTTGGCAACCCTAGTGCCATGCGGGACTCCATGACCGCATGTGACTACTGCCTCTCCGACTGTTCCGACGGTAGCCGCAGCCTCGACGACGAGGACTGCGGCCCAAGCCGCGAATGTTTCCACATCGATCTAGGGGGTCCCTCCGAAGGCAATCATCTCGGCATGCTGGAGGACGGTGATCTCCCTAGGCCGGTGCCTCGCGCTGACATCCCGCGGGAGCTAGTTGTGGTCCCCGTTCCGGCGGGGGGTCACGTCCCACAGCTCGAGCAAGTCCGCGGGGCGCAGGCCAGGCTCGACGAGGGAGCAGGAGCGCTTGAGCCGATCCGCCGGGACGTCGGGCAGGCATGGGCGGGCCAACCCCCAGCCGGAGAAATACGTCACCTGCCCCAGGGTCTCCAGCTCCGCGTCGCCAACGACGTCAGGGTCAGGCCGCCACACGCATCCAGTGGGGTCGGTCAGAACCTGGCTGCAGCAGCGATGCTTCTCCGCGCGATGCCGGAGCCATCAGCCACCGAGGGTCGGCGAATCCAGGGAGAGCTCAAGAACCTCCTAGAAGGCGCTGCGGTCCGACGGGCCGGAGCTCTGCCTCCCGAAGGCAGGGATACCCCTCGGAACCTCATGCCGCGACTTCCCGATTCATGCGGGAAGCCTCGGTCTACACCGGGCGCACGCGCAACACCGCGCCTGCGGCCCCGGGCCACCTCGGCAACGAGCACCATCATCGCGACCGTCGGGCCCACCTCGACGAGAGGGTGCGCCGAGGCTATCACCCCAGGCGTGGGGGACGCTACGACAGCGGGGAGGATCGGAGTCCCTCGCCCGAACCACCCGGTCCGTAGGCCTTCAGCCGGGCCATCCGGCGGGCACCGTTCCCGACCCGGTTCCGACCCCCGACTACTATCACAAAGTACTCGGGGGAAATGAGACCGGAATTGTGGCTCGCGGACTACCGCCTGGCCTGCCAGCTGGGTGGAACGGACGACGACAACCTCATCATCCGCAACCTCCCCCTGTTCCTCTCCGACACCGCTCGCGCCTGGTTGGAGCACCTGCCTCCGGGGCAGATCTCCAACTGGGATGACCAGGTCCAAGCCTTCGCCGGCAATTTCCAGGGCACGTATGTGCGCCCCGGGAATTCCTGGGACCTCCGAAGCTGCCGGCAGCAGCCGGGAGAGTCTCTCCGGGACTACATCCGGCGATTCTCGAAGCAGCGCACCGAGCTGCCCAACATCACCGACTCGGATGTCATCGGCGCGTTCCTTGCCGGCACCACCTGCCGCGACCTGGTGAGCAAGTTGGGTCGCAAGACCCCCACCAGGGCGAGCGAGCTGATGGACATCGCCACCAAGTTCGCCTCTGGCCAGGAGGCGGTCGAGGCTATCTTCCGAAAGGACAAGCAGCCCCAGGGCCGCCCATCGGAAGATGCTCCCGAGGCGTCTACTCCGCGTGGCGCCAAGAAGAAAGGCAAGAAGAAGTCGCAAGCGAAACGCGACGCCGCCGACGCGGACCTTGTCGCCGCCGCCGAGTACAAGAACCCTCGGAAGCCCCCCGGAGGTGTCAACCTCTTCGACAAGATGCTCAAGGAGCCGTGCCCCTATCATCAGGGGCCCGTCAAGCACACCCTTGAGGAGTGCATCATGCTTCGGCGCCACTTCCACAGGGCCGGGCCACCCGCGGAGGGTGGCAGGGCCCGCGACGACAACAAGAAGGAAGATCACCAAGCAGGAGAGTTCCCCGAGGTCCGCGACTGCTTCATGATCTACGGTGGGCATGCGCCAAATGCCTCGGCACGGCACCGCAAGCAAGAGCGCCGGGAGGTCTGCTCGGTCAAGGTGGCGGCGCCGGTCTATCTAGACTGGTCCGACAAGCCCATCACCTTTGACCAAGATGACCACCCCGACCACGTGCCGAGCCCGGGGAAATACCCGCTCGTCGTCGACCCCGTCATCGGCGACGTCAGGCTCACCAAGGTCCTTATGGACGGGGGCAGCAGCCTCAACATCATCTACGCCGAGACCCTCAGGCTCCTGCGCGTCGATCTGTCCTCCGTCCGAGCAGGCGCTGCGCCCTTCCACGGGATCGTTCCCGGGAAGCGCGTCCAGCCCCTCGGACGACTCGACCTTCCCGTCTGCTTCGGAACGCCCTCCAACTTCCGAAGGGAGACTCTGACGTTCGAGGTGGTCGGGTTCCGAGGAACCTACCACGCGGTACTGGGGAGGCCATGCTACGCGAAGTTCATGGCCGTCCCCAACTACACCTACCTGAAGCTCAAGATGCCGGGCCCCAACGGGGTCATCACCGTCGGCCCCACATACAAACACGCGTTCGAATGCGACGTGGAGTGCGTGGAGTACGCCGAGGCCCTCGCCGAGTCCGAGGCCCTCATCGCCGACCTGGAAAGCCTCTCCAAAGAGGTGCCAGACGTGAAGCGTCATGCCGGCAACTTCGAGCCAGTGGAGACGGTAAAGGTCGTCCCCCTCGACCCCAGTGGCGACGCCTCCAAGCAGATCCGGATCGGTTCCGGGCTCGACCCCAAATAGGAAACAGTGCTCGTCGACTTTCTCCGCGCGAACGCCGACGTCTTCGCGTGGAGTCCCTCGGACATGCCCGGCATACCGAGGGATGTCGCCGAGCACTCGCTGGATATTCGGGCCGGAGCCCGACCCATCAAGCAGCCTCTACGCTGATTCGACGAGGAGAAGCGTAGAGCGATAGGCGAGGAGATCCACAAGCTAATGGCAGCCGGGTTCATCAAAGAGGTATTCCATCCCGAATGGCTTGCCAACCCTGTGCTTGTGAGAAAGAAAGGGGGGAAATGGCGGATGTGTGTAGACTACACTGGTCTCAACAAAGCATGTCCAAAGGTTCCCTACCCTCTGCCTCGCATCGATCAAATCGTGGATTCCACTGCTGGGTGCGAAACCCTGTCTTTCCTCGACGCCTACTCGGGGTACCACCAAATCAGGATGAAAGAGTCCGAGCAGCTCGCGACTTCTTTCATCACGCCCTTCGGCATGTACTGCTATGTCACCATGCCGTTCGGTTTGAGGAATGCGGGCGCGACGTACCAGCGGTGCATGAACCATGTGTTCGGCGAACACATCGGTCGCACGGTCGAGGCCTACGTCGACGACATCGTAGTCAAGACGAGGAAAGCTTCCGACCTCCTCTTCGACCTTGAAGTGACATTCCGATGTCTTAAGGCGAAAGGCGTCAAGCTCAATCCCGAGAAGTGTGTCTTCGGGGTGCTCCGGGGCATGCTCTTGGGGTTCATCGTCTCCGAGCGGGGCATCGAAGCCAACCCAGAGAAGATCGCAGCCATCACCAGCATGGGTCCCATCAAGGACTTAAAGGGCGTACAGAGGGTCATGGGATGTCTCACGGCTCTGAGCCGCTTCATCTCACGCCTCGGCGAAAGAGGCCTGCCTCTGTACCGCCTCTTAAGGAAGGCCGAGCGCTTCACTTGGACCCCTGAGGCCGAGGAAGCTCTCGGAAACCTGAAGGCGCTCCTCACAAAGGCGCCTATCTTGGTGCCTCCAGCTGACGGAGAACCCCTCTTGGTCTACGTCGCCGCGACCACTCAGGTGGTTAGCGCCGCGATTGTGGTCGAGAGGCAAGAAGAGGGGCATGCATTGCCCATTCAGAGGCCAGTTTACTTCGTCAGCGAGGTACTGTCCGAAACCAAGATTCGCTACCCACAAGTTCAGAAGCTGCTGTATGCAGTGATCCTGACGCGGCGGAAGTTGCGACACTACTTCGAGTCTCATCCGGTAACTGTGGTGTCATCCTTCCCCCTGGGGGAGATCATCCAGTGCCGAGAGGCCTCGGGCAGGATTGCAAAGTGGGCGGTGGAAATCATGGGCGAGACAATCTCGTTCGCCCCTCGGAAGGCCATCAAGTCCCAGGTCTTGGCGGACTTCGTAGCCGAATGGGTCGACACCCAGCTACCGACGGCTCCAATCCAACCGGAGCTCTGGACCATGTTTTTCGACGGGTCGCTGATGAAGACGGGATCCAGCGCGGGCCTACTCTTCATCTCGCCCCTCGGGAAACACCTACGCTATGTGCTACGCCTCCACTTCCCGGCATCCAACAATGTGGCTGAGTACGAGGCTCTGGTCAACGGGTTGCGGATCGCCATCGAGCTAGGGGTCAGGCGCCTCGACGCTCGCGGTGACTCGCAGCTCGTCATCGACCAAGTCATGAAGAACTCCCACTGCCGCGACCCGAAGATGGAGGCCTACTGCGATGAGGTTCGGCGCCTGGAAGACAAGTTCTACGGGCTCGAGCTTAACCACATCGCTCGGCGCTACAACGAGACTGCGGACGAGCTGGCAAAAATAGCCTCGGGGCGAACAACGGTTCCCCCGGACGTCTTCTCCTGGGATCTGCATCAACCCTCCGTCAAGATCGACGACTCGCCCTAGCCTGAGGCGCCCTCGGTCCAGCCCGAGGTGCCCTCGGCACAGCCCGAGGCACCCTCAGCTCGGCCCGAGGCGGCCTCGGTTCGACCCGAGGTACCCTCGGCCTCCGAGGGTGAGGCACTGCGCATCGAGGAGGAGCGGAGCGGGGCCACGCCTGATCGAGATTGGCAGACCCCGTACCTGCAATATCTCCGCCAAGGAGAGCTACCCCTCGACCGAGCCGAGGCCCGGCGGGTAGCGCGACGCGCCAAGTCGTTCATCTTGCTGGGCGATGAGAAGGAGCTCTACCACCGCAGCCCCTCGGGCATCCTCCAGCGATGCATCTCCGTCGCCGAAGGCCAGGAACTCCTGTAAGAGATACACTCGGGGGCTTGCGGCCATCACGCAGCGCCTCGAGCCCTTGTCGGGAATGCTTTCCGGCAAGGCTTCTACTGGCCAACGGCGGTGGCTGACGCCACTAGAATTGTCCGCACCTGCGAAGGGTGTCAATTCTATGCGAAGCAAACCCACCTGCCCGCTCAGGCTCTGCAGACGATACCCATCACCTGACCCTTTGCTGTGTGGGGGCTGGACCTCGTCGGCCCCTTGCAGAAGGCGCCCGGGGGCTACACGCACCTGCTGGTCGCCATCGACAAATTCTCCAAGTGGGTCGAGGTCCGACCTCTGAACTGCATCAGGTCCGAGCAGGCGGTGACGTTCTTCACCAACATCATCCATCGCTTCGGGGTCCCGAACTCCATCATCACCGACAACGGTACCCAGTTCACCAGCAGAAAATTCTTGGACTTCTACGAGGATCACCACATCCGGGTGGACTGGGCCGCCGTAGCTCATCCCATGTCGAATGGGCAAGTAGAGCGTGCCAACGGCATGATTCTACAAGGGCTCAAGCCTCGGATTTACAACGACCTCAACAAGTTCGGCAAGCGATGGATGAAGGAACTCCCCTCGGTGGTCTGGAGCCTGAGGACAACACCGAGCCGGGCCACGGGTTTCACGCCGTTCTTCCTGGTCTACGGGGCCGAGGCCGTCTTGCCCACTGACCTGGAATACGGCTCCCCGAGGACGAGGGCCTACAGCGATCAAAGCAACCAAGCTAGCCGAGAAGACTCGCTGGACCAGCTGGAAGAGGCTCGGGACAAGGCCTTGCTACACTCGGCGCGGTACCAGCAGTCCCTGCGACGCTACCACGCCCGAGGGGTCCGGCCCCGAGACCTCCAGGTGGGCGACCTGGTGCTTCGGCTGCGGCAAGACGCCCGAGGGAGGCACAAGCTCACGCCCCCCTGGGAGGGGCCATTCGTCATCGCCAAAGTTCTGAAGCCCGGAACGTACAAGCTGGCCAACAGTCAAGGCGAGGTCTACGGCAACGCTTGGAACATCCAACAGCTACGTCGCTTCTACCCTTAAGATGTTTTCAAGTTGTTCATATACCTCGCACCTGCGCAAAGTTTAGTCATCAAGGAAGGGTCGGCCTCGCCTCGGCAAAGCCCGACCCTCCCTCGGGGGCTAAAAGGGGGGGAACCCCCTCTGCGTTGAAATTTTCCTCGAAAAAAGATCTCTTCTGCCAGAATATCTTTCGTGCTTTCTGACTACTTCGAAAAGTGGATCCTGAAAACGACGAAGTACACGTAAGCAGCCAAGGCTGACCGAGCCGAGGGACTCCTACGCCTCCGGGATACGGATACCTCACTCATCACCTTCTGTGATAAGTAACTCGCGTTCGGATAAAGTGATTCCGCGGACCGAACAAGTCTTCACGTTCGGAAGCTCTTCTGCCGAAGCGATCCTTCGAGCCTTCTCGACTGAGTCGGTGACAGGGCCTCATGGACGGGTGAAAGTGCGCGTAAGCGACAAGGCCGACCGAGCCGAGGGACTCCCACGCCTCCGGGATACTGAAAGGGAAATGTGCTCTTGGGCCATTTCTAAGTATTTTGGTGATTATGTGCCAACACATGTGCTTAATTGTGAATTTGTGTACATGGATGAACAAGGTGCAAATCACGAAGTGAAGGTATGTTTCTAAACCTTAGTACATTGGTTTTGTGTACTAATATATTTGTCTAAGTGTTAGAAACAGAAAAAGGAAGAAAAGAAAAGAGGAGAAACGACTTGGCTGTGTGCTGCCAAGACCCAGCTCGGTCTGGAGCACCGGACTGTCCGGTGTGCACCGGACAGTGTCCGGTGCGCCAGGCTGGCTTGGAGCGAACTGGCCGCTCTCGGGAAACTGGCCGACGGCGTACGGCTATAATTCACCGGACTGTCCGGTGTGCACCGGACTGTCCGGTGAGCCAACGGTCGGCCGAGCCAACGGTCGGCCGCGGAATCTGCGCGCGACACGTGGTCTGGCCAACGGTCGGAAGGAGGCACCGGACTGTCCGGTGTGCACCGGACTGTCCGGTGCGCCAGATCTGCAACGGTCGGCAACGGTCGGCTTCGCCTGTTTAGGAAAGAAATCGGGCACCGGACAGTGTCCGGTGTGCACCGGACTGTCCGGTGTGCACCGGACTGTCCGGTGCGCCCGACGACAGAAGGCAAGGATGGCCTTCCAGATTTGTTCTCAACGGCTCCTAGCCGCCTTGGGGCTATAAAAGGGACCCCTAGGCGCATGGAGGAGAAAACCAAGCATTCCAACAACACTTCTAAGCACCAAGACATCGATCTCACGCATTCGTTTCATTGTGACAGCATATAGAGCTCTTGTGGAGTTGTGAACTCTTTGTGTTGCGTTGCGAGCTCTTGTTGCGACTTGTGTGCGTGTTGTTGCTCTGATTTCCGAGTCTTGTGTGCGTTGCTCATTCCCACCTTACTCCGTACTTCTTTGTGAATCTTAAGTGTAAGGGCGAGAGGCTCCAAGTTGTGGAGATTCCTCACAAACGGGATATTGAGAAGAAAAGCATAACACTGTGGTATTCAAGTTGATCATTGGATCACTTGAGAGGAGTTGAGTGCAACTCTCGTCCGTTGGGACGCCACAACGTGGAGTAGGCAAGTTTTGTACTTGGCCGAACCACGGGATAAATCACCGTGTCATCTCTGTGTTGAACTTCTTGTGATTATCATCTTCGCTCTAGCCACTTGGCATTAATTGTGCTAACACTTAATCAAAGTTTTGTGGCTTAAGTTTTTGAAGTTTACAGGATCACCTATTCACCCCCCCCCCCCTCTAGGTGCTCTCAGATACGGATACCTCACTCGTCACCTTCCGCGAGAAGCAACTCTCGCTCGCACAAACATCCCTGCTACCGACAAAAAAGCCCAGATACTCGAAACAAGAGGAAAGGAGACGCAGCTTTACAACACAGCGAGGGTGTGTATTCTGGCCTCGGCGGCCGCAGAAGGCACACGCTACAAGACACTCTGATCCTGCAGGCTCGGGTCTTGACGCTGGAAGGGGGCAGTAACACCCTCGGCATCGACGACACCTTCAGCAAGGTCCGACCTAGCCTCGGACGGCGACGCGGTCCAAGGATCCCCACTCTGGAGGACGACGTCATCGTCACGCCTGGACAATCGCTGCCAGGGACTTCTCCGGGAATCCGGCCCGAGCAGGCGGCTCGGCCGGTTACCCCTGGGGCCTCGGCCAACCATCTTCCAAGGGCGCCAGCCCGACCCGAGGCCTCGGCTGATCGACTCCGGCGTCGGTCCCGCTAACGGACAACCCGGCTAGGCTCCGGCCAACCAGGTTTCATTTTTGAGCCAACTCCGCCTCTGTTCATGCTGATATCGCTACCCCTGGCCTCGGCTCGTCGAAGAGCGGCCAAGGGGTCCCTTTAACTAAGCTAGAGGAGCCTCAGACAACAAGGCCGACTGAGCCGAGGGACTCCTACGCCTTCGGGATACGGATACCTCACTCGTCACCTTGACACGGGGCGACTCATGCTTGGTGAAGCGGTTCAGACAACCAACAGACGAGTCTTAGTGCTCGAAAATGAGGAAAAACATGGCTCCGTGCCAAAATTACATACATGTTCAGGCCTCGACAGCCGCGATGAACAAAAAACCCTGGCATTCGAAGTGCCATTACAAACGGAACTCCGGTTCCGTCCCCGCGGGTACGGACAACCTCCACACCGGGGAGCCTGCGGAGCGACAAGCTCCGGGCGAATCACCAGCAAACGCGGGTCGCCCCCAAGCACACCGGCAGGTCCTCGCTGCCGTCCTCGCCACGAATGCGAGGGAGAGGGCGGAATGTTGCATCCTAGCTGGACAGCAACAGTTCGCCTTCCCCGGCATGGCTGGAGAACGTCTCCGCCGCAGGGCTGGAAGGCGATTGCCACCACCAGAAGCTGGAAGAAGAGGTGGCCCGCCGACCCGCGCAGGAGGTAGAGCCCCGGCTCGCCTCGCTCCCCGCCCCAGCGAGGATGACGAACACCCTCGATGCTGAGGGCGGGATCGGGATCACAGCCCGGTTTGCCTCTCCCCATCCAGGAGCTGGAGGTCACCGTCTTGGGTGACCAACAGCGGAGGGGAGCAACTGGGCTGTGTGATGAAAATCCTTGAAGCCGAACGATGGCTGAAAGGTACCAACTCCCACGGAGTCGCGTTCCTCCAACGATGAGGCGAAAAGACGGCGGGTATCCCCCATCCGGGGGCTTGGAAGGTGGAAAGACGCGATGCATAAGGGAGCGAGAAGACATGGTCGCCTTCCGAAAGGGGTCGCCCTCCTTTTAAAGGCAACTCTCCCTACTTGCACCCCCAACCGTCACAGGCTAAGTCTTCTCCAACACGCTCCAAGGCCCTCCCCTGCGGCGCGGGGGCTGGGTCCCGCATGTCATGCAAACCGACTCAGAGCAGAAGAAGCCAAACCGCCGCGCGTGGTGCACACGACCGCCCAGCAGTTACAAGTGACCCTCCACTTTTGCTCAGACCAACGGGCGAAAGAGGCGGGCAGTCATGCAGGCGGCATGCAACCGCGCCAAGTGGACGCGCTTCTCCGACTCCCGACACGCCAGCATGGAGGCCCAGGCCCACGCGTCACGCAACCGGTGCGCCGGATGCTGCATGCAAGCAACTGCACCGCCACTTGCGCCACCACCGCGCCTCCTCGATTGCGGAACCAATACCGCGACTCGAGGCGACCCAGCGCACGACCCAGCAGCGCCAGCCTGATGCGGCGGTCAATGCGGCCAAAAGTGGGCCGGCAGTAATGACGGTGGCAGGCGGGCGGGAGCAGCGGTCACGTCGTCAGCCAAGCTCACGTCCCATCCGGGGGCAGCAAGAGAACCCCCTCTCACGGTGTGAAGACAACGCGCCCGTGATCCGTTCCTCGAACGGCTCGCGCACGCGCAACGGTCGCCCCGCCAACCGCTCGCCCCGTCGCATTAACTCCGCGGCAGGACAGGCGGCGCTTCCGGCGGGAGCAGTGGGCGACGCTTCACCTTCGCCGTAATAATTGCGACGAAAAAGGTACGCCGCATCGTTCGATTTCGTATCCTTTTCCTTTTTTCCTCTTTCTCTATCTCTTGCAGCAGGGACCGGGAAAGGGGGATACCCCGAAAAGGATCCTTCCCCGTGAAGGAACCAGGCTCCGAGCCTCCCTACTGATCAGAGGTTCGAAGGCTGGCCCCCCGAAGGGTTCGACAGCTGCCTCAGATAGCGTGGGCCCTACACCCACTACTGGTCAGAGGTTCGAAGGTCGGCCCCCCGAAGGGTTCCACGGCCGCCTCAGGCTACTCGGGCTCCGCGCCCATTACTGATCAGGGGTTCGAAGGCTGGCCCCCGAAGGGTTCACAGCCGCCTCAGACGCCGAGTGAGGGATGACCAGGGGTACGTTCAATACATAACCAAGGCTCGGGCTGCGCTCCCGAGGTACCCTAGGACATTTCCGAGACCAGCGGAAGCGATCTTGTAACAGAATCCCATCAGAGGGAGGCATCGAGCCCTCGGACCCCGTCGCCAGGGGACCGGGTCTGACAGATCACCCGCAGGTACTTTTGGGCGTGCCTCTGGGCCCCTAGCCGACCCCTAAGGAACGGGGCACGGACGTCCACTCGGATTACCCGCTTGCAGCTCACCGGAGACACCATGTTCGGCGCCCATCGAGGGTAACATGGCGCTTTCCCCCCCTCCTCCTTACGGAAAGGCGACGCAGGGGCGTATGTAAAAAAGCCAAGTCTGTCCCTGATCGCCCTCTCGCCCTGTGCGGAGGCTCGAGGGCTGCTCTCGCAAACCCGGCTCCGGTCGAACCGTTGACAGCGTCAACATACCAGCCCGAGAACTTGGGCCCCGACCGTACACCCGGGCTACGGCCAGTTCGCATGAGGGAACAACCAGACCAGCCGAAGCATTACGCAAGGCATTAAGACCTCGAAGGAGTGAAACCACTCCTCCGAGGCCTCGGGGGCTACACCCGGCGGGTGCGCTCGCGCGCACCCACCGGAACAAAATGCAACCGAGAAAGGCTGGTCCCCTTGCAAAAAAGTGCGACTAAAGCCTCCAAGCGAGTGCTAACACTCCCTTCGAGGCTTGGGGGCTACTGTCGGGGACCATAATTAGGGGTACCCTCAAGACTCCTAATTCTCAGCTGGTAACCCCCATCAGCATAAAGCTGCAAAGGCCTGATGGGTGCGATTAAGTCAGGGATCAGTCCATTCGAGCGACTCGATCGTGCCTCGCCCGAGCCTAGCCTCGGACAAGGGCAGCCGACCCCGGAGGATTTCCGTATCGCCCGAGGCCCCCCTCCAACGGCGGACACATCTCCGGCTCACCCGAGGCCCTGCCTTCGCTAAGAAGCAACCCTGACCAAATCGCCGCACCGACCGACCAAGTCACAGGAGCATTTAACGCAAAGGTGACCTGACACCTTTATCCTGACGCGCGCCCCCCGGCAGAGCCGAAGTGACCGCCGTCACTTCACCGCTCCACTGACCGACCTGACAGAAGGACAGCGCCGCCTGCGCCACTCCGACTGCAGTGCCACTTGACAGAGTGAGACTGACAGGCAGTCAGGCCCTGCCAAAGGCACCATAGGAAGCTCCGCCCGACCCAGGGCTCGGACTCGGGCTAAGCCCCGGAAGACGGTGAACTCCGCTCCGCCCGACCCAGGGCTTGGACTCGGGCTAAGCCCCGGAAGACGGCGAACTCCGCTCCGCCCGACCCAGGGCTTGGACTCGGGCTAAGTCCCGGAAGACGGCGAACTCCGCTCCACCCGACCCAGGGCTCGGACTCGGGCTAAGTCCCGGAAGACGGCGAACTCCGCTTCGCCCGACCCAGGGCTCGGACTCGGGCTAAGTCCCGGAAGACAGCGAACTCCGCTCCGCCCGACCCAGGGCTCGGACTCGGGCTAAGTCCCGGAAGACGACGAACTCCGCTTCGCCTGACCCCAGGGCTCGGACTCGGGCTCAGCCCCAGAAGACGACGAACTCCGCTTCGCCCGACCCCAGGGCTCAGACTCCGCCCTGGCCTCTGCCGAACGACCTCCGCCTCGCCCGACCCAGGGGCTCGGACTCGGCCTCGGCCATGGAAGACAGACTCGACCTCAGCTTCGGAGGAGCCTCCACGTCGCCCAACCTAGGGCACAGGCCAGCCACGTCAACAGGAAGCGCCATCATCACCCTACCCCGAGCTGACTCGGGCCGCAGAGAACAAGACCGGTGTCCCATCTGGCTAGCTCCGCTAGATAGGCAATGATGGCGCCCCGCATGCTCTGTGACGACGGCGGCTCTCAGCTCTCTTACGGAAGCAGGAGGACATCAGCAAGGACTCAACCGCTCCGACAGCTGTCCCTCCGCTAGGCTCCGTCGCTCCTCCGACGGCCACGACTTCACACCAGCTGGGTGCCAAAATCTCTCCGGCTGCCACATCGGCATGTACTTAGGGCGCTAGCTCTCCCCCGCTAGACACGTAGCACTCTGCTACACCCCCATTGTACACCTGGATCCTCTCCTTACGCCTATAAAAGGAAGGACCAGGGCCCTCTTAGAGAAGGTTGGCCGCGCGGGGACGAGGACGGGACAGGCGCTCTCTTGGGGCCGCTCGCTTCCCTCTCCCGCGTGGACGCTTGTAACCCCCTACTGCAAGCGCACCCGACCTGGGCGCGGGACGAACACGAAGGCCGCGGGATTCCCACCTCTCTCACGCCGGTCTCCGGCCGCCTCGCTCCTTTCCCCCTTCGCGCTCGCCCACACGCTCGACCCATCTGGGCTGGGGCACGCGGCGACACTCACTCGTCGGCCCGAGGGACCCCCCGGTCTCGAAACGCCGACACTAGTATTGTAAATTTCCTTCGCACGAGGTTGAATTAGGGGGTAACACGCGTAATACATCGGCTATAGGTTGTCACGACCAGTCACAACCCCTTTATGGGATGCCGATGGATACATACCCTGAGCAACCGCAAATCGGCAGTAAATCAGCCGATCTGCACATGCCCGTACCATCCGCACGTGAGCACGGACCGTCTGGGCCAGCGACGGCCGGGCCCATTTTTAATGAGTTACCCAGGCATGCACCCGAGCCATAACATATAGCACAGAATCTAAACTACCCAGTCGGACCGTCCGCGTACAATGACGGACGGTCCGCATATAATCACGGACGGTCCGGGCCAATATTCGGACAGTCCGCGCATGATTTTTTTGAGGAGGATTGTTACCTGAATCCTCACTCGTCCCAGCAACACTTCCCATCACACTATGCAATGCATCAGCCCATTAATACAAAATCCCGAGCCCAGGAAAGCTTTCCGGCCTCGCCTAGAAGGCCGGAAAGGAACGATCAATCCTATGAGCCATATAGGGCAAATGGCAATGCACCACATAGCTCAAACCAATGGGGGGAAGACAACATGCTAATATCCAGCCAACCCCGCCTATGTTTGACCAGAGAGCCGGTGGTCTCGCACCGGGTGCCATTGATATAGTGAGGGAAGAAATAGTTGGGGCGTTCCGAGATAAGATCGGAGTAAGCATGGTCCCTGGGGGGCAATCATATCGGAAACCTTATAACAGCCGATTTGATCACCACCCATACCCACAGGGAACCAGGATACCCGAATTCTGGTTCAAAGTTGAAGTGGTTGTTGCGAATGTCTGGTTTTTATTGGCCTAACATGATAGCTGATTGTTTCAAGTACTACAAAGGATGTCAAGTGTGTCAAAAATTCGGCGACCTACAGTTGGTCCCTGCAGCCGAATTATATCCTATCATCAAGCCTTGGCCTTTCAGAGGATGGGGATTAGACTTTATAGGAGAAATTCATCTTTCATCATCAAAGGGGCATCGGTTCGTGTTAGTTTCCACTGATTACTTTACCAAATGGACTGAAGTCGTTGCTCTGAAGAACATGACACACAAGGAGGTAATTGAGTTCATAACTGAGCATATCATTCATAGATCGGCATTCCCCAGACTTAAATACAGATCAAGGAACTTCTTTTATGTCAAAAGAGGTACGTGAATTTGCTGAATTATATAGAATTAAGTTGCTTAATTCATCTCTATATTATGCTCAGGCCAATGGACAGGTCGAGTCTAGTAATAGGATATTGATTAACTTGATAAAAAAGAAGATATCTGATAATCCTAATCATTGGCATAAGATTTTGTCCGAAGTTTTATGGGCTCATAGAATATCTAAACATAGTGCTACTAAAGTATCTCCTTTTGAGCTGGTCTATGGGCAGGAAGCAGTATTGCCTGTGGAAATAAGTTTGAATGCTGTCAGGTTCGCCAGACAAAATGATCTAACCGTCATTGATTATTATAATTTAATGATGGATAAAATTGATGAGGTGATCGACAAGAGGGTGATAGCTTTGGGAGCAATAGAAAAGGACAAGATCATGGTAGCCAGGGCGTACAACAAGAAGGTCAAAGCAAAGTTATTTCAAGTAGGGGACCTGGTGTGGAAGACTATCCTGCCTCTAAGGAATAAAGAACGGAAGTTTGGGAAATGGTCGCCAAGCTGGGAGGGTCCTTATAAAGTAAAACAGGTAATGTCTGGTAACACCTATTTACTACAAACATTACAAGGCAAGGATTTACCCAAGGCTTTGAATGGGTGTTTCCTCAAACAGTACCACCCTAGTATGTGGCAAGATGCCTAAGAGAACCGATGTAATCACATCGAGTTAGTTGCTTTTGGTTTGCTCAACTCCACCAAAAGGTAGGGGGCATATGTTGGGCACCAGTTTGAGCGGCCGACTGTCCGGCCCTAAGGCCGAACGATCCGCGGTCCGGACGGTCCGCGCCTGTGGGCCGGACGATCCGCGCGTGTGCAGAGCAGTTTAGGGTTCCGAGTTTTGTGCTACGGTTGTTAGCTAGATTCGCGGAATTAGCTCGAAAATTAGTTTGTAAAGGGCCCGCCCCCTCCTCTATAAATAGGGAGGTATACGGCCGATTTGGAATAATCAATCGAATCAATAACACTTCTATTTCGCATTTATTTCTTATACAATTAGGAGTAGTTCTAGTCTAGTTCTAGTTTAGCCTCTCAATCCCCAAAATCTTCGCTTCTCTTCGACTCTACGTCGATTAGAGGAGTCCAGGTCGGCCTGCCCGAGCCTAGACACCACCTAGGATCTCTACTCCTCGACGGGGTCCCTCCCGGGAGCGAGATCTAGGCGCCGTCGACGATCTTCCGCCGCCACTACGCACGCGCGGACCGTCCGGCCGTCAGGCAGGAAACCCTAGCCCTGCGCCAGGTCGTGGATCGTCCGGCCCCTGGCCGCGGACCGTCCGCGCCTGACCAGAGAGCACCGCCACCGGTTCTTGTTGAGTGATTGGCACCCAAAAAAGGCACCAACTGTCTCCAAGTGCGGAGATAAAATAATGTGACGATGACATGCTAGCACCAAGTGCGCAGCAAGAGAAAATACGGTGGCGCCCTACGCCCTGCAATCTTAAAGAGAGAGACGACAACCACTAGATTGTGGGACATCTCTCTCGGTCCTAATACACGAGTCCTAATAGTCGTCTAGAGGAGGTTAAATAGACGAAACCTAAAATTGAATTACTTAAAACAAAACCTAATCTCGATTAGTTGGTTAGAGTAAGATATAAATTGATCGGAGTAGGGAGATGAGTTTTTGCAATATGTGGAATTTTTTTTGAGCAACACAAATGCTTTGAATAAGATCAAATCCATGTGCACTTTACATATCTTCACATTATATGCTCTCACTAATAAGGTGATAGTACCACAATATGTATTTTGATTTTTGGTGTGATCTAGGTTCCTTGCCTGTAAAATAGCACCATTATTATCACAATAAAGGTTCAAAAGATCTGGCACACTTGGAACTACACCTAGCTCAGAAACAAACTTTCTTATCTCAATATCCTACTTAGCAACTTATGATGCTACCACTATATAGTAAAAAAATACATGAAAAAATCAAGCATCATAGGTCAAAACACAAGTTGTTACACAATAAAAAGGCAACCTCGGTCTGGTTGTGATTCATGCGACACATAGGTCACCAGGAGTACACAAATGCATCACACGTATATTTGGGCTATACTATTCATGATATTTTATATAAAATCAAATTAGGTAGAGAACCAAATAGTTCCATGTAATGTGAAAGGGGTTAGTTCTAGTAACTATGTGTTGTTCGTAAATGAATTCCATCGATCATATCAATGAAATAACTATGAAAATCTCATTAGTTGATTAAATTAAATAGATTCTGAGACATTCCAAATGCCTATGTTTTCACCGCTATCATATCGATAACCATGTAAGGTAGAATTATAACAGTGCACATAACTCGAATATGTTTATTTTCCCAACATGAAAGATACACACATTGTTATCCTCGATGGTGGTTGTAGATGGTGGGGCAAGTTGTGCAAGTGGCCAGGAGAGAGAGAATTGATCTTATACCCCGACGATGATTTCAGCTAGTAGGGTAAAACAAGTTATGCGATTACATTGACAACTACCTCATGCATCATAATATATGCTATAACAAAAGCAAAACTATGTCCAATCTACTAGCTTATCACCTATATGCAAACCATCTAGATCAAAAACTATCCATGAACATATCTGGCACCATTTTATAAAATAGGTATGTTACCATGTTCAACCAAGATAACATATGAGTAGAAGATAACAGATTGTTACGACTAGACGCGCAATGCAACAAAAGAGAAGAATATAGTACTGGAATTAGCCATACATTCTTGTGTACCAAGCAACACTGACATGTCTACCTATGCTCCTCATGTTCGTTGTTGATCAATGTTGCAGTAACAACAATAGTGGCTCCACGGTATCTATATGTACGAATATAAAACGCTGCAACAACATTGTAACACCAAATGCCCCGAGAGCAGCGATAAACTGGGCTTCAAGGGGTTTGGAGGTTTGCTTTCGACTTGTGTATTCTTCTCGCCCTTCGGTGGAGACTGGTATAGATCAAGCGATGAAATGGTTGCTGCCGGTGGCGAGGTCCCTAAAGATCAACACAAACGAGACGCTGCCACAGGCGCAACAGGGGCAATGTTGCATAGCACTGACGACATGCTCGCTCAACTTTACTTGTTGAGAGCTTGAGGCAGAGCTGCAGAGGTAATAAGGGATGGTATAAATCTAGTACCAGCAAGGAGAAGGAAAAACATCGTCGTGGAAACCGATTCCCAAGACCCAGAGCTAGTTTCGTTTTGGAAGAATAGAAGAAAGGATAGATCAGAAATCGCCACGATCCCGGAGGAAGTGATGGTGTCAACGACGACGACGTTTTCCTCCTTAAGTGTAGTTCGCACTTGAAGATTGGCGAATTTTGCAACTCATCTCTGCGCCAAGCAAGATCTAGATCATAGGCATACTTTTTTATGGCATAACTCCCTTTGCTTCTTACACTCCCGGCTGCAATTTAACTGTAACAATTCTATGGAAAAAAAAAAGTAGACTTTTACTCAGCTTTTCTAACATTTATCCTTTTTAGAAACTAAACTAAAAGTTTTAGTAGTTTATTTGAGGCTTTGGTTCGACCCATGGTTGTTGGCTTTAAACCTATATTCATACCGAGCTAGCTAACATAACATATATGTCTTTTTTTTATTTAATAATTTATAGCCAAATATAAGTAAAACTGTAGCAACGCTACGTGCCCTTTCGCTAGTACACCGGAACTCCGTCGTACTGTCTCTGCCGGAGAGGTTAGCGCAAGGTGTACGGACTTGGAAACAGGAACAATAGTAGCGTAACCACCACGTCCTATTGCGACCGGAAAAAGAATCTGTGCTACAGTAGCTTCCGGTACCTGACTGTTGGCCTGTTGCTGACGAGTCCAAACGCGAGGACAGTAGCAGTTGTTGACTAGCAGCAGGAAGATGTACATCCAATCCATCCACGAACGCGCGCGACTGTATTACCATCTCTGTGTTGGCGCCGCGGACTTGACGGAGGTGGGGTTAAAAGCAAATCGAGGTGATTTCGACCGATTGATGCTGCCGGTTTTCAGCGCTGATGACACCAGAAAGTGTGCGCTTTGCTTCGGCAGATCGTGGCGTGGCAGAAGAAGAGCAAGAAGCAGACTTGTCATCGCAGTAACAACAGTCAGACGACTCGCGGAGACTGTTGGACGGGGTGAAACCTGTGCTGCCGACAAATAATTCACCCCACTACTGTCGGCCGGTGGGTTTTTCCTTTAGGATCCAGCAGGATCGCACGTCGCTGCTCTGCCGCCAACCAAATGCTAGCTGCTTCAGAGGCACCGAGGGTGGGCTTTTCTGGTCGATCTTTGCCTTGGGCCTGGGGCGAAAGCTCAGGAGGCACTGCGTATGATCGCAGCACGAGCCACCGGACAAGGCCGGCCACATATGCATGCAAGGAAAGGAATCGGATGCGCAAGACCTTGACTGTGATTGAAGTGCACGCCGCTGGCGCTTATGATGGCACGACACGACACGACACGACACGGGTATATTCATCAGAGTTGTAGTAGTGTGGCGGCAACAGCGTAGAGATCCCTTCGTCCCATCCGTACATTCTCGATTATGCAGTGCCGAGAATGTGCTCCCAATTATCAGGGGCGAGGCAGGCCAATCGTGGCGACCCCATGGGCGCTCGATCGTCCTGCCCTGTCTCCCGCTTTAGTCTAGCTGCCGGTTGCCTACAGTCTCATGCGGTGACCTACGCGGCTGCCGCGGGGGACATGCGTGTGCCCGTGGCCGGCCCAGCGACAGGCCAAGGCGCCTCCATTCCCCGGCCTCGCGCGCCCAGACCAAACAACCCGTCATGGGACGGCCACGAATCCACCTCGTGCGGCACAGTGTTCTGACGGCAAGTCGGCAGGTCGGGCAGGACCGCACAACACAGAAGGCCGCCGCCTGCGGTGCCACGACCTTGCAATTGCAACCGCTCCGGCCTGCCGCTGCCGGCCGGGGAAAAAAGAAAGAAACGCCCGGCCGGCCGTGTCCCTGGACCTCGATCGAGAAGCTGGACGCGATTCTGGTTCACTTTTTTTTTTCCTTTTTGTTTCTGTGCTTCAAGGAAGCATCCGATCGAATGGGAATGGCATTTTGTTGTACTTTTATTAAGAGAAGGAGCCGGGGAAAACAGAAAGTGACATAAAGATTACACCGAAAAACCAATAACCGGAGCTTCGTGGTCTGCTTACCACCGCTGCCGCGCTTCCAACTGTAGAGGCGGTGGAAAGATCATATCGGAACTAGGACCACCCGTAAACGACTTTGGGCAGGCACCCAGGGCGTCAGCCCCTGACCTTGGCCGGCCAATGATGTAATGGGCTTTCTTTCTTTTTTTTCTAGGTAATTATATTTACACAAGAAAACTTACTATGAAATACTTCCATTTCGACATTCCACGTTAAACAATTTAACAAAATACGCCCCGCTATATGTTTTGCGATTGTCTTCCCTCTAACGACAAATAGTATGGCCCTTTGCTACGGTGATCTCTTAATTTATCTAAGGGAAGTTGTTCTATCATATTCAATACATGTACGAATTATATGACAAGAAAAATAAAACATTATGTATAAATGTGAGATAGTATGGCCCTTTGCTACGGTGATCTCTATCAACAAATGGTTGCCCACGCGTTAGTCGTGCGACAGCTCGTGCCCAACGGCTGTGGTGCTTTGGCCGGCGACAGTGCTCCGACGAGGTGACGGTGCTCATGCCCCCAGCTCAATAGTGCCTTCTCACATCTGGTTGGAGGTAAATCAGTGATTCGCACACACTAGGGTCCACTTATGTCATATGAAGCTATAATACGCTATTTTCTAGCTTCATTTTAGCCCATCCCCTTTTGTAAGAGCATGAAAATGGACCTTCACCAATGAACTTTATTTTAGGAAGATCATTTGGCAGAACAATTTACAATAGCTCTTGAAGCTATTACTGAAGCTTGGGCATACGAAAGATAAATGTTGTTAGTGGTTGCTATAGATCACTAGCAAGCTACAACTAAAGGATCCAAACAGGATCTAGAAATTTAGACACAACCTATAGTTACATTTTTTTACTTTTTTTGGGGAACAGAGACTCAGAGAGTATTGTAGATGGCAAAAACTATCGTGCAATTAGTTTTTTATATAATCACCATGCATTCAAACTACCAAATCATAAAATACTTTCAAACCATTTTATAGATATATTTTATTATGCACTCTACCAATAATATCAAATTTTAAGTTTTAATTCATCCTATGTTAAGGTATATAAAATCAAAAAAATCTATACAATATAAAAGATAAAAGCAATAGATTTTTTGTCTCTTAACATACCGTAAATGTTTGAGATATTGGTAGAGTAAATAGTAAAGTACATCTATATATTTTTAACATTTTTATATTTTTTGGTAGTTTGATTATATGATGATTGCCCAAAAAAGATTAATTACACAACAGTTTTTGTCATTATAGATCAAACAGTGAGGGAAGTAGCGGACTGCACGCGGCTTTCTAGTCAGTGTACAAGTATTATGCGCTTTGTGAGGTCGTAGAGATGCCAAATCTCAAGCCGCAGGCCAGCCCCCTGTCGGCCTGTCGCACAACCTCCAAGGCTCCACCCGGTGGCCCTACCAAAACTATCGACGGTGTCACCATATAGTCACTTAAATCAGTGTTCTGTAATGTAGACTACACTGTTTAGAGAGTAAAGTTTAAATATATATAAATGAATAAACTATTGGAGATAATATTAAAATAGCATGAAGCAACACCTCAGGTTTTCGTGACTAGGGTTGGACGAAATGCTCGTGGCTCGTTGACTCGCTCGGTTCATGATCAGCTCGACTCGGCTCGGATCGACTCGTTTGAATTTTTTCACGAGCTGAGCTGACATCCTAGCTCGGTTCATTAACGAGCCAGCTCGGTTCGTTAATGAGCCAGCTCGCGAGCTAAATGAGCTACATATTCTAGCAAAAAGAAACTACATGCATATCATTTACGGAATAATTGATGAACATGTTATATATATGTGAGGTGTCTATGGCCTATAAGTTAAACTAATAATTAATAAACTATGTCTATGTGTTAAATTGGTCTATGCAAATATAATTATGGGTTAAACTGATAAATTGATAAGTGATGAGTTGTGCTAATTTGATGTTACATTGACGTGGTTTGTGAAACTATAAGTATAATTACTATTTTCTATTGTTAACTTAGTTATAAATTAACTAGAAATTAATTATTATGTATATATATATATTTTTTATGTAGCTCGCGAGCTAAACGAGCCAGCTCAAACTCGTAAACAAGATGAGCCGAGCTAACTCTATGCCTCGTTAGCTTAACGAGCCAGCTCAGCCCGTTATCCAACCCTATTCGTGCCTAGCCAAAGAGCGTTCAAAGCTTGCCTCAAGTGTGGATGGGCAGATGGGCACCTTGATTCTACGCGTACTTCACTAACAAACAACACAGTTAGACCTTGTTGAGACTTATATATTTGTTAATCACTATAGTAAAACGGCAGAGTTCCAACGTCTATGTCCGATAGCTTCCTAGGCAGCCGTCAAAGATGTCGTTATATCCGATGGTCAAGGGCAGCCGTCAGACATAATATCCTACGTCCAACGGCTAGCAGAAGGACCGTTACACATAATGTTACCTCCAACGGCTTTCAGGATAAGCTGTCGAACATAACCTTATGTCCGACGGTGTCCCAGGAGACCGTCGGACATAAGAGATTTTAACCCGTCAGCCACGCTCGCACCGTTTCATTTCATTCTTCCTCCCCGCGCCGAGCACGTCGTAGTTAGCCGCCACCGCCCGGGCCTCCCCACGTCGCTCCAGCACCCGCAGCCGCCAGGGCCTCCCCGCGCCGCCCCAGCCTCCACCCGCCGCCGCCAGGGGCCTCCCTGGTCCTCCCCCACCCGTCCCGACGTCGCCGGAGCCACTCCGACGCAGCCCACCCCCGCCCCAGCCCCAGCCTCTGCCCTTGCCCCCGACGCCACCGGCGCCCGCCTCGACCCCACTAGCGCTCGCTTCACCGCCTCTACATCCCGCTAAGTGAGTAATTTTGTGACTTGTATAATTTTGTATATGCATATAGATTGTTTGCTAGTAGTTATGTTTAGTTTGTTATGTCCGATGACCTGAGTTAATTATGTAATTAAATTAACTTGTTTTAGTTTATTTAGTGGTGCCTATATAATTTAAACTTTTAATTTTCGAGGGTAATTATTAAGCCCTCAGAAATAAGATTATTTTATATGATTTAGGGTTCCGTGAAATGATTTTTCAATATAATATTGTATTAGTGTGGTTCAATAGTAATCATAACTGATTAAGTTAACGTCTCATATCTAGTATGGAGGAGGATCATCGATGGATGTATGAAGGTTGGAAGAAAAGAGACGCTCTATCAAGTGAGTGGGTTGCCAAGACTAACGTTTTTGTCGACCATGCTTTTGCTCGGTGAGAGACTGAAACCGATGTTAGGTGTCAATATAGCAAGTGTCGGAATATTTATTTCCTTGATAGGAGGACTATGTCGATAGATCTTTGTAAGAACGGATATATGTCAGGCTATGAGGTGTGGGTGCACCACGGTGAGGACCCACCTCTTCGTATTGTATCGGAAGTTCAGTCACATGAAGAGGGGGACTACGATAGGATGGAAGAGATGCTTGATGATGTACGCCATGAGCTTCTACCTGTCGATTCGGAGAACCCCGATCAACCCACCGATTATGAGGATCCACCTACGCCTGAGGTTCAGAAGTTCTTCGAGCTCCTTAAAGCTGTCGAAGAGAGGTTAGATGAGCACACGAAAGTGACTGTCCTTGTATTTGTGACTCGACATATGGCTATTAAGTTTAAGTTTGCATTCTCAAACAATTGATACAAGAAGCTTCTGAACTTGATCAGTGATGTACTTCCGGAGAATCACAAGATAACAAAGGACATGTATCAGTCCAAAAAGTTGCTCTCTGGTCTCGGTATGGACTACGAAAAAAAATTAATGTTTGTGACAATAATTGTATGCTTTTCTGGAAGGAGACCGCGAGTGAGAAGAAGTGTACAGTATGTGGTGAGCGTAGATTCATAGAGGTTGAAAACGACGATGGTTTGACCGTGACGATGAAGATTGCACGTAAGCAGCTTCGTAACATGCCTCTTATACCTCGGTTGAAACGTTTGTTCATCTCCAAGAATACAGCCAGACACATGAGGTGGCACAAAGAAGGGGTACGTGAGAATCCAGATGTCATGGCGCACCCAACTGATATAGATACATGGAAGGCACTAGATGCCTTTGATTCTAGTTTTGCTGATGAAGTGCGGAATGTCCGCTTCGGTTTGGCAACAGATGGTTTCTCGCCTTTCAATCTAACTGCAATGTCCTACTCATACTGGACTGTCTTTGCTGTTTCATACATATGGTTGTGAGTATATATAAAATTAAATTCTATATAAAACTACTTCAACACACGTGAATAAATTTAAATGAATATATATATATATATATATATATATATATATATATATATATATATATATATATATATATATATATATATATATATATATATATATATATATATATATATATATACGGCGCTGCTAAAATGCACCTGGGTGCATTCTCTATATTGAATGCACCCAGGCGTTTTCGCGCGCCTCCTAGCCCCCCGCCGCCGCCGCGCGCATCCCTTTCCCCGCGCCGCCGCCGCCTCCTCGATGCTCCTCCCCTAAATCCCACCGCTGCCGAGCGCCTCCCTGTTCTCGCGCCGCCGCGCGTCTCCCTGTCCCCGCGCCGCCGCGCGCCTCTCTGTCAGCGTGTCTCTGTCCCCCGCATTTGAATAACTCTGAGAAATTTTGTTAAAAAATATGATTGCAACTGCTGGTCTGATGTAATTGCAACTGCTGGTCTGGTGTGATTGCAACTTCTATATAACTATGTCCAAAAATCTATTAAATAAACAAGATTGCAACTGCTAGTCTGATGTAATTGCAACTGTGGGTCTGGTGTGATTGCAACTTCTATATAACTATGTCCAAAAATCTATTAAACAAACAAGATTGCAACTGCTGGTCTGGTGTAATTGCAACTGTGGGTCTGGTGTGATTGCAACTTCTATATAACTATGTCCAAAAATCTATTAAACAAACAAGATTGCAACTGCTGGTCTGGTGTAATTGCAACTTCTGGTCTGGTGTGATTGCAACTTTTATATAACTATGTCCAAAAATCTGTTAAACAAACAATGATTGCAACTGCTGTCTGGTGTAATTGCAACGGCTGGTTTGGTGTGATTGCAACTCCTATATAACTATGTCCAAAAATCTGTTAAACAAAACAATGATTGCAACTACTGCCTGGTGTAATTGCAACTGCTGGTCTGGTGTGATTGCAACTTCTATATAACTATGTCCAAAAATCTGTTAAACAAAACAATGATTGCAACTGCTGGTCTGGTATAATTGCAACTGCAAGTCTGGTGTGATTGCAACTTATGTGAAGAGGTTGAGCCGTTCGTGGAGGAGCCGTTCACGGAGAAAGAGGGCGCGGGGGCGGGAAAATGAAAAGGTTCTGTCCGGAGCGTGCGGGAGGGACGAAACCGGCCTGGGTGGGACGGTTGGCTCGGACCTGGCACATAGGTTCGGCCTGGGTGCATTCTCTATATTGAACGCACCCAGGTGTAATATATAAATACAGTGTATATATATATAGACATCTAAATAAGTCCGTAATCTTTTAGTTAAACTATTTTGAATTAGATTCATATTTATGACATTGAACTGATATTATTTGACTAATTATGTAACACATTTTTATAGTATACCTATTCAAAGTTACAAATGTAGATATCTTTTCTGTGTTTTAATTAAACCTACAATTGTTTGACGTTTCAACGGGATAAAGTATAGTACGTAGCAGATGTTTATATATGCAGGTAAACAAGATAGGAATTTATCAGTTAATTCCCTACCTACATACAATTATATCTACAGTTGGCCATGATCCAACGAATCAGAGGACTCGTTTGCACGTAATATATATGAGATCTATTGTACAATAGTCGCCGTCCTACATAAAACTGTAGGGAAAGAAATATTTTTCTTTTTGCAGCCTTCGGATTATCACAACTATATAGCAGTCAGCTGTGACGCCCTTATTATAGTAGTGGTCAAGGAACACATCTAAGCAGGTACAGGGCCTGACTCGCCAATATAATGCAAGCGTGGTCAAAGTGAAGCAGGGAGACGGGCCGGGGCTGCACTGTCAGCTTTAACTTCACATGGAGACGTATTGTACTCCCAATAAGTCAGTGTAGTATATACTATTGTACCGGTACTGAGTCACTGTAGCAGGACTTGCACAGGGATGTGGCTCAGCTCAACTACTAGTACTAGCCCAGCTCTCTACATCAGTAAGGTACCTTTCAATCCGCCCCTTGCACTTTTCGGTTTCAATGAATCCTCCCGTGGCCCGGCCGGTCAAATTTTAAAGACACGGCCCCCATAACTTGTTGCGTCCTCCGGCCCCCAAGTGTCGATCCATGGCCGTGCGAGTCGCGTGGCTCACCGTCGAACACCCGGGCCAGCCGAGCCACCACCCTTCACCACCAAGGTGCATGCAACGGACCAAGAGAGGGGGCCGGGGCCGGGGCCGGGCAATGCAATGCCGGCCCCCCCAGCTAGTCCTGCTCTCTATATATAGGCGCGGTGGACGTGGGCTTTGCTATGAGCCAGCCAGTGCTAGCGCATCGAGACCAGCAACTGTGCACCAAGCTGCGTGCTACGTGTGCGCACCATACGTGTAGTAGCTAGCTATAGCTAGAGAGCTAGTAGTGTGATCACGCAGACACACACCCGCGACAATATCTTACTTACATGCGTTACGTAGCTGCCACTCCGACCATGCCGTCCCTTGCCGCGGAGAGCGCCGCCGAACCGCCTCTTGTGGACAGCTACCTGGAGCTGCTCCGGCGCGGCGGCGGCGGCATTGCGGCGGCGACCGAGTGCTGCGTGCAGGAGCGCGAGCTGCCCTTGATCGACCTGACGTGCCTGGGCAGCGCGGACGCCATGGCGAGGGCGGCCTCGGAGTGGGGCTTTTTCCAGGTGACCGGGCACGGCGTGAGCCGGGCGCTGTTGGAGCGGCTGCGGGCGGAGCAGGCGCGGCTGTTCCGGCTGCCGTTCGAAACCAAGGCCAAGGCCGGGCTTCTCAACGGCTCCTACCGCTGGGGCGCCCCCACGGCTACGTCGCTCCGCCACCTCTCGTGGTCGGAGGCGTTCCACGTCCCGCTCGCCAGCATCTCCGGCACTGCCTGCGACTTCGGAGAGCTCAGCTCCTTGAGGTAAATTAAAGCTTGCTTTGCACAATTGCACTGCACGTGTGGGCCTACCTGCCTGCTATAGCTAGTACGTAGCTCCATGGTCTTCCACGGTTCCACCTCCCAACTTGTTACTGTATAGCCGTTGTTTACGGGCTAGTTGCTAGTTTCTATAAATGGGGCGGGGGGTATAAATTAAACGCATATTACTATTATTATTATTATTATTATTATTATTATTATCATCAGCCGCCTTCTCAATCATATGACCATGTAATGCCTGTCAATATATAACAGAGACGTACGCTGGGTATCTTTTTAGTGAGCCAAATTAAAAGGAAGAAGAGAAAAAAAAAGGTGGAGTCGACATGCTATCACATATATGTGCATCTCGTAGGTCGTACGTAGCCGCAAGCACATCGGCACATGTGTGCTTCGGTGCTCCACCCGTGGTATATATCATATGCACCTTAATATCTTCTAGGGCGGGCGTATGTAGTAGCAGGCAGCTGGGTGTGTGTTTTCCTTTCCGTGGTACGTACTATGACGTGACCAAACAGTAGTGGTGCATTATTATTTGTACCTACGTCTCGCACGTACTGCTGTGCTAACCAATAATATGTACGTATATGGTTTCTGAAAGCTCAACGGCCGGCCGGCCGGCGCACACATGCATGTACAGCGCCGCCTGCCTGAACTTGGCTTTCGACCTTTATGTTCCGGCGCCTACGAGTCAATGCTTGATGATATCATGTGTGCGGTGGTGTACGCGACCACGAAACATGGGATCTTTTAGTACACGAACCTAATTTAACGCCGTCGTGTCCATCCAACCAACCTACCAACCAGACACCGGCTTGCACATTATTAAATTCCTTTCCGGCACGCACGATGTATAAGTATCCATCAGATTCTCAGAACACGCTGGAGGAGTAGCAAAATATCCTAATGACACGTAGGTGCCTGCCATATAATCCAACTGGCCAGCAGTGTACTGTGCTCAGTAAGTAGTACTATTTTTTACCGTGGTAAAAATAATAATTATTTTTTTTAAAAAAACAAGCAGCCAATGTCGTGTCGCCTAAAAACCAGAGCTGCCCATGCAGGGACGTGATGCAGGAGGTGGCGGACGCGATGTCGCGGGTGGCCAAGACCGTGGCGGTGGCGCTGGCGGGGAGCCTGCTGGGCCACGACGAGGCGGCGGCGTTCCCGGCGGGGTGCGGCGAGACCACCTGCTACCTGCGGCTCAATCGGTACCCGGCGTGCCCGTTCGCGGCGAACACCTTCGGGCTGGTGCCCCACACGGACAGCGACTTCCTGACGGTGCTGTCCCAGGACCAGGTCGGGGGCCTGCAGCTCATGACGGACGCCGGCTGGGTGGCCGTCAAGCCACGCCCCGACGCGCTCATCGTCAACATCGGCGATCTGTTTCAGGTAACAGTGCGCCGATACCTCCTTCTCCACCGTTGCTGCGCGCGCGCTGGGGCATCTATCTATCTATCTTTACGTGTTCCAGTTTTGACCAGGCAGTTCTTTGTGTTGTGCCGCGCGCCCGGCAAATATACCGGCCTGTAGCAGTACTTCCATCCCATCCATATGAATCTAGCGAGCCTCGAGATTTTTCTCTGGTCCAACAAAGTCGCTTATTGGTATACGTACGTGCAGGCGTGGAGCAACAACCTGTACAAGAGCGTGGAGCACAAGGTGGTGGCCAACGCCACGGCGGAGCGCTTCTCGGCGGCCTACTTCCTGTGCCCGTCCTACGACTCGCTCGTCGGCACGTGCGGCGAGCCGTCGCCGTACAGAGACTTCACCTTCGGGGAGTACAGGAGGAAGGTGCAGGAGGACGTCAAGAGGACCGGCAGAAAGATTGGGCTCCCCAACTTTCTCAAACACCGCCCACCTCCTCAATCACGGCCCGCCTAAAATTGACAAGTCAAAGCACCTGCCGTTTTGCTCTCAAGAAATGACGAGAGCACCTTTTTCTCCTGTAACTTCACGGTGGATGCGAGGACGACCTCACTGTGTACAAGAAATATATATAATATATGAGCCTTTGAGGCGCTTGCTTCCTTTTCTTTTTTTCCCCTCTTTGCTTAGCTCATATATAGTAGAGGTCACTGTACAAGAAAGTGAACGAGGACGACGCGTGCCTGTGCCTGTGCGCTTATCAAGCTATCCTCATTATATAACTTCAGCGATTTCCGCTGGAAGAAAACGTTTATCTACATGTATTGTACTACCCCTCTTGCACAGAAAAAACTACTTTACTTTCTAGTAATTTACTTTTGCCGTTTAGATTAGCTTATTATTATTATTATTATTACGACCAAGAATACATGTGTATCGTAATAGTACATACAATTTAAATTTATAGCGTGGTGCTTGCGACAATAATAATGATCTAGTTCTTTTTGTTGAATTTTAATGATGTTTAGTCTCATATAAATTAAGTATATTTTATAGCCCATGTTAAAACCAAACTAAGAGCATCTCCAATTGATCTCTAAAAAAGAGCTCTATAAACTCTTCTTTAGCAAGTTACTAAATAGCTATTGGAAGTAAAAATAGTTTGGTCTCCAACCGTTCCTTATTTCGAGAGTATTTTAATTTTGAATCTACACACGCTTGTTTTTTTTTTTGTTTCCTGTCTCCCCCTGACGACGGATCTCCTTGGCGACGCCCAGCTGCACGAAACAAGACTGGCGGTGCATAGCTGCAACAAGTTGGAAGTGGCGTTACGTATCCACACAACTCCACTTGGTACAAGCATCATGTAGCCATATTCTCGTATGATCTAATCATTGTACCTTGACTATTTTAATAATATTTGCTTGACCTTTGCCTCGTGGGTGTGAGAAAACGGGCCAAATCTCTACGCGGGCGTGAAAACAGTTCGAGAGTGGCTATGCAGTCTCCAAATATGAAGACCAAATTGAGTTGGATAACAAGTTACTACATTTGACAAGTCTATTTAGAGAAGTATTTTTCACTACTTAAATTTAAGATTTATTAGGTTGTTTAGAGAACAATCGAAGACGCTCTAAAGGAAGAAAGCTAGTACTAGTAGGGACGATAGATGGGTGCGTTTGGTGCTGTATATACTTTAGGATTCGGACATATGTGACTCAGATGATAGATATTATTGTTTCCTCTCATATGATAGACATCCTGGATGAGAGATGGGGGCTCGTACGTGGACAAACACATCAATGTTTTCTAATCTTTTTATTATTAAATAATTAAGAAAACGTTTATCTACATATATTGTACTACCCCTCTTGCACACAAAAAAACTACTTTACTTTCTAGTAATTTACTTTCTCCGTTTAGTTTACCTTTTTTTAATAATATTACTAGCGAAAATACATGTGTATTTTAATAGCACATACAATTTATAGCGTGGTGCTTGTGGCAATAATAATGAGCTAGTTGTTTTTTGGGATTTAATGAGGTTTAGTCCCATATTAAATTAAACCTATTTTATGGCCCATATCAAAACCAAACTTAAAGTGACAAGGAAGAAAGCTAGTGCATTCGGTCCGTCGTATATCTGGATAGGATATGCCGATATGGACATCTCTGATATCTGACTCAGATGATAGATATTCTTGTTTTCTCTCGTATGACAGATATCCTCGATGGGAGATGGTGGTTCGTGGACAAACTCATCCATACTTTTTAATCTTTGTTATCAGTAAATAATTAAGGATTACTAGTATGCTATATTAATGCTTAGTAGTTATGACATCAAAATTAACTTTGATAAAATGCTAATAAGTTATTCAATGCACGTTTTGTATGATAATTAGGATACCTATGGTGTTAATTAAAATGTTTTATTTGTAATTAGTGTTGGTGTATAATTATCTAGTGCACAATTAGTTATCTTTAAATAATGTAAGTACAATTAGTCAAATATTATGACCTCGTTCTTCTCACCTATCTAACTAAATAGAACAAATGTCCTGCTTCATCCAGGTTTCCAAAACCTCGAGAAATCGGTCGGTTTTTATGTTTCCAGCCTAGCCCCCGAACAGTTTTCCCGTTATTTTTCTTTAAAATTCCGTTAAAATTCAAAAAAAACTAAAATATATAAAATTGGGAAAAGCATGATAAAACGCACATGGTTTTCTTAATCTGATACAACCCATATTTATTTATTTTTAAAATTAATCATTTTTTTGTAAAAAAAATAACAAGTTTTGCCGAGAAAACACGGTTTCCCGATGGAATTCAATTTTCTGACAAATTTGCAAGTTCAATTTTCCGAAGGAAAATGAATTTTGCCGAGGAAAAATGGAAACTGACCAGGAAACACGGTTTCTCATCCCAGATTATGGTTTCTAGATAAAGATAAATGGAAACCATTTTTTTGAATTTAAAATTTAAATTTAAAACTCAGAAGAAAATCAGCCTCCACACTGTGTGGTGCACTGGACCAGTCTGGTGCATACAGACTCGGTCCGTTGTGAATTGTAACGAACAAGCCAACATCAAGAAAATGGAGCAGGGACAGGGAGCACCGGTCCGTCCGGTTCACAACGGTTTGCAGATTCAGAATGGTCTCCTGCCAGGACTATTCATGGTTTAGTGACGCACTGGACCGACACTGTTCATGGTCCGGTGCATCACCCGATAGAGTAGTTTTTGTAGTTTTTTACTAACGACTCTTTTGATTGTTGGGGGCTATAAATACCCTTACGAGCACATTGAAGATAAAGACCCTTCCCAGCCTACTACACATTAAGTACAACATCTCCAAACATTCAAAGCAATTCCCATGTCGTATTTGATCGATTCGTATTTTAAGAGACACAACGGCTACTACATTTGAGAGTTGCAAGGTCTTGTCATCATTTGAGTTTTGATTGTTTCTCATTCTCTCTCCCATTCTCTTTGTTGTAAACGTGAAGCAAGTGGCTCCGATTCTTTGTGTGGAGGCCCTTGTGGGACTTGGTGTCCCCAAGATTGAGAAGAAAGCTGAACCGGTCTCCATGACCTTTTGAGAGAGGGAAAGGCTTGAAAGAGATCCGTCTTTAGTGGACTCCCCAACGGTGAATAGGTTCCTTAGAACCGAACCTCGGAAAACAAATCGTTGTGTCTTTACGTTGATTACAATCTTTGTGATTTGTTTCTTCCCTCTCTCCTCTCTAAAGTTCTCTTGCTTGCGATCATTTTGAGTTAGCTCCCAAAGTTATCCGCATTGATTGAGAAACTCATAACAAGAAGAACTTCTCTTCCGCACTCCGATTTCATTAATACTCGTTCTAATGCTAACCTCGGATAAAGTTTGTGTTTAAAGTTTGTAATTTTCAGGTTTTGCTTATTCACCCCCTCTAAGCGACTTTCAATTGGTATCGAAGTCTGTCATTTCATTAGAGTGTAACAACTTGAAATGGTATTGGATGAACATGCCAAGGACGAGAAGGTGCCCTCGGGAGGAAAACCCGAGCTGTCGGGATCCGACAAGGTGCCATCGGGCGGGATGAAGCCATCCAGTGACAAGCACAAGCACAAGCACAAGGAGCATAAGGAAGAATCTACTGGCTCTACCAAGTCGCATAAGAAGAAATGCGACAAGAAGAAGATGATGAAGAAAGTGGTCTACTACGAGACTGACTCCTCTGCGCCATCGATATCAGACGTCGAATCAACCTCCTCCAAGTGCCAAGAGCACAAAAAGAGTAACCAAATTCCTTTCCATTATCGTCGCATTCCTAAACACACACAATTACTTACGGTCCCATTAGGAAAACCACCTAAATTTGATGATGAGGATTATGCTATGTGGAGTGAAAAATGAGGCATCATCTAACCTCACATCAACGAGAGTGTTTGGGATATTGTTGAGTTTGATGCATATGGTCCACAGGTTGGAGATGAAGACTACGATTCGGACGAGACCGCCAAATCCAACATTTCAACTCTCATGCCACCAACATAGTCATTGCCTCCTTGTGTAAGGAAGAGTACACCAAGGTGAAAGGATTGGAGAGCGGAAAGAAGATTTGGGACGTGTTCAAGATGGCGCATGAAGGTGATCGGATCACCAAGATGACCAAGAGGAGAGGGGCCACAAGCCATGTATAGTCGGCTCAAGTCGATGGTGAACCAAGTCCATAACTTATGGAGCAAGTGGAACAACCACGAGATCGTCAAGCTAATCCTAAGGTCATTAGTATTTCATAATCCTACTCAAGTAAAATTGATTCGTGGAAATCCTAGGTGCGAATGTCTCCCAAATACTATTTTTTTATTGGATTTAATACTTTTAAAGAGATCCCAATATCTATATCTTGGGAGCTATATTTTTGGTACTTGTTAGAGTTGCTCTAACCCACAGCCATTTACGTTCAAACCCAACAGTAAACTCAGGAAACCCCATCCCACTAACCAATTTGACGAGAAGCAGAGGCTCTAAGTTTTATTTGAGAGCAAGGTGTGCGATTCCTATAAACTAAACTCGACAGCTAGATATATGGTTTTCACCCAACATTATGTTAATTGTAATCTAATACAAAATCGTGTATCACTTCAGAACATCTCCACAAGATATTCTATCTAATCTGATATATCTAAAAAATATTTTAGAAAAAAAAAAGAAACAAGCTCCTATCCTACATCTATAAAGAAATATAATAAATAATTTTGAGATAATCTGCTACAGAAATACTTTCTTATATCTAACTTTATTTTGATGTACACTTCTAAAACAATTTATAGGAGATATGTTATACGACATACATAATATAATAAGCGATCCGGTGAAGTTGCTCTAAAACCCACTATAAGGTTAGGAACCTTGTAGTGTTTCTGTTTAAGAGAGAATAAAATAGCTGGACCATGTAGAATTGAGAAACATGTGTGTAGTGTTTCTGTTTAAAGAGGGAAAAAATAGTTGGAGGTTGATACAGGCCGCGGAGCGCGGCTGATCAGCATGGTGGACCAGATGTTCAGATCTGATTGGCCAGCTGAAGCCATCTGTTCGGACTGATCCAGACAAAACACTGTAGAAGAAGGTACAGATTAAAGCCAAACCAACAACTTGAGAATTTTGTAAAAAAAAGAGCTTTTAAATGCATTTGTACATGTCAAACTATATTTATATTTATTGAACCCGAGACCAACCGCACGAACGAGAAACCACTAGTCTTCTTTGTTGAAAGAGGAGCCGTCAGTGAAGTACAGTTCTGCAATGGCAGCATGCAAAGCAGCCCCAACAGGAATGACGTCCTCATCGACGAAGAAATAGGGGTTGTGAGCCGAGTGAACAGAACCAGCTTTCTCGTTTCCAATGCCGATGCCAAACATAACGCCGGGAACAAGCTGCTGGTAGAAAGCGAAGTCTTCGCCGGCCATGATCTTTTCGCCTGGTCTCACCTTGCCCGGGCCAAGCAAGCCTCTGCCGACATCCTCTACATGTCGATGCAGCCTCTCGTCGTTCACAACGGCAGGGTACACTGGGTAGTCCTCAACCTTTATTTCGACAGCTCCCTTGCACCTATGCACAGCCGCCTGCCCTTCTATCACCTGGAAAAAATGGTGATTGCCAGTTAGATTCTGGACAAGAAACACAGGGGCGCAATTATTTGGTAGAATCACGGTTGACAGAAAATGCATGTTTACTTTCAAATCAGTTACCAGAGTGTTGACACCTTTTTGGAGGCGCCAATCACTTCAAAAGAACCAGTGGCGGTGCTCTCTGGCCAAGCGCGGACGGTCCGCGGCACAGGGCCGGACGGTCCGCGACCTGGCGCGAGGCGAAGGTGCTCTCTGGTCAGGCGTGGACGGTCCGCGGCACAGGGCCGGACGGTCCGCGACCTGGTACAGGAGCCCGGGTTCCCTGCCTGACGGCCGGACGGTCCGCGCCCTGGGGCCGGACGGTCCGCGCGTGCGCAGGGGCGGCGGAGGATCGCCGACGGCGCCTGGATCTCGCTCCCGGGAGGGACCCCGTCGGGGAGGAGAGATCCTAGGAGTTGTCTAGGCTCGGGCAGGCCGACCTAGACTCCTCTAATCGACGTAGAGTCGAGGAGAGGCGGAGAATTTGGGGATCGAGAGGCTAAACTAGGGCTAAACTAGAACTAGACTAGAACTACTCCTAATGCATAAAGTAAAAAAACGAGTAATAGACTGGATTTGATCGATTGTTGGGGGTTCAATCGGCCGTAGCCCTTCATCTATATAAAGGGGGAGGTCTGGATCCGCTTCCAACTGATTTCCGAGTTAATCCCGCGGTTTTAGGTAACAAATCCCGCGAGAAACTAGGAAACCTAACTAACTCTGCGCACGCGCGGACCGTCCGCGCCACCACCGCGGACGGTCCGGACCGCGGACCGTCCGGCCTCCGGGCCGGACCGTCCGCACGGTCATTTTTGGGTTCCAACATATGCCCCCCTGCCTTTTGGTGAAGGTTGACGAACCAAAAGCATATGAACTAAACCTAATGTAAGTCACCGGCTTTTCGATATGGAGATTATTCAATAAAGCACCAATATAAAGGTCGTTTCGGATTATATCTTTCTCGGCCATGACCATTTGATCAATGGATCAAAAGGAATAGAATGGAGGTGCCCCCCAGTCTGGATAGACGAAGGGACTATATGTAATACCCAATTTGTTAGAGATAATATAAAAGGAAAAAAATGTATTTCCTTTATTTATATGTGTGTGTTGTATCTATTTATCATCATATGTGAACGACCTTATTTAAGTGAGTACTTAAAGTAAATGACATCTAAAAATAGTTTGTGCATCATGCCATGGTTTAATTGTTTGTGCATTCACTCATGAAGACAATGATAATAGAAAAAAAAACTAAAGTTGAAACGGGCATTAAACCTAATTTGGAAATTAGGATTTGGAGAAAAGAAGAAAGGATGCTATATATAAAAAAAAATTAATAATACTAAAGGAAATAATCATATAAATAATTAAACCTCCTTTCATACTACTAAGTTTATTTTGAATATTTAATTTGAGTATAAGTTCACATCAATGATTAAACTCAAATTTGAATTTTTAAATAAAGGGAGAAGAAATCAGAAAAAGAAAAGGAAAATAAAAACAGAACCAACTGGGCTCGGATAACTCATTTCAGCCCACTTTCTTTTCTCCCACTTGCGGCCCAAACCACCCCAGCCCAGCTTTTTTTTTTCTTTTTTTTCCTGCTCGGCCCACGACGGTTGTGTCACCGCCCAGTGGGACCCACCGGTCAGATACCTCCTGCGCGCGCAGCCACTTTCTCTTCTCACCCGCGTGGGGACCCCACTTGCCAGACGCTATCGCGCCGTGCCATCTCTTCACCGCGCGGGAGCGGGGGGCACTGCCATGTGGACCCCATCTGTCGGACTTACCTTCTCCCTGGAGACCTCGCGCGCACCAGCGTAATCGCCCGCAAGCCTGGCTTCCACTCACGTCTTTGACCCGGGAATCTAGCTGGGCCTACTGTCCCGTCCCTCGCTCGCGTCGCGCAACGCTGCCGAAGCTCGTGGGCTCCGGTGTCAGCACCTCCTCCGTGGATCTCGGTAACAGATCGAGCCGCCATTGCCGCTCGCCCGGTTGACTCGGCGGTCGTTCCTCGCGATGGGATAAGTATGTGCCCCTGGCTACTATTCCGCTTCTCCCCTCCTTCCATGCCCAGCCGTGCGCCTGTCGTAGATAGTAGAGAGAGAAATCGTGGTGTGTGGAGAGGGGAGAAATAGCACCGCGGCAACTAATACTCGTGGTCGTCGCCGTCTGGCCGTCGACACAAGAGCTGAGAGGACCACCTGGGCATTCCACTTGTGATAGGAACCTTCCGAGACCAAATCGAGGGAGGATCATCGAGGAATTTCTCACCGGAGATCAAATCTGGGGCGGAACCCCCCTTTCCCGTGGCCAGGGCTGTCTGCGCTACCAACCGTGGTGAGTACTCATGCGCCAGTCTAGCGATCCACTGCTCTTCGTTTCGCGGTTGCCGGAGTGAAGTTTACAGGCGGGACTCGAGCTTTAGGTGTGGCCGGCTATGGCTTGGCCGTGTCTGGTGGACGCCGCGGCTGGGTGTGTCGGTCGGGTGATGGGCGATGTAGAAGACGACCGCTCAGCCGTTAGATGGCCATCGACGGTCTAGATTAGACCAAATCTTACCGTTTCACGTGATTGATCCGGGTCATTGATTTGGTGGTGTGTGGCTCAGGGTGGTAGAGATCATCAGCCGTTGGATTGGGATCTAACAGTCGATGTGGAGCGTGTGCTCATGGTCGCCTGGATTTAATCAGGCGCGTTGAGTGTTGATCGGATGGCTGAGGGCTGTGGATACCCCTTCGCAGTGGCGATTTAGCGTATGAGTCCCTCAGGATTCCCCAAACTGAACCCGCCGTCCACATGGGGATTCGTCTGAGTCCTGGAATATTTTGCGCCGAGCCCCCTGCGCTTCGGCGTATTTGAGGCCCAGTCCAGTCAACACGAAAACCAGAGAAAATAAATGGAAAATGAATTTTTAATATGAAAATAATTGCTAGAACTTTATAAATTCATAGAAAATTCATACTAACTCCAAATTGATTCATTCCAGTTCCTAAAATTTTGTAATTTAATTCTCTATCACTTAGAACCTCTGTTATGACATGAAAAACAGTAAGAAATTTATTTATCACTTAATCCTATTTAAAGCACATAAAACCTTTGAAAATGCATAACTTAAAATCTATAACTCAGAAAATTATGATTCCAGTTCCTAAGTTTTTATTTTAATATGTAGAATATCTCTGTGTATTTTGTTTACATGCTTGGTGTGATGTTAATTTTCCCTATATCCTGTGCTTGTTTGTATTGTGGCGAGTAGAAGAACCCGTTACCGAGGATACTGGTGAGCAGCAGGTTGAAGTAGCTGAGCAGGAGCTCATTGAAGGCAAGTTGTGCCCTTGACCACATTTTACCCAATAATGTTCTTTAATATCACATACTCATGCATAGGTTAACTTTGATGGGACCCAATAGGTCACCCTAGATTGTTTATCTCATTACCTTGTTTACCCCTGAATCACCTGGGTAGTTTGCTATTGCTTTACATGGTTTTGGGATAATCATTTATTATATCTATGTTCCCATTATTCTTGTTATTCTGTTTATGTTCATGTTGATATCATTAATGTTAATTGGAACATAGAGCTTAACTTGAGAACCACGTGCCACCACAAGGGAGGAATGGGACCCCTTGGCTGACTAATTAGGAAAGCTAGTGGAAGACTACCTTACCCGAAAGGGGCAAGGGCAGTAGGGGAGAGGTCAGTGCGGGGAGGTCCCTGGTTGATTTTGCTGCGATGGCGGTCAGCCAGGAACCCTGTACTGGATCTTCCCATAAACTGTAGCGGGTTTTCGGAAGCTAGTGGAACTTTGTAAAGGCCTCGTAGTGGATCCCTAGCCATTCACCTTGGTAGTGTCTAAGGGCCTAGCTAACCCTGGCGACATGGGAAACACGACTTGTGGGTAAAGGGTACAACCTCTGCAGAGTGTAAAACTGGTATACTAGCCGAGCTCACGGTCACGAGCAGCTCAGGACTCTCTGATGTTTAAATTATGGAACTTAAATTCAATTTTGTCATTTGCATTGCATGGGTTTATTATTAATTTTGTTCTATTACTTTACTTATGGTTTGGTATTTACATACACTTAGTAACTGCTAATAAAATTTTGACCAACTACTTAAAAGCAATGCTCAGCTTTAACCCCTGTCATTGATTAAGCCTTACACATCACATGAACTCGCACCTTTGTGAGTTTGTGTCCACTGGTTCCCCACAACTTGTTGAGCTATGATCATGTGTGAGCTCACCCTTGCTGTCTCACACCCCCCCACAGGAGAAGAACAGGTGGTTTCAAGTGGAGTCAAGTATCGAGGAGTTTGATCTGATCTAGGTGGCGTTTCTCAGTTGACATTGGCGCCGACGATCCTTAGTTCGTTTTATATTTATTCTTTTACTTTGTAATAAGTCTTCCGCTATGTAATAAATACTCTGATGTTAATGACATTTATCTCTATACACTCTGTTATTATATATGTTGTCTTCTTGGCGCATGTATGAGATGCACCCGGCTTTGTTCTTTAAAACCGGGTGTTACACTATACATGTACCATGGATTCATCATCGTGTCATTCCATGTTTGAACAGGATAATATACCGACGATGAATAAATAGATGGAAAGTACCCTGGTCTCATAGAATGAATAGGCGATGCTTGTTGTGTCGCCTTTCGGGCCGTTTTGTTTAACCGTTTTGTTTTAGCAGGTGGCCGGGGTTTCTTTGTTGACCGATCACGTGGAACAGTCTTTTTGCTAGCATCTTTGGAGAGCAACTGATCAAAAGTAGGATCGGCTTTGATCAGTGTTGGAGCGAAGGCAGAAACGCCACCCTTCGCCCGAAGTCTCCACCGCTTAGCCCCTGCCCTGACAGACAAAGCAGGCAGGGACACCCTTCGCTTGTTCGGCACCAGAGACAACATGGAGACCCTTCGCTCGATTCGGCACCAGACGAAGGCCTGCGGCAACGCCTCCCCACGGCGCGGCCTCGGTCAGCTCTGAGGCCCACATGAGACCAGGCCCATTGTAACGGGCCCTGCGTGGCCGCGTTTGTGTTACGGGCGTAATTTGTAAAGGTGTACTTGTAATTACAGCTTGTAACCCCGCTTTATGGGAATATTCTGGGGATAAACTAGGTACCTGAGGGCACATGCGTCCTTAACGCAAGGCGCCGTGCACTCGGATACCTATAAATACCCCCGCACAGTGCCCGTGAGAGGCCAGTTTAACAGAGCTTTTGCCATCACGCGCGAGTGCCCTGTTGCCATCATCATTCACCCGTGTTGGATCTCCTGCCTCTCGAGAGACAGTACCAACATTTGGCGCCCACCGTTCGTGCTACGAGACAACCACCCGCGATGGCACCCAAGAGAGCTAACCCGAAGGCTGACGAGGCTGCGAAGGCCGCACTGCTCGCCGCCAGAAAGGGCAAGGCCCTCGCCCTCACCCAATCCACCCACCAAGAGGCCACTGAAGACGACACCCTCCGCACCTGCGACCCTGAGGGACAACCCTCAGGCTTCGCACCTCCCCCAGGCTTCGCACCTCCCTCAGGCTTCGCACCACCGGAGGGCGCGGACCTCGCCGAGGACGGTGAGGTCCTCGGCATCTCCGCAGAAGAACAGCTACAGCTGCGCGCTCTGCGCCTCAAGAACCGCAACCTCCAGAGGCAGAAGGAGATACTGGAGGCCAAGCGCCAGCGTGTGTCCGCACTCGCCAAAGTGCGGCAGATGATACGCGACGAAGAGCACAAGGCCCAGGAACTCGAGCGGGAGATCGCGCTGATGCAGCGCGAAGGCCACCTCGGCCCGCAGAACGAGTCATCCCTCCAGCAGCGCGCACAAAACGAAGACACGCGCGAAGGCCACCCCGGCCTGCGGCATGAGCCACCCCTGCAACACCGCGCGCAACCGGAGGACCCGCGTTTACCCCAGCGCGACTTCACTTTCCCGCACGCCGCGCCATTCCAAGGGGTCAATTATCTCGATGAGCGAAGTCCCCTGGCGCCTCACCTGCAAGTGACGCCGTGGCCAGCTAACTTCCGGGCTGGGACCTACCCCAAGTACAACGGCAGCACCGACCCGGCTCAATACATAATGAGTTACCAGGTCGCCGTCGCATCGTCCGGGGGGGACGACGCCACAATGGCGAAGTCCTTCATCATCGCCCTCGAGGGCCCCGCACTCACCTGGTTCACCAGGTTGCCTCCGCTGTCCATCGATTCCTAGAGAAGTCTCCGGGACAAGTTCCTCCTCAACTTCCAAGGGTACCGCCCGGACACCGACGCCCTGGCCGAGCTCTCGCTCTGCAAGCAGCTAGAGAGGGAGACCCTGAGGGAATATTACCGCAAATTCCTCACACTCAAGTCACAGCTACCCTCAGTCGATGACCAGATTGCCATCCACTATGCTATCAGTGGCCTTCGCGCTGGCGTCCTTTACAGCTACTGCATCAGAGATCCGCCGAAGAACCTCCAAGAAATGTACCAGCTGTTTGAAAAGTATGCCAGATCCGAGGAGCTCCACCAGCGCAAGATTGAGTCCCAGCGGCAGCCAAAAGACGCTCCACAGTCCAGCCGCACGTGGACAAGAACTCCGCAACCAGACTCCGGTCGAGATGGCCGCGGTCAGCCGCAAGTGCACAACATTGCCAACCAGCAGCCGGCCGCTGACCCCCCTCGCCGCCAGGAATATCCCCCCCAGGGCCGCGGAAGTGGAACTCGCGGCAGGGGCCAAGGGCGTGCGCAGCCACCCCCTCCACCGCGCCGATTTTACTGCCTTTTCCATGGCGAAGACTGCGCCCACCCAACCAAAGACTGCCCCGAAGTGAAGGCCACCAGAGACAGAATGGCGAGGGCGCAGCCAGCCGACAACCCCAGAATTGTCGCGCATAACTACCAGCCACCCCCTCCACCATATATCCACGCTCCCGCCCCGCACCCACCGCACCACGCTTACCAACATCATCAGGAAGTACAAATCGTACATCCTCCGCCTCCACCACCACACCAGCAACAGCAAAACATCCCCCACGCCCCAAAGCAGGAGGACTTCGCCGATCAACCTTATCGCGGAGTCATTCATATGATAACTGGGGGGTCCAGCACCGACTTCGACACCAAGCGGCAAAAGCGGGACCACTACCGCAGCATAAACCATGTCGCCGTCACGGGCCCAGTTGTACAGACAAAGTGGTCCCACGTACCGCTCACCTTCGACGCACGGGACGTCGATTTGCGCAGCGCCCCCCACTGCGATGCCATGGTCATCAATTGCAGCGTGGCAGGCTGGGACCTACACAAGGTCCTCGTTGACAACGGCAGCCAGGCAGACATCATCTTCCTCCACGCCTTCGATCGCATGGGCATCAGCCACAGCCTGCTTAAGCCTTCGGACAACCCGTTGTATGGCTTCGGCGGCAAGGGCACCTTCCCCGTCGGCAAAATAGAATTGCCCCTCTCCTTCGGTGTAGCACCCAATGCCCGAAGTGAGCAGGTGACTTTTGACATTGTGGATATGGTATATCCATACAACGCCATCATGGGCCGGGGCTCCATCAATAAGTTTGAAGCTGCCATCCACGGACTGTATTTGTGCATGAAGATACCAGGCCCGCTAGGCGTAATTACAGTCTTCGGTAACCAGCAGACAGCGCGCAACATAGAGCGAGACTTCGTGCCGGGTCAGAGGAACGTGCACTGTCTCACGACACAGTGCGAGGTCTCTGCGCCCGCCAGCCCAACTGACAAGCAGCACGACAAAGCTTCCCCCAGCGCTTACAGGCTCACAACGCCAACCGGCGAGGACCTGGAGCACTCCTGGAACATTGACAACCTCCGCAAATTTTTTGTTTGATTCCTCCGGGCTGTCTTCGCAAAAACAATCCTGCACCGGCCCGCACTCTTTTCCTCCCGGGGGGTGAGGTTTTTAACGAGGCGGAGCCATGTAATATATGCGTAAAAAATCCCCCGCAAAAAGACATGCGTCGAAAAAGACCGCGATGACGGTCTTCGACATTCGACCACCACGAGGTCACCGCGAGGCTAAGCGCTAGCTACCCTCGCGTGCGACAAATCCGCGCAAAAGTCGCCTAAGGGTGCAGCCGGATTAGCACAACAAGTGCGAAAAAAAATCTAAGTCTATCGCGAAGACTATCCGCGCAAAAGTCGCCTAAGGGTGCAGCCGGATTAGCACAACAAGTGCGAAAAAAAATCTAAGTCTATCGCGAAGACTATCCGCGCAAAAGTCGCCTAAGGGTGCAGCCGGATTAGCACAACAAGTGCGAAAAAAAAAATCTAAGTCTATCGCGAAGACTATCCGCGCAAAAGTCGCCTAAGGGTGCAGCCGGATTAGCACAACAAGTGCGAAAAAAAATCTAAGTCTATCGCGAAGACTATCCGCGCAAAAGTCGCCTAAGGGTGCAGCCGGATTAGCACAACAAGTGCGAAAAAAAATCTAAGTCTATCGCGAAGACTATCCGCGCAAAAGTCGCCTAAGGGTGCAGCCGGATTAGCACAACAAGTGCGAAAAAAAAATCTAAGTCTATCGCGAAGACTATCCGCGCAAAAGTCGCCTAAGGGTGCAGCCGGATTAGCACAACAAGTGCGGAAAAAATCAGAGTCTATCGCGAAGGCTATCCGTACAGAAGTCGCTTAAAAGCGCAGCCGGATCAGCACAACAAGTGCGAAAAAACCGAAGACTATCTATGCAGAAGACACCTAAGGGTACACCTGGACTAGCACAACAACGGCCGAAACGACAACATCAAACCATCCACACCAAGACCAACTATAATCAAGCCAACACAGCGCAGCAAAACAAATCAGTAAGTACAAAACGCCTTCGCACACACACATGCACGCGAGGGCACACAATTCCACCATACAAGCCTCGACGTACACAAGCGAGGGCACCACACTCTACATCGGCTCAACCTTAGGAATAATTCCCATCTCCCTGTAATTAAATAGCATTATCCTGAGCTCCTCACCCGCAAAAAGCCTTCGCAGTTCCCCTTCACCTACACCCTCGGCGGTCGGCAGGAACAACAGTTCCTGCCGACCAGCCCCACTCACACGAAGCAGAGCCCGCTCCTCCGCGCTAACCCTACGTTTTGCAACCGTCCTTCGTCGACGGCGCCCAGTGCTAGGGCCTGGCACGTCCGACGCGTCCGCGGCGTGTGGCGAAGCCTCCGCCGCAGCCACGTCCAAAGCCGCAAAATAATCCAAATTCTCCTCCGACGACTCCTCAGTCCACTCAACCGAGCTCCCGGAGTCGGCAAAATCCAAAAACTCAGATGCAGACCCACTATATTCATTACCACCTTCCGCGGTCGAAGCCGCCAAAAACTCAGTAGCAGCGGTTGCGTGCGCAGGCCCAAAATCTTGAACCTGCGCAGCAACCAAAATTCAGTACAACATCCAAAAATCCTCAACCCTAAACAACCACTATGCCACCTGCGAGGGCCCTGACGCTGCGGCCTCCGCCGTTGGCTCCGTTGCCACCTCCGCCATTGTTTCCACCGCCTCCGCCGCCGGATCTTCGACGGTCGGCGCAGCTGCTGCGAGGGCATCGGGAGCGCCTTCGGCCACCTTCAGGGGCAGGTCTTCCACTGTCGCAGCAGATGTGGGGGCGCCTGGTGCGTCCTCCATGGTCTCCGGGGTCGGCTCCGGGTCAGGCAGGGCGTCGTTCAGTGCTCCGAAGTCGTCCACCCGCTCGCCTCGCTCCGCCTAAAACAAAACATACAAAAAGTCAGCAAACACATGCACAGACCACATTCAGCAAACGCAGAACAAACGACAACGTTACCTGAGCCCTCGCAGCCTCGGCCCGCTCCCTGACCACTTCACCACCATACAGACCCCACATCCGGTCATAGAGGGCGCCGGCGGACTCCTTCACCACGGGGTCTTCGACCTTATAGATGTCTCGCCCAAAATCTTCATCTGCCTGGTCGAAGGCCTCATAGTGCCGGCACCCTTCGCGAGAGAGTGCGTTCATCGCCCCCTCGCAGGTGACCAGGGAGGCGAACGACATTAATCCCCCCAGGACGGTGGGGAGCTCCCGCAGCTCCTCTTGCACCCATTCCAAACAGCGAAGCCCGGCCTCTCGCTCCGGCACCACGAAGTCACCGGTCCGCGCACCCAGCTCGCGATATGTGGCCATAAGCTGTGTGCGCGTCCGTTCGGCCTCCGTTCGCACCGCGGCTTCGGCCCCCTTCGCGCGGCTCTCCAGAGCGGTGAGCCGCCCCCGCAGGTCTTCGGCGAGATCCTTGGCAAGATTGGCTTCCGCCCGTGCCAGCCTAGCCTCCGCCTGCGCGGCCTGCTCCTTGGCGATGGCCTCGTTGGTCTCCCTCCTCTCCCCCGCCAGCTGGCGCCGGAGGTCAGCCTTTTCCTCCTCCAGGGCGGCCACCTTGTCCGCCAGTTTACGACACTTGCTGTCGGAGGCAGACTTCTCACGGACAGCGTCAGCATGTTGCGTCCGAAGTCCCTCGACTTCGGCAGATAAGGCTGCCGTAAGTGCCCCCGACGCAGTACGGCTGGTGAAGTCAGCCACCTGCAGAGCACACGTAAGGCCTTGGCCGTAAAAAAAAAAAAAGCTCCGCGGACCTGACTCAGCGCCTCCGTCGCATGACTCAGCGCCTCCGTCACTCCTTTCAGCCGGCGGGTCGCCGCGCCAGCCTCGTCTCTGACCAACGCGAGGGCCGACACCTCGCCTCCGGCGCCAAGGGTCCCGCCCCTCGCCTTCGACGACAGCGCAGCCGTCGCGATTGCCCCGGCAGGCGCAGCTATAGCAAGCCGGCCTTCGTCCGACCCTGCAACGCATCAACGATCAAAAAAAAAAAAAGCGGCCGGGTGACTTACCCCCAAGATAATCGTCCACACTAATGTCCGTGCCGAAGTCGGCAACGCGTTTGCCCGGCGGCGGCAACGTTCGGGCCGACTTCGAAGCCTCCGCCACTCCGCTGGCCGGCGGCACCACCTTCGTCAGCTTGGAGACTCCGGCGCCCGCCGTTGTCTCCGGCGCCTTGCTGGGTGCAGAGGCGCCCGCCTTCGCCGGCAACGGCGGCTTGCCTCCGCTGGAGGCCGCAGCCTTCGCCGTCCCCCGCTGCCTTTTCGGCCGGGCCTCGTGAATCCTGACGGTCGCCTGGCGTTTTTTGCGTCGCCCCTTGGCGATCCTTGTCCATCACTGCCCACACAACAGCACCGATATTTCGCCCGTAAGGAAAAACTCTCCACTGACGAGCCATACGAGATGTAAAACAGTCTTCCTCAGCCGCGCAGGGGACAGGAACATTTCTAGGCCAGCAGCCCCCGGTAACCCTCAGCATCCGAGCCGAAGACTCCCGGAGCTCGGGCGAAGACATCCTCTCCCCCGGGGCCGCACACGTCCTCATTAACTCTCTAGCAAAACTATCAGACACCCCGATTCCTCCCATCGCAGTACCTAATTTTCTCTTTTTTAAGGAGGGGGCGGCCGTCAGCGCAGGGTCGCCTCCAGTCTCCACCGCCGGCTTCTTCCCACGGCGGTCCACTTCGTCTTGACCAGGGTAGCCGTCGTACGGCAACTGATTTAACTCGAAGACCCTGTTCAAACGTTCATTTGACCCGCGAATATCAAAGCTGCGCTGGCCTTCCGTCCTCGCCACGTACCGCCCCACGAGCCGCACCGCCAAGTCCTCCGCATCACGCACAAAGGCGGCCGGGTCACGGTTTCGCAAGTTCAGTGCAAGGGCAGGACTTCGCACCACCCTTCCTCCGTGAAAAGGCATCTGACGAGGGCACACTTCGCCCAGCGTCCAGCCGTGCGCCAAGGGCCAGACCCCGTACGCCGCAAACTCTTCAACTAAATCACGACCACTGCTCTGGCCGGCGGCACACCGAAGGGCCCCTTCGTCTGCATCCTCTTCTGCCACTTCAAAAGGCGGATACGCAGAGTAATAGTGAGAGCACATCTCAGACACGGGGAGTCCTTCATGGCCTTCGACAGTAGCCTCAGCGACGTAAAACCAAAATTCATTCCAATTGCCCCACTTGTTGCGGGCGCACGGAACCAACTCCACTACTGGCATTGTGGTCTTGCCGGTCTTCGGCGTGAATGTACACGACCCAAACTGGGCAACTCCATCCTCAATCACCCTCTTCTGCCAATGCAAGCAGTAATTCTTCGCAAAAACTTCAACCGACGGCTGTCCGCCGTACGAAGTCGTCGCCCAGACATACTTCGCCAGCGCCACCACGGCGTTCGGTGTCAGCTGATGAATTTGAACGTTGAATCTACGCAGGACTTCGCCAACAAACCGGTGCGCAGGCAAGCGGAGACCGGCGACGAAGAACGCCTCGAAAACAACCAACTCACCCTCCGGCTCGGGGACTTCCTCCGTCCCCGGAGCACGAGCGACTCCGCCGCCAAAGTAGCCCAAGCGCTGCATCTCTTCGACGCGGGCCGACGTCATCCGTGACACACCAAAATCAACAGAGTCGCCGGCGCGCAGCTCCTCCACCATCACACTACTCAACGTCTCCTCAGACGAGGCGGCGGCCGGCGGCGTGGCGTCGGCGGAAGAAGAAGAGGATGGCATTGCTACGTACCGTCGGCGGCGGCGGGCGGTTTGCTTCACTCGAGCCAGATCTCCGACGAGCAAAGGGAGCAGTAGAAGAAGAGGAGCAGAAAGACGGCGGGCGGCTAGGGTTTTCACGGAGCGTGGAAGGCAAAGTGCAAACAGCGCCGTCCCCCGCCCCCCTTTATAGGCAGGGCGCGGCTCCTCGGGAAACCCGCAATCCCACAGGGCGCGACGCTTCGGAAAACCCGCAGTCCAACAGTACGATGTCCATCAACGGTCACATCAAAAACCCCCGCGGAACCACTTCGAGCGAGGGCAGCGTCTCCGCCATCTAGCGACGTCTTCGGCACCAGGTGACTTTGTCGAACTGGTCCCTCGGAGGGCAAATGTTGGAGCGAAGGCAGAAACGCCACCCTTCGCCCGAAGTCTCCACCGCTTAGCCCCTGCCCTGACAGACAAAGCAGGCAGGGACACCCTTCGCTTGTTCGGCACCAGAGACAACATGGAGACCCTTCGCTCGATTCGGCACCAGACGAAGGCCTGCGGCAACGCCTCCCCACGGCGCGGCCTCGGTCAGCTCCGAGGCCCACATGAGACCAGGCCCATTGTAACGGGCCCTGCGTGGCCGCGTTTGTGTTACGGGCCTAATTTGTAAAGGTGTACTTGTAATTACAGCTTGTAACCCCGCTTTATGGGAATATTCTGGGGATAAACTAGGTACCTGAGGGCACATGCGTCCTTAACGCAAGGCGCCGTGCACTCGGATACCTATAAATACCCCCGCACAGTGCCCGTGAGAGGCCAGTTTAACAGAGCTTTTGCCATCACGCGCGAGTGCCCTGTTGCCATCATCATTCACCCGTGTTGGATCTCCTGCCTCTCGAGAGACAGTACCAACAATCAGCCGATTATATGTGCTTTGACCTTGCGTCTTTTTCCTTGCTTTGTGTAGAGGTTGACGCCTTTGGTCATAGGGGGACTGTCCGGCTGAGTTAGCCGGACCGTTTGTTTGAGCACCGGATCGTCCGCACGTAGGTGCCGGACCATCTACGATGTTCGGGCTAGGCTGATGTGTTTGGTTCATTAACTGTGCCTGCCCCCCAGTGTCTTCAGACTTTTTAGCCTTCTCGTCCGAAGCCTTCCGAGCAATCTCCTTTTGTGATATATCTGACATGCGGGGATCGCCAATGACGATACCCTTGCCTTTGCCTTTATCGGCCATTTCGGGCCGAACCAAGACCTTTTTGCATGTGAGTTCTATTGTATTAACAGGAAAGGGTTGTGTGTCTACTTGCATCTCCTGAAAAGCCAATCGACCCTCATTTATGGCCGATTGTATCTGTCGACGAAAAACATTACAATCATTGGTGGCATGAGAAAAGGAATTATGCCACTTACAATAAGCACGCCTCTTTAATTCATTAGGAGGAGGAATAGTATGAGTTAATTTAATGTTGCCGTTTTTTCAGTAACTCGTCAAATATTTTATCGCATTTGGCAACATTAAACGTAAACTTAACTTCTTCTTGTCGATTCTTTCGAATCGACTGTAAAGCAGAACACGGTGAAGGTTTAGCCTGCCCTGGCCAAACCAGTTCGGCGGTGTATACATCCGTGGATTCATCGTCCGAGTTATCGTATCCCACTAGATGCATCTTATGGCTAGCTGATTTTGATGTTTCCTTACTTCGGCTTTCACATGTCATAGCCCGCTGGTGCAAGTGCACTAGCGAAAAGAATTGGGTGCCATCTAATTTTTCTTTTAAGTAGGGTCGCAACCCATTGAAAGCTAGCCCTGTCAGTTGTTTTTCTGCGACATGAATCTGAAAGCATCGGTTTCTAGTGTCCCGGAATCTCCGGATATAGTCATTAACCGATTCTTCAGGCCCCTGTCGGACTGAAGCTAAGTCAGCCAATTCTAACTCACGTTCTCCTGAGAAGAAGTGTTCATGAAATTTCTGCTCTAATTCTTCCCAAGAGTTAATAGAGTTTGGTGGCAAAGCTGCGTACCATGCAAATGCAGTATCAGTAAGGGACAACGAGAATAAACGAACGCGGTAGGCTTCCCCATCAGCCAATTCTCCCAAGTGTGCTATGAATTGGCTTATATGTTCATGTGTGCTTTTCCCACCTTCACCAGAAAACTTAGAGAAGTCTGATATTCTAGTTCCCTGTGGATATGGCACGGTGTCGAATCGGTGGCTATAAGGCTTCTGATACGATTGCCCTGTACCTGACACACTAACACCGAGTTTGTCCCTGAACATCCCGGCTACCTCGTCTCTGATCCTCTCCGCCATATCTGGCGACCATCCATTGAGTTTGTGGGTGGAGATTTCAGGTTGCCTGACGTTACTCTGTCGGCTTTCCTCCCAGGGATGTTTGAGGTGTGTGTTAGGTGTCCTATTAATGTCACCAGCTCCTGCCCTATACCCCTCAGGCTCTCTTGTGGCCGAATAGTATTCAGCCCTATGTCCATGAGGTGGTATGGTATGATTATAATGTGTTGCTGGTGGGGCACCATAATGTTGCTGCGATGAATGCGGGAACTGCGCGTATTGCGTAGCTCTCGGCTCTGCGTATGCATATCCGGACGGTCCGGCGTAAGAGGCCGGATGGTCCGTGACCTGGCCAAATGGTCCGAAGGTATATCCGGATTGTCCAGCCGTATATGGTGCTACATGGGTAGTCTCGTACCCAGACCGTCTGTCGTAAAGAATAGGACGGTCCGCGATCGGGCCGAATGGTCCAGGGCTGTACCCGGACGGATCGGCCATATATGGCGCGACTTGGGCAGTCTGCGCATGGACTCATGTAGAGTCGGATGGTCCAGCATAATACGTCGGCCGGTTCATGCCATATCCGGACGGTCCGGTGTAAGATGGCGGACGGTCCGCAACATATCCGGACGGTCCGGCGTGATGCACCGGACGGTCCGTGATGGGGCCGAAGTGTTCAGGGTTGTACCCTGATGGTCCGGCCATGTACGGTGCGACCTGAGTGTTTTGTGTGCGGGCCTGCATCTGATCGGACGGTCCAGCGAAATACGCCGGACGGTCCGCGGTATAACCGGACTGTCTGAGATGATGCTCGGACGGTCCGGTCGCGTCCAGTACCTGCCGCGTGCCTACTGGTTGCAGCTGTGATGGTGACACGAAAGCGTGCATCGGCATACCATATGATGGTTGGGTCAAAGGTGACCCATTTATAGCCGATGTGTTTGACGTGGGTGGCACTGTATTAGACTCTCGCGATGGAAAGTTAGGAGCAGCTGATTTCTCGTATGCACGTAAATGCATTTTAATAGATTCATCTACATATTGCTTTAACTGATCTCCTCGTTGATCCATGAAAGTCGTGAGAGATAGGTCTGGAGTACTTACAGCGGGACCCTGAAGTGGAGGTAGGAGAGATTCCATATCGATCTCCCCTTGACGGACGATCTTCTGGTGGCGATCTACCGTGAAGTGTGACAAGTACTTGTCCGCCGCCTCCTTGCGTCGTTCGGAGAGTTTATGCAGCAGTTCTGCCTCTTCCTTGTCGCGTTGTTCGTTCCATTGCCGCATCACCTCCTTCTCATCGCGCATTACGAGGTCTTCAAAGGGCCTTTGGTCATCAGCCGGAAGCGCCTCCATGGCCGGCTTGATGATGTTGGTAGTGGAGATCTTGGTGTGATCCTTAAAACCGGCCATTTATGGGCCGATTTTTAGCAGATCTAGACACCTAGTCCCCAGCGGAGTCGCCAAAAAGTATGTTGACACCTTTTTGGAGGCGCCAATCACTTCAAAAGAACCAGTGGCGGTGCTCTCTGGCCAAGCGCGGACGGTCCGCGGCACAGGGCCGGACGGTCCGCGACCTGGCGCGAGGCGAAGGTGCTCTCTAGTCAGGCGCGGACGGTCCGCGGCACAGGGCCGGACGGTCCGCGACCTGGTACAGGAGCCCGGGTTCCCTGCCTGACGGCCGGACGGTCCGCGCGTGCGCAGGGGCGGCGGAGGATCGCCGACGGCGCCTGGATCTCGCTCCCGGGAGGGACCCCGTCGGGGAGGAGAGATCCTAGGAGTTGTCTAGGCTCAGGCAGGCCGACCTAGACTCCTCTAATCGACGTAGAGTCGAGGAGAGGCGGACAATTTGGGGATCGAGAGGCTAAACTAGGGCTAAACTAGAACTAGACTAGAACTACTCCTAATGCATAAAGTAAAAAAACGAGTAATAGACTGGATTTGATCGATTGTTGGGGGTTCAATCGGCCGTAGCCCTTCATCTATATAAAGGGGGAGGTCTGGATCCGCTTCCAACTGATTTCCGAGTTAATCCCGCGGTTTTAGGTAACAAATCCCGCGAGAAACTAGGAAACCTAACTAACTCTGCGCACGCGCGGACCGTCCGCGCCACCACCGCGGACGGTCCGGACCGCGGACCGTCCGGCCTCCGGGCCGGACCGTCCGCACGGTCATTTTTGGGTTCCAACACAGAGCAAGTTACTCGAGAAAAAAAACAATTATCAGAGAAAATGCACCAGATATGATTCAAAGAAAGGCGTTGGTTTACTTTTCAACCATCTTTTCAACTCAAGATCATCAACGCGACTGCAAGTCCCCTCCTTCGTACAGAGCGGAAGCCTGAGAGAGATAAAGTTCTGCAACTGCATTATGCAAAGCAGCACCGAATGGAACGATATCCTCATCAACGAAGAAATAAGGGTGGTGAGCTGAGTGACGGAGTCAGCTTTCTTGTTTTTAATTTCGATGCCAACACCGGGAATTAGCTGCTGGTACAAAGCAAAGTCTTCGCCTACCATGATCTTCTCTACAGGCTTCACCATGTCCAGACCAAGCAAGCGTCTGCCAACATGATTCATGGTGATGCAGCTTCTCATCGTTCACAACAGCAGAGTATATTGGGTAGTCATCACTATTTATCTCAACAGCTCCCTTGCGTCTATGTACTACAGCCTGGCCTTCTACTACCTGAAAAGGGGTGAATTCCCATTTCCTTCTGAATATGTGAATCCTATTAATTGCAGAGCTATTTATCAGAAGCACCCATTATTCTGAGAATTGGTTACGCATCGTCACTTACTTTCGAAAGGGAAAGACTAATGAAGCTTTGACAGCACTAATAACATTGCCACGGACTACTCACGTTAAGAAAAGCATGGCTTGCTAAATGTGTTCAGGCATACCAGAATAATACTTAACTGGAACCATGTGTTTTCTATGGGCCCATGGGGGCAGTTACAGATCTATAATACTAGTATCATTCATCGAATAAGTAGTTTGAAAGCAATTGTGAAAGGAAATGCATCTGCACCATCAATGCTTTAGATGTATCAGTTCATTTACAAGACATCTATATTACGTAACACATGATTTTACTAACCTCTTTAACCCTTCTTTGCAGACAGTAAAGGCCTTCAGTGGTGAGGCTCCTCAAAGTACCTCCAAATTCAACAAGGTTAGGGGTAGCATCAAGGGCTTTTCCAGCTTTCACATAGGTAACTGAGACCACCTGAACAGAATAAACATAAATCATCACAAGGATTTTATGGGACTTATGTGATCGTCACAAGAACATTTTGACCAATAGCATTCATATAAGAAAAAAATATTGATATTCCCTTCAGGTTAGTCACTCCAGAATAGACAGACTATATATGTTCACTAGCAACGAAGGAAACAAACACGCTCTCAACTATAATGAGTAAGGGTTCTTAATATAATGATATGCAGCTCTCATGCATGTTCAGGAGAAAAAACTAGTAGAACTGAGTACCATGCGTAAACATGACTGTTATGCCCTTAATTGAGATTTCTTTAACATAGTTCATGAGTAAATAAAAATAGGTTTCCAAATGCCCCTACCGTGACCATGTCTTCCCAAAATAAAATTATTATGTAGTTGCAGTCTGCACTGCACGGGCTAATGTTTGATCTTTAGCAACAGTGTATACTACTGGTCTATCATAAAGGGACTACCAAACCAGACCAAAGTTAGCTGTCTACAAGCAAAATCTTTCTATTTCATTGTAGTTTGTAATCTTGATTTATATGCAGTGCCCCTATATAGGGCATGCTAAAGAAATCTGCAAAGTAAAATGCTATTACCAAAAGCAGTATCATACTTGGCTGTGAAGAGGATCATCTTCTCTGGAAATAAGCTGCTGCAGGGACAGGATGGCCAATGATGTGACGACAACAGGGTCCACATTTAAGTGTGGGGTTTCAGCCATCCCAGTTTTACCTTCAATTTTTGCTTCGAAGAAACATACAGCGGCTTGTGTAGGTCCTGGGTGAGCTGCTATTACACCAGTTGGTATACGATAGTCAACATGCATTGCAAATATGGCTTCAACACCGTCCAGAACCCCTTCTCTTACCATATGAGATGCACCTGCACCACTTTCCTCGGCAGGTTGAAAAAGGAGTCTCACTGTTCCCTTCACAGTAATAAATGTACTTTCATTAATTACTCCATGTAAAATCTGAAGCAAGGTTTTGAAGTAGGCTAAGCCATTCAGCAATAGCCTCCTCCAAAGGCTATAAAAAGATATAACACAATTCATGCGCTGGGCAAAGAAACAAATTGATAAAATCCAGCGCTCCTTCCTTTGGAAGGGAGATGACAACGCAAAATGGTGGACACTGTTGGGCCAATTGTTTGTCAACCTAAAGATCTAGGAGGACTCGATGTAATTGATCTGGTTAAATTCAGTAGGGCATTGCAGCTAAAGTGGCTTTGGCAGGAATAGAGATCAGTCGACAAACCATGGGCAGGCACGGATGCCCCATGCAATGAAACAGACCTCTAACTTTTTAATGCTTCCACCGTCATCTACATTGGCAACTGAAAAAAAAAGGTTCTGGCATCATAGTTAGTTGGATGACGAAGTGACTTGAAAGGGCCTTGAAATCGCCTAGAGGAGAGGTGAATAGGTGTTTCTAAAAAATGATGCAGAACAAACCTCACATTGGATTAGATAATATCGGAACTTCCGATGGATATTTAAAGTTCAAGTTAGGACTTGTGAACAAAGCAAAGTGAAGTTTTCTCGAACACGCAGGAGAGTTGTGTATCATTTCATTAGAAGAAGGATGGTATTTACAATGACCTAACACACCACTCACACACACACATAAATAACAAGAGGTATAACCTCCTACTAGCCGAGGTTGAACACAAAAGCTAGGTTCGAAAGACGGGTCAAGCCTTTGGCCCCCTCAAAACACCACATATTGAACTCATCATTGGCTGAGGTAAGCAATCCAGCTATAGAAGGCTGAGCACCATTGAAAACACAATCATTGAGGTGTCTCCAGATAGTCCAAGCCTCCAGGATTACCAAGGAGTTAAAGCCATCTCTGAGGTCCTTAGGAATAACCTCAGCCGATCTACCCCACCAAGCTTCAAAATTGATATCTTCCATCCCGGGGGAAAGGGCGGATAGGCCGACACGATGAAGAAGATACCAAAATTGCCTCGCGAGGACACAGGAAACAAGCAAGTGATGAATAGACTCTACTTCCTGGTCACATAAGGGGCAAGAACTAGGATGGGGAAGACCCCTCTTAGCGAGCCGGTCAGCCGTCCAACATTTATTATGTAGGACCAACCAGAGGAAAAACTGACACTTAGACGACTCCCAGGTGCTCCACACTCTTTCAAAGCCCGCCAGGGAGGTAGAACCGCAGAACATTATCTCATAAGCAGATTTGGCCGAAAAGATATCATTGGAAGAGAACCTCCAATAATGTTTATCAGGAACTTCCGGTTGAAGATCAACGTCAGCCACAACATCTGCCAGCAAAACTAAGTCAGCAATGACCTCCCATGTTACCACTCCCCTTAAATCCCCAATCCATGAAGGGCTACACAGAGTATCAACCACTGTCCTTCGCTTTACTAGCCTTTTAGGAACCATACTAAAAACATGAAGGGCCAAGTCTGCAATCCTCTGATCCAAGAGCCATCTGTCATGCCAAAAAAGAGTGGACTACCCATCACCCACTACGGAGGTCATTGCCAAAGAGCACAAGCTATCCAAGAACCGGTTTGATTGGAACGACAAATCAGTCCAAGGTTTGGAAGAATCAGTTTTTTGGAGCCAAATCCATCTTACACGTAGGGCCCTATTTAAGCATTGAAGATCAGAGATACCAAGTCCCCCAAACTCTTTGGGGCGTGTTACCTTGCCCCAGACCACCAAACAATGGCCACCATTAGCCTCTTTACGCCCTCTCCACAAGAACCCACGACGGATTTTATCAATGGCTTTAATAGCCCACTTAGGCAAATCTAGAGTCATCATTTGATAAATAACAGTAGCAGTAAGCACAAATTGCACCTGGGTAGTTCTGCCAGCACGGGTCATCAGGTCAGCTTTCCAAGCCGGTAAGAGATCAGCCACCTTGTCAATAAGAGGCTGAAGCTGAGCTTTAGATAACTTCTTCAGGGAGAGAGGGAGACCCAAGTATTTAATTGGAAAAGTTTCAAATTTGCAGGGAAGGAGCTGCTGGACCAAATTCAAATCAGCAAGTGTGCAACGAATGGGTACAATACTGCTCTTCGCTATATTAGTTCTCAACCCAGAAGCTTCCCCAAACAAATCAAAATCCTCACAATAGTGTTTAGATCCCTGGGCTCTGGTTTTAGGAAGAGAGCCACGTCGTCTGCATAGAGCGAGATCCGGTGCTGAAAGGTATTAGAAGAAATGGGCTACAGCAACCCATGCTCCTCAGCCTTGATAAAAAGCACAATGAGGACATCCATAACAATTATAAAAAGCAGCAGAGACAAGGGGTCACCTTACTGCAAGCCCCTTCTATGAGAAATGAACCTCCCAGGCATCCCATTGAGCAGGATCTGGGTGGAAGAGGTCATAAGAAAACCACTTATCACACCCCTCCACACGGGACCAAAGCCTAATTTTTCTAGAACTTCAAGAAGGAAATGCCAAGAGATCGAGTCGAAGGCCTTCGAAATGTCCAGCTTCAAGAGAATTCTGGGCTGATTTTTAGCATGAAGGAATCTTGCCGTCTGCTGGACAAGCATAAAATTGTCTTGTATGAAGCGACCTTTGATGAAGGCGCTTTGGGCTTTAGAGACCAGCCCCTCCATATGGCACCTCAACCTATTTGCAAGAACCTTAGTCACCAACTTGGCGAAACTGTGGATCAAACTAATGGGTCTGAAATCCTTGGCAGCAATAGCATCGTTATGTTTTGGCAGCAGCGTAATGAAGGCTGCGTTAAGAAATCTGAAATTCCTGAAATCTCTCCCCCAAATAGTTGAAACAGCTGCCAGAATGTCATCTTTTATAATAGGCCAACAACATTTATAAAATTGCCCGGTGAACCCATCGGGGCCAGGAGCCTTGTTCGAGGAGAGCTGCTTGATAGTGTTCAAGATCTCCTCCTCAGTAATTAAAAGCTCAAGAGCCTGAAGGTCATGTTGTTGCAAGCCTAAGGCATCAAGGTTGATAGTTTGGTTTCTCTGCACTTCACTTCCAATTAGATTCATATAAAAATCCCAGAAAACCTCAGCCTTCCCATCATGGGAGGTGATCAGCTGGTCTCATCCCTTATTGAAGCAATAAAGTTCTTCCTGTTGCGAAATCTTGAGCAAGCATGAAATAACTTGGTGTTGGCATCACCGTCCTTGAGCCAAGACAGACGAGATCTGGTCCTAGCCACCGTCCTGAGCAGGGAAGCAAGAAACAGGCAATGTTTCTTCAATCGCTGTAGCAGCCAGCATTCGAGATTTGTAAGAGGTCCACCATCCCTTGCCAATTCTAGCTGCAACAACACTTCTCTAGCTAACTCGAGCTGTAACTTGAAGTTGCCTACTTTTCTGTCACTCCATCGCTGTAGCCCCCTGGTTGTAGCCTTGAACTTGAGGGAGAGGGATTTAAGGGGGCAAGCATTATTCTGGACAGAGTTCCAAGCATTAGAAACTGCACCTTGAAATCCCTCAAATTTTGTCCAAAGGGCTCTGATCATTGTCCTCTCCTTCTTAGATTGAAGGATAATCTTCGGGGCAAGAGGAGATTTCGCTTTAAAGCAAAGTGAAGTTACGCCTAAATAGTTTTAGCTCAAACCAAACTTAGAGATGTGTTTGAGGATGTCTAATAGCAAGTCACAAAACACTTGCATTCACGAACACGCACAACCAAGTAGATCAAGATAAACAAAAATATTACAATGTAAAAGTAAATACAGCCAAACCAATAGAGAAGACACTGATTTGTTTTACCAAAGTTCAGGCCTCACAAAGTAAATCATACGTCTTGGTTGTGGAAGCCGATGAGTGACACAACAAAGGTCTATTCATGGCCGGGTCCAAAGCGACCTCTTTCCACCAATCCACTAAGGAGTCTTCTTTGCTCTTTACAAACTTTTGGCTGTGCACCACAAATTGGTGACTCGCCGGTGACCACTAAGGCCAACTCCTGGCGAGTCACCAATTTGTTATGCAATGCCAAAAGTTTGTAGCCCCCCTCGTGGACTTTTTTTTAAAAAAACAGCATAGAACACTGCCAAAAGCACCATAACTTTTAGCTCCGAACTCTGATTTCGATAATCTTTGACTTTTTTGAAAAACTTATTCCAAGGGCTATCCAACCCAGCCCCGGTCCTATGATTTTGAGAGCCCCCAAGCGAACTGATCATGGTAGGCCCTCTAGACTATATAAAAAATTCTATGATATGCAACGGAGCAAATTAGTATTTCGTATGTAAATGATGATGTGCATTGAAATTGGTTTTTAAAATATCTAAGACGCTAGATAATATACATCGGTGCAGATTAGTACTTCGCAAGTTGAGAAATAAGAACGACGGTCACAGAATAACATGAATCCTGATTGCTCGACCGTGCGTGCTTGGAGGCTGGAGCAGTGACGCCCAGCGCCTTCGAATCCTAGAGGGCTAGATTGGCGAGATGGCGAACGACGATCACGCGGAGGGGTATGGTTGCACAGACGCGCGACGATGTGAGCGTCATGACTAGGCAGTGGGCAACACGTGTCGCGTGGTCCGTGTGCCCAGCCCTACCGGCTTGTTAACTACCTATACTATTTTACTACTAATATATAGCCCGTGCTAACACTACGTTCCTAAGAAGGGGTAGAGTGGGGTGAACGACGACGGTGGTGGCGTGAGGAGAGGGGTTGACGGCGGTGTGGACATGAGGACGGGAGGGCTGAAGGATGATCTAAATAATATTGTCCATTAGATTTGAGTGCGCAAGAGAGATGATGTTATTTAACGATCTGAACCGTTGATTTTGATGTTGTGTTAAGTATGAGTACGATTTGTTTGGTGGATTTAGTAAAGATTATGAGTATGTGGATTATTTGGTTGGATGAGTTTTGTAAAGTGTAAACTAGTGTATTATATTGTGATATAGATATTAAATATTGGACCCCTATTACTTTTGGGCCCATGGCCGTCGCCTTTGCTGCATGGGCTCAGGGCCGGCCCTGATCCAACCCAACCAAGAACAAGCCCCACGATCCAAAAATCAAGTGTTGTGTGTTCCTCTCATGCTAACTCTCGAGGTTCGGTTAGTTTGAGCACTTGAGACTTATCAAACTACTCATGTTGCATCCCTCTTAATGCTATGGTATTCCTTGAGTCTCCAAGTCTTCACATATGCCATTTTTTCTCATTTTATCTTCATAGGAGTCGCAACAAGTTTGTCTTCATCATTTGAGCAATACCACCTCGAGCATGTGACTTGAACCAATCATTAGAGACAATAGTGTTAAAATTGACATTAATGAGGCGGACCCTATGAAAAAGCTATGTCATGCTATTTAGAACCATGATCTGAAAGAACTGTATTGGTGAACCATACAAGGGAACTTTCAAATATTTTCGGTTATAGTGCAAAGAATCTAATCATGTGACTAAATACTTTATTTAAGTTGAAGCGACTTCATTTAGGATTCAGCCTTTAGTAATCATCTAAATTAGACAACCTCAGTTCAGAATACAAGACAAACGATCAAATAAAAATAAAAAGGGGGGAAATGATTCTAGGAGTGGTCCATATTCAGTATTGCCACACCAGTTAAAATGATATGCTGTACATAATCTTTTCTTGAAGGAGAGTTGTATATGATGATTCAAACAAAGGTCAGGCACCTTACTTCACTACCTTGCTCAGAAATGGGAACAGAACCACAATTCTTTGAACAGCTCGTTGTGTCGTACATGGAAGAGATCTTATACACACCTTGAGCTGATCCTTACGCTGGCTGAGTAACTTTGCTGCTCCCAGAAGCATCGCTGTGTGGACATCGTGCCCGCAGGCGTGCATCACTCCGTCCACCTTGCTCTTATGCTCCCACTCCACTAATTCCTACAGTCAGCCAACAGAATGATGTCAATTCAACAAAGGAGCTGCCATCCTAATTTGTCGCCGGAACAGGTCCGATTATAGAAGTGTACACTACTGTATAAGACACTATCTGAGTATCTGACCCAAGCGGAACACGAGAAGCATCAGAAAGGGCGGCAGCGGGAGGGACCTGGAGCGGGAGCGCGTCCATGTCGGCGCGGAGCGCCACGAAGGGGGGCGCCCCGGAACCAACATCAGCGACGACGCCCGTTCCGGCGACGGCGCGGGCGGGAAGGCCGAGGTGCTCGAGCTCCTCGCGGACGAGGGCTGCGGTGCGGTGCTCCCGGAACGCAAGCTCCGGATGCGCGTGGATGCGCCGCCGCACGCTCACCATCCACTCCCGCTCCCCCCACGCGCGCTGCAGCAGCTCTTCCCCGTACTCATCAGCTGAAGCCGAGGACAAAACGATGAGCAAGAGGAGCAGGATCGCCATGGCGGTTTGGCACCGCTCTCCTCCACGCGTCCTGGTTCTCGAGGTAGGTGGGAGCTTTGATTTTTCTCAAGCTCGACTGGTCGAGCCTCGAGGAAACGGACGCTGACGTACATCATCGCTCACGGAATGATAAAATACCGTGCACCAGTGGAGCATTTGCGGAGCCTCGAATCGGATGTCAACTCGAATTTAGAATTCAGAAATCAGAAGATGAACGAAACGTATCAACATGCTAACCGTGAACGAGTTTTTGCTGGAAATTATTGTGCAAAACCAATTGCAATTACAACGATATAAAATGTAGAGCAAGCAACCGTCAGTCTACTCGTACAGGTATGATATACTACCATAATAAAGAAAGCAGTACAGCTGAACTGAGAATAAGGATGATTCTATCCCAATTCCTATCTGTCTCACTCCGCAATAACATTGTCTATTTTCTGTTTCTTTCATTGCCTGCATCTGTGTGAAGGACATCCAAAAAATGCTCCCGCACTGTTATGATTTACTACTGTATGGGGGCTTGTAAACCCATTCCTGAAATTCACGGGAGCGAATTGGCATTAGTAGGAAATGCTATTCAAATGAAATAACAGGAAAGTGTTACTAGCTGCCCTAGGAAATGAATACCATTAGCATATCTTCAGCTAAGTACTGACATGTGGCTATCCAGCTTGGAAACAATGTTGCAAATATTCCCAGACCCCAGTAATCGTGCTAGAGCAACATGTAGACATACTGTTATCTATCACTTAACAGATCAGCTAGCACCAACATCTTTATGAACTTTGTATTCTGTAATGTAGCATGCGCCTATGAATACTGCATACCCCTCCGTCACTTTTCAAGTGTCATTCTCATTTACCGAGAAGTCAAACGTACTCGACTTTTACTAAACAATACAAGAAAATATCAAATATTTATAGTACATAATTAGTATCACTATATAGATCGTTGATTATTTTTTACAATAAACTTATTTAAATATTACAAATGTTGCTCGTACTTTCTACAAATCTATTCAAATTTAAGAAAGATTGATAAGTATAAATCATAGTCACACTTAAAAGAGCACGGAGGCAGTAGGTTGCTAACACAAGCATAGGGAAATTTTAGATAAAGAATGTCTGTGGCAACACGAATCTACGAATATGAATATTAGCTAGAACATATGCCC